>CM055868.1:63937824-65137824 GCA_029582165.1 Portulaca oleracea | reverse complement strand
GATTGTTTAATTTTTTTAAGACAGATGTTTTGAACAATTTTACAAATGTCGATCTTCCTTTTTTGTTATCTTTCTATGCAGGGTTATAACTCTAAGGACCGAAGGGTTTCTTTATTTGATGATTGGGATCTGTCGGAATCTGTTTCAGCTGAACCATCTGAGGTATGCTATATGACTTGCCAATTTTTTTTTTATATCAATGGATAGCTTCAGTTGGTTGGTTAACCAAGCCTAAGGACCCTCCCCTCTAGGCTCCCCCCTTTTCCCTTGGTGGCGTTGGGGGAGAAGCTGGCTAAGCGATCAAATTAATGTGTACTATCTGTAGTGTGTGTGCTGTTTTGCGACTACAATTTATGTCTACCGTTACTTTTTATTTCCTTTTTGCTTTATATCGTACTGATGCATGAAAATTTTGTGATCAGAGTTCAGAACAGAAGCAAATTTCTGCTGACCAGGATCAAAATTCAATGCTCAAAGTGATCTGTAATCAAAGAGATAGATTCCGGGCGCGTCTCAGAGAGACTGAAGAAGTAAGTTGTAGTTAAATATTATTGTTGCTAATATATTTGGTCGAACACCCCCCACCTCCACCCCTATAAAGTTCCTGTGAATTGGGTGTGTAGACCAGCCAAGCCAAAGCATATGGAGGTTAGTTAGAGTCAGCCTATCCTTTCTAAATGAATTACAGAGTAGGACTTTGCATTGGACACTAGATTCAAATGGTGTTGACTGTTGCTAATTCATTGCAACAGAAGACAGACATTTTAGAGACATTGTGCATAATCCTCTGTAATCCAAAGTAGGGATGATGACTCTTTCAACTATTTAGAAGGTGGAGATGTGTAATTCAGAGTCTCTATTATGATATTGCTCCAATCTACATTGCCATAGGAAGTACGAAAGTCGAAGGACAAGATTCGAGCACTGACTGAGGAATTGGAGAAAACAAAGGCTGACAATGTCAAGCTTTATGGGAAGATTCGTTATGTCCAAGATTACAATCACGATAAAGTAGTTTCTCGAGGATCGAAACGGGTATGTTGTTTTACTAAGTTTATGTTTTTTTTTCTTCAGTTGCAAGTGCCATAAGCTTACATCAATTGTGCCATAAGCTTACATCAATTCCCTTTTTTCTTTTTAATTTCAGAATTCTGAGGATCTAGAAGTCGGTGATGTGGAGTCCAAGTATAAGAAGATGTATGAAGATGATATAAATCCTTTTGCTGCTTTCTCCAAAAAGGTAATCAACTCAGCTGTGAAAATCTATATAGTATTATATAAAAGTAAGTGAAATCATGTGTGTTCACCAAGTGTCCTTTAGTTATTCACTGTAGATATTTAGCTTTATTTACTTCTGACAAATGACACACCGACAAGTTTTGGGCCGCAATCGTCTTCTTTATGTATTGATTTCATCAATGCTTGTAATGGTTTCAAACTTTTTAACCTGCTGCATGGCGGCCTTCGTGAATTTCTGATGTCTTAAACTCTTACTGATTCTAGGAGCGGGATCAAAGATACAAGGAGCTGGGTCTGAGGGATAAAATCACATTGACCAGTGGCCGTTTCCTTCTTGGCAACAAGTAAGTCTCTTGTGCTCTAATATGTGATTTCTTTTCTGTGTCAAATGACCAGTGCTGTAAGTATTCACTTCTGTGAATGTGTTTGTAGCATGAAGAGCATTTTGCTTTCATTAAGTTTTGGAGATTACCAGCGTGGTTAGACTCGTTGAGTTTTAGAAACAGGAAAAATGCTACAGCAATTGTAATAGACCAGATCAAGCCCCTGGTGAGGCTAGCATTGAACAGGTCTGCTTTAGCTTGTGAAGATGAGCAAATTAATTTTTTCGAAAGAATTCTGTAGTACTATTCTACAATCACAACATACTCCCTGGGGAATCATGCATGGGGTAGGGGGAGTCTAGCTGTAGACAACCTTCTCCCTGTAAATATAAGTTCATAGAAAGGTTGATTCCTGCGGACCCACAACAATACTCTTCTAGAATCAGTGACTGAAAAATCGGGTAGTATTCCAAGTAAATTGCTGCTAGTGAACCCAGAATAATTTTGAACTATAGTTGGTTGCTTGGTGTGGCCAGCATTTTAAAGCTGTCTTTGGAATCTTTCATCGCCATGGTTTCATTAGGGCATTCAAGGGAGGGACAAGAAAAGGCATACAAAAGTCAGTTTCAATATTCCCAATAGTGACAATTATCCCCTTGGCTTTTGTTGGAACATGTTGACACAGCACTTTCTTGGTGTCTTTTTAAGACCGGGCTATGGGCCATTCGGGTCTGGCTCGGGTTGGGTCAGTTCAGGCCAATGAGGTTCCGGTTTGGGTCGGGTCATTTTCCGGGTAGGTTTGGGTGGCTTTATTTTTGTCAAATAAGGTTGTCTTTATAAACATGTGCACAGCTGTTTCTTGTAGAGCTTGATTAGTGACCTAAACTAAGGTGCTCACTGTTTGCAGATATGCTCGGACGTTTGCATTCTTCTACACAATTGGGTTGCATGTCCTGGTATTTACATGTCTGTATAGGATGTCGGCTCTGAGCCATCTAAGGTACTTACCTTTTCGATCAGTCCTCTATCTAAACACTACTTATTTATAGTTGCTTTATTTATTAACTGCACGCGACTCTTTGCAGCCATGGAACTGAAGACATTGCTGAAAAGACCATTCTGCCTCATACACTCTAAGCTCAACAAACAAAACCAGTCCTATCTCTCAGACAACCACATTTCTCTTTCGAACATGGTCAACTTTTTTTCTCTTACCCTTTTTCTCACAAGAGATGATGGAAAGAATTGACATATGAGAGTTGTGTACATAATCGTGATTCGATAGTTGATCTTTCATATCATAGGCCAGCCAGCGCGGGCCGATGACCCCCTAGCTGCAATTTTCGATGCTCTTTTGATGGTTGGCTGCTGAAATGGCGCGAATATCACATCATGTAACTCTAATTCTCCAAACATGTAATGTAGATACTATATTGGTCTTGATTTTCACTTGACTATTATCTTAGGGCTGTACAATGTTATGTTTTCAATCACATTTATTGGTTTTATCGGTTACAGATTTTCTTTTTCGCCATTTCCTAGATGAAAATACAAGTCAAATTTACGATTCTCTGTGCAAATATTGTGCATATTTTAAGAGAAGTGGTGAAATTATACTTGATGAGGTATACACCTATGTATGCAGCAGCATTTCATTGAACCCAAGAAATGTATCCTTTGATGAGATGATGTGCCGATGATCTACTGAGCCATGAAACAATAGAGCAAAGATGGGCATTAAAACATTTGATTTTAGGGTTATTGACCATGAAGGATGGCCTAAATTGTAAATTGACCATGAAGGATGTTAAGATTATGAGGTCCTAATTTATGAGAGAGAAGGGAATTTAACAGTGTTGATATGAGATGTGAAGTGGACAGTAAATTTTTTATTTTTATTTTTCTCCAATTGTTCTACCCTTTCTCTCTTTGATTCACGTATACGATATTTACAAAGCAAACCATGGTTTACCTTTGAAGATATCCATGAATATCTATAAAGGTGAATCATGGTTTGTTATAAGACGATACACAAAGACATCCACTGCTCACATTTTCTCTCTTAGAAACCCCAGCTGACACCCTTATAATCCCTCTCTCCACTTCCCAAACCACCACCAACGCTACCATCGCAATCTCAAAAGTTTTCCGACCACAACTTTTGGGTTTAGA
The DNA here is from genome assembly GCA_029582165.1 of Portulaca oleracea. Taxonomy (NCBI): domain Eukaryota; kingdom Viridiplantae; phylum Streptophyta; class Magnoliopsida; order Caryophyllales; family Portulacaceae; genus Portulaca; species Portulaca oleracea. Next base: position 65,134,090 of record CM055868.1, on the reverse strand, counting down.
CAATATAATTATATCCAAATTTTCAATCAAATTGATTCGTGCTTAATATTACATGCACTTAAAGTTTTTATCCTTAAATATATATGCAATGCTTAATATTACATGCGTCTAAAGTTTTTATCCTTAAATATATATGCAAATAAACAATGATACTATTGAAAATTAACAACTTGATATCTACAATGAACCATTACATATTTAGTACTTACACAACTTCCAAAACACATAATAAATTGCATTCGAAGCTTAAGTACAGTCATTCAAGTATAAACCCTAATTTCAATTTTAAAGCTCAGAATTTTGATTGCTTAACCCGGACGTTACAAGTTACAACCGACAGGGTCCCCATGGCCTTGAATCTTGATTGATTTTCACCGGCTTCACAATTCACCTCCAAAAACTACTAATTAAAACGCTTCTCTCTCCTCTCTCTCTCTAACTTCAGTAAAACGCACGCACTCGCACGTCCTCCGCCACCACCACCGCCGTCACCACCACCGCCGCGCTGGCGGTCCGCCGGCGCTCCGATCTTCCGATCAAGTCTTGATCTTCCCCACAGGTCTCTCTCTCGCTCATGCTAATTGGGATTTGCAGAATGTGGGTTTCTGGGTTGATTTTGTTGGCGAATTTGTTCTTCTGATTCATCAGATTTGCATTGATTACTTCCTGATTTTGCTGGGTTTATTGATTTAGGGATTGATTAGGGTGCTAGGATTGCTGATGTTCTATGTGCTAGGTTTGTTAGAAATTGAGCACATTCTTTCTCAAAGCTCTCATCTTTTTGGTATTTTTTGAGAATTTGGGAGCTTGAGAACTGAGAAGGAGAAAAAGAAATTAGGGTTCTTGCTTAGCTGGTTTGAAGTGATTCTGAAAAAGGAAAAGTAATGCATGTGGGATTTGGACATTAGAATGGGTCACATTGATTAGTACTTCCTGATTTTGTTGGGTTTATTGATTTGAGCCATTTGGGTATGTAAGAGGGATTAGAGGGTGCTAGAATTGTTAGAAATTGAGTGCATTCTTTCTCAAAGTTGTCATCTTTTTGGTATTGTTTGAGAATTTGGTCAACCAGTGTGGAAATTTAAGAACTGAAAAAGGAGGGGAAAAAAATTTAGGGTTCTTGCTTAGCTGGTTTTAAGTGATTCTGAAAAGGGAAAAATAATGCATGTAGGATTTGGACCTTAAAATGATAGTTCTATTGACTGTTTATTTCTTTGTTTTTTTTTTCTGCTTGTATTAGTTCTGAAGCAAAGAGGGAAAGAGAATTCAGAGGCTATCTCTGCTTTGTTGAGATAATTTATGGAGGATGCTTATGCAAGATTTGCATCCGAGGTAAATAGTATAGAGTTAAATGTAATTATCTGAATGTTGTATTAGTTTTCTTATCACTGTGGTAATATGAATTTGTTGGTGATGTCAGGTGTTGGACTTTTTCGGGGTTGACCCGTCAAGAGGTCTTACTGAAGCACAGGTATTATTGGTTTTGCTTACTCACCGTGATATGATATCAGCTAGAAAATTGGCTCATAATTTAGTACTAGGGCAGGAGTGAAAACAAGAAAGAAATAACAAAAATCAAGTATTAAGGTGGATGGGTGGTGGTCAGTGAAGCCTCACTGCGTCTTTATTTGGATTTAAGGTGTTTATGATACTTTTTACATTTACAAAGCGAAAACCAAAACCAATACTTTGAAATCCCGCCATAGGGCGAGGTATATTGGGGTCGGATGTAGTTGTCTCACCCCTAAATTTTGCAATTTAGAGAGATTGGTGTCTCAATTAAACCAAGATATAAAAACTGTTCGCTACCTACAACCCCATGAAAAAGAAGTAAAGTAGGTTTATTAGGCATTTTGCTTTAGTCCGTTACAATCTAAGTTGAAAAAAATAATCCTTTTTACTTTGATTTTTACATTACTTATGTAAGTTTTATAGATTCATTAGTATGATGTTCACAGTGTGTAATTTGCAATGATTTTGTTCTTGTAGGTTGCTGACCATGGAAGGATTTATGGGAGGAACGGTTAGTATCCCTGGCCCTTTATTGCACTTTCTTAGCTTTTAATGTACTATCACTGAATCTGATGGGACTTTTTGATTGATCCTTCGAGAAGGTGTATGCTAACCATCATTTGGATTGTAGCGTCTCTTTGTTGGAGTTCTGACATAGTTATATTTACAAGTTTTATTCATTGCCCAGAGTCCGGATTCTCGATTAAAATGAACCCTTTTCTTTTAGCTTCGAGTGGGTCTGAGTGAAGTTTGCACATTTTCTGTATGTGATCACAGTATATTTATTCCTCGTTGGGATTTTTGATCCTGTGGTCAGCTAGTTCTTCTGTGGATCTTATATTTACCTTGATGTTTAGTATATGTATTTGATATAGTCTGGAATAATACAAATTTTCTTTCGTTCTTTTTTTTTTTGCCGGGGACATTTGTGCTGGAATCATTTTGGCTGCTCAGTGCTTCCTCAAGAGAAAAGTAAGTTCATGGCTTCATACCAACCTTTCCTTAATGCAATTGTTTCTAAACAATAGAAAAGAAGATGAGATTCCTCGTAATTCATGCTGATTCATTCTTGAGTGCAGGTACTCCTTTCTGGAAGTTGGTGATCAAGCAATTTGATGATTTGCTTGTCAAGATCTTGATTGCTGCGGCCCTTATTTCGTTCATATTGGCCTTGATCAATGGAGATACAGGTTTAACCGCGTTTTTGGAGCCTTCGGTAAGAAGGTGCTCTTTATGTTTACCTTTAACATCTAGCTTTCACTTCTGTCTATTTGTGCTTTTGTCTTGTGACTCTTGTCCAAGATGTTTCTGCTATTCCTTTTTCTTTTATGTTTTCAAAAAGTTGCATTATTGTTTCCTTGTCCGGGAATCTACCTATTCATTCTTCATGTATTTTTGAAAGTAATCTTTGTTGGTATGAGCTCACTAATGTGATTTTCGTTTCTGAATGGTTCAAATTTAGTATACGTGGAATGTAGATGGTATAAATTTGCATTTCTAATGCATTGTGCCTTCTATTTGATTGTGGTTAAGTGAATTTTCTCATCCAATATGTATTTTTGCTGAAGAACTATACACATCTTAGTCCACATGCAGTCATTGTAGGGTACTTTCATTATATGTTTGGCTACTGACTAAGAAATGTACAGGTTATACTCATGATACTGGCTGCAAATGCCGCGGTTGGAGTTATTACAGAAACAAATGCCGAGAAAGCTATTGAGGTAATTGCTATGTATCTTTTTCTGGTTTCTCTTGTTCATTTGCTGGTCTTCTTCTGTTTCGCCATTTCTTCTTGTTGTCCTCGATTTTTGTATCATGAGTTGGCGTAAAGCAGCATTGACCCCCCCCCCAACCGATTTTGCTGAAGTAATTTATCTAACTTTGACGTGTGAGAGGTCATATATGACGCGTGTTTTTGTTTTTCTGCTTTTCTGTCACAGGAGCTACGGGCTTACCAAGCTGATGTCGCAACCGTTCTAAGAAATGGTAAAATTAAGACCGAAGTAATTAATTTATCTATCTTTTATTTACTTATTTGATTCGTTGTAGTCAAACTTTTGAAACCAACTTTGACATCGGTAGTGTTTTGACTGCTCACAAGTTATTTGGCTGCTTAACAGGTTGCTTCTCTATAATACCGGCTACAGATCTAGTGCCGGGAGATATTGTGGAAGTTAGTGGTATGTCATGATCTACTTCATTTCTTGGGGAATTTGCGGTGTTGCTTGATTTCCTTTTTTCCTTTCCTAAACGTCTTTCATGGTGAACACATAGTGGGATGCAAAGTTCCGGCAGACATGCGACTGATTGAGTTGCTAATTGACCACTTGAGAGTTGACCAAGCAATTCTCACAGGTAAAAATCATTTTTCGCATCTTGTATTGGTGTTATCAGTTATCACTTATCATCCCTTTGTATGAGTCAATATTAGAAGTATCATGGATGATCAACAATAGGTATGGTGAAAATTCTTGATTTGGTTATTTTTTTTATTTTTTATTTTTAGGTGAGAGTTGCTCTGTTGAGAAGGATGTTGATTCCACTTCAGCGATTAATGCTGTATATCAGGACAAAACGAACACCCTCTTTTCGGTAATGGCCATATGTAAAACTGTCATTCATTCTTTCTACAAACATGCTTGTTCTAAAAATCTATTCAATTTGTTTTCTGTGTCCAAACAAGGGGTATACTTCGTATCCTCCAGGCAAACTAGCCTTTCCGTGATCTTATTTTTTTTATGCGAATGGTTAGGGTACAGTTGTAGTGGCCGGTCGAGGAAGAGCAGTTGTGATTGGAGTCGGGTCAAATACTGCTATGGGCAGCATACGTGACTCAATGTTGGGAACCGATGATGTAAGTCTTGCTAACATTGTATCTCTTGTTTATTCTTCATGGGGGAAACTTATTGTCTGTCAATTTACTGATTTTTTGGTTCGCGCTCTCATTTGCAGGAAGCAACACCTTTGAAAAAGAAACTAGATGAGTTTGGTACATTTTTGGCCAAGGTAATTTCGGATTCACTGCTTATGAGTCCCTTTTTCTTCAGCAATCTTCTGTATTTTGTATTTGTGATGTGTCTGCTACGCTTGTAGGTGATAGCCGGTATATGTGTGTTGGTGTGGGTCGTCAATATCGGTCACTTTCGTGATCCTTCTCATGGTGGCTTACTCCAAGGCGCTATCCATTACTTTAAGGTAATGGGTTCTTAACCCATGTTTCCATGCTTATGTTTGTTTGTTTAATGGGGGTCCTTTTTGCTCATTACGGAACCCGAATTTTCTCTTATGGTGATGTCCCGCTTTCCTTTTATTTTTTTGCTTTTTAGTGGATTAGAGGTAGATACTTTAGATATAGATTGTACCACATGATGATCTGAGTTTGCCTGTTTCTGCATCTTCGTAGATTGCAGTTGCTCTTGCTGTTGCAGCTATTCCAGAAGGACTTCCTGCTGTTGTCACAACGTGAGTGCTTCACTGCTTCTTCTTTTTACACTCTTTTTGTATGGGAGACTTTTTTAGGAGGGTCTTTTGTGTTTGAAGGTGTTTGGCTCTTGGAACGAAGCGAATGGCGAGGTTAAATGCAATTGTAAGGTCTCTACCATCTGTGGAGACACTCGGTTGCACAACTGTGATTTGCAGTGACAAGACCGGTACCCTGACAACAAACATGATGTCTGTCTCTAAGGTACTGTTTCACACTTCTTCGCATATTCTTAAAGACTCATAAAAAAATTGGACCGATGGTATGTTTGGTGAATATCTTGGGGCTCGAGTATCTTATAAAAAAATGATAAAAAACAGTTAGGCTCAGATATGGTGATGTTGATGAATGTGTTATTATTCTTCTGTTGCTGGGTGTTGCCCGGTTGGATAATAGGCTATTTCTTCAAGCTATATGTACCTACAGACTGTCAAATTCATGGGTAAATCAAATTTACCAATTTTTGCCTAAATTTACCGAAACTTACAAAAAGTTACCAAAGTTAAAAAAAAAAAAAATAATAATTTTGATATAATAGGATAAAATTGACAAAAGTTATCCAAAGTTACCAAAAATTACCAAAAGTTACCAAAATTTAACTTTTGCCCAACTGCTTTTTACCCATGGATTTTACATTCTGATTTGTGAGCACGCTCTATACTTGTGTTGCAGATATGTGTGCTGCGTTCAGTGATGCAGAATCCTGTTACGGTAGAATATGATGTCAGTGGGACGACATATGCCCCGGAAGGAGCTATTATTGATAAGGAGGGTGCTCGGGTAATACTTTCCTTCCTGTCTGTTGACTTCTGGATGCAATTTCATCTTACATGTTTTTCACTAATATCGGCGACATGAATGTGCTGCAGCTAGACATTCCGGCCCAGCAGCCTTGCCTTCTTCACATAGCTATGTGCTCGGCTCTTTGCAATGACTCCTCATTACAGTACAATGTCGACAAAGGAATCTATGAGAAGATCGGGGAAGCAACAGAAGTAGCTCTTCGTGTATTAGCAGAAAAGGTGTGTATATCGTAGGCTACTTTATGCAATTCACTTTGTGGTTATTTTCACTGTTTTAACGTTAAAAATGACATTAGAAAATGTTTCTTGCAGATTGGAATTCCTGGGTTTGATTCGATGCCATCTGCTCTAAATATGCTTAGCAAGGTTGAACGTGCTTCCTATTGTAATCGTTATTGGGAGAATCAATTCAAAAAGGTTTGTTTGTTCATCACTTGTTTTTGTTCCTCTTTTTCATGTGTGTGTGTGTGTGTGTCTATATATGTAAGTATTCATCGTGATGCACAAAATGAATCAAGCTGCTGATCTTGTATGTTCAAGTTATTCGTGAATCCTGATGATTCATAAATGTATGTTCACGCTAACATAAATCTAACTTCTTTGCACATTTACAGGTCTCAGTGCTAGAATTTTCTCGTGATCGCAAGATGATGAGTGTGCTTTGCAGTAGAAAACAGTCTACAACTATGTTCTCAAAAGGGGCACCGGAGAGTATAATATCCAGATGTACGAGTATACTCTGTAATGATGATGGTTCTATCATTCCCCTGACCGCTGACATTCGGGTTGAGTTGGAAGCAATGTTCAACAGGTTAGACAACTTTCACCATTACCCTAATTGCCAGTACGATTAGACATTTAACAATCTTGTATCATCTGAAATGTAATATCAACATAACTAGTGGCATAATCATTAATCATTATAGATTAATATCTCGCAATTTTTCTCTCTTGCTCTGCTGTTGTCAAGATCAAGTTATACCTATCAATCTTGTTGCTATCAGTTTTGCAGGAAAAGAAACTTTGCGATGCCTTGGTTTGGCCATTAAACGGTTGCCCATGAGTCAACATCTCTTATCTGTTGATGACGAAAAAGATCTCACGTTTATTGGGTTGGTAGGCATTCTTTTCTTATTTTGTCCACATTTGTTTGAATTTTTGCTGTCATTGACTACAGATTAAGCTTATGGATGAAGGCCTAATAATGGTTTTATACTCGTAACATTTTGATTACTCATCAAAAAAAAAAAGTTAACGGGCCTTCATGTTTGCATGTTGTGGGTAGGTAGGGATGCTTGATCCGCCAAGAGAGGAAGTTCGAGATGCCATACAGTCATGTATGACTGCCGGAATCCGTGTCATCGTTGTAACAGGGGATAACAAGGTATTCGCTCAATTTCTCCTGTCAAATTCAGGGTAACTTCTATTTACCAAAGTTTACTGTTTTTGCTTAAATTTACCAAAAATTACCCAAGTTAAAAAAACAAACAAAAAAAATTAATTTTGATATATTAGCGTAAATTTTCCAAAATTTACCAAAAATTCCAAAATTTTAACTTTTACCCAACTGCTTTTTACCCATGAATTTGACACACCAAAGACCCAGCTGAAAAAGAGAGAAAACACACAGTAGATACTTTGATATTCAGCATGATTCTAGTTCCCTGTTTGGCTTTATGATTTTAATATTTGACGTCACAGGCGACAGCAGAATCATTATGCCGAAAAATAGGAGCTCTGGATCATCTTGGAGATTTTGTCGGACACTCTTTTACAGCCTCTGAATTTGAAGAGCTTCCTGCGTTGCAGAAGACATTGGCGTTGCAACGCATGGCTCTGTTTACAAGGTATGAATGCTTTAATTTCTGCGTGTCGGGGCTAAATTTCACAGAAAACTGAAGATTTACCATCTGTTTTTTTTTTAAACAAAAAAAAAAAATAAGTTCGTGACTGGTGACTTTGTTATTAGGGTTGAACCATCACACAAGAGAATGCTAGTTGAAGCCTTGCAGAACCAAAATGAAGTGGTAAGATTATTCTCAAACTTGCGTTTTTTTTTTTGTTCGAATCAATAATTTCAAATATGTATTATTTGATATACTTTTTTGTGCTTTCTCTTTCTGAAATGGTTAAAAGTTTCTGTACGGCTATATTTGTATGTACGTGCATGTACTTGTATGTTCATTTGGTATAATTCATTTGCCTGTAAATTTACAAGGTTGCAATGACGGGTGATGGAGTAAACGATGCACCCGCATTAAAGAAGGCAGATATAGGCATCGCCATGGGTTCAGGAACCGCAGTTGCCAAGGTATGTAAACTTTGTAACTATTCAACCTATAGTGCCCTAACTGAGATCACAAAATTTCATTGATGATTAAATCTGTCTAAGGGAACGTTTGGTAGAAACCCCGGGAAAATTTTCCAAGGGAAGTTTTCCATGGGAAAAATTTCCCTTGGAAAATGTAAGAAATGGTGGACCCCCCGTGAAGTTTTTCCCAAGGTCAAGCTACATCCAAACACAGGGAAAATAAGTCATACTGAGAAAATTGACCATTTCCCCGGGGGTTTTGACCAACCAAACGCGCCCTAATATTATCCTTTTTCTCCCTTTTCTTTTTTGAATATTTATCCTTTTTTCCCAATACTCAGAGCGCGTCAGATATGGTGTTGGCCGATGACAACTTTGCTACCATTGTTGCGGTATGTACCATTTCTTCTCGCACGTCATTCTTAATTTGTTCGTTGAAACTAACCGGATGAGCAAGGATGGATTTGATTGTTTGTGATTGAATTTCAAGCAGGCAGTTGCAGAGGGAAGGGCTATATATAACAACACGAAACAGTTCATCAGATACATGATCTCATCAAATATTGGCGAAGTAGTTTGTATATTTGTGGCAGCTGTACTCGGCATCCCTGACACCCTTGTGCCCGTAAGTCCAAATCTTACAAAATGTGAAATATTCTTATATCTCGCTTCATCACGCTCATATGATTTACATTCATCTGGGAATTTTGCATCTTTGCCATGATTTGTGTGTGTGCGAATGATGGAGAGACTTGCTTTCTTACCATGAAAACAGTAGTAGGCCGAAAAAATTCATTGGTAAATGGATGGTATGGTAAAAGTTAAGTTTTGGTAACTTCTGGTAAATAAAAGTAAATTTGGGTGAGTATTGGGGGAGTTGACGTGTAACGTTTGCTAAATTTTGGTAAGTTTTGGCAAATATTTACCTTACCCAACCCACTTACAGGTGAATGTTACGGAAGCCTGGGATAGGGCTACCACTGCATTTGAATTTTCAAAAATTTACCAAGTAACATAGGATAAGCTGTATTTTGTTATTTGGATTGACGGTGTTTTTTAAAAAAATTTGAATCACAGGTTCAGCTACTGTGGGTCAATTTGGTCACCGACGGATTGCCCGCCACTGCTATTGGTTTCAATAAACAAGACTCCGATGTTATGAAGTCCAAACCACGGAAGGTTTTGTTCCTTTCCACATATTAGCTTATGTAATATGCTGCTTTTCACACGAGGAAAATTATGCTGAAAGTTATGTAATATCTTCGAACGTGCAGGTTGGGGAAGCAGTCGTTACAGGCTGGTTATTTTTTCGTTATGTAGTTATTGGAGGTAACTTTTCCTGTATGACCAATTATAGCGCATGCTCGTCTATTTCATTCGTCCGTATGATTGAGTCGTTTGAAACCACACGGTCTTTCAAAATCTTATACGCATGGATAATGATTTAGACCTCGCCATACGTATCATCATGATTCATGCATCGTTATATATGCAGAGAACAGAAACGGTTTCTGACTTTGTTCGGTGTTTGTTTTTCTCAGCTTATGTTGGCCTTGCAACTGTTGCTGGGTTCATATGGTGGTTTGTTTACGCCGAGAGTGGACCTAGACTTCCATATAGCGAATTGGTCAGCGTTTTCTCCTTTTTGATGATAATTAACGGACCGTTTTTCGTTGAATTTTTCTTTCTTAAAAAAAACAACGAGATGCTTTTGTTTGTACCAGATGAGTTTTGACACGTGTCACACGAGGGAGACGGCTTACCCGTGCAGCATTTTCGAAGATCGCCACCCATCCACCGTCTCAATGACAGTCCTTGTGGTAGTCGAGATGTTCAACGCATTGAATAATCTCAGCGAAAATCAGTCTCTTCTGTGAGTATTCTAGTTTACCAAAAGTTGCTTCCTTTTTTACGTACAAAGGGCGTTTTTGTTCGATGAAATGAATAAGAAAGTCTTTTCGATGGTTGCGAAAAACACTCTAGATTTTGCCATTTATCGGTTACTGATACTGTTGCAACTTTTGCTTTGTTTGCTTTAGTGTTATACCTCCCTGGAGTAATTTATGGTTGGTGGGATCTATCGTATTGACCATGCTCCTTCATGTACTCGTTTTGTACATTCGGCCACTTGCTCTGCTCTTCTCCGTAAGCTCCTTTTCCATGATATACTGAGCGTCGAGTAAAATAAGCTTGGGTAAATTAGGGTAAAAAGAGTGAATTTTGCAATTTTCTCCGAAATTTACTTCTTTTTAACGGATTACCCTACCCACGTAAAGAACATGGCCTCGGAATGTGTTCTTTAGAGGTAGTGTAAGGTTGGGTGAATTTGGGTTGGGTTGGTAATATTAGGTAAATTTCGGTCGAATTAATTGAAAGAATGGGTAAAATTGTCGTTCCTCAAAGTTATAATGAAATGTAACGCGGTTTCCTTTTCCTCTGTACTTTCAGGTGACGCCTTTATCATGGACCGAATGGAAAGTAGTTTTGCTTTTGTCGTTCCCGGTTAGTAATGCCAACTCAACACTCAATATTTCGTTTCACAACAACTTTCAGTGTGGGTCCCATAGTGTAGTAGGTTATGGAGATATTCAGATTTAGACAGTCTTACCTCAATGCACCTTTACATAATCTATGATTACTCTCCTTTTGCTAATATGCCTATTCTGCCGTATAGGTAATATTGATCGATGAGGTGTTGAAGTTCTTTTCAAGAAACCGAATAGGTTAGCATTCGTCTCTATTGCAAATTCAATATTCTCGTATGTTTGCATTTAGTTCCTATAACCGGTTATTTTTCCCCCTTTAGCACTCTATGATTTCAAACGATTTCTTATCTGGGTTTCTCGACTCCAGGTATACCATGGAGACTCAGATTCTGGAGGCGAGATTTACTTCCAAAAAGGGAAATACGCGACAAGTAATCATAATCAAAGGTCTGATTATGTGCCCAAAAACCATATCTCATGAAACTCTCATGAACCGTTGTTTGTCGTACTAGTCAATGGCTCCTTTGAACTCAAAAGAGGATGTCATTGAAAGGCACGATGCTCGAGTTCACTTACATAGCCAAAAGATCACATATATAGGCAAAATTATGTCTGACCTTAGAGCTAGCAAAATTCTGTCTGACCTGATTTCCCAGCTTTGTCCGACTAGGTCAAAGTTGGTGGTTGTAAAATTTGCCTCCAGGTTTTTTACACTTTAATCACAATTTTCTCATTCTTACCATCCTTGTTTCATTTAAGTTTCGATTTGCTCAATTCGGAGCTACAAAAGTTTTAGATCGAAAATTTGTGGGAATTCTTGTACCGTGACTCCCTACATTTGTGTTTTGAGCTAAATGGGGAAGAAATTTTGTTGCCTAGAGAATGTATCTGCGAAAAATTAGTTTACTTTATAGTTGATAACTAACTCTTTATGTTATGCTTCATTTTGGGTTCATTCAAGATGTGTGCAATAATAACAAGAACTGCTACATTTTCTCTATGTTTTCTATCTTCAATTAGGGTATGTGTGCTAATTTTCGGTTCATTAGATTCGTAATAAAAAATATTATCCTAAAAGTATAATATTATAATTGTTAATAAAATATTATGTAAGAAATTATCAATCGAAAAGAGACATTAGAGACGGTGACAATTAACAAAATACGGAACAGAGGGAGTAGATTGTTAATAATTTTTCAAGTTGCAAAACAGTAGTTGAACAAAAGATTAGGGTTGCCTAATTCCACTAATTTATTTACTCTTATCATAAAAGTCTATGAGGTGGATTTGGTGTTAGGTTGTTGCCTACTAACTTTAGGGTAAAATATCTACTTGCAGTAAAGATTAGATAGGATCATAGTAGGGGGTCCATTCCTAAACTATATTTAACCAAAACAAAAAAGGTTTTTGGCTCAAAATAATCCGAAGTCGGAGGTCATTGGTTGAAAATAATCTAAACTCACTTTTTGGTTGAAAATAATCCAAACTTTTAACCTATTTACTCGGACTAAATCGAAATCAATTTCCGACGTTAGAATGATGATCGGTCAGCTTATGTAGACCCCAGTCAGCATAAATTCAAAACGAAAATCAATTAAAGAAACATGAGTTCCGGCTATCCATTCAAAATTCTGACGTTGGAAATAGATTTCGGTTTAGTTCGAGTAAATAGGTTAAAAGTTTTGATTATTTTCAGCCAAAAAGTGAGTTTGGATAATTTTCAGCCAATGACCTCCGATTTCGGATTATTTTGAGCCAAAGCCCCAAACAAAAATCTACTCAAAGTGAGAAAATTTAAAGTAACATTTTTTTAAAATTCAAAAATCAAGGGTGCTATTAATGATATTTCATTGTTTAAGTAATCTATTCATTATTTAAGTTTCTTTTGAGTTTGTAATGGTATAATAACCAATTAACAAGAAATATGGTTCACTCAAAGCATATGTTATTTAGGATTAGATTATATAAATCTTACTAGTAAGTTTTGTTAAATTGGGAATTATTTCTCAATATAGAAACATGTTAACCTATAATCAACAAATTTAGGGCACTTTTAATTAATGATCTAGGTTAACTTTTCCTCTTTGTATTTGCATTATCATTTATACCATGAAGTGAAACACATCAATTATCAAGTTTTGTTATCACCATATTGCAATAGATCAACTTTTCAATCTTTATACTTGCACTATCATTTAATGAATATATGATGATTCATGACCTTAGACATCAATTTTCAAGTTTTCTTATCACGATATCTAAATATTTTTCAACACGTGATTTCAGTACATACTTCTAACTTTGGTCTTGTTCTTTTCTATGGTATCATATCACACTTATTGTGCATTTTGTTTAAGGTCTTCACGTCCTGATTTTGCCAATTTTGCACGCTATACCGTATCTTACCATATCATATCACATTTTACCACAACCACCATAGTTTTATATCACCTCACTTCTTTCTTTACTTTTACTTATCTCTCTTTTCACCTACGACACTAACAATTCTTACCACAAATTTTATCACAACCTATCATATCATACCACAACATACTACACTTTCTATAATATACCGTATTATATCATTTCCTCACTTTACCCACCATAGGAAAAAAACAATCTTTACAGACCTATTTTACTATAGTATAACTTCTCCGATTCTCAACCACAATAATTCATTGGTAATTTAACACCCAAAATTGAAAACTATTGTAATCTACAAACCCCTAAAGAAAACAACATCAAACATGTCAATTCACATTACCATAAATTCTAAATAAATCCAACACTAAATTGTTTTCTTCTTTTTAAGGAACTCAAATTAGGCTTTTCTTTTTATACAATAAATAAATGACGTAAAATCACTTTCAATCGCCGTACCTAACCAAAACCCGTGAATAGGTGAATGTTACTCCTCCTTCACCTCCATGTTACCAAAAGCAGTCAAAATACACGCAGCATTTATAGCTCTGAGCTTGCCCTTTTTATCTCCTACACCTTTTCCACCACCTTAACAAACAAATCTCGCCTCACGTCACGTGACGTTACACCTCTCTATTCTTTTCCTTTCCTCTTTCCTTTACCTTTTCCTAGGAGCTTTAAAAAATCTAGGTTCGGGTAAATTTGAATCTGACCCTGTTTTTTTTTTTTTTTTTTTTGCGGTTGGCAAACTGCAGTATCACAGTATATCACAGTTTGCTACCTACAACTCACCACACTTTACCACAAATCATTACTATTTTCTTTCCTCACTTTTTTCTCTCCTTACTTTTCTCCTCTACTTTTTACATTCTCTCTCCTCACCTATTCCACATACCAATTACCTACTACAATTCCACCACGCCCCACCACAATTTCACCACACCATACCGCAAAAAGAACAGGGCCTCTGTCAAATTCGATCAACGTCAAAATTTGGACAAAACTTGATGTATTGAATGATGTTTTTCAAGTCGGATAATTCAAACGAAGTTAAATTAGTGTCAAAATGGAGTTCATACGATAGAAAAAAAAAGTATATAATGTCTGAATATTCGATCAATTCAATCAATGCTACAATCAATTCAGACCAAATAGAAAACTTTCTAAATCGAACAAATTCGAATATCCTAACTGGGACAAAATTTTGTAGCGTTACTACCTCCGTTCTTTTTAAGTGTCTTCTGAAGGCGGTAGGGGAAAATCAATGTTACGAAAAGGTATGTAGTGTTTGTAAGTTAACGTCATGCTCTTTAGAGTGGTAGGACTGAATTAGTAAAGTAAGATTGGTAAGGAAAATCAATCAAATGGTATTGGTTTTAGTGTTTTTTAAGAATTCAATTAAAGTAAGGTCATAAAGAACATAGCCTAACTTTTGGTGTTTATTCGATAAATCTTAGGGATAAAATAAGAAAAGTAATAATAAATATGTCAGAATAACAAATAATATGAAACACAAATAGTTAAAAAATCGGATAAAAAAAAGGTTATTGGAATTAAATAATTCAACATTTAGGGTAATTTAGATACGACGAATTGATCTTTGGAATTTGGATTTGACAAACTATAGTTAACATCCCATTAAATTAAATGAACTTTCACGTATTTCAACTCATCAGAACAGTGACTTGCAGTGATAATAAATTGTTTTTTCTTGACTTTTCACTTTTTAAATAGTTTACTCAAGCAATCATCTTTATCATATTATTTTTCGAACGAGTTGAAATCGATAAAAAATTCAACCAATCCAATAAAACATTAAGTATAATTTATTAAATTCAATCTCCAAATATCAGTTCATGGTATCTAAATTACTCGAACAAATAAATTACTGTATTTTATTTCAATAATTTTTTTTAAATATATAATAGGAGGGAGTACCTTTTTTTCTTTGGGTTTCTTTTTCCTTTTCCTTTTCCTTTATCTTTTTGTTCGTCACTGTTCTCGTTCTCCCTCACAAGATAAATTAAATCCCCCGCCTTCCTTCACCACTTCACTCTCACACTCCCACTTCTCCCTCCTCCTGCATTGCCTCTCAGACCTCCACAACAATGGCTTCCCCTTCCCATCACCATCACTCTTTCTTCTTCTCCTTCATCATCTTCCTCCTCATCTCTCCTTCATTCTCCCACGACCCCAACTTCTCCTTCCACTCCTTCGACGTCTCCTCCTCCATTAAAACCACCCTCGACCTCTTCTCCGACGACCCTCTCTCCGACCAACTCAACTTCAATGAACTCCAACCTTCTTCACCTTCATCCATGGCGTCCTTCGTCGAAATCCACCCGCGCGTCTCCCTCCACGCGCCGTCGCGCTCCCACCCCTACTACGCCTCCCTCACCCGCTCCCGCCTCGCCCGCGACTCCGCCCGCGCCGACGCTATCTTCAAGCGGGCCGAGCTCGCCGTCGCCGGATCCTCACGCGCCGCCCTGTGGAGGGCGGAGGAGCTGCAGGCGCCGCTAAGTTCCGGCGCGAGTCAGGGCTCCGGCGAGTACTTCTCCCGTGTCGGGGTGGGGTCGCCGGCGAAGGAGTACTACATGGTGATAGACACCGGGAGTGACGTCAGCTGGTTGCAGTGTCAGCCATGCTCCGACTGCTACAAGCAATCAGACCCGGTTTTCAACCCGAGATCCTCCTCCTCCTACGCGCCGCTCTCCTGCTCCACGCGCCAGTGTAGGAGTCTAGAGATGGGCGCGTGCAGAAACGGCGCGTGTCTGTACCAGGTCTCGTACGGGGACGGGTCGTACACCGTCGGAAACCTCGCCACCGAAACGGTGTCGTTCGGGTCATCGGGATCGGTGCCAGGTGTCGCAATCGGGTGCGGCCACGACAACGAGGGACTCTTTGTCGGATCTGCGGGGCTTCTAGGGCTCGGCGGCGGAACCCTATCTCTGCCGTCGCAGCTCAAAGCGACGTCGTTTTCGTACTGCCTCGTCGACCGAGATTCCAGAAAATCGTCAACCCTAGAATTCAACTCGCCGCGACCCGGCCGGAAATCCGGCGGAGATGCCGTCGTCACGGCGCCGATCCTCCGTAACAGCAAGCTCGGCACGTTCTACTACGTCGGACTCGCCGGATTCAGCGTCGGAGGACGGCCGGTGTCCATCCCGCCGTCTGTGTTCGCCGTGAACGACGCCGGAGCCGGTGGAGTCATCGTCGACTCCGGCACCGCCGTCACGCGGCTGCCGACGAGAGCCTACACCGCCCTTCGGGACGCCTTCGCTAGGTTAACGCGCCACCTCAAGCCGACGAAATCCTTCGCGATCTTCGACACTTGCTACGATTTCTCGTCCCTGAGCAGCGTAAAAGTGCCGACGGTGGCGTTCAACTTCGCCGGCGGGGAGAAGCTGGAACTTCCGGCGAAGAACTACTTGATTCCGGTGGACTCCGACGGGACTTTCTGCTTCGCGTTTGCCGAAACGACGTCGTCGATGTCGATCATAGGGAACGTGCAGCAGCAGGGGACACGTGTCCACTACGATCTAGCGAAATCGGAGGTTACTTTTTCGGCTAACAGCTGCTAATTACAGTAACTTTGATTAATTACTGCTGGAAAAGGTGGTAGTAGTTGCTTTGATTAATTACTTGAGGTGAAAAGAAAAAGGGGGTGAAAAAATAGGGAAAGTTTGCATGGAGGTGACGTAGATTAATGGGAGAGTAGTTTGTGATATTTGTGATTTTGAGGTAAAAGTAGTTGAAAAATAGGCCCCACTTGGCACACTATACATGGAAATATGTTGGCATTATGTGAGGTTTTTTTTTTTTTTTTTTGGGTAAGGGTGTTGTATTTTGTATTATTAATGTATAAGACTATGTGTCATAATTTCATGACTATGTGAAATTCAGTAGTTTGATAAACGTATTATTCATAAGGAAATTTAATAATAACTTTTGTGTTGTTATAGGACGTGAATTTTAGTTCAATATATTTTGAGTGTTTTCATATTTCTATCTATTTTTTTACAATTATCGCCAGTTGAACTGAATGTGATTGTAAATGATACTAGCAACATGAAAAAAATATTATTAAAAATTGTAAAAATATGAATTATGAATAATTTCAAATGATGATTAACCATCTTGATCTAAAACGTATATCATTATCCATGATATTAATCAAAGAACATTTGTTTTGACCTATATAAAATGCATTGTGATAAATCTCTAATTTCAAGTAAATGTTTGCTTATAAAATTCACAAACTATAACCATAGTTAGGAAGATCATAGCCTTAAATAAAAAATAAATAATGATTTAGAGTAAATATTTTGGTCTTCCTCTTAAAACTAATGTTCACATTCCATAACCCAAGAAGAAACAGACAAACAAATCAGTAAAATAAAAATTGATAATGTTGCAAACTACTCCCTCCGTTCCATAATAATTGTCGTCTTTGAAAATTGTGCAGTCAAACTTCAAAATTTTATTTCTCAATATATACAATAAGTTGCTAAATAAATTTACTACCATTAGATTCGTAACGAAAAATACTATCATAAAAATATAATATTGCAATTGTTAATTAACATATTATGTAAAAAATTATCAATCAAAAAATAATATTTAAGATCGTGAAAATCAAAATTATGACAATTAATATGGAACGGATGTAATAATAATATTGAAAATGGTGCAGGAAATATAGGAATTGAAGGGTTCACATGTGTTTTGAAGGGTAAGGTAGGGCCCATGCAACTTACATAACTTTTTTTAGGGGTAAATTGAATTTGGAGTATACTACTAGAAGTACTAGGCACTAGCCAACACATATCTACCATGTGAATGAAGATATATAAGTCACGGTTGGAATAACTATTGTTGGCGGTTCTCTTGAATCTGTCTTATTAGGTATGCAATCGGTCGCCTCTGTTTGAGTTAGGCCCTGTTCTTTTATATGATTGGTGAACTGCGGTCATTTATCATGATTTCTGTATGCGTCATATTTCTGTGAATCATTATTTTTCTCTCTTCTCACTTTTCTCTTTTACTTTTTACATCCTCTCTCCCCTCACCTACCCCACATACCAATAACCCACCACAATTCCAACATACCCGCCACAATTCCACAACACCTCAGTACACCATTCCACAAAATACCGCATAAAAGAACAGGGCCTTAGCTGATTGCAAAAAGTGTTTGGTAAAGTATTTTTGGCAAAAAATTGTTACATCAAGTGGCATTTTGAAAACTATCTTATTCGATCCAAAAAGCTAATACATAAAGTTACTTACCAAACACTTCAAATAGTTTTTTATCTTTGGTTAAAAAATTATTAGTGTCCAAAAAGCTAAAAATTACTCAAAAAACTTGGTAGACTGACACCCTTATATCTTAAGATAGAGGTGGTGAAATATATCGGATTTAAAAAAGACTAGATATGGTCATAGATTTTTAGTGCAGATTTTAATATTAATTGAAAATTTGGATATGATATTTCTCCTTTTCTATTGCCTGAATTTGATTTTGACCCGAAATTATGTCTGCCCAAATTTTGTGACCCAAAAATATCGGGTAATAGATTCATCCATTTCTCTTCTACATTTTAACAATTCGATTGGTTGAATTTAATGTGAACCCAAATTTTTGCTGGTGTGATTGTAAGATTTGTCCATAATCAAAGACATAGAAATTACTATCTCCGTTTTGTTTTATCTGTCGCCTAGGGAATTGTGGCAGAAACTTTGATCGTGAGTATCTTAATTTGTATAATGATTCATCATACAAAATTGATATCATTAGATTCTTAATAAAAAATACCATTAAAAAAGCATAATATTATATTTTTCTATAAAAGTTTTATATTAGAAATTATTGATTAAAAATTGGCACTGAAAACCGTAAATGACAGATAAAAAAGAACGGAGGGAGTATATATAAACTTTTTTGATACCATGTGAGCTATGTTGAATTGAATTATGTTATTTCAATGTTTGACATGCACATATGAGTGCATAATAGGGTTGATTAAGAACACTCCTTTGATGGTCCCATATAATTTGTAGTGTTTGAGTGATTGACGTTGAAAGTGAAGCCAAAAGCCAAGCAAAGGATGTTGAATTGCCGTGACACACTTTCTTCAACTTTCTTCACTCTGTTCCTTGTTTGGCTCATGTTAACTTGTTTTCATTCGTTACAAACACATCTACTGTATAAAAGAAAAGTATGGACCCCCCAAACACCCCAATCATCGCCAAAACCTTTGGACTATATGTTTCCTTCCATCTTGCATAATTAATCATATCATATCATAGCTTTAAATTTGTCAGTAATGACGATTATTGTTGTGCGATTCTTTGATGATCCAAGCAACTAATTTCATTGATCTTGCTTTTTTGGCGATATAATAGTTTAGCTGGTTGTGGTGCTTGTTATGCCCTTGCAGTGTTTTTTTTAGCAGTTTGATTGTAATCTTTTTGGTGATGGATTTTTGCTGTTGTGTATGCGGGTTACTGTATGTTTGAACTTTTAGTCTTTTGGCTATTAATAATCGAAAAAAAATAGTGATAATCAATACATTGTTATATTTATCCAATTTACATGAAACTCATAATTTTTATTGCAAATTATATTGAATTATTGATTTTTTTTTAATGTTATCGGTGACCATGACCATCCATAGCTCAACCTTGAATCCGCCCATATTTATCACCATTTAATTTCTTACATACTTCTCCTACCATCCTACTACAATAGTACAACAACAATTAAGCATTTGTGCATTGTTTGGCTTGTGTTGAAGTAATTTCCGTTGAAAACCACACTACACCATATTGTACATTTCATTTTTAGAGTTGCAACCTACAATAAAATGTTGACATGGTAATTGCAATTTTATCGATTTTGTCCGTTTTTAGTTACTTTCTGTCCTTCGTTTATCGGTATATTTACTCATTAATTATGAACAAATTCAATCTTTTTATTCTCAATTACTATTTTTTTTAACATTCATACTGCCCCATAAATTCACAGTGACTAATCCAAAACTAAGAATTAATGGTTAATTGTAGAGTTTCAAGCATGTCTGACATATACAAGGAACGATAATGCAGGTCAAATTTGTTTATAATAACTATGAACTTTTTTAATGAAAGTCTATGAGCTTTAAACCTATATTTCAGAAATTTAATTCAAATAACAAAATGAAATTTTATCTCTATAACATCTTGATAAGTGATGACAATAAGGAAAAAGAAAATATAATATCTTGTCTCATGCCTATTTTTTTACAGGCCCAAAGTTGGAAAAAAGTTGTCACCATTTTTTTTTCCCCTAACAACCACCACTTTCCTTGAATTCTATACCATTCTCAATCACTTATTGTCAACTACATTTTCTCCCTATTTATTGGTGGTACAAAATTTTACAAATTTTAACTCTCCCAACTCCCCTAAACTTAAGATTTGACAAAACTTAAGTTTTAATGTCAAACTACTTTACTTAATTAAGTCAAGCTCAAATTAAAAAAAGAAAAATTAGAGGATAAAAAGCCTGGCATACTGAAATCTTTTCCTTGCTGTTTGGTAGTTGAAATTGAATGATCCTATGAGTACGAGTATGATCAAACCCTCTTTTTAGGAAAAGCATTCATTACCCTTTTGCTCAAGCAACTTAAAATAACATGAAAATACACCGTCATCCACGGAGCATATTATGGGGCTCATATAAGCATGGATTTTACCAAGAGTTGTGATTTGTGAACAACTCGAGTTCCGATCATTTTGGATACGGATAAATTATATGTCGGATAAAATATTCATATCTATTATCTAGTTTTCTGGGTTTCTTCCCAAGCAGATCACCTTGAATGAGCGTAAAATCGAGTCTGGGCAACAGGAATGGGAAAAATATTGTGTTCATATCTAGAAAAAGGTAATCAGTTTAAAAGCTTGGTCGAAAAATTGGTAATCATACCGACTTTTTTTGGGGTTGGACTGAACTAGATTTTCAAAGTTGCGGTCTTTTGACTGCCCTTAGGCTCTCTTCTTTTACGTGGGGCGGTGCGGTGTGGTACCACAACTCACCATACCACTCAATATTCTTCCAAATTTTACCATACTTTACCACAATTATTACCAATATATTTACCCACTCTTCTCTCTCCTCACTTTTCTCATATATTTTTCATATTCTCTCTCTTCACCTACCACATCAACCACACTTTTCACAAATTCATCATATCATTTCACACATCGCCGCACTTTTCACAATTTTCACCTAATCGCATCATTATCGCACCTTACCAACCGCAAAAAAGAACAGACCCTAAATAATTTACCCATCAAATCCATTACATTCTAGAAGTATAAATCAAATCAAATTAAAATAAGCTAAATTAAATGGTGATGGAAAGAATTTTAATTGGAATGGGCCAAAGAAATAGACATTATAGGCCCACAGAGGTGGTATGACATGAACAATAATTAGATTCCTCCAAGATTAGTAAAGCTAAATCTAACTAACAAGACCTAATCAATTATCACTTCATGAACATGTAGGAATGTAACAAAACATTTATTAGTGTTGTATTATACATGATAGAGATTAGATAGGACCCCTTTTCTGTTATGTGGGCCTTAATTTTTTTGTATAAAACAAACTTGGACTGATTATTCTCTAACAGTTATGGTACATGTGATGTGATTGAGACTAGTATGTAAAAGATTTGGTCAAGTTAGTATTTATATAATTGGATATTTCATGAGCTAAATCTATTTTTTCCTCAGATATATTCTCAACATTTAAAGATTAATTGGATTGTAAGTTGTATTGATAGTATATACGTCATTTAGAATAAATTTTCTATTAAAAGAGACGTTTGTCCAAGTAAAACAGTATATTTCATTTTAGGCCTTTGTCTTTTGAAGTGGGTTGTTTACTGTTTTGTAATGCTGTTTTGCTATATTTATGAACTTAAACCTTTGGCTTTCAATAATCGGGAAAAAAAAACAGTATATTTCATCTATAACAATTAACACATTTCATCTATAACCAAAAACAGAATGCTTTGAACAAAGATTATGGCTTTGCTATGTTTCATCTATAACACATTTCGAGTAACGAAATTTCAAGAATCTACAAACATTAAGAATCTCAATGGAGGGGGAAAACCCGGAACAGCTGAATAAGTTTGTTCCTCACAATAACACGCCTTCTCTTCGAAGCTGGAAATTTGAGACCATATGAATATCCGTAACCCAGAAGCGCGTAGAAGCGCGTACCAGTGATCAATGGACAAAAATCTCTGTAATTCCCTATACAAATATAATCCAATATCAACGCTTGGCTAAGTCAGTTCCACGGGCTTGGCGGTGTTGACAAATTTGGCGCTCTTATTCATTCCCTCGAGCAAAAGTATCCGCACTGCTTCCAGTCCAGTTTGCAACGTGAAGTTCAACTGCGCATGAGAATTGTTGGCAATCATGTTTTGGAACACACCATTTCAACACAATCCCAAGCAACACAAACTCCAGGTGGTAGTAGTAGTAGTAGTAGTAGTAGTAGTAGTAGTAGTAGTAGTCAAAATAATAAGTTTGAGTATTCCCTTTTCCAAAAACTACCACCAACATTGATGAAAGTGGAAAACAAGGCATCCGGAAAACTTGAAACATCAACATGAATTTTACTGAAAACCATCGATAGTACTGGTTTCATTGGTTTGATGGCATTGCCATTTGCCAATGACCACACAGATAGATAAATGAGCATAATCACATGGTTCCCCCTTCTTAAGGTAATACGTGCTGGAGTGGCTGGAGTAGGTCACCTTGCTAGGGCAATGCCGGTGACTTTTTAACTCCGGTGGGGGCCCTGTTATTTACATGGGTAGTGTAGGCTAGGCAAATACTGGTAATTCTTTGAAAATAATCTAAAATATACTCAAGTTTTACAAATACTATAGTTTTCATCAAAATTACCAACACTTACCCTTATATACACAACTTTATTTTAACCATCCTGACCTTACCCCCCCACGTAAAGATCAGTGTCCAGTCTCTAGTCATGAACCCCGGGTGTTCAGGACTTGACTAGTACATGAAGAGCTCGTCGTAGTCCACCCACCAAATAGCTTACCTCATCGGAGCCCTAGTCAAAGGGGAAGAGGTGGCTCACAATTGCAGGGATAGTAAGATGGAACCGTGTTAAGCTTGACCTTGGCGTGGTGTAAAATTCATGGTAAAAAACAGTTGGGTGAAAGTTAAATTTTGGTAAATTTTGGTAACTTTTGGCAAATTTACACTAATATATCGAAATTTAAAAAAATTTGTTTCTTAACTTAGGTAATTTTTGGTAAATTTAGACAAAAACTGGTAAATTTTGGTAAGTTGAACTTACCTACCAATTTGACAGGCCCGAACATGTTAACTTTTCAAGCTTCCTAAACACTAAGAAAAGCCGATCTTGTCCAGAAAGCTTATCTACTGTTGTGATCTAGCTCACTCGTTCTAACCTTAGGTGGTGTTCTTGTCCAAAGAAAAGATCAAGGGATGACATTACTTCAGGTGGGGTGTTCGCATATCCTTTTGAAATCACACATTCTCGCACTTAAGTGTTGCCTTATTCAAGGAAGTCAAGGATTGACCTAGGCCATATCTATTGTCCTTGGTGTTTATCTCTGTTTAGCTCAACAATACACCAACTTAATCACAAACGTCCTTGCGTAGGTTAATAATATACAGGATACTTAAAAATCAAGGCTACAATACATACCTCTTCACGCTCTTGCTTACTGAACGGGCGAAGAACAAAGAAGGCAGCATCCATCTTTCCATGAGGCCGCCCGATTCCTACAAAATAGTCAAATGGGTTTTGATGGGACTCATTCTCCAAATACACAAACATGAGCAAGTCAGATACCATAACCCTAGTCTTGACTGAGGAAAATCATGGCTGAAATGATCATTAGAAGATCCCATTTTGGGAGGGTTTGACAGAAGAAAAAACCACAGTAGCTTTTGAATGGATACCTAATTTATCTCTATCTTCACTGAGGATATATTGCAGAAGCACAGCGATACATGATCACTGAAGATCGACCACTTACCGATTCTTAATCGTGGAAAATCATGGTTTCCTTTGAAACGATCAATGATACTCCTCATCCTGCATCCACAAACAACAATACTAGCTTGCCAAATCAAACAGGAAAAGAAACCTAGAGAGCTCCAAGCTTCAAACTATGTTCTAAGCTAGCAATACCCTAACTCTCAACAACCCCCCCCCCCCTTCCCTTCTCTTTTCTCTCTAAAAATGAACTTCAGAGCAATACCCGTTGTGTCCTCCATGGCCGCCCTTAGGCAAAAGCCGCAATTTTGCAAAAGGCAAATCCATGTCATCATAAATCTGTAAGCAGCGAAACCGCATGACTGAATGTTTGAGGCATATATAGAAACCATAAATCTAGCATAGCAAATTAGCAGTATGGTACCACAAGTACTTGATTTAATGGGATCTCGTAGTACGAAACCATAGGAGCAACCTTCAAGTAACAGGTCACAGAATTGGATGAGCATTGACAGGAAAATCTGTACACAAGGTAATTTTCACTTCTCCAAAACAAAGAGAACTTCCAAGAGAGCTTACTTACAGACTCACCGCTAAGATTCATAAACGTTTGCGGCTTGGATAGAATAACTGGAACGTTACCGATATGTCCTGAGAAATTTAGAAAGTAATTCATCTTTGGAAATGTATTCTCACATCTAAAGAAAAGGGGGCAGGGGACCTTAGCGCTGTCTAACAAATTCTGAAAATTTTCATGACAGTTTCATCTCATTGAATATCATTGCGAGCTTCTTTTATTCAAGACGTTCCAAATTTATCTGAATAGTTTCTCATTGCTACCCATCAATGGGTTAGTTTCTTTCATTTATTTCTTGTTTCACTCAGATTAAAGTTACTTCCATATTGTCAGAAGCATCAGCAGCTTGTAAACTTCTAAATTAACTTTGAATAAATTGAAGTATATAAGTACCAAAACGCGCTTCAAATACAAATTCATACGCAGAACGATAATTACTTTATGTTTCATTTTAAGACATTCTGTAACTATGGTAGAGCTCTAAACACACTCAGGATTCAGAAAGCCCTGAAAAAGACAGCAAAAGGCAAATTCAAATTTTAAGATAATAGCAGCAACACCTTCTCCCCACAAAGCTTTAAAAGAAACACTGTCCATTGATATCCCTTCAGCTTCTGCTATGGTGTCTATCATCTCAAATCCAACCTGTAACAATGCACCAATGCTGATTACTGCCTCTAATGATCTCATAACACAAAATCACCACAGCAAGAACCCTAACTCCTTCATAACACTTTCAGAAAGCCACAGGTGAAGATTTTCAGAAATAGTCATGGTAATAGCAACAAATTCAACATCTTAGCTACTCAGAGTTCAATTAGAACCTTCAACATAAACACAATTGCAGATCACAACACAAAAACAAACACTTAAAACAACTATGAATGATTCTAAAGAGATAGAAAGAGCACCTATGATGATCATATAACACAAAATCACTATAACAAGATCCCCTACCACCTTAATTATAACATTTTTCGAAATCCACAGAGGTGAAATTTTTCAGAAATACTCATGGTTATAGCAACAAATTCAATATCTTAGCTACTCAGAGTTCAAATTAGTTAGGCATGTTTAACATCAGAACCTTAAGCATAAACACAATTGCAGATCAAAACACAAAAACAAACACTTAAAACAACTTATGAATGATTCCAAAGAGATAGAAAGAGTACATTGTGGCGAGTTCCTTTGTACATTCTACCAGGATTACCGAGCCCAACGATGAGCCATGGCTTGGGCGGTGGAGGCGGCGGTGCCGGAGCAGTAGACGACGTCGTAACCTGGTCGTCGGCGGCGGAGGAATTCTCCGGCGAAGAGGATGAAGAAAAGGAAGCGGAATTTATCATCTTCCTCCTGGTCTTGAAATACAAAGAACCAAATCTTAGGGTTCTGGAAATCGGAGAAGAAGAAGAGAAGAAGCAATTGCAGCGGGTGGAATTAACAGCTGAAGATGATAATGAAATCGACAAAGAAAAAGTGTTCATCCTTCAAATTCAGCTGCTTAATTAATTCCAGAATCTGTGCTCTGTCAATGTCGTCATCGATCCTTACTACTTGCTTTTTTTATTAGGGTTTCTGGAAAAAATGGATGCTTTTTTGAGATAAGAAGTGCGCGCAAAAAAACACAGAACGAAGAAAAAAAAAGCGCCGTTGCCGGGGATCGAACCCGGGTCACCCGCGTGACAGGCGGGAATACTAACCACTGTACTACAACGACCTTATTTGTTATCATTTGCTATTTTAATGAACCATGTTATTAGAGTTAATACAAGCCACTAATCCCATGTTTATAGTTCTACTATTCATGCAGTACTACTATCATTTCCATCAACAAATTTTATTTTCCAGCTCTTGGGTCAATAACTCAACATGCTAATATGCTGCCGAGGTTTATATTTCTACGATTCTGGTGAATTTTTAGATCTATATATATAATCATGGAAATGGCTGCACAATCACCTCCCCCAAATCTCGCGTCAACAGGACTACACATTCTTGTTACATACACACATTTCCAAGGACTAATGTTTGGAAAAGTCGGTCCACTTTTCATAAATTAAGAATCAAAATTACATGAAACCTCCTACAATCTGAAAATGAAATACATAACAGTATGAGGTTCAGGTACCAAAGCCAGATCAATATGAAGACACAAAAACTGCAGTATAACTTAATCTTCTTTGTCCATTTGCAGTTAGAAGGAACCATCTTTAGGCTGCCATTAATCCTTTGGCCTTCGATTTGCAGTTAAACACTTGTCACTGCAGACAAGCCAATGAATCTGTCTTCTTTTATGTTCTTGTCGCAGGCAGAATTTGATCCGAAAGCCTTCAATAACAACAATCTCCAAAAGGCTGATTCCGGCGAACCAAGAAAGATAGTTAATCAGGAAAACGGTCGACCTTTCAGGCTATATATAAGCAAACAAGCCACCAGCATGCATTTCATCCACAGATGTCAGCTTGAATCACGGACCCGTTAAACTGTTTTATCCTTCATTTTACTTTCCCACCTCGCTTTTTTTTTACCCCTTTATGACGCCTATTGTGGAATGTGGCCGATACAGAGGAGGGATGCAAAGTATCACTTTCTCCCACCACATTCACAGGCCGAACTCTACTACTACTACTACTACTACTACTACGGTGATGAGCACCTTGTTCTTGTCCATGTAACAGTTTCTTGAGTTTCGGATCATCTACAAACCCTTTTGAAACCATCTCAGTATGCAGTTCCCTAGCCTTGGCTAAACACCCATTCTCTGCCAATCCACGAATAAGACACACGTAGTGCGACGATTCAGCATCCACTTCATACTTCCTCATTTCCACCCAAACCCTCAACGCTTTTGCGGGTTGCTTCAATTTGAAGAGCCCGTCAAAGATAAGAAGAAACGTGGAACGATCGGGCCCAACTTTGTCCCTTTTCATCCGGGTAAGTATTTCCAAGGTCCGTTCAAGATCGGCTCCTCTCAAGAATGCATGGTAGGTCTCAGTGGTTGGCCCGTTTCCCTCTTCTATCATGGTGGCTAATACACCCCGAGCCTCCTCAAACTTGCCAGCTTCACATAAAGAAGATATCAAGCAATTGTACGACTCTGAATCGGGTTGCAAGCCCTCTTCTTTGATTTTGTCTAGGGTTTTGCGTGCTTCGGTGAAGCAGTTTTGACGAGCCATTACGTGTATCAACGAATTGTAGACCTCGAGGCCCGGGACCCACCCCCTCTTCTTCATCTCGTCGTAGAGCCTTAGAGAATCAAAAAGGTTCCCGGTCCTCGAGAAGCAGGAAATCATGTGTGTGTAAGAAGTTGCATCGGGTGTAATGCAGTGACTTGCCATCTCACGCCAGACTCTTTTTGCTTCAGAAACATCAATGGAAATGTTGCACCAGCCGTGAAGAACGATATTGAAGCCTTCGGTCTCAAGGGGGAAAAGCTTCTTGTTTTTTAGCATGAATTCCTCAGCCTCTTCGACGTTTCCATGCCTACATAAGGCACTCATGAGGGTGTAAAGTGCACTGTGATCTGTGCTTATTGTCATCTTCTCTAGAAAATTGAATGTTTTAATGGCCTTCTCGTGATGGTTCGCTGCTGCATATCTAACAGATGATCAAACTTAATCTATCAAATTATTTGAACTCACAAAGACGAAAAGAACCCCTAAATAACAATGCAAAAAACCACAAACTAGCAGAAACAAAGCAACAATCATGATTCATCAGAATCTAGAATCAAACGGCAAGAATTTACGCAAATGTTGGCCATATCTTAATTTATCTGTATGAGCTCCTCAAGACTCATCGCGCCCATTCACAAGCTCACACAAACACTTGCAATTTCAAACATTTCAATCATTTAGCAGTTTTCACAGGATCACCAACATCACTAAAATATGTTGATAATCCAATCTAAGCAGATGCCATTTCAAGATCAACCAAGAAAACTTGCAATAACATACAATTGCTCGCTCGCAGCATGCTACTTAACCCAAGAATTCAAATATCATTTAGCATATTACACCTCAATAGTCATATTATCTACCATGAAATTCACTTTAGCATCACACATAATGCCAAAAGTTAGCAACAATCCAGTTATCCTTATGCATAACACAAATCAAAACCCTAATTGTTACCCTAAACAGACAAAATGGTATTAACCCAATGACATTCATATCCAAAATTACCTCTCTATAATGACGAGCATAGCTTGTTGAGTATCCACCTTCTGATGCAAATCACGAATTAACGACCATGCAACGTCGAACTTCTGATGGGTACCCAATACCCAAACAATCAAACCCAATACTTTTTCATCAACACAACCCAATTTTACAGCCAATTCGAAACCCAACAAAGCTGATTCCCAATTATCCCTCAATGCCCAAACTCCAAAACAAACCTGATTCGCATCAATTTTAACGTCAGGAGCAATTTTAGAGGAGCAATCCTTAGCCTTCCGCACTAATTCCACCAGTTCAATCGTACCCAGTTCATCATTGTCGTCGTTTTTTACTTCAAATTCGCTGAGATCAATTGGGTTGTAAGCAATTCGCGCTGAAGAAGGTTGAATGGTGGAAAATTGCTGTCTAGGAAAGAGTTTGTGAGGTTGCGTTGTAAGTGTTCGACGAAATGCCTCAGTGAAGAAGCACCTGATTTTATAAGCAAAGGGAGGATGAGGGATGATCTGGGGATGAATCAAGTAGAGGGAAGCAAATGATAGCACAGAATTTAAACGAGATTGATGAATTCTTCGTATAGCTGCGACACAGATTGCCATGATTTCACTCGCAGGATTCCTCGATGTGCTGGAGAGTTATGAAATTGTATGAATATTTTACATGAAGCTGCTAATTTGCTGTAGAAATACTAGAATATAGACTTTACAGTGTGTAGAGCATAGTAGTGTTGTGACTTATGATTTATGAACTTCCAAAAATTCCAGTCTACCCAAATAATCTAAGACACTGTTTTGGTTTCTAATCATAAACTAACGGCTAGGCATGAGCAATCTTAATTCTTATACTACCTCTATTGCTGACAAAGTTGTAAATGTGAGTAAACTATTAAATATCTTTGTCTCTATCATTTTTTTTTCTATGTTTGTGTAGAAAATTACTAAAATTAGTTGTAAAAATTTATATTGGAATTTGAAATTATAAAATGATAATATTATAAGACAAAATAATTTTTCATATAAGATAAGTTACATAGCAGTTAGGTAGTCCTTCTCACAATGATTTTATCCAAAACATTATTCTGAAGTATTATGAGAAGTCCATCATTACAAGGATTAGACCATATAACCGGGTATTGAAATGAGTGCCCACACTAAAAGTCAGTCTGTCGCTCTATTGTCTTCTCGAAGAGTATGAGTAATAATAGTCGCTTCACACATTACCAATATGGATAACATATATTGCACAAGAGTATCAATCTCCCAGGAAATCTTATACACACTTGTAAAGGTTGTAGAGGCTAATGGACATGTTACGAATAGGTTATAATAACATAAAAAAAATGTATCGTTAAAGGGTGGGGTCAGCTAAAGGACATGTTATGAATGGATTGACCCATTTAACAATGTTAAAGAATCGTTAGATGGAGTGTATCATATTGACTCATCAATAATCTCATATAAATAGTTTTACGAATCATTTCAAATGCAAATTTTATTTAAAGAACTCAACAACACTCCACGTCAAATAATATAACGTCAATTACTAATGTCTAATAGCCCGTTATTCAAACGGCACAAGATAGGAGGTTTAACATCCCTTCATGAATTGTCGGTCCTCCAAGAGGATGTTGGTAAGGCTCATGCGAAAGTTTAAGCTTATCTTATTTGAGTGACCCTTTTCATCGTCTGCTAACTTCCTGTACTTATGGTACGAAAAATGAGCCAAATAGGCAAACTTACAATCATTTTAACATCAAATGAGCATTAAGTTACTAAAACCTATCACTTTAATGATCCCTTCCATTGGCTGCTAACTTCTTGGGTTTATGTTATGAACAAATAGCCACCAAATAGGCGAATTACAATCATCTTAACATCAAACAAGCATTAAGTTACTGTAACCTATCACTTTAGATGGATAAGTTAAATACAAGTCATGTGTATATTTAGTTGTAGCAAATATATGTCAGGTGTATTTCAAGTTCAAGCAAACTTGGCATTAGAAATATGAGTTGATTGTATTTTGAATTCAAGTAGATATTTATACTTTTTGTTCACATACGAATTCCATTTTCGTACTCGAATACAATAACTAAGAATCATAACATCAAATAAAACCAATCAACTAAATCTATCAATTCGGATCGGATGATATATCTGGTTAAGGTAATACGGACCAATTTATTCTCAATCCATACAAACTTGACGTAAAATAAACGCAAGTTGTGTGTGTTTTAGACTCAAATAATACGTGTCATATATATTTAATTAACTTGTTCATTGGACAAACTGCCTAGTCATATCAATTCGTATTTGAATATAATTACTAAGAATAACAACAACAAATAAAAATTAAGTTATTAGACCTATTAATTCTAATTAATGACTTAAATAAAGGTGGATGTATGTTTAGTTATGGCAAATATGTATCGGATGAATTTCAAGTTTATGCTAATTCAACATCAAAATTACGAGTTTTATATGTTTTGGATTTAAATAAATATAGGTTAGGTATATTTAAGCCCTGACCATCAACTGTGGATAATTGTCCACGTCATTCATCCAATCAAACTTTCTCCCACGTACCATTGATAGTGTTTGTGTGGTTCATATTACCCGACCCGGACCCATGAGAAAAAGTTGCGAACCCTACCCAATTTCAAGGCAACCAACCGCAAGTAAAATTTCAACAAAACCAAATAAAATTTCCCTTGAAATTTTCCTGTCAATTCAGACATGCGGATAACTGATTAGCTTTCGGAGTCGGCGACGTCCACACACGAATAAAATAAAAGACAATCAAAAAGTTCAAAAGTAGAGACCCCACTGTACGAAAAAGCGAGTAATAATCATAACAGGGAAAGAAAAAAGAAAAGAAAAGCGAGTAATTGGAGTGGGCCCGGCCCGGCCCGAGCCCGGACAAGCGTCAGATTTGTCGGAGTCGGACCGCTCAGAATCAAATACGTGGTGAATACTCACCCAAACTCACTCCTCCACGTGTTTTACACCACTATTTCACTTTTCCCCATATCTTTTTCTTTTTTTAAACCATTTTTAACTTTTTTTTCAACCAATACAATAAAGAAGTTTTTTCTGAATCCAAAACATAAAGAAATTTGATGCAAAAATCTAAAGTTTGAAACAATTTCATGAAAGTGTTATGTCAAATTGCCACCTGTTAGGTTTTTGTTGTTATTTATATTAGGTCAATTTTAGAATAATATCTTAGATTCTTTGGTAAAAAATATATTCCAACATTTTGTGTTTGAAAGTTATTTATATTATTTTAAATTAAATCACATTAATCAACAATCTTAACTACTAAATTTATTGCGCATATTTCTTCAAGCATTCACTTAAATAGCTCTTTACTACTCATCAAATTAAAATCCTTATTTCCATTCAAACCGCTATAAGTTGTTTAAATCAATACTTGCTATTTAAGATATTATTTTTTAGAATGACATTTCAACATAATTTGTGAAACATTTAGGTCATGTTCCTTTCTATGGTATCATATTGTACTTACCGTAATTTATCACACTATATGCAAATT
This sequence comes from Portulaca oleracea, assembly GCA_029582165.1. Lineage (NCBI taxonomy): Eukaryota > Viridiplantae > Streptophyta > Magnoliopsida > Caryophyllales > Portulacaceae > Portulaca > Portulaca oleracea. The sequence continues at coordinate 65,101,701 of CM055868.1, read as the reverse complement.
GACACATTTTACCATACCATATTATATTTTATCACAACCATCATAATTTTATTTATTCCCACTTTTATTTTTTACTTTTTACTTTTCGCTGTTCTCACCCGTCACAACAACTATTCTTAGTTTCTTACTACAAATTTTATCACAACTTACCATATCGTATCATACCGTGTCACAACATATTACATTTTTTACCATTTACCATATCATATCACATCATTTTCGCACTTTATCTACAACTGTCTATTGAAAGAACAAGGCCTTAAGTAAAATGATGTTTCTTTCTCAAATTTTGTTAATTTGATCAAATTTTAATTCAATAAAAAGTTACTAGGTGATAAATATTAGGATATGATCATACTCATGAAGTGCTATTTTTTTGTAATAAAAATTTGTCTAAAAAATACACTTATATCTAGTAATAAATTTTAGTACATTTTTGAAAATATTCCAAAAATAAATTGATCGAATCCAAAAATTTCCTATAAAAAATGGATAAGATCGATTTACCAGATCCTTATCCGACGCCGTGTCTCCCTTCTCTCTCTTCTCTCTCTCCTCTACACACGCAGCGACACGTAGGTCGTCGGCCCCACGTCTTTCCTCGAATCATACCGCATATCCGCTCTATAAATACCTTTTCCCCTCTCTTTATCCAAATCATATATCCACTTTACCCTAAAATTCACCTTCATTATTTATTTCTCCAGTGTTTGTCCGCGTATCCATTGAAATTTCGAGCTTGAGCTAGGGTTTTTCGGAGTCGAAGCTTCGAGAGAGTTTTTAGGGTTTGTTGAGGTTTAAGATAATCGTCAATGGCGGCAGCAATGGGGATCGGAGCTGGTTCTCCTCCTTCGTCTTCGTCGGTGTTGATGAGGCGAGGTTTGAAGAAGAATGAGCGGAGAAATCGCGCGAATCGAGTCGCGTTTGTGTCGAATTCGGCGACGACGATCGCCGATCCGTATGAAACTCTTCGGATCCGGCGTGGAGCGTCTGAAACCGAAGTCAAGAAGGCATTTCGTCGACTCGCTTTGAAGGTAGGTTTGTTTGTGGCTTGTTTTTTTGACCTAATTTTAGGTTTTGGTGTGGATTTGAGGATGAGATTTCGTGGTTTTTGGTTGATTGTTGACTGATGAAGCTTGATTTTGTTATGGCAGTATCATCCGGATGTTTGCAGAGAAGATAATTGCACAGTCAACTTTCATCAGATTAACGAAGCCTATGATGTAAGTTCGCACTCTTCATTCTCCTTTCTTAATCCAATTTCTAAAGAAAAGATGTTATAATAAAGTGTTAATGCTGTCTGGCTTGTTGAATTGATGAATTCTAGATGACTTTAACTTATTTCTGAATTTTAGAGAATTAAACAGTGACACTGATTTTGTGGCTGTCTGAATTAAAATGAATGCGAAATTTTTCAGTGTTCCACAAATTACCGCCTCTGTATGAGTGCTTTTCATTGGCAATTAATGTCTGCTAAAAGCAATCACGGATTATACAACAACATTAATCTAACCAGCTTGATTATGTCTTAATCTTTCATTTCTGAAATTCATCAACGTCCTAGATAAACAAGCAATAATTGCTGATTGATTTCAATCGATTGGTGAATGTGTAGGTTGTGATGAGTAGTTTACGAGGCGAATCAAACACAGACGAAACCGAATCGTACAACTATGGAGCAGATGAACCGTTCAGAGGTATGCACGAATCAGAGTATGATCTGTGGGAGGAGTGGATGGGCTGGGAAGGTGCTGGAATTCGTGATTATTCATCCCACATTAATCCATACATCTAATTATGCTTTTAATTAAGTTGGAAGTATGGTTAATCCAATTGTAAATCCTTCATCATGGCTGTTTTTGTGATTAATTAGCAAGTTGATTTGGGTTTAGTTCGATCTAGGGGCTCTGTGACCATCCTAAGTTTGAGAAAGTGATGGTCTTAAGATGCTCTTTGGTTATTGTACATATACCGTTGTTCTTAATGAATAATAATAATAATTTATGTTCTGTTCGTAATTACTGATTAGTGGAAGTAGAACGGGTAAAATTTTGTTCGACTTGGAATATCGTAATTGTCCAATCCAAAAAAAAACGATTGAGCAAAAAAAATATTTTTCGTTTTATTTTTCATATATTATTCTATATAATATTTTTTTTTTATTCGATCATGATTTACTGATCAATATTCTTTTGTATAACATTTAATCTAGTCGATTCACGTTTGTTTTTTGACATTGTCATATTTGTCCGGTTTGAATTTAGCCGAATCCAAATCTTTGCTGGCTGGCGAGTGCTAAGTGGATGGTAATTTGCTGCGTATTGTGGATTTTCATTTGATTCTTTGGTTGTTATTTGAAGCATTTGTGAAATCAGAGCCACAAGTTATGCAACAACCACTATAGTAATTGTGTTGGGTTGGTTGATTTTGTCTGGATGCATTTAGGTTTGTATGTGGAGTTGTGGGCACTCCCTATTTTCAACCCTTTCAAACTTTATTCTCCATTTGTGTGTCTCAGCGTTTGCTACTTTTAAATGGAAAACCAATTGAAATCAAGAAGCTTACGCAAATAAAGAGGTGCATACCTTTGCGTTCCATATGGTTGATCAAAGGCTAGACATATTCGGATGGTACAATCAATCAAATAGGAGACACAAGACACTGACCAAGGCCAAGCGCATTACCCTATCAGCAAACTTAACCATACTACCCTAATGTTAGCACTAGCGCAAGCAAAATTCTGTCCGATCCAAATTACTCGAATTGTCCGACCCGGAAAAAAACCGGGTCTGGACATAGATTTCCTGTCCGAATTTTGATATTGACATAAAATTTGTTTTTTTTTTCTATAGTCCGAACCCGATTTTGACTTCACCCTAATTGTTCGACTCGGTTCGACCCGTAATAAAATCGGGTCTGGACATGAATTTCTCGTCCGAATTTTGTCATTGTCCGAATTTGTCCGACCCGAATTTACCCGGATCCGAATTTTTGCCAGCGCTAGTTAGCACTCCAAACTTTCCTCTAGGGATATATGATCGTCTAAACATAGGTGTTTTAGATCAAATCTATATAGTTTGGCTCCTGCTCTTCCATGTTCTGGTTGTATAGTAAGTATGCTAATCTATTCACACCTCGTATGAGAGACATCCTTACTTCTCCTTAAGATATGCATAAACAATCTTAATCTAATTCCTCTCAACTTATATCGTTTGGCAGTATCTTTAGTTTAGCTGCCACTCTTACCCAATCTAATTTAACCAAAATCCACCAAACCATCGACATGGACCACATATCCACCACATTGAACCAATCGACACTCTGTGCCGCACAATATTGCTGGTCAAACTATTTCATGATGCATCTTATGCATTAAATTACAATATTGCTGGTCGAACTATTTCATGATGCATCTTATGCTTAAACTTTAATGCAATTTTCCTATCAAACAATAGGCATGAAACTGTTTTGAATAACAATAATAAAAATTATATTATTTATTGGTGTATGAACTTATCATTCGATGTTGATGAGTAGCTTCGAGATAAAACTGGTTTCTAAGAAAAACCGGCTGCTGTTTGGATTTTGAGGTTCAAACATCTCCAACAGGCTATTGGATGCATTAGACAATAGTAGTCTATTAATAGGCCCAAATAATGGACTTGCCTATAATAAGTCGGGTTGTTGGGCTTACGATCTTCTACTCAATCTGATCCCAGCCCGTTCCTTATTATCATCATTGGCCCAATCTGGCCCAAGGGTGATTCATAAATTTCTAGTTTTCTACCACATTTTGTTTTACACTTTGCACTTTCCCCCCGATCTTGAAAATGGCAAGTTAATTAGCATTGAAAATTTAGACAACTGGTGCTTATATGATTACATAATATGGTAATTCAATAACTTTACTTTATTATTGTTTGGGAGGGCGTCTTTGGTAGGAAATCAATAATGACGTCATGGTTATACCTCATGTGATTTTTAGTGCATATAAAGAAAAGAACCAAAGTGTTTTTTGAGAGAGTTGAAATTTCTCTTTAACGCCTAAAAAACAATTTCATCAAATGGGTTCATCAAATCTCTCTTCTTTTCAGTTTATAAGAAGAGTCGCTTTTCTATTACAGACGTGGTACATAACGTTGTAAAAAGCTTGCTAAATATCTATTCTTTTGTTACTATTATTAATATATATATTTTTCTATGAAGAAAACTAAATAACTTTAATTCATTAGTTAAACGTTTCCGAGCCAAAATTTTCTTAAGATCAATTGATAGTACGTTCAACAGATTCTTGACAATTAAAAGTAGCGTATTGTATCATGTAGATAACAATAAGAAAATAAAAGTAAAATTTTAAAAACAAAGGTGACTATAATGATATTAATTTTTTGAATCAAAGAAAAAACAATGAATTCAAAAGAAAAACAATGAAATTTTGTATATTATTTTGAAATAATAATGATACCAAGTTTTTTTCGGGTATTTTTCAGATCAATCAATTCGGGTAAGCTAGATTTGGATTGATATCGGTCGATATTGGGTTCGGTCAATAGGAAGATATAAAATATTGTGTCCAGATTTTCAATCAAATCAATTGTAAAAAATTAAAATTAAAAATCTATGAGCATACCCGATTTTTAACATGTTGGACTCAACCCGACATTGGGATCAGATAGTTTTTTTGACAGCTCTAATTATATGTATATGAAAATAGTTCAGAAGACTAACAATATTAATTTTTTGAATCAAAGAAAAAAATAATGATATTAAATATGAATTTATATTTTGAAAATTGAAATAATAATAGGTGTCGGGTGTTGATGATAATAAAAAGACAGTGCAAATTCCACCGGGAGTGGCATCTCCCTTTGCTGAAGGCTCAATCACGCGACACGAAGTTGCCACCTTTCTTCTTCTTCTTCTTCTTCTTCTTCTTCTTCTTCTTCTTGTATTCTCTGCTCTCTTGCTCTCCTGATCTGGTACTCTCTTTCTCTCTCTATCTCTACCTTTCTCTCTCCTCCATAGTCGATTTCACTTGTTCTTCCATATCTTTCCATTCCGAATCGCCTAATTCTCGATTCAATTTCAAATTCATTCCGATTTCGGATTGTTATTATTCGCACCTGACCTTCTGTGTTTGTTCGAGCTTACGATTAGTTTGATTCGAAACTTAGGTTACTCGTATAGTTTTCTCTGTAACGTAATCTTTCTTGTTTGGTGTATGTTTAGGGAGTGTTAATCGGTATCGTAATGGAAGATGCAGGCTGTTAATCAGTTCAAATTCAAATCGTGAAAATTTTGATGTGTTTTCTTGTTCTTGTTTTGTCCTGTTTTATTGCGCTTCAGATCGAATAGGGAAGATTAAAGAAATAGAGGAAAAAAGATGAAACTGGATTAGATTTATGAGTAGCGAGAGGGTGTTGATTGATATTTGGTTGTTTAAGGGTTGCAAGGTTTAGTTAGGGTAATGCATGCTTTCATGAAGTTGTGTTTTATGGTTGGAAATAGGTGGTGTGATTAGAAATTTGTTAGAAGTATTTAGGGGGGCTGTTTAGATGTGAAATTTGGTGGTTTTGGGTTGGGATTAGAATGTCTTTTTTTTCTTTTTAATAGAAAGAAAGGTGATGAGAGATGAAATGGGGATACTTTCGATGTGTGAGCAAAATCTGTAGCTTTGCTTTATTGTACTTGGTTTGAGTTTTCAGTGGATCCTTTTGATTCTGGTGATGGAAACCATAATAAGTTGGTTGTCCAGTCTTTACCAGCTAAGCGAGATGGGGACGTATCTTAGTAAGCCTAAAACCGAGAAGATTTCTGAAGATGGCGAAAACCACAGGCTGAGATATGGTGTTTCGTCCATGCAAGGGTGGCGTTCGTCCATGGAAGATGCGGTGAGTAGAAGTTGTTGGCATTTTGACATTGATGTTATTTGCGTTGACATCTTGACGTTGATGTTGTTTCCATTGTGGCATCTTGACATTGATGTTCTTTGCATTTACATCTTGACATTGATGTTATTTGCATTGGCATCTTGACGTTGATGTTGTTTCCATTGGCATTTTGACATTGAGTAAAATTTTTAAAAAAACGACTGTTACTGTGGGTGGTACCTAGAGGAGTACGATTCGCAAAAGGGAAATCATAAGCAAGTATATGTGATAGCGATAATTCACTGACCAGTCATGAGAACTTCAGCAGGGGTCCTCTAGTTTTGATTATGGACCCATAGAAATCAAAGCAATCAAGAAAAAAATGACTATGCGGTCCCCCCTCCCGAACAATTAGATAAACTAAGTTAGCTGTCTATCAGGACTCTTCCATTTAATGTGAATGTACTCTTAAAGGTCTAAGGGTCACAGGCTTGAATTGTCTCTCTCTTCTGACTGAGGACTTCAAGACATCAAAAAAAGGCATTCTTAGTATTGTGTGGAGCCAGATCAGATGGGAACTGAAGATGAATAGCTAGTATGAACTAACTTATAAAAATTAGCTAGTATGAACTGAAGCTAGAAGAGTGATGATAGAAACACAGAAATATATAAGTACCTTGGGTATGAACTACGAAGATATTTGTCCAAATGAATTAGTTTTGTAAGTACCTTGGGTATGATATAAGTACCTTGGGTATGAACTAATTGCAAGTAACATTTTAGTTTCTGATCTTTCTACTTGAAATAAAAATTCCCCTGCAAATACAGAAAGAGAGAGAAGGGGGGGGGGGGGGTAGTAGTTGGCTTCTGAAGTTGTACTTCAGTTGGTGTGCATAATTGAACAGTCTCTCCTACTCCGTGCCGTACGGTATATTTGTCCAAATGAATTAGTTTTATATGATTATGTATTGTGTATGTTCCAAACTCCCCCATCTTAGAGTGTAAATCATCTTTTTGATCATACATATCCTTAGGTATGCATAACGTGTTTTTCACTTGTTTGCAGCATGCAGCTATTCCAGATCTGGACAGTTCCACATCTTTCTTTGCGGTATATGATGGCCATGGAGGTATACATGCATATGTAATGTGTGTTTTTCCTTTTTTCTCTCCCTTTCCCCCCTATAAGGTGTATTCTGTTTTCACTATGACATTATAATCTTAGAGTTGAATGATCTTATTGCAGGAAAAGTGGTGGCTAAGTTCTGTGCGAAGTTTCTTCATAAGGAGTTAGTTACAGATGAAGCATACCTTGCAGGAGATCTAAGCACTGCGCTGAGAAGAGCATTTCTCAGGTTGCTTTCCTGTTACTATACTATAGAGCAGCTATTCACTTTGTGTCCCATGATTTGAAAACATGGTTTCTGCTGTTTGTCTGTGATTTGCAAATGTATTACAAGTCTGGGAGTCAAATATATGGCAAATCTTACTACGACCGTATCATAGTAACGAGTTTCATATATGATTTTTTTTTTTTGAAATACCTTTTTTTTTTGGGGGGGGGGGGGGGGGGAATTGCAAAAGATGAATGCAAGGATTGAATTATCCTAACACTGATAAGGGAGTAGCGGTTTTCAGGGGCAAAGAGTAATCTTATGAACCAGTTGAATGTGTCTACCTCTTTCATCACATTACCTCAGCTTCAAGTGTTCGATTAACTTTTAGGGATGGAGAAAATATATATGCTTGTTTACAATGTTAATGTGGATGGCTTGTGATTCTCCTGGGTGTTCTTGTTATTTCTGCAGAATGGATGAGATGATGTGTGGCAACAAAAAGTGGAGGGAATTACTTGCAAATGATGCAGATATTAGTGAGTTTGATGATGAATTGTATTTCATGGATCGCAACAAGGAGGGTGATGCTAATGAAGATGCATCAAATGAGGTAGGAAGTATACTTTGGACTAAACAATAAACAGTTTATGCCTTTTCCCTTATCTCTGCTATGAAGCTATTGGATGTTAAGGATTCAAAATATGGTTGTGGTCACTCATTATTTCAACCCTGTTTTCTTTCATTCATATCCAGGAGGCTGATACTGAATCGGAAGGACCTTCTGCTGGTTGCACAGCATGTGCTGTACTAATCCGTGACAAGAAGTTAGTTATTGCAAATGCTGGTGATTCTCGATGTGTAATGTCCAGGGGCGGTCAGGTATCCTTTCCCTCTCTTTCCCTTGCTCTCTCTGTCCCCCAACACGTGCGTACAATCATGCGCACAGTTCAACACAAGAAATATGCACGTTCCTGTACACATCTACTCGTTCTGCATCAGGCTATGAACTGGATTGGCAGAGGTGACGTAGTAAGAGGTCATGTTAGGTGATGACGGCAAAATTGATGCGCTAGTTAATTCTTAGTATGGCGTCTTTCACCTAGATGTCTGGTGATTGTTTCCTGTACTGTCCTACTTGGAAGATGGCCTATAATCTATAAACTTTCCTGGTTAGGCAACAAAGACTGGCACTGAGGAAGAGAGAGAGAGAGAGAGAGAGAGGGGGGGGGGGGTCATACCCTACACCAAGTTTGAGTCATTGTCTATACAAGAAAGATGAATGGTGGAATCGTGGATTAATCAGAGTCGCTTGCCTTTGCTTTTTAGATAGGCAATGTGGATGATGCATAGAAACTACATGCAGTTCCTTCTCATCAAGCTTAAAAGCAGTTTTCTTGTGCTTCTGTGACAGTAATCTTTTTACACAGGCTTATGAATTATCCAGGGATCATAAACCAGAACTTGAGGGTGAGCATGAAAGGATCTTAAAAGCAGGTGGTTTTATACATGCTGGACGTGTAAATGGGACATTAAACTTGGCAAGAGCCATTGGTAATACTCAAGTCTGATGGAGTTATTTGCATACTTCCTTTATCTGTGTGGGCCCTCATATTCATTTGTTGAATTGTTGTACGCAGGAGACATGGAATTCAAGCGCAACAGAACTTTGCCCCCAGAAGAACAAATAGTGACGGCTAATCCAGAAATAAACACTGTATGTCCTGTGTGCACTGGAGGCGTATTTGTTATATTAATATGGGAAAGCAACCCTAAATAAGAACATATCATAGGCCTTGTTCATATCATAAGAACCCTAAATAGTGACCGGCCTGATGGCTATGATGTTTCATTGATTTAAATGCCTTGTTCAGCAGCTTATCTGGTTGTGATGATGATCCTTACAGATGGAGCTATCAGGTGATGATGAGTTCATTGTACTCGCCTGTGATGGAATTTGGTATGTCTTTATTGGTCTCACGCTCACTGAATTATGTATGGATGTACGTTGCAGCAATTTAGTTGTATTGATTCTTCATCTTGTTTTAGATCTATCTGGTTTTCTGTTATATTCTCTATTTTTTTTGTTGCATATGTATGATAATTTAAAGCATCCATCTTTGTGGAATAATGGAAGTATATATGATTTTGTTGTGCTGATGGGAATGTTATCTAATCTGTCTTGAATACATGAATTTCAGTATTTTCTACATACATGACACTGTTCAAAATGTTAATGTACATTCCATACATGGCTTGTACCATGACTCCGTTATGGGAAAGTTCAAAACCAAAGCACTGGATAGTTTTTGCTCATAAATGACTAAAACAAACCATATCCCTTACAGGGACTGCATGTCAAGCCAAGAACTGGTAGACTTCGTACGCGAACAGTTAAAATCGGTAAGTAAGTTAAATTTCCGTTCTTCAGTCATACTTGTTCTTCTATCCTCTCTAATTCTCTTGCTCTCTTGGTTTCCAAACAGTATTCCAAATGGTTTTGGAATTGGTTTTGTTTTTGGTTTTCATAAGTTTTTTCTTTGGTCCACTAGAATCAGCCTTTTCATGCACATGAGTGCATGGGGTAAGGCTGTCTGCATCTGGATCCCCTCAGATCTCACGTTGGTGGAACTACACCGAGGACTGTTGTTGTTGTTGTTGTACTTGATCTTCTATTCAGATTCATGTGCGAAAAAGCCAAAACTTGTGTTCTTTTTGCAGGAAACGAGGCTCTCCACAGTTTGTGAAAGAACTTTCGACCAATGTCTAGCTCCATCAGTGGGTGGTGAAGGCTGTGACAATATGACTATGATTATTGTTCAGTTCAAGAAGCCTGCTGGCTCCGGCTCCGGCTCCAGTTCCACCTCTGACAACAAATCTCCCCCATCTGACAAACCGAGCAACAGTAGTTGAAAGCTTGGACAAACTGAATAGAATCTAAATATAGATGTTATGATTCTTTTATTGACCATTTTAGTTCTGTACAGCTTCAGAAATGATGGTGATAACCCATAAATCTAAAGCTAAAAGCTCAACAGTTGTTTAGAAACTTGGAAACTCCTAAATGTGTTGTGTTCGGGTTGCTCGTTGTCTATTTGTTTCCCGGTTGAGAGAGTTTTTTCGTGACATGACATTGTGGTTCATTGAAATGAAATTGACGTGCTGTTTCGGATTTGCAAACGAGTAACCGTGTAACGCTTGCAGAGATAAGGCTAAGCCTAAACCTATCAGGCGAAAGTGGTTGATTAGTAGATGTACATCTTTTAATAGTAGATGTACATCTTTTAATCCGACGTTCGTTTGATTGTTAATCGTACTCGTGGATTTGAGGTGTTCTAGTTGCATTTGTAGGAGTCAAGAAAAATGCCGAAAATGAGCATGTGCACAATGATCTCTTGATTTGTGCACTTTTGAGCTTGCTTTCATTCGATGAGAGATCTGCGCCTGTTTATTTTGCTGTTAAGTTGAAGTTTGGCAAATATGAGTTTGGATCAATTTTGGTAAGTTAAGAGTAAAACGAGGATCCCAAGTTTCCCATATGAAAGAAGCATGAGAATCAAACTGCAAATGCATAGCTTGATGTAAAAATATGATTAGCCCTAAGCTAAAAGAAGGTGATTATATGTCAAGGAAGGCTGGGAAATGGGCCGATCCCCGTGGGGTCAAAGAGAGTTGGGCCGAATGAAAAAATAGTTGCTAAACGGTGATGTTATTAATGGGCCAACCCATTTAACATGGTTAACACGCTAATAAACACATCAGATCGGTTGATCCATCATTGACTTCAAAATAAATAGTCTCATATTAATTAAATCCAATATTCAAATTTCTATGTCCTACTCTTTAATTTCTTCTCCCCTCCTATGCAATAAAGGTTTTTATTGAAGTATACAACTCTCCTTTCCTTTTTATAGAAACAAAGCAACAAAATCCTTTTTTTACATGCATGATGTCATTAATGGCCACCAAATCTCCATCAACCACAACCTATCCCAAAATTTAGTTCCAAATTTCCAACAAACAAATTCAAAGCCAATTTATGTTTCAACCATGTGATTTTAGTCAGTGCACTCCAATTTATTACATAATGTATGAAAAACACACACAACATATATATATATATATATATGTATATGTATATATATATATTCATGTAAATAAAAATTCAAACAAAAGGGGGCATATTTGACAGATCATTTCACTGTCCGTTGGATTATTAGCCAATTTGAAAATTGCATCAAATAATTGAAATTCATTTCAAAAATCCACACAATTATTTTTCGAAATTATTACTACATCAATTAACATTTTTGACGTATGACGTTTCTTTATGTACAAACACAAAATTCAAAATCCCTTGAATTTCGCAAACTCCGCTCCTCTCCCTCTCTTATTTCTCTCTCTACACTCTTCAATTCAATTTCAGTTGAGCTTCTCGTCAGCTCTTTACTTATCCAGCGTGAAGCTTTGCCGCACTTTCTCTATCTAAATCCATGCTCTTCAACTGAGACTCACTCTCTCTCCTCATCTCATTGGCCGCGAAATGGCGACGGCGGCGTTCAGGTCCACGACTCGGAGGACGTCCATCGGAGGCGCCGGCTCCGGCGACCGGAGTTCCTCTTCGCTTCACCGCCGGTCGAGGAGCGTCAGCCGCTTCTCTCACAGGATGCCGCCGGAGGAGGAGGTGGCGTCGGTGAATCGGAGAGGTAAGTTTGTGAATACGATGCGAGGATCGGGAGTGCCGGAGATCAGCCTCGACGATCTCGCGATTGAGCTGTTCTCGTCGAGCGATTTCGGAGAGAGAGGGAGGACGCCGGAGGTTAAGGACACGGCGGAGAGTCGCCGGAGAGGGAGGTCGGTGTCGAAGCGAGGGGCTAGGGCGAGTGATTCGAGGAATTCGGTTGATAGAAGTGGAGTTTCGGATGCCAGTTCGAGGAGGAGGAGGTCGCTCTCGGTTGTTCGTCGCGAAATTAGCGATTCAGAGGTACGAAATTGATTCAATTGAACTTCAAACTTTTGAAATTGATTGAGTTTGTAGTTTTGGTGGTTTTTGGTTTGTTTAAAGTTGGGGGTTTAGGGGTGTGGGGTCGAAATGTGGGTCTGTGTTAGTGTTAATCGACTCACTTTTCATTTGGAACTTTTCATTACTCAGAAAGTGATGGTCATAATGACTATTTAGTGCCATTACCTTTTGTAATTGATTCATTTGTCCACTCTAAATACTGTATATCTATGTCTTACTGCTTAACTTTATGTTTTAGTTATTGTTAGACATATTGTAAGTGAAATGCGTTCATAAGTTAATATTTGGATAGGTCCAAATTCATAAATATGTTGGGATATTGTTTCTATTTGGTTCTTACTTCATGTAATGGTGTTTTTTGTTTCTATTAGTTTTCTAGATTGCATATTTAATGTAATTGAATGTATGACTGTATGAGAGTGTAATTGCAATTGCAAATGCTGTTCTTAATGATGCTTTGTTGCATCCAAAATCTTATGATGGTGAATTGCTATCTGATTATCTGAAATACGTGGTGTGAAATTGTCCCGGTAGATGATGGTTGGTTTGACTTATGTGAATGTTATTTTCTGTGCAACGATTGTCATTTGACTCATTTCAATGCAGTAGGTATATCAAAATTTCTTCCTGCTGTGTAGATTGTATTCCAAGTTTGTATTTATGACCCCTACTCTGAAATGGACTATAGTAAATCTGAAGTGTTCTTATATCTAACTTAGTACAAAGCCATGTCTTTTTCTTAAATGTGCAAGTGGCTTTTCCTGGGACCATGTAGTTCAGGTTTCCCGATTGACATGTATTAACCTCTGTATAAATTCAGTTTAGATAGTTACGTAAGACTGCTTGCTAGGTTCATGACTGTTTTTGTTTCCATCTCTAACTGATGTTTTTGATAAGTGCCCTGGCATTCCATTGTTATTGTGTTCCTTCATTTTTTGAATGACACAATCTTCATCTGAAATACAGAATGAGCACTTTCTGAAACCCAGAAGTCAGGTCAACCACTCTGATTGGAACATTGGGGGCAAGCAAAAGGCTTCAGCCCAGAAGCCAACAGTTTCAAGTCAGCAGAGAGGATTACGCCGATGTTCCAGCCAGAAAGATTTCTTGAGGCCAACAGATGGTTACTCTGTACGTTCTTCCCTGTCCCTGGCTTCAAGTTCCACCTGATCTTTGCTAATATTCTCATGTGTAAATTATCGACTTTGAAAGCCTCTTTATGAGCCATAGAAAGGGCTTTGTGATAAAGTATGCTATCGATGTCTTTATGCATAAGCCTCTTGTATATGTGAATTGTGGTACAGAATTTCATCAATTATCTTCACACATCCAACTCTACTAACTACTAGTCTTCTTGTGTACTATTCTGATAGTATTGTTAAAATTCGCAGAGCTATTCTTCCACACTGACTGATGATGAAGGGAATGAATTAGGTTGTTATAGTGGTATTGGAATTCAGAAAACAAGGCAAGCAACCAATGCAAAGAATAAGGTTAGTATGTTGCCATTTTCCGTTCTTCTCAGATTTTATTCAGAGAGCAGGACTGGCTTTGGACAGATGTATATGCCAGTGTATGATCTATAAGTATAACATATGACCCCTGTAGGCCTGCTCTGGTCTGCCATTGCATTGGAGTTCAAGAAATTATAGAATATTAGGTCAAATAGAGATTATAATGTCGAATAGTAGATATAGATTCAGTAACTGTGTGTACCTTGTGTAGACTATGGCCAAGAATCACCTCGCCGGAATGGCTAGTGACCATGGTCTAAATCCAGCTGAATCAGATGTTCTGAAGGCTGTCTCTACTATAAGAAAGAATTACAAAACTAAATTAGAACAGGTAATCCCAATTATGACTCAAATAATTGCATATTGTATTGATCTATGTTTCTGATTATATGTTTCTAATGTTAAGTCTGCTCCTGTTCATCCAAGTCCTTTCACAAAAAAGTTTAATATCTGGGGCCAATCAACTGTTTATTAGTTAACTATGATTTAACTTTTGCTATATCATCTGCATGTTATAGTCTGAAAAGCGCAAACAAGAATTGCTAGCTGAAATAATGTTCGAGGAGGAACGTGGTAAAGAGCTCAAAAAAGCTGTTGTAGAATTGCTCCCTAATCCTACACAAACACCTTCTAGAAGACCAACGCGGGGCAGAAAGGTACCTATTTTCTCCTGGGATCAATCCAGATGATCTCTCCCCACCCCTTTTCCCAAACCAGGTCCTGTCACTTGCATATTCTTGTTTTCTATTAGCATTTTTTTTAACCATATTCTGGGTGGGTAGTTTGCTTGTGAGTTTTTCTGGGTATAATTTCTGACTTTCTATTCATGTCTTTCAGAGAAGTAATGACAGAAACAGGTTGTCTGAGCAATTAGTAGAAGAGGCTGACAAAATTATCGAAGACTTCATTTCTAGTGTGGAAGAGACGGACATTTCATCATTTGATGGTGAAAGGAGTGACACAAGTTCTCTTTTTGGAGGATCAATAAAGCCGATGACACAATATGCAGATGTAGAAACTTTTAAGAGTCCAGTGAGGTATGATTCGCTCCCTGAGGAGATGGATGGGGTTGTTCTTCCTTGGTTGGAGTGGGAGACTAATTACGATGGTACTCCTATTCTCAGCAATGATAATAAACAACAGCCTGCAACTCCAAAAACTGCTCTTCGTGATGCTCCAGAGGTAATTTTGCTGCTTAAATTCATTGATTTGTGTTATTATGCACTTATGCCTTACATTGCATCAGTACAATAGTCTGAAAATTGATGAATAAACAAACACCTGTGTTGCTTCTGATTTGCCTTACTGAAGAAGGTGCTAGGCATGTGTAAATAACCTCTTCATATGCTTATGAATCAGAAATTAAGGGTCCCAATGATATTATCTTAGTTGATATTCAAGGATAAGTAAAGTTGCCGCGGGCTTAATCCAAGGGAATCTTAATAAAACTAAGTGGCACCTTACCAAGTCTGTGAAACTGAGAGATGCCGAATGCGACACCCATATACAGAATCTCTGCATCTGCACCCTCCTCCTAATAGATCCTGCCTAGATATACTATTACGGCATTGAATTCAGATTTGGTTACTAAGTTCTAAGAAGAATGGGTGTATGATCCTGATTTTATCTGTGCTAGTTTAACTGACGTAAAATCCTTTCTTCTAGTTACATATATTCCTATATCACTTCCATAGTGACATTCTCATCTGTAGTTTATTAGAGGCATAAACCTAGACTAGAATGCTTGAATACCGAGTTTTTTTGATGGTGTCATTCCACAACTAGATAAACCCAAAAGACTAGAGTAACTGAGTAACAAGACAACTTTCCCAACCAAACTTACTGAAACTAAGTTTTGATCCTTCACAAAGAGCTCAGTACTCTACTAGTATAGTATGGGAGAGAGGAAACCCCCCCAAAAAAAAGGTTCAAATCCTAGTGTGTTGCTTGTAATTACACTGTGGTTTACCCTTGTAGAGGGGCCCAGTGATTGTAATATTTACCCTTGTTAAGAAAAAAATCTGATCATTCCTTCGAAATTGGCATGTATATAGGGCTCAAGTGCCGCACGACAGGATCAAGAGCGCAGTGTCAACTCCAAGAGCAGCCATGGAAGCTGGAGCCCAGGCGTCGTCAACAGCTTCTCCATGGACACATCCGAAAATGGCATAGCAGGGGAAGTTGAAAGCCGCAAAACCCAACTTCTTTCGCTCGTGCCCAGAAGACCCCGGGTGGACATCCATGATTACATGAAGCCTCCAAGCGTCGAGGAGTTTGTCACCGAGAGATGGAGACAGCGGGAGAGCATCAACTCAGGCGGCCTCCTGATTTGTGGGGGCGGCTGTTCGGGCAAGTTCTGTCTGTAGAAAATTTGTCTGTCTGTCTGTCTGTCTGTCGGGGGCTGCAGTGAATTAGTAATAGCACACAATGGTTTAGTTCGCACAGTGTAGGTTGTAGTTAGGTTGAGATATGTAGGGTTGGAGGTCTTCTACTGGTAAGAACAGTGAGTGGAGCATCTTGCCATAGTCTCATGTACAAAATAATCTTGTTGCTAGTTATCAAATATGGCAGGATTTTCTCGGTCGGGGTTAAATTCGAGTCAGTCAAATTTGTCGATGTTAAAGTTGGACGAATCGATGACGGTTATACATTATATAGTGTTTTCGTTGGATAATTCGGACAAATGTAAATCAGGTCAAAATTGGATTTGGATATGGATAATCGGACAAATGTAAATCAGGTCAAAATTGGATTTGGATATGGATAATCCGAAAGTTTAATTAGTTTGATCAATGTTGAAGTTCAGGCTAAAATTTATGGTTGTACCTGATTTTGTCTAGGTTGTATGAGTTTAGGTGTTTGAATTGGACAAAATTTTGATAGTTCTAGTTGGTTTTGAGTGAAACCCGAGAAAATGTCAAAAGTTAAACAGAACCAATTTATGATTATGAAAGAATGTTCAACCAAAAAGAAAGATTATGACAGAATTACTCCAAAATTCAACTCAATCAAAAATTTATACTAATGGTTGAATGTTAGAAATAATCTATATGATCCCAAATGCTTTCCAATATACTAACTCCATTCATCAGTAATTGTTATTTTCAATTTTGGGAAAATATAGTATAAACAGTGATCATAATTATAAATTGTTGCTTTTGGATATTGCTCGTAAAGTTTAAAAAATCTGATTATAATTTTCTCGATATATACAATAATTTATTTCTATAAATTAAAATTGCGACGAGAAGTAACAAAAGTTCATAAAATATTATTATGAAAAATTATCATAAATAATATGTAAGAAGGGAGTATAAAACAAATAAAAGGCAATAATATTTTTTTTGATGCAAAAAAGACAATAATATTAAAAGACAATTGACGGACCTTCCAAAGGGTTTTATATAAACCACCACCTGAATCACTGATTACACACCACTTTCTCTCCACTCCACTCCACTCCACTGTATCTGTATTTGTTCTGGCGAATCTCTCTCGCTCCTACACTTGTCTCTCCGGGAGGTTCTCCATGGCCGCCGCTTCCTCCGCCGCCACCTCCTTCGCCGGAAAGTTCGACAGCTCCGCCGTCCCCCTCCGCCGTCCGATCCTCCGTATCAGCTCCCCAATTTCTCAGTCAGTTCGGATCAGTCGTTGTCGACCCTTGACCACCTCTAATTCTTCTGGTAAAACTATTTTTCCGTCATCTCTTTGAATTCAGCCTTGATTCTTCAACTTTCATCGTCAGTTGATGCTTACTGTTGCTCGAATGTGTGATTCAGTTCGTTGTATTATCTCTGCTTCGAACTGTTAGGATTATCAATTTGAGTGGAACGCTATCTGAGTTAACCTTCTTCTGTGGAATGTTCATCGTTTTTTATGTTTTCCTTCAATATTTACGTAAATTTGAGAATCGATTCGGCATTGATTCTTCACTTTCATTGTCGATTGCTGCTTTCTGTTGCTCGAATGTATGATTCAGTTCGTTGTATTTTCTGTGCTTCGAACTGTTAGGATTATCAATTTGAGTGGAACGCTACCTGAGTTAACCTTCTTCTGTGGAATGTTCATCGTTTTTTATGTTTTCCTTCAATGTTTACTTGAATATGAGAATCAATTCAGCGTTGATTCTTCACTTTCACTGTCAATTGTTACTTATTGTTGCTCCTATATGTGATTCAGTTCATTGTGTGATTCAGTTTAATGTCAAAATTAGTACGATGATTCTGGATCAAAATCTTACAATGCCTAGTTGCCACCTGTATTTATTTGCATATGAATTGAAATTTGTAGTCTACAATTAGTTCTCAATATGAATTAATCGTTTCTCTAATTGATCCTAGTGTTTACAAATTACAACCGTTCTTACATGCAGGTATTAAAGCTCAAGTTGCAGCTGTTGAACAAGCTGTCGCTCCTGTATCACAGAATGTAGAATCTCCAGTTGTTATTGTGACTGGAGCGTCTAGAGGAATTGGGAAAGCAGTTGCATTAACTCTAGGGAAGGCTGGTTGTAAGGTCTGTTGCTGATGGTAAACTTCTGTTTTAAACATCTGGCTGACGCTAAGCGAGAAGAAATCTTAGTAGACAGCTACTCACTTGTCCCTGTCTTGCACTGAATGACTTGTACTATAATTAGAGTGGTATTTTGTGCTTACACAGTTGTACTAGACCTTGACAAACTTACCAAACCTTGTTGGCTGCAGGTCCTTGTGAACTATGCAAGGTCATCAAAGGAGGCCGAAGAAGTAGCAAAAGAGGTTATCCTTCTATCTTTTGGTCTTTTTGACAACCATAAAAGGTTAAAATTTGATTTAGAATGACTGCAAAACGTGATGGGGGGAGTGGCTTTTAGTTCACAAGTTCATGACAGTTCTTTACAGCTTATTTTCCTGTTAGTCTTGAACGATTACTTCTGTATTCTAGTGTTTTCGGATTTGTTTATGACTTTGTTTATGACAAATTAGGGAAAAAACTGATTAAGAATTGTTCATTCAAATGCTTCTGAAGACTATGATCATTTCAGCTCATAAGACTGTTTGAGCATGTTGACAGATTGAGTCATCTGGTGGCAAAGCCCTTACATTCGGGGGTGATGTATCAAAGGAAGAGGATGTAGAATCTATGATGAAAACTGTGAGTTTCTTTCCTCTGAGATAAACCTATTTTGATGTTAACGATAAGTTGATTCACATGATTGAATTTCCTGTGCAGGCAGTAGATGCATGGGGAACTGTGGACATATTGGTGAACAATGCAGGTCAGAATGGATTAACTAGAATCTACGGTCATTCTGTTTCCATGTTTTCTGCTAAATGTTTCTATGATGTTCGATATTACTTGAGAGACTAGAAAGAAGTATATAGGGAAGGCTTCAAAACAATAATCTTTCCATGTTGATCAGGTATTACACGGGATGGCTTGTTGATGAGGATGAAAAAATCCCAATGGCAAGATGTCATTGATTTAAATCTTACTGGGGTGTTTCTTTGTACTCAGGTTTGTATGGTCAAATCTGATAATCTGATGTCTATCGATTCTTGAAATATCAATAACTAACATAATTTCCGGTTCTTGTTGTAGGCTGCATCAAAACTAATGATGAAGAAGAAAAAGGTATTTGCAACTAAACTAATAGCTAATGGAATCAATCGACAGACTTCAGTATCTGATAATCCTCTGTTACTAGTATTCAATTGAATGGATTGATTGAGAGTTGATGACTCTTTAGAACTCAACCTCGTATGTGTTGACATTCTTGGTCTATTGGCACAGGGAAGAATCATAAACATAGCATCTGTGGTCGGGCTTATTGGCAATGCTGGACAAGCCAATTACAGTGCCGCCAAAGCGGGTGTTATTGGCTTCACTAAGAGTGTGGCAAAGGAATACGCCAGCAGGAACATCAATGTAAGTATTGTGGCTTCCTTCTCATACTTACAGGCGACCTAGCTTTCTCTATGCTTGCACTTTTGTAATGTTGATAAAATCTACAGCTTTCTCTATGCTTGTACTCTTCTATGGTTTCGTGCCTAATAATCCAGTCATTTTCTATAGGTTAATGCTGTTGCTCCTGGGTTTATTGCATCCGACATGACAGCCAAGCTGGGAGAAGACATAGAGAAGAAAATTCTAGCAAACATTCCTCTTGGTGAGTGATGATTAGTTCATTTTACTTAGTGTAACGAGCAGCTTCTTTGTTAACCTGCTGATGCCTTTTTCTTTTAGGTACTTTTCTTGAATATGTTTTCTAGTGATCATTTCTTTCCCACTTTTTTTGGGGAAATTGGGGCCAGGGACAAGAGATGTTTCCCTTTTTATGTTCAGCGCCAAATATTTATGGATAGGGCTATGCACGAATTATATTGGTTCTCCTTATGCTAAACATGAAATATGCTTTGCATTCGCCATGGATATTTACACAGTTACTAACTGGCAATGTTTGGTGTTGTGGAAAATATTTGCAGGACGATATGGTCAACCTGAAGAGGTTGCTGGACTGGTGGAATTTTTGGCTCTAAACCCAGCAGCCAGTTACATCACTGGACAGGTATTTCTCCTGCTATATGTCCCAAGGCATTAATTTGAGTGTGTCCAAACAGGGTATTGTTGGTGTGTTGACACAAATTTCTTTGCTACCATTGAGCCCTCAACATATTCATATGCATGTTCTTCACAGGTTTTCACAATTGATGGAGGGATGGTGATGTGAGACTGATATGCATAGTTATTAAGATATCAATCAAATTAAAGGTGTCAATGGTTGAGATTGATTTTGAAGCTATTGCCGTGCTGATTAGAGATCATACTAGATGACTTTGACGGCGTTTTTTGCTTTCATCTTATCCCGAGTGTAATGTTTAAGCTTGATGCCAATCTTCATAGCTCGACTTGTTTGTATTGACTTTGTTTTTATTAAAGTAGATACCAAATTCACAGCGACTTTTTTGTTTGTATTGGGGTAGTTTTTACTTGGATATATGCAGATTACAAAAATTCTTCACTCTTTCAGTATTACTATTATTTCTGCTTTCTTTTGCGCCCACGTCTTAATGATTGCATATTCTGATTGTCAACTTTGATAAATCCTTTTCAAGTCTAGGCCAATTGCCATTTGCCAGTAGAGCAATGTGAGGTAAGCATTGTTGGCGAAAATTTGGGTCCAGGTATATTCAGGTCATACAAATTCGGTCAATGTCGAAATGCGGACGAGAAGTTCTCGTACTCTGTTTTATTTCAGATCGGACTGAATTAGACAATTCGGACGAAATTAAATTTGGGTAGAAATTAGGTTCGGACAATAGAAAAATAAACTTTATGTCCGAATATTTGGTCCTTATCAAATATCGGAAAAAAAAATCTATGTCCAACCTGGTTTTTTTTTTTCTTTTTCAGGTTGAGCAATTCAAAAATTCCGGGTCTGAAAAAAGTTTGCCAGCTCTAGATAGCATAATCATTAACTCTAGGTTAGCATTAGTGTTAGCAAAAAGTGGGGAATCCAGCAAAACTTTAGTACAAAAATACCAATTCAAAAACACCAACCCTTTAGGTTGAAGAATGAGGATTAATGCCTCCCTAGACTACACGAATACAAAAACACTCAAACACATCCTCAAAACTGACATTCTCACCTCTCATACATGATACAACAGCAACTGCAAACTAGTTCTCCTTCCCTACCAAATCTAACTATATTCATTTCCTGTACAAACTACACAAGTCTTCAATGACCCGTTTGCAATCAACTTTAATCTTCAAACATACCTTCATCAGACATGCTAGGCGACTCGGTCCCATTCACATGAGGCTGAGTAGTAGCACTAGCATACTCCGCATTCACATCACTGAGAATGCTGTAGTCAAAGTCATCATCATCACTATCATCTTCATCCTCATTATCATCGTCTTCTGATTCGGCTTCTTCTTTCTTGTTTTGCCTCTGCTCTTTCTCCCGGGCTTCTCTTTCCATCCTTTCCTTGATCGCGTCTTCATATGACATCTCATACCAAACCACCCCCTTACCCACCACCGACTTATTGTGAGCATCGATTATCCGTTCTTGCTTGCTCTTCTCGGAGTTCTTGGGTTCTCCCCAATAGTCATACTTGTACAGGGGGTTGTTGGGATCGTATTGGTTCTTGCCCAGAATGTTGGGGTCCACATATCGCCCGGGTTCTTCTAAAGGTAGCCCAAGAGCCTTGCGACTGCAGTCATGAATAAGTGCGTTCTTTAGATGGGCAAGGTAAGGTCAGGTAAATTTGGGTAAAGTTTAGTTGGTAAATCTTTGGGAGGATGTGAAAATTTACGAAAGGGTTGGATAGCATGAGTATTAGCTATACTTATTGTAAAATATGGAATTTTCATTTCAGGAAAAGATAGATATATTTGGGCTTGGTAAAAAGAGTAGAAATTGGTTACTAACCCACAAAATAACACACCCTTGAGGAATGAATGTATGAAGTTCTAACCTTAACTTAAGAAAAGGTCAACGCACTTAAAAGATGAATTGGGTGGTGAATTTACCAGCTTATATCCCGAAGCAAAGCTTGTCTTTCCTCAAATGACCGGCGCC
This sequence comes from Portulaca oleracea, assembly GCA_029582165.1. Lineage (NCBI taxonomy): Eukaryota > Viridiplantae > Streptophyta > Magnoliopsida > Caryophyllales > Portulacaceae > Portulaca > Portulaca oleracea. Next base: position 65,079,391 of record CM055868.1, on the reverse strand, counting down.
AGTGAATGAAATCATATTCATCCATTTCTTCGTTTCTTCTAAGTTTGTTAATTTTGTACTCCTCTCCTCTTTCTTCTGCTTCTTTCCGAAGTCTATTATGGTGCTGACACTCCTCAAAAGCAGCTTCCAGGTCAAGTTCTTTCACACTTGTTTTCTGCAGTCCAGTTCAGAATATCAGTACATAAACCAGGAAAGAAAACCGTGTTCTTAGCAAAAAGCAAACTTGGGACTGAAAATGAGCATGATTAGTATGCCCACCAAGATCATTTTCGGCAATAGCGAGTTCTTGTAATAAGTCTTGGTGTATTCCACACTGTTTTCCTCATCAAACTCCTCTTCATCACTCAGCTCTGACAATTTCTTGCCCTTGTATTTATCAGGGTTAGCCTCTATGTCATCCAAGATTGTTTGCTCAGCAACGTGAATCTGCCACAGCTGTGTAATATTGCAAAACGAGTTGCTACGTCAATACCAAAGTAAGCATTTACCATGCAGTCATTATCGTAAGTAAAGATCCCTCAGTTGTCTGATTGTGTACACAATATCAATCGTAAAAGTATACTTTTTACTAAGTACCAACGATTTTCAGGTTTATGGCTTTTCAAAAACAGTTTAGTTCATTGCCTGTTTCTACTATTTCATAGCCATAATCCTATGTTCAACCCTGCTATCCTGGATAAATTTTACCATATACCAACGATTTTCAAGTTTATGGTATTGAAGTGTGAAATATTCTGAAATTAAGGCAAATAACAGATATAAGATTATCATTACCTTGTCAACATAAGGATGATTAGACAACAAAGGCTCTTCTTCTACTTTAACTCCGGGGTCCTTCCTAGGAAGAGGAGGTCTTCGACAGTCACGCTGAAAACAAATGCAATCAATGAATGTTTTCTGACACAGAAACATAACATACTAAGGCGGGTCATACTGAAACCCGTAAAATCGTAAAATAAATTAGGGAGTGTTTGGCAGGAACCCAGGGAAATTTTTCCCGGGGAAAATTTCCCATGGGAAGTTTTCCCTTAGCACCCCCTAAGGGAAAGTTTCCCTAGGAAAATGGAGAAAATGGTGGGCGAAAACTTTCCCAAAGTCAACCCGCATCCAAACATGGAGAAAATAAGTCAACCCGGGAAAATTGACCATTTCCCCGGGGTTATTGACCAACCAAACGCACCCTTAGAGTTTTCTATGCACCACAGATTACGAAACAAAGCAGTGCATTGCAATGAAAGCATGAACATACACGTAATTCATCAGGATTAGTATCGTCATCACGGTGAAATATTGGAGGATAATCAAACCTATTAAAGCTGCAATCAGAGAGACCAAGGGTTAACTTAAGAAACCATGACCAAATAATGTGTTATCATTTACAAGGGGTCACCTTCAAAGGGAGAAAATTAGATAGGCCGAGTGAACTGCTTACATTAAATGATCTATGTTTGGATCAACAAAACGCAGCTCCAGAGGAAATCGGAACCGGTAAGGATCTCTTTTAGCCTGAAATGACCACAAGCTGTAAGACAACCATTACAAGCATGCATATCTACCTAGACTAGGTTTTTTTTTTTTTCACGTGGGCTACAAGATCTTAGCAATATCATAGCATACTCTTTTTATATGCCATATAAGATAACCAAGGCAATACTCACCAAAACCTCAACAATGACGTGCATACCAACTTTTATGTGCTGCCGTATCCAGTACCAATCGTTTCCTTTGATAGGAACCCACCTGAAATTGATAGCATAGTAAAACACGAAGGTTTTCACCATAGAAGAAACAACAGATATCTTCTATATGTCGACGGTAACAACAACCAATAGCAGACGAGCTTAAGGAACAAGAAAAGGAAAATCTTTGCATGGGCTGCATAGTACCCATGAAGCAATTTATAAGTAAAAGAACCACGGATGTGCCAATTGATCCCCACAAAATACACGAGTTATTTTCTTCATTCCACGACATGGAAGGCGAAGGCAAACTGCAAGCAAGATTAGCGTAAAGAAAGAAAGTTACCCGTCATGTACTCCTCCAATGTCGACAAATGCTCCTTGATACAAGTGAAGTGTGGTAACCTTACCATAACATATCTGCATGTTCCAAAATACATTAGGTTAAACTCTGAATCAATAAGATCTTGGAATACAAACTTGAAAAGGGAAACAGAAACAAATATGGTTTTCAGCATCTTACTTGTCCAGGATAATAGAATGGCAGTTCATACTGCAAAGAATAAACAAGTTCTAAGTTAGAAGCTCTTCAAGATGTACATTGAACTCATCAAAACAACAAAAGGCAATAAATAATTGCATCTGCCCGTACCATCCCTTCCTGATAATCCTTGCCTCTTTTCCTCCTCCCTGGATGATAGTCTTGATCATACTGCATGTAACATTAGCATATAAGCTTAGCATCGAAAAAGAGACACTCAAAAGCTTGCAAATCTATAACAGCTGCACAAGATTAGGTGTTACATATCAAAACATACTCCGAAATCCCGCCCAGCTTACAAATGCCATTTCCAAAACAACAGGAGTTTACAAGACGACGATGACAACATTAACAACAACAACAAATACCCAGGAGAAGCACCCATAAACGCGATCTAGGGACAAGATGTAGGCAACCTAACCCTTATGAACTAAGGTTGATTCCTACAAACAGGAGTTCTACAAAGACCCAAAAATAATACTAATCCAAACCTAAATTACAAAACTCGCATACTTTTCAATTTCCCAACCAAATTAGAGTATTAGACCTTCATATGCATCACACTCAACCCAATGCCTCTAAAACAAACTAGCATTACAAACTTTGCATTTGACATTAACATTAAAATTCAAACAAAAGTCATTACCTTGTAAGATTCTTCCTCAAGTTTATCCTTATTAAACTCAACCCACTCTTGATACTGCTTAAGAAACACCCTATACCTGTCCAACTCCATCCCTTCTTTTTCCCTCCTAACCTTCTCCAACTCCTTAACATCAACTCTCTCACTCATCATCCTATGTCCTTCTCTTATAAACTCCAGCTCCTTCCTATCAACCTCCCACCCTCTGGGCGGCCAATCCCGTGGCGCCACGTGTCGAACAACCAACGGCCCATCCCAAATCGTCTCCAACGGCTCCAAAATCTCCCCCTTGATCTCAAACTGCTTGGCATAAAACTCATCCTCGCTCATCCCCAACTCCTCCATCTTCTTCTTCCTGTAGCTGGGCTTGAGCATCTTGAAAGCTTCAATGGCTTCCGGGGTTTTGAGGGCGACTTCTTCGCCCTCGTTGAGAGATTTGCTGGCGAAATCTGCTTCGGGAGTGAGGATCTCCTCCCATGGCGCCCAATCACGCTCGACCCAGTTGCGAATTCGAGCCTCGTCCTCGGTTTCTTTCTCTTTGGGCCCGAATTGCTCGAGGAATGTCTCGTCGACGGGGAATTCGTCCGAAGCGAAGGCTTTCGGGGGGAAATTAAGTCTGGGTTTGAGCCAGATTGAGAGAGGGAAATAGGGTTTGGATGGGGAGGGTTTGTAGGGTTTAAGGAGGGTTTTGGAGAAGGAAGAGAGGGGGAAGAGATGAGGATGAGGGGTTTGGAAATGGAGGATTTGCATTTCGAAGGAGGAGCAGAGTGAGGAGATGGAGACGGAGGAGGAAGACATTGGAGGGTTTATGGTTTATGTGGATAAGTTGGTTTAAACTCTTGCGCGGGTTTAACCAAAAACTTATTTCTTGTATTAGTTAGGTTTAGTTTTCTTAAAATCCAAAGTTTGAGATAAATGACTGAAAATAATTCAAACTAATTTTTTGACTGAAAAAATCCAAACTCTTCACCTGTTTACTCTAACTAAACCATAATTGAATTCCGACGTCGCAAAACTAACTTAACGCCCTTGAAAAGTTCGGACTCAACTAAAAATAATATTAACTCACTGCATCTTTGAAATTTGTAAAGGTGTCAAGTCAGTTTTGCGACGTCGAAATTTAATTCTGGTTTAGTCGAAGTAAATAGGTGAAAAGTTTGGATTATTTTATGCCAAAAGTCACTCACCTCTAACTTCGGATTATTTTGAGCCAAAAACCCAAATAAATAAGGGTTATTAGGTTATAAAATCCTCAAATTTAGATTGTTTATCACGAAATCTCAAATTTCAAATTTGACTCGTAATAGTTCAAAGTTTGGGTGGTATTTGTCAGTGGTCCAATAGCGAATTAACGTCAATTAAATTATGCTTTTTTTGGGGTGGCGTTGGTTTTAGAGGTGATATGTATGATAGAAAGGTGTTTAAATAAAAAAAACAATCAACACATGACCAAAAAATTTTTTTGAGTTTGATTGATATTAGTCCAATATTGGGCTACTATTATACCTCATGTATGTGATTGAAGTATGACTTAAAATAATTGAAATGACTATTTAGTATTTATATTGTCAGAGTACACCTCCTTTTAAGATAATCTATTCGTAGGGAACTCACCAATTAAGCGTGTTTGGCTGGGAGTAATTTCATAATGGATGAACTTCTTAAAAATTTTCACAAACGGCGTGTGAGTGACGACGAAACACGTTAAAAAGACTCGTATTGATTTGTTGGGCTAGTCAATGATTTTTGAAGCAATTTTTAGTAATGCCTGTGGCCCCTGAGGGGCCGGGGCGTTAAAGCTACTGTTAAATATCAACCTACAGCTGGGCTTATATGAGTCAAATATAAAGTTTGTGATATTATGATAAACAACCTCCAAAATTAAGGATTTAAAAATATAATAATCCAATACATAAATAAACAAATTTCACGCAAAATTTCACATTTTCTAACCCTTAACCTTGATATTCCACAAGTATATGTATCATTTCCAAGGGGACGGTAATAGGTGTGTAGGCTTAACATCCCCTCTCCGGTAGGTTGGATAGCCCTGGTGGTGGTATCGGCAACCACCTGATGGACGACATCCTTAACGTTGTTATTGTTAACGCCAGAAATCCCCTGTAGCGTTTAGAGTCGTGCATTCCAAATATGTTCCTACTTTCCCATGGAACAAGTATGGTGGACGAGGTAGCTAATATGATTAGAGGATATTACATAGTTAAACGAAACGTATTGTTGAGATATAAGGCCATTGCAAAAGATGGTTTGTCAATGGATGGTGTAGGACGACTTGGATCACGACTTGCCCTGATTCTAATTTCAAGTACGCTCTCTCAGTGACTATTGTATAAATTCGGTGGTAATTACTTTTGATTAAAAAAAAAATAGAATCAAGGGTAACCCCGCCAATCAGCACGACCACCATCCCCACAATAATAATAATAATAATAATAATGATGACGACAACACCATCAATAATAATAATAATAGCAATCATGTCATTTTTGATAATTTTATATTAACGAATTACTCTGACCTCTAATTTTACCGAATATATTATTTACATACAACTATGTTAATAACCCCTGCTCACTAGCCATCGGTTAATATATACCAACTATTCACTACATAAATCACTAGCTGCTATTCAATCCGTTCTTTTTACCGAACAAAGCTTAAATATTACAAATTTTTTTCAAAACTTACTAAAACTTACACATCTGACAATACATATTTATAAACAAAAAAAGCATATTTTATAAAAAAGTAGCACTTTTACAGTACATATAAAAATTATCAAAATTTAATTTTTAGGATACTACTCCTTCCGTTCCATATTAATTGTCATAATTTTGACTTTCACGGTCTCCAATATCACTATTTGATTGATAATTACTTTCATAATATATGATTAACAATTGCAATATTATACTTTTATGATAGTGGTTTCCGTTACGAATATAATGATAATTTTATATAGCAACTCATTGTATATATTAAAAAATTTACAGTAAAAATTCTTTTAGTTTGACTGTACAATTTCCAAATACAACAATTAATATGAAACAGACGGAGTATAACAAAATTACAAGTTGGTAGTCATTAAATAATTTTTACCCTAAAAAATGGGCAAACTAATGGGAGCAACCGAACAAATCATTGGGGAATTTCCAATTAGTGAGCCACTCATCATGCAATTTATTAGGTGTTCCTGGTGCATGTACTTGTATTAGGTTGTTCACTCTGATTATCATAATTATTCACTCTGATTGTTTACTCGCAAATATTTGGAGCACATGCTCCGGGTGCATCTGTAATATATATTGCACTCACCAACAGTCGGCGCTCGTAATTTCTAGCGCATGACCTTCACCTTGTAATTAGACCTGCCTTATTCATTGATTTGTGCGTGTAATTGTAAAATTATTTGCGTTTTGTGGTCTGTTTGGTCTTATTATTATTCACCAAACTCCGCCCTCTTTTTTTCCTTTTCCCTCTTTCTCTCTCTACTCCCTCTCTTTCTCTCTCTTCGCGGCTGCTCTCCGTCGCCTGATCTCATCTCTCTTCGATTTCTGGGTTTCGCTTCGCATGCTCGATTCAATCGCTCCCCCACTCTCTTCAGCTCTCAATCCTCAAATCAAATCCAATCTGGTAAGCCTTCTTCCTAATTCTAACCCTAATCCTAATCTCTCCTGTATTACCTATTCTCTATTTCTTGTTTTCCCCCCACAATTTTTTCTGCTTTTTTCGCTCGTATTACTTCTTCAATTAGGGTTTCCCCCCCTTACTCCCACACACAAACAAACCCCTCTTTTCAATTTCAATTGTTTCTCCGCGTTTTTCAGCGAATGATCTCCCCCTATTGCTGAATAAAACGGTGCCCTTTTGTTGTTGGGTGGGTTTCGAGGAGGATTAGTATCGAGCACCGATTTGAACATTCTCCCGGGTCGTTAATTTCATTATTCGACCCGTTTTGTTGCTCCGAATAACTTCCCGCTGCCCGGTTGCAAAACCCTAGAAGAACGAATTAGAACGAAGGAAAAAGGAAAGATTTCGACTTTGTCTGGAATTGCTTGAATTTTTGGCAGATTTGTATTATATGGAAGGTTGGGTGTCTCGAAGATTAGCTCTGGAGGGTCAGTTTTAAGCGGGGTAGTTGACTATGTGCAGATATTGGGGGTTTCTAGCACTCCTATGGCACCAGCTGTACCTATAGTGTACACTGGACACAAGGAATCCAAGGGTTGTTCACACAAGAATAATATCTCTGCTGGTAAAATGTCTGGGAAATCTAGGAAGTTCCCAATGGGGAACCCTGTTGGTGGTGGGTTGATGCCCGATTATCACCGCCATGCTGTGGAAATCACAGCTGAATCCGAGGGGTTCGGGAGCTCGGGTCGGGTTGATACTGAGATGACCCTTTCGGAGGACTCGTGCTCCCCGAAGAGGAAGTGCATTAGTTTGAATGGGGATAGTCATGATAGGTTCGGGGTCCCATTACAAGTGCTTTCATATTCGAAGATGTCGAAGTCCGAGAGGAGGGAGTTGGAGGTTAGGTTAAAGAAGGAGCTCGAGGAGGTTAGGATCATGCAGAGGAGAGTCGCCTCGTTTAGTGCTAGTGCGGTTGTTTTGTCGCCGACGAGTGATATTCGTAGTTGTAGTGACGGGCAGAAGAGGCCCCCATTGGAGAGTGCGCAGGGGAAGAAGCGGGTTCCGCCCCAAGCGCGAAACGGACCCCGCTCGAAGAAGGTCCCTCCAGGCCCGCCAAGGCAGGCTGTATCGACGAATAATGCCGCCCCGCCGAATCCCATGTTGATGAAGCAGTGTGAGAACCTGCTTAATCGGTTGATGGGGCATCAGTATGGTTGGGTCTTCAACACTCCCGTGGACGTGGAGAAGTTGAATATCCCAGACTATTACACCGTGATTAAGCACCCGATGGATTTGGGTACCATCAAGAGTAAGCTGTCCCGGGGTGAGTATTCGAGCCCTCTCGAGTTTGCTGCTGATGTCAGGCTGACTTTCTCGAACGCGATGACGTACAACCCGGCTGGGAACGATGTCCACATCATGGCTCTGACGCTGAGTAAGCACTTCGAGCAGAGGTGGAAGGCGATCGAGAAGAAGATCCCGGTAAACACGGATGCCCCCCAAGTGGTCCCTATGAGAGTTGAGCCTCAGATGCAAAACGGTCGGGCGGCTGATCCAGGCCCACCCGCGAAGAAAAAGAAGGTTGGACCGCCAATGGTGGGCCATGTGGGGAAGGTGGAGCCCGTGAAGAGGGTGATGTCGGTCGAGGATAAGCATAAATTAAGCACGGAATTGGAGGCTTTAATAGGAGAGCTGCCAGAAAGTATCATTGATTTCTTGAAGGAGAATAGTTCCGGTGCCCAGCAAACAAGTGAAGACGAGATTGAGATTGATATTGATGCCCTCAGTGACGATGTTCTCTTCAAGCTAAGGAAGCTATTGGATGATTTTCTATTGGAGAAGAAGAAGCATCAGTCAAAGGCCGAGCCCTGCGAAATGGAGGTAAAATACTCGTTGTTTATGTGGTTTTCACTTTTGTCTTTGGGATTTTTGTTTATATACAAGTGTATATTTGTTTTACATTTTTTGTATGCCCTTATGTTTTATTTAATATTTCTTGCTACTTCCTCCGTGCCCATTTATTTGTCACTTCAGGAGATTAGGGAGATACCATAACAACTAATATAGTTAGGGAGACAAACTATGAGATTACTTAAATTGATAAAACTCAATCATTGTGGGTGGAGAATGTTGATATAAATTTGGAAAAGCTGTATTGGGAATATAAAGTACAAATAATCAGCGGCAAAAAAGTTAGTTCGGTGGACAAATAAATAGGGACAGAGGGAGTATTTTATGTAATTGAATGCTGCGTGGAATATATTTTCTCATGATCTTTCCTCTCTGTTGCAGCTGCATAATGAGTCAGGGTTCAGCAATTCATCAATACAACCCGGCAAAGGTTATTCCTAGCCCATCTAGAAGGATAGAATGCGTTTTGGAGCTGATTTTTCTTTAATGATCATCTTGATTTTTTAACCATCCACGCTAATGTGATTTGGCTCTTATTTCAGGCAATGATGCAGCTGACGAGGATGTTGATATTGGTGGAAATGACCATCCTGTTTCGAGCTTCCCTCCTGTTGAGATAGAAAAAGATACAGCCAATAAAAACAGTAGATGCAGCAGTCCTAGCAGCTCCAGCAGTGACTCAGGTTCACCATCTACTTGCTGGTCATCTATTACATAGTTTCAAGTTCCTTCCAGTAATTAATTATATTTCAACAGATGTTTCTAGCATTGTCAGGTTTTCCTGGTGCTTACATAAATCTTCCCCGTTTGCCTACTATATGCTCACCGTGTTATTATATTATACTATAAATCTTGGTACTTGCTTTCGTGTAAAAAATAAAATAAAATTCTGATACTTGCTTTTTACAAAGGTATCTATGTGTATTGAAATCTCATTGTATCCGCATACAGCCACTTTAATTTCATTGGCCTGTGTTATTTTGGTATTGTTGCTCGACATTCTCCACTTGGTTACAACATTGTGGGTGTTTGTAACTCTTTTCTACTTTCACCTTGGATCTGGGTTTGGAGAAATTTTATTTGCTCTGCTTCTTACTCCCTGTGTAGCTTATCCGGTGGAACACTGCTACCGTTTCTCTGGTCTTAGCCCTTAGAGCTCTCATATGGTAGGCTATCTGTCACCAAAATGCAGTCAATCCTGCACATTCCTCTGTTTCCCCCTTAATCTATTTAGGATCAGCTTATTAAAAAACCACTCTCAAGCATTGTGAATATGTTTCACGTTAGTTGTCTGAGGTTCTTAGTAATACTAGTACATGTTACTTTTGATGTACACCTTTTGTGGGCTTTCGCATGAGCTGTGCTCCACACTTTCTGAGGTGCCAAGCCCTGGGGCTCTTGCCTTATGAAGAATAGATGTTTGAGAAATGTTCATTGGCTATTGTTTATCTTACAGAAGAAAGTAGGATGCATTTCATTTCCTGGTGGGAGCTGTTTGTACATAACTAGTTAATGTCTATGGTTCTGATTGTTGTCATCCTAATTCATTGCATATGGTCTACTACATATAATGATGCTGAAAATAATCAGGATTGCAGAGTTCATCCTTACTAAAACATTGTGCGAAACGGTCCATGTTCATCCATCTTGAAACTTCTCGCAGGTTTTTCTATGTAAGTAGATCAGTAATCTCATCCCAATCTTTATGATTTTGGAGATGAAACTAGCGTGAGAGACTGAGAGGTTGACAGTATGTTTATTTTCTCCAGGCCCCTTTTGTGCTGGGGAGGGGTGTCTGCCCCTATGAACAAACACTAGCTCGAAGAAAAGATATTCAAAATGAAATGCTTGGCTGTTCTCAAAGAGTCTGTCGGTCCTTTAGCTCCATTGTTTGGTCTTTTAGGCATGTAATTTTGAAATTATTTGGAAATTGAACTTTGAGGTTTGATTGGTCTCGGGAGTATACATCATATGCTAAAACGCTGCTCTTGTTCTGTTCTTAACCTCAATGTGAAGAAGGGACTAGAAATGATGCGGACTTGCCGCTGACTAGAATTGTAAGAGAAGATGTGAAATATGGGGACACCGGATTGGTGTCCTTGCAATATATCTTTTGAGGAAAATTCTTCATTGCATAATGATCAAGTTAGGATAAGCCATATGTTTGCTGTAGCACAAATACTTAGAATACTATTAGTAGACATGAACACAACTTGTTCCTGAATATTAAGAACCTCTTAATTCTTGCCTGCTCTTTGTTTGATCTCCATCAAATGCGGTATGGATATTGCAAAATTTTAAAAATTTGAGACCTGACATGATTTGTTAATAATACATTTTCGTCCATAATGACTTCTTTTGGATGGCCGAGTTTTGAATCAGTATGGGAATATCAAAATGAGATTGGAGAATTACTATGCTTGTGCATGTCACTACTTTTCACATCTCAATCCTTCTCTCACGCTCCACACCTGAGTGTTGCTTTGTGTGGAGCTCCCTATCTACCATATACTTTTGGTCCTATGAAGGTCTCTCCAAATCCCTCTATTAGAGAAAGAAAAAGCGTGGGTGGAGGAATAGTGTCTCTGTTGAGTCATTACTCCAGTCATTATTGATCACTTCCTGCTGAAAAGGAGAAATTATTTTATATATATGAGGTGGGCATGAATGGACAATAGAGCTGCTGATATTCTGAAACTGACCAGAATCAGCTGTGTAACTATTCTCTGGATAGTACATATAATCTCTAAATGTTTGTGTTTTTGTATTGTAGAGCTGCTATATACTTGATTGAAGTGGCTTTATCTTGTGAGAGTCTTAGAATCTCTAATATGTACTCTTAGTGCCGAGTAGTAGTCTTAGTTCTACATTTTTTTTGAACTTCATTGTTCTTCCTTTTTTTTGTTTTTTTCAAGAAGAAAAAAAGGGGGGGGGGGGGGTTGGATTTTACTGTTGATGTTTTCATGTAGTGTCTTAGGGACCTTGAATGAATCTGGCTTGTATTCTGCTGTTGTTTTAGCAGTATTGAGGTTGTCATTCAACTGTGAATGATTGTTAGATGCTGTCTTTCCAGAGGAATTATACATAGCATTCGAGCACAGAAGCGTTAAATTCTCCAATTTATGATTTATACTTCTCTGTTTGTTGGATGTTTGCATTTTTATGTTTTGAAGCTCCTTCAGTGACACTGATGTGTTGGTTGTCCTTCAGATTCAGACAGCTCTTCGAGCAGTGAATCCGAGGGTCAAAAAGCTCTGCCTCGACCCAATAAGTCACAGGTACTTGTAGCTGCTATTGTTGTTGTGCTTCTAGTTCTCTTTTCCAATGAGCAAAGTGGGATATTTCTTTTTTGGTTGGGGTGGGGGGCTGCCAAAAATTTGGGTTCAGCAGGTTCAGATGAATCTGAACATCGAATGAAGAATTGATGTCTTATACCCAGTTTTTTTTTGGGTTTATTCCGGCTCTGGGTGAGCCTAAGTTCGGGTTCGGGCAACATATATAAGAAAATTATCGTGTATTCGTGTCTGTGCCTGCCAAAAATCAGTCTGTCAAAATTCGGATGAAAAGTCTATGATCATACCTGGTTCTTTCCAGGTCAGACTGAACTGTGTTTTTTGGGTCGGACAGTTTTCTGACAGCCTTATATTCTTTGATTTCTGGGGTGATTTGTCACTCAGTCTCCTGCTTATATTTTAAAAAGTAGTATTTTGGCTAATCGTCATGTTTATTTTCATCTTTACCAGGGGAACATGAATGCTGATTCAAAGTTGGACCGGAGTCACAGTGATGTTGATCAGAATGTCGGGAGAAACCGTGAGTGTCTTGAGTCTTGTATTGTCTTGTCTGAACTCTGAAAGAGCCATGCATGTATGGCATACAAACAGCCCGAGGTTTTCTTAGAGAAATAGGGACTCTTTCTTTCTCGATGTAAGTTTCTAGCACAAACAAGGTTAAGCTAAAACTGTGACGCATGTCCCGAATTTGCAGAGTCTCAGAATGGTATGGGCCAAGTCGAACAGAATCAGCAGATTAAGGCAGTGTCGTCAGTGGAGGAGGATGGTCTTGGTCTTAAAGAGGGTAAGCATGAAAATAAAATCATGAACTGAAAGAAGAGTGTGCTCTTAGTTTTGAGTTGCTGTCTCTCAGTCTCACCCCTTGAGCTGTAACATTTTAGGGGAGAGTGCTCCATCTGAGAGGCAAGTCTCCCCAGATAAACTTTACCGCGCTGCTTTGTTGAGGAGTCGCTTTGCCGATACCATTCTTAAAGCCCAAGAAAAGACCCTTGAAAAGGCAAGCTATTCTCTACTGCTCGATATGTGGTTCTTAGATTCCACCACTGCGTAATGTTTGTAACACTCGTGGCTTGTAATCTGACCAGGGTGAAAAGCGTGACCCAGAAAAACTACGTTTGGAAAGAGAAGAGCTTGAAAGGAGGCAAAGAGAAGGTTTTTTTTTCCCCACTTTTCTCGTTCTAATTTCCTAGGCTCCGAGTCTTTCCACTAGTGCTTAGTATTTAACCTTGCCATGTTTTGTCATCAGAAAAAGCAAGACTTCAAGCAGAAGCCAAGGCTGCAGAAGAAGCTAGGAGGAAGGCTGAAGCTGAAGCTGCTGCTGAAGCCAAAAGGAAGAGAGAGCAGGAAAGGGAGGCTGCGCGTCTCGCCCTCCAGCAGGTAAGATGATGAATGTCTGTTGATACCTGACAAACGGGTCATCCTGTTCGGGTAACTTTGCATTGGGTGGTTGAATCGAGGTTTTGGTTTTGGGTCAGGTGATTGTCGGTTCCGGTGAACCGATTTTTGGTTGAAAAATAAGCATCTTTCAATAAAACTTTTCATCTGGATCGGTTCGGCTTTGGGGTTTTGGATATCGGCTTAAGACTTTTGGGTCTCGGGACAGCTTTTCCGGACCTAGATATGTTGCCAATTTGTCGTAGACGTCCCTTCAGCTCAAGCAAAGTGAAAAATTAGTGGCTGATTACCCTAGTGTAGCTGTTCTCTTGTTAACTGGCTCTGTCCCCAAGACTTTTTCCATTGTTGGGGTTCATTAAGGGCCAGGGCACTCCATGTTTTTGCAGTTTTTTGAGCTACCTTCAATCACGCTGTTTGGCTGAGACCACTATGGTAAATGCATTACGGAGGAAAACTTAAGTGGGCTATAATCCTTGTCATAAATGAGAAGATTTTAGGGGGTCCAATTTACTAACCCGCCCTTATGCCCGCCTCATGACATTGACCGCTTTACTCCTCAGTCCCCGTAGGGCACATATGAAGCTCCTTTCAGTCTATAACATTGACATGAACTGGTGAATTTGTGATGCATAATCTTCCCCCATCGGTATACAACAATTAGCTGTCAGCTGATATAGCTGTTGGTTTGGATTAGTTTGCAGGAAAAGTATTCGGTAAACCTAGCTTAGCTGTTTGTGAGAAGTTACTTGGAATAACTTTTTGAAAATTAGTTTTTCGGGGTCTAAAAAGCTAATGCGAAAAGCTTGCCAGACATCTCAAATAGTTTTTTGACCTTAGTTAAAAAGTTGATAACCCCAAAAGAGCATCTAGTTCAAAAAGCTGTCTAACATACTGTATGAGAGTTACCTGAGAGAAGACTCCCTCCCTTTTAGTTAACCCTGACAACAGTGCTACTATATATTCAATGTCCCCAACATAAAAAAAAAAAAAAACTGATATATCCTTTGAATCACAAATTATGTACAGATGGAAAAGACGGTGGAGATCAACGAGAACTGTCAGTTCATGGAGGATCTAGAGATGCTGACAGCCGCCCCAGCAGACAACCTGTCGAGCTTCATTGATGACGGCGGCAGTCCCCACGACTCTCAAAACGGCGGCTGTCTCGGCAGTTTCAGGTTCCGGGCCAACAGCAACCCCCTCGAGCAGCTCGGCCTCTACATGAAGGACGACGGCGACGATGACGAGGAAGTTGACGCCCCGCAAAGCGCCGACCCGGGCCCACCACCAGCAACCAACGACGTCGAGGAAGGCGAAATCGACTGATTGCAAAAAAGAACCAAAAAAAACAACACATTTGGATTTGGATCGATCTCTGATGGAGGGTGGGGAAAATTCTTCCAGAATCATATTTGTTTCTGCATGGTCATATCGTATCATATCATATCGTATCATATGCTGGATCGATGGTATTATTATTCCCTTGTGTTGTGTTGTGTTGTGGTGGGTTCGGTTGTTTGGTTGTGTTGGAAATGGAAGCGAGGGTTAGGGTTTTAGCTAGTTATATGTCCTTTGCTTTTCCCTTTTTTGGCTGTAAAAAAACTCCCCAAAAAAAAACTGAAAAAAAAGAAAAAACGAGATTCATTTGTAAACTTGAACGTTCAAACTGAACTGTTCTAAAAGCAGCAGGGATTAATACATGTTTGCAGCTCTTTATGATTATGATTCTGGGGAATTCTTCTTTCTACAAACCTTATCAACCAAACACGCCTTTGAAGTTGTGTTTTCTTTTTCCTTCTCTATTTCCCCCCTTTTCCTTTGAAGTATCGAGCATCTTTTTCGCCTTTCTTTAAATAGTACGATGAATTTTTTAGAAGTTTAGAAGTGTAAATAAAACATGAGATTTTGCAATTTTCTTCTGTAATTTGAGTTCTTTTTCGACATAGTTATCATTTAGGTCTATATTTAGAAGTGTACCCTCTTTGTTAGACTCTCTTTTTCGATAAGTAGGCGTTACAATTATTCGATAATTAAGAGGACAAACTTATGATATACTCAAAGCATCTAACTACATCTTCTCATAGTAACAAAATATTTGGGGGGTCAATCATGCATACATTCCTTTCATGCAAATCTATGATGTATTGTATTGATGTGGATGTGTATCCATTGGGGGAGTGAGTAACCCATTGAAGCATCCTTGCACACCACAAATTCCAAAACCAAACCATGCCATTACTTCATTTTTTAGGACTCTTTTACATCAAAGAACTGTTTACTTTAGATCGTACTTTCACGGGGTCCACCGAGAGAGTATGAGGTGAAATTCTCTAGCTGTCTCCCTTATTGAGGAGGTGAAAAGATGCGAGCAGATAATGCATGTATGTAGGTGTAATTGGATGAGGTCCAATAGAGTTATTATATTCACTAGAGTTGAAGAGTTACGCCCGCTGATGAGAGTTTTGATAAGTTCCTACTGATCCTATGAGATGGTTGAGATCTATTGTTATACTTTGACTAATACAGTGGATCTTTTGTGCTCGTGCAAGCTGTGGTTTTGTCCTGATTTGAGATTTCACGATATTTTCCTTTGCTTATATTGTTCTTGGATAGTTGCATTATTATTCTTGTTTTTCTTTGAGCAAAATGATTAGAATTCAAAGTAGCTTTAGTGCCTAACTATATGCAATTTTTGCTTAGGATGAGGAGATTGTTAGTGTAACACAATGTAACGTCATCTTCAACCGCACTTTGCCAACCTAAGGTAGGCGAGGCTGCCACAAGAAATGAAACCAACCTAATTAATAATGCATGCTCTCACATTTTATTCATTTCTTCTTAGATTTCTCATCCTGATTTTCTTTTTCTTTTTTTTTCCCATTGGAATTGATTCTAGCAACTTTTTGATGTTTATGCATCACCAAAGTAACAGCCATAATGGCTTCGAAGAAAATTTTGTACCATTTTATTAAAACAACATTTAATGCGGGTTTTATGTTTGCAAAGTCCAGAAAACTTCAAATATAGACAACTTTAATTTAATGAATGTTCTCTTTGTCTTTGTCGGAGTAGAATATATTGCTCAACAGCATCCCTCTCTCCAATCGTCTGGTTAACCCACTAGACTCTATCTGAGATAGAGATGATCCAATGGTTGACCTAACTTACCAATCAGAAAAAAAAAAACTCACACTAATCACATCGTTATATTATCCCTTAACGAAAACAAGTATCTATCGTTTGGTTGCTTTTAGCATCAAACTATTCGGCAAATACCTTGTCTTAAAAGCATGTCTATTAAGAGCCTCCAAATCACAATATTCATGTCTGAAATAACTTTTGCTGTCAAAATTTAAATTCTGATAGAGAAGATAAACACCTAACTCTTATATTATAAACACACAAGACACTAAGGAGAAGGATGACTTATCTTCATAAGATTTGAACCCATATTATTAAAATTTTGTTAAACTTTGTGATTTTGTCACTACTAGGTAAAAATGAATATAATGAAATAATTTGCACCCCATATTTGATCCTAGATGGATTCATTGACTAATGGGCCCCTTCCAATTGATACCAAAATAAATAACACCACAAAACCAAAGTTGTATTATGGAGTAGCACATAGATATATAATTAGATATGACTAATTAAACAAATTAAAAAGAAATATATATCTTCATCTTATAGGATGTGCTATATATGCTAATGATGGCTGAAACATGGAAGCTGGTTAGTGGTTAACCCTTCAAAGGTTGGCCAAATATAGAGTAATCTAGACTTCTTTAAGTATGATTAAGACATTTTGATCCTTGATTAATTAACCCTAATTGCTTACACAACCCTACTAAAATGTTGATTCTACCTTATTGGACCACATTGATCTATCCTAGATTTGAGGATCTCTGGCTTTCAAGATCATATGCGTCATCTTTATAATATACATTTCTTTTGCGACTGACAATGATTGTTAATCTCTTATTTTAGGTTTGATTGTCTGTATAAGCGATATGATTCTCATACTTAAGTAGTTCCATCTAATAGTTAAAGAGAGTAGATATGATTATATTACATACGTTAAAGTTACTTCATTTGTCCTGTTTAAGAATGAGAAAGCTTATTTTAAAATTATGGAACAATTGTTCATGACATCTATTATAAATTGAACTTATACTATTACAATACAAATAATATCCCATATATTAATTATATATTTTTAAGGGGATATGAGATATAGGGGTAGAAAAGGGTTATAGATTTAAAAACTTTGCTTTTCATCAATTTAAAAGAATATAAAAAAGCATTTTTCTTTATGGTCTAAAGTGGAGTTGGAAGTTCCACAATTAGTTGTTGGACTTGTAAATAAATTAGTGATGATTATAATCCAAATTAATGCAAATGATAGATTCCAAGTATGGTATTGTGGTGATTGGTTTATTGGTGTCCACTTTCATAGATTCATCCCATGCTTTCCTCTTGGAGTATCCCATGCTTTCCTCTTGGAGTTGCTAGCTATAGCTTTCAATGTGTTAGTGTTTGATTGGTAAATCATGCTTAATTTGCTTGTTTTATGGGAGAAAGAAATGACCAATACATCCATGTTGGAGAATGGGACAACCCTTATAATTTCATTGCATCCTTTGTTTGGATTGTTTTTGAAAAAGGTCAACCTTGAATTATGCTTATTTTTTAATCATAATTGTTATTTTGTACAATAAATAATTACTAGAATTTTTCTCATAAAGATAAGGAAGATAAAAGAGATTATAGACCTCTATCTTATAAAATTGTGCTCAATTATGTTTGCCTAAATTATGTATTGAGATTTCACAATGTTTATGCTGGTGTGATGGAACAGATACTTATGAAATATGTCTTGATGGCGCTCTTACTCAAAATGAGGCGGCGTGAGGGTGTGCAGTTAGAGTACAATATATGAGAAGGCCGGTTCAAGTAGGAAGCAACATATTCAACATTGCCGAGGTTGTCCCCGTTAATAACAATCTTTTAATTTTGAAGCATGCAAGAGTGATCTCCCTGTTTCCATTCACAAAGGTCTCACCTCCACTACTAGGATTGGAGCCTCACTGTATGGGGATGCTCCTGCTTTGACAAGCTCTTCTCACCATACCTCGAATGGTGTAAACCGCTTGCCACCAAGTTGAATTAATTGAAGATCAAAATTTAGTTTGACAACTCTTGTATGCATGACACCTGATAAAGTGGGGTTAACACATTTAAAATGTACCCTTTGAGGAATAGATTGTTCATCAACAATGATCAGCTATGAAACTTTGTTTGACAATGCCTTTTTGTGATTGCATATTGTTTCTTAGAGGATTAAAATTCAATTATTGAATACAATTTAATTTCTTCCATGTATCCCAAATTTTCCATAAAAGATATTCTAATTTGCTAATTTTCCAAGAGCGACCTCTCCATTTAGCTTCTACAATGAGATAGCTTATTTATTTGTGTTTTTATTCATCATTAGTGGTGAAATCTTGTTAACTTATTATGTGGTTTGGCTAAAAATCGCTACTATGTCAAGGAGATAACATTTCGCACTTATCATTTCAGAAAATGCTGCAGGTAGGAGTGGAGATCAATTTTGGGCCATTGACACTTCTGTTCCGCCGTCTACTACAAGTCTGCTAGATTATTTCCATGAGATAGAGATTCAATGGGTTGGATCAGTTACCTTCTAAAAAAATTTTAAAAAAAAACTAAAAAATGTTACTATTCTACTCAGCCAAATAAATCAAAAAGCAAATTTGGAAATCTCCAATTATATGCAAGAAATTAAATGTTCCTCATTTTGGGGAGGTTTCTTTTGTTAGTTTTGAAAACAAAGAGCAATATAATTGTTTATAAGAAGAAAATGTCCTTTTATTGTCCTAATATAAGGTTACCATTTCAAAGTTAGTTGTTGCTAATTTGTAAATTGTTATATTAGTGGTCCTTAGAACTAATCAAAGGGCAAGAAAATATTAGGTTGTTGTTGGTGTAGTATCATAGTGAATGGCCCTTTGGTGCCCACTCCAAAATTATGTGTTGATCAATGTGTTGGTGTTTGATTGGTATCTTTCTACTTATTTCATGGGATTAATCAAGATTATTGACCACCCTACCTTCTTTGTGTCTCCCATTCTTCCTCATTGGAGATTGGCCCATCTATATGACTTTTTTTTTTTGTTTTTTTTGGGATGTCTTTTCTTATTAAAACTAGCATAAATTGTCCAAATGATAGATGGAAATATGCTCTTAATTTTTGGGAGTAATTAATCATACCATTAAATTCATTAAACATAACAAAAGTGTAAAAGTTGGTAAGTTATTAGCCCTCAAAATTCATGAGTTATGATTCTATTTAGAGTGGATCTAGAATATGCAATGGAGCATTAATGATTGCAATATTTAGTATTAGCACCAAAAATATTATCAATTATTGGATAATGAGGGCCAATTAATGTAAGGGAAATATTCTATTAACACCCACTAAATTTCATGTCATACTTTATTAATGGGAGATACTATATTCACGTATTTAATGTCTAAGAGAAATAAATTTATTACTAGTGAAAGTTGATAATGTAGGATGACATTATTATATATTCTAACACTAATAGTGTTTATCTTAAGTTGGGTTTGTTTAGTATTTATGCTGGTTTTTAAAGTGGTTTTTCTTTGTTAAAAGGCTATTTGTGGGTCTGTAGGAATCAATTCTTTCATGAATTGAAATTCATGAGGAAAAATTACTTATATTTGAATTCTCAAATTATACTCAAACGTGTGCCGGCATGGTACGTTGTCATTGTTATAGTATATGTGTTGAGATTCGAATTGAATAATTGAAAATTGTATAATCAAGCACATTCAAATTGATTAAGTTCCAATCTTATTAGCTAGTGAGAATCTATTATTAAGTACATTCACAGTAAAGATATTAGAAAAAGTTGTATATATAACTAAGGTCATAGCAAGATCAAAGTTTCCTTAGTCCTTTTACTTTTTCTTAAATGTTTGTGTGGCTTTAATATATGATAGCAATATGTTCAAAATTTCACTTGCTAATTGGACAAATTGGCTAAGGAATATCATGATGACATCCTGCTATTCAGAATTTCAAATCCTTTACCTAATATTTTGATGTTACCCTTGCACTGTTGTATGTTTACCTCTAACTTGAAACTATATCACATCACATCAAAAACCACCATAATTAAAAGTCAATATTGAAAGATAAGGGATAAAATTAAAAAAAAAAATCATAACAATTTAAACTACGCATTTATTTGTACACTACCATAACAAAGAGACCTAACAAATATATTTTATACATTTACGTGATATATGATCATAAAAGCTTAATTTGATTAGAGATTTGGAGATGCTAACACTCAAATATTCATTTATATTATTTGTTAATTATTGTCAAATTTTCCAAAATATCATCAAGTTATCGAGAATTGATTTCTTTATAAACCTCAATCGCACAAGCAAGCACATTCATTCGTGTTGTTGACAACATGAATACGAGCATTTATGCATGCATGAATATATTCATGTTTCTCTAAAAAAAAATTTGAACATTTTTAAAATCGACTCTTTTCTAAATTTTATAGGCAAGTTATTGGAAATTGATTTCTTTATAAGTTCAAATATTTACTAATACAAGATGATGTTTAAATATCTCGAATAAACCTCACACAAGCAAGCACAAACACATTCACTCATATTGTTGACGACATGAATATGAGCATTCATGCATGCATGCATTAATATGCATGGACCAACATCAAATATAGAGCTACCTATATAGTTTGGTAATATTATAATTAAGAGATGATAATTGATAGATAATCAAGAAGAATGGGTGGCCAAATCAAAGAAGTTAGAAAAAAAATGTGTTCTTTTCCCGACAAGTTTACCTGCATGGATGTTGGTTGTAATTTCGTGTATCACGTCCACTTAATTGCCTTCCCAATAATGTTGACCATTATATTACTAGTCTACTCTCTAATTTTAGACTCCCTTTGCCTCATCTTATCATAAACATAAATCACCTAAATTTACTAATTTGACAATATCATTTGAGCTGTCCCCAACATATCCACGTATTACTCTTATCCAATTTATGCTTACTCTATTAACAACTTGACATGTGTTAAACCCTTTTTTTTTTAGATTTATTGCAAAATATTTATTTTAAGGGTTTTTGGTGGTAATATACCGAACTTTAGGGGTACTAAATTGTAATATACCGACCTCTGACCTTTATACAATATATATAAGTGAGATTATTATACCAACAGTGACTAAGGAGGTGGTGAATCAGTCTCTATGCTGACGTGACAGACGAAGAGAAAAAAATCGGCCCAAGCCTAGTAACCCCGTTACCCTCTTCATTTTTCTCACTAACCCAGATTACAAGACATTGATTAGTCGCGTGTCAGGTCAACATGTAGACCAGTTCACCACCCCCTTGATCACTAGGTTGGGGCCGATTTTTTTAAAGTAGGTAGTGAGAAAAATGAAGGGGTTAATGGGGTCACTAGATTAGGAGTTGATTTTCCCCCCCACTTGTCACATCAACACAGAGGCTGGGGGCCGGGGTCCAAAGATGATATAACATTGTCATCTTCTTTTTTTTATATATAAAATATTATGTAAGATATTATAGTTGAAGAAGAATACGAGAGATCGTAAAATATTTTACATGTGACAAATAAAATGGACATGAGGGAGTACTAATCGTCATTCAATAGTATTATTCACTGGCGGATATACATAGGGTTTGGGGGTGGTCATGGCCACTCCTAACTCAAAAAAGTTAATTAAAGTTAGTATAATTTCAGTCAAAAATTGTGGATAATATGTTTTCCGAGTGAATATAATAATATATTGGACACTCTTAATACAAAAACCTAGATCTACCACGGGTATTATTATTGACAATGATTTAGGAATTACAGGAGTAAATATGCCAAGACATGCTATATATAATTTGTGGTAGTTGAGCCATATAATTTGGACATAATTAATAATACGATCTTTACTTGTATAGATCTTCTCAAACTTGAAAATTTTTATACGTAAAAGTGAGAAGAAGATAGAGTAGAAATCGATTAGTTGGGGCAAGAGATTTTGAAGAGGAATAATTATTAGTGTGTTGGACAGGTGTTAATCCAAGATTAGGCATAAGAATTCCATTATCTAAATCTTTATCTAAATCTCCTTTCCCTAAAAGGGCAGTTGAGCTTCATTACTTGTTACATTCTCATTGGAAGCATCCAACTTTTTGCCCAAAAAGAGCAATTAAACTTTGAGAAAATAATCCAATTAGTTAAATAAATAATTAATTAATTTGTTCTTAATCCCGATTTGTTGTTTCACACTACTTCAATGGGTTTGTTTTGATAATTTAATTTCATCTAGAATCCCTCTGATTTGATGTCTTTTCTTTTAGACTTTCCTATTTGGTAAATCACTCCCATATTTTATATAATTAATTTCTAAAAAGTAATAGAAAATTAATCACCATTACTTTTGGGTCGTCATGTATGTTTTGTTTGCTCAAAATGTGGTCAAGATGGAGACACGGTTTTTAATTTATATTTAGCAAAAGATAATAGCTGACTCAAAATTTATTAGTGTAATAATAATAATAATAATAATAATAATAATAATAATAATAATAATAATAATAATTTATTTGACATTCATTATTAATTTTAGGATTTTTGAGAATTATGTGTACAATTCTTTTAAGAGTTTAAGAGAGATATTTCTAAACTTATGAAAAAACTTTTAATTTTTAAAAGTGAGGGTATAGAATATTGTAGTAAACTTTAAGGCAAAGAATAATTTATTTGACATTCACTACAATTCAAAACAAACAATTCTATAGTACGTTGCCAATATTTAAAACTTTAATTGGTACAAGTGGTACAAATGAAAAAAATGCGAACTACGACAAAGCTATAGCGACAACTCTAGTAATTGATTGTATGGATCAGTACAATGTACACATAATATTGGCATCAATTGTCGGAATATATGTAGAAAATAAATACAAACATTACATTTTCATGTGTGAAGAAAATTAAAACTTTTTATGATCCATATACATCATGTATTGATGCCTTTTTTTCATAAAATCATAGTGTGACACATAGATTTATTGGAGGTGGGACAATGTATCCCATAAAATCATGTGAGTTTCTTACCAAAAAAAAAAAATACTTGAGTGATCCTCAAAATCAACAACAACAACAATCTCCCAAATGACATGTTTGAGCGCGGTCTGGAGGATCCTAAAGTTGGCAGTCTTACCCCCATAAACAAAAATTCTTGGAGAGATTGATTCCGACAGATCCTAAGCAATAACAGAGGAGAGCATTGTTTAAAGGCATACATAGTCCATGCATGTTTAAGGGCATAATAACATTATTTTAATATTTTGATTAATCAATTGGATAAATATTTTGAGACAGATATAAAATATACCAAAACTTAGCTATCATTCTGCCTATAAATTTTATCTAGGTTCACGTACGATTATATTCACAGCCATGCATGTATTATCAAATTGTCAATTATTTGACGCACTAATGTTGAAATGATGCAACCTATCACGTAAAAACACTTCGTAAAACAGGTGGACGTACGAATTATAATTTCATTGGGGTCAAAATACATAATATATCCAAGAAATTAATTTTAATTTAATTAGTTGAATGAAAAGAATGTAGTTGATGCTAAATTGTTCGAATGGGAGCCAATGAAATTGGGAAGAGGGTATATACATACAAACAGACCCATGTCAATTGATTGGTATATTTATTTAGGGAAATTGGATTCTAATAATCCCTATTTTTACAAATTATATAGCAATTATTTCTACTTTCATTTTGTATTCTAGTGGTCCAAAAAAATTAAAATTGTATTCTGGTGGAACGCCGCCGAGTCAAATAGTAGTGACTCGGTGGTTTACTGACGTGTACTGGCGAGAGTGTGTTTGACGAAGAATTCGGACCACCAGAATATAATCAACAATGAAATAGGACCACCAAAATATAATAAATATGTCAATGAGACTACTAGAATACAATAACAATTTAAATGAGACCACTAGAATACAACTAAAATAATAATTTCTGAGTTAAACACACTGTCACCGGTACACGTCAGCAAACCATCGAGTCACCACCACTTGACTCAGCGGCGTCCCACCAAAATACAATTTTAATTTTTTTTAGACCACTAGAATACAAAATAAAAGTAGGGATTATTGCTATACAATTTGTAAAACTAGGGATTATTAGAATCCAATTTCCCATTTATTTATTTATTTATTTATTTATTTACATAAATGATAGTCCAACTCATCGGACCCTTATTTCAGGAGTACAACCCAACAGGTCTGTAATGGACAAAGTACGATGGATGCAAATGGCCCAAAAATAGGCCCACTCCAACCCACAACACTCTTTGAAATGGTAAGAAAGAGATGTCGTCCCTATAATTTAAACCCTAAATACCCAAAGTAAGAGGTGGATCTCTTGACACTCAGCCAAAAGGTGATTGGTGTCAATTGATTGGTACATGTGGATAGAGATGCATGCAGCAACATCCATGTTACGTTGCTTTCATGCATGATGTCTATGTATCCACATACATCCATCCATACCATATATCCTTGAGACATTGAATGTTGAACAACATTTGGTAATCAAAAGTCTTGTTTGCTTGAGGGTATTTTGAGTCAAGCTTTATCATTGGTTCCACTAAAAATCAAACCCTAGGTGACTTATCCATCACAACTCTACCCTATCATATGTGAGCATTCTAAATTATTTGTTTGTTTGTTTTCATGGTATACTATTCTATTTTAGAATTTATGCTTATTTATTATATTTATTTTCATTTTAATATTTTTTCTGACATTTTCAAGTCATGTTTTATATAATACAATAACAATAACATTCTTTCGGAAAAAAAATATTTGAATGTGATGCAAGTGATCTAAATGTAGGCAATTATATTCACATGAGCTAAAATTCATGAATATTGATTGCAATGAATCTGTAGAAAATGATCATATGTACCCGATTTTTTTCGTATGATAGAAATATGAAAAGTATTAAGTTTAAATTTTCGATCAATTTGGTCAATGTTAAAATTAAGATAAAATTTCATGATTATAACCGATTTTTGGGGGGCTGGATAAATTCGGGTATTAGATGAAATTACCACCTTTAGAAATATATTGTACTAAAAGTTACAATGATATTTTCAGGATTCAAAATCTAAACACGTGGGATAAGATGTGAACCACTTGCCACTTAAACAAGAGGTGATTGACTCATCAAATTGACACTTACTTAGTAACTGATGTAATAAATTTCTAACTGTCCAAATTATATTGGATATTTGGATTGGACCACTCTACTTAAATGTTTGATAAATAGAGCAAAAATTAAATTTATCCGTGAAAAAAAGTTACCCTAGTTCGAGAAAGGTCATGGGGGGTTAAAGATCCATCCGTCCACGTGTAACAGTGATTACTTCTTACTCACCTGATTGGACCATGTGGCATGTTCTGGATTGTACCATTTGTTTTCCTTTTTTTTTTTGGAAGGGTAGAAAAGAAAAGAAAAAGAGTGATTGCTGTAAGGCATATGAAGGGCAGCAGCAAGTACGAGAGTGGCACCTTAAAACGGGTCCCCCTTTTCTACTTCCAAAGGACACTCTCTCTTTTCTGATTGGTTCATGGGTACACTCCCATGGGCCCCACTCTTTTCTCATTGGCCCATTTAGTTGTTCTCTTGTCCCATCAACAAGAAATCTCAGCTACTCCCCTTTATCCTCTCCTAAATCCCAATTTACCCCACCAAATTATAACTACCAACCAAATTCAAGATAAATAAATAAAACTAAAATTCTTTGCATTTAAAATTCTTCCTTCCTATTGTTTTTTTTTAGGATTATTGGATCATAATACACTGAATTTTATGGATATTGGACAATAATGCACTGAACTTTTTTCTTGAACTCTAATACACTAAACTTTGAGGGTAATGGACAATAACGCACTCAGACCAATTCAGCTGGTGGTTGACGCGGTGGTTGTTTTACTTTGAGGTATCATTTTTCTTTTTTTTTTCCAAAAAAATATATTAATCATCTGCTTATATACTTTCTTACACAACAAAAGTTTTTCCTGAAAAAAATAGAAAAATGATACTTCAAAGTAGGACAACCACCACGCCAACCACCAGCTGAATTGGAGTCCAAGAAAAAAGTTCGGTGCATTATTGTCCAATACCCCTAAAGTTCAATGTATTATCATCCAATAATAACATTACCTCCGTCGCTAAATATTTATCATTTGACTAAATTTTGGTCATTAATTACTTACAAATTACAATAAATTGCGATATGAAATTACCAACATTATAAAGATGCATTAGTAAAAATTACAACGACAGTAATTTCATATCGTAATTCATTGTAATTTGGTAATAATCAATAGTGAAAATTTTGTCAAATGACAAATATTTTGAGATGGAGGTATTACATGTTTTTGATATGTAACTTGAATTAATCACAAAAAGGAATTTATTGTAACTTTCACACCAAACTAATTAATTACATTGTATATTATGTAAATATTCTTATAACACGGTGGAACCCCTACCTGTATAGGTATGAAATTCTGCAAAATTGTAATGGTTTTGCTTTTGAAAGGCAAAATTGTAAATTAAAAAAAATACCAAAATTCTTAATCTCATTCCATTTACTACTGTTATATGCAAACTTAAATCTTATCTTCTTTCCAGGATGAGTACTCAGTTGCAGAAAAGGAAAAGAGATACCAAACATGGAAAGAGAAACAAAATGGATCAAGGCAAGGATTTCAGCCGACTACATTAAGAAGGAGAACTTGAAGAATAACTCCAACGGGTCTCGGAGTCTGCTATAAAGATGTTGGGCCTCACTCCAATTGCATTATCGATTCCAATGAAGAAATCGAGAGTTGAGGAAATCGCTGAAAGGGTTTCTTAATGTAGTCTATATGAGACGAGTTTTCGATCTGTTGATTTGTAGCCAAAGGGCTTGGCGAGTTGTTATGCAGTAGCTCCTTAATGGTCTAGATTATGTAAGCTGTTGTCGCACCAAACTGAGTTGTGCATTCTCTCTAATGTTTTATGTGTAAATCTGCTTGACACATTCTCTGTTGTAGTTGCCTCAAGGACCTCTGCCCCTCGAGCAACGAGTTTGTTTTTTTCTCTTTCACTTAGTGTAATATCCTTGTTACTAATTCAGTAAAAGAAAAAGTTGATTTGTTATTACACTTTGTATTGTTTCATTACTTGAGTCAAGAAACCCTAAAGCCCTGCTCATAAATATACAGAAAATTACAATAACTCTATTCACTCCCTTTAGGGTCCTTTCAAACACAAACACGATTAAGGTACATAGTATTAATATAAACCATTAATAGTAATTAATATTTTATTTTCATAATGGAAACCCTTAATTAATTGATTATATATACTTATATCTCTATTTGTGTTCTCATTTTTTTGAGGGAAAAAGTCACATATATTAATTATTTGCTTCAAAAGTCACCAATTCGGTAACCTCCTGAGGATAGGCATTTAGCCAAAGTTTTGAACAACTCAACGAAACAGCAAACTTAGCGAGACAATGGTCACTTTATTGCCCTCCCGCCTACAAAAAGAAAAACGAACCGCTTTAAAGTTTGAAACTAAAGCTAAGCAATCTTTTACAACTTACTCAAACCCTTAAGGTTACGAAAAACTGCAAATTATACCGTACACCGTGGTGGACCTAGTTAGATCCACCAAATATATTTAAATAGACCTACTACACGTGTTAATAAAATAGGTCAAATTTTTTATGCGAATAAATTGGTGTAAAAAATTGATAAATTTTGAAATAATATTGATAAATGTATAATAAATTTTACAATAAATAATAATATTTCTGTTAACATTTAATACTTTAATGAACATAAATAGGTATTTCAAAATATAGCATATACCAAAGTCATGAAAAACAGGCAAGAAGCAGTGGCTAGTAGGATCAAATGCCACACCTTAACATTCATTGGTGTAACTTGTAAGGATAGCTTAATAAATAAATAAACCAAAATAAAAAAGGCAAGAAACTTAAATTCCTAGGAACACAAAATTATGATTCACATTGAGAAGAAAGGAGGCCCAATGAGATAAAATCAAAGTGTAGAAACCAGAATGCTACAGTGCTCACACGTGTCTCCCCTCCTCCCCTTTATAAATTCCTCCCCATCATCCCATACTTCCTCGTGAGACACCTAACAAACTCTCATTCATTCATTCATACTCTTCTTGAGAGAGAAAACCACAAACCTCCTAGAGAGAGAAAGGTAGAGAAAAAGGAAAAAGAAAAGGAATAATCAGATCAGATGGAGAGGAGTGGATCCGGTGGAGGAGGGTGTTGCATTGCACGCTACACCCAAGGCCCTAACTACTACTCCCCCTACGACCTCTCCAAGATGGACCGGATCATGCTCCGATACCGGCCCATCGCACCCAAGCCGGTTTCCGGGTCCGGCCCAACCGGATCTCTCCCGTCCTTAAACGACGACGTCAAGAGCGGTAGCCGTGGTAAGAGGAGAAACACCGCTGGAAATAATAACAACACCGGTAGTAACAGTAACAGTAATAATAACAAAAGGAGGAAATCATCGTCATCGTCGTCGTCATCCTCGAAGTCATCACGGTCTGAGGGTGATCACACGCGCCACGTGGAGCGAGTGACCCTCCCTCTGCTCCCAGAGTCGCCCGATCTGAGGAGCAATCAGAGCCGTCCGATGAAGGGGTCGGTGGGCCCCATGTGGCTGAGTTTCGAGCAGGAGGTGGTGGGGGCCAGCGTGGTGGTGGAAGGTGTGACCGACACGTGGCTGGACGGGAGTGGCTTAGGACGTACGGACGAGGAGAGGAGGAGGAGGTTGGAGGAGGACGACACGTGTCCGGGGTTCGTGTCGGACGGGTGGAGCAGGGTGTGGTGGACGAATAAGGCGTTCCGGCGGATGGTGGCGGCGGAGAGGGCGGCAGAGGTGGCGGTGGCGGTGAGACTGGGAATGAAGGACAAGGCGGAGTTGCCGGCGGCGGTGGGGATGTTTCCGGCGTTCACGTGCAGGGTGAGGGTGGAGTATGGGACCCACAAGGTGATGACGGTGCCGTGTGACGTGTGGAGGATGGACGCCGGAGGGTTTGCATGGCGATTGGATATTAAAGCTGCACTCAGCCTTGGTCGCTAATTAATAAAAGGGAAAATGAAAAAAGGGCAAATTTTGGATCTTTTTTTTTTTTTTTTGCGATTTTCATGTGTATATACGAATGAATCAATGGTGGAGATCGATGAAATGGAAATATTCTGATGCAGTAGTGAACTAGCCTTTTTTTAATCCCTTTTTTTGGTTGTTTTTTTTTTGTTGGTAAGAGAGGTATCTGAAAATATGTAATGATGTTACTATTAATATTTAGGATTTGGCTTGGTTTAATTTATTTCTTCGATTATTATATTTTTTGCAGCTTTTTTTAAGGTTGTTTTTGTGTATTTAAGTGAAGGATCCAATTTCCTTTTGCAACTCTCTTGGTCAAAATAAGTCTTTCTATAAATTTTTGATATAAATTTTTGATAATCGAGGGAATATTGCGTACATTTGGATTCATCATATTATTCATATAGCATCCATACCATATAGCGTCTAGATATTAACTCTCTTTTAGATTATTAATTGAATTGGTCAAAATAAGTTTTTCATATCATAAATATTTGATCGTTGGGATGAGGTTGTTAAGTTGTTTACATTTAGATTAACTATACATCGCTCAAACATATCATTTGAAGGATCTAAGTTTTTTTTTATAATTAGTTTTTTTATAGAATTTTTTTTTTCAAACATATTTTGATAGAATTTTTTTTTATAATTAGTGGTTAATTAGCCTAATTTATTCAACTAAATCAAAATTAGAGGTATATATTTCCAAAAACATAGAGGAAAGGTATGCTCAGAATGAAGTTTAATTTATAAATTTATTAAGATCACCAATATAATTAACCCTAATGGTTATTTCAGCTTAGATATTGATGTACTCGCTAATTGGTCCACCATGGCATGGTTCCAACGATTGATTGATTAATGAAAAGATCAAATTTAATTTGGTATGTGTGAATGCTTGAAAATAATTTTTTAGTTAGTTTATTTTACTTTTTTTTTTGTATGCTCATGTGATTTAGCAGATTTTATTCCTGATTCCAGATTTTTTTTGTATGCTCAAAGTTCATAGCTAGATGGTGAGAGATAATTTGATAATCTTGTTTTGAAAAAAAAGAAAGATAAAATTCAAAATTGAGCACTCAAATGATCCCTTTGAAGTTAGAATCCCCTGTCTGAAAATATTTATCCATTAAATTAAATTTTAACCACAATTTATTCACAAATTACAACAAGTTACAATATAAAATTATCGTTATCAGAAAGATATCTTATTAAAAGTTACAATGGGTATTACTCAATATAAACAAACGATGTTAATGTTGTATTAGGATTTGATGATGTGTTTATGCCCAACAAAGGTTTATTAATGACCAAAGATCAAGTAATGCCCATGGATATAAGAATACCCTATCTTAGCATCCATAGAACAATCTCTATTTTTAGGGTTTTGAGAGGATTAGGAGAAAAATCAACACAGAACAGTAAACAGGTCAATGATAAAAGAAAATCACACAACACTAATCTAGAGTCTTCAATGGATGTTTAAATGATTCCCACCAATGATCCAATGAAAGAATTCAGAAAAGACTCCACCAAGAATAACTTAAAGGAGAAATTCCTCCCACCAATATACAAAGGAGTCATTACTCCAAACACCACCATTAATAAAATGGATATAACAAATTGAGATTTGAGGAAGATATTTTCATAAAGGGATTATTTATTGGAAGGGGATAAACCCAACTAAAACCCTGAATTCCAGAATGTCACAGGCGTGACATAGCTAAGTCACGAGGATGACCTCCAAAATGGGATGAAAAGAAAAACGAAGCCCGAGCTGGTCGCGGGCATGCCAAGTAATGGTCTCGGCCGTGATCTGTGTGAATCACGGTCGCGACATACATTCTTAGACACATGACCTCGATCTGGACAAAACAACACAGGAGAGGGGAAAAGGGGATCGTACGTATCAATTAGTTTCATATATAAAACAAATAGACGAGATGTCGTACAAATAATTATTAATCTTGTTACATTTTTTAAAAATAAAATCAAACTATATATCAATGGAGTCCTATTTGAATTGGTTTGTAGATGATAAGAAGAATGATAATTTTGGGAACTTATCTTTCAATAGTGGGGGGCACTAATTTATAATACTTTGGACGGATGTAATTTGAACTATGTACTAGCAACAAAAAACACATTTATGTAAAAAATGGAGGAACAAGTGTTCCCTACATATTGGATGTTACCCAAATTATTGTAGAAGAAAAAGAAGATGACCAATATATCGGTGCTGATTTAACAGTCTTAACTATAGCTGACGACTAATCACTTGAAGGGTAACGTGGAGATCTTTAATTGGCTTCTGATTCGACCTACACCGTAGTGGATTTACCTAAGTCCACTAATATGTATAAATTATAAATTTTTTATGCGATGAATTTGTGTAAAAAGTTGATAATGAGTTAACAATAATATTGATAAACTAATGATGAATTTTATAATAAATATTGATAAATGTATTTTTTAAATATGGAAGTAGATAGATACACCAAGGTGTACCATATAACAATTACTTTCTCTGTCAATTTCTTTGATGTTTCTCTCTAAGGGAGTGGGTCGTGTATTAGTGCACGTCACTGTACCGAGTCCCTTCACTCTTTCACTCGTTATTGAACTATTAAAGGTGCTCTAAAAGTGTCTTGCTTTTATTTTCAACTAATTAACTACTTACCTTGTATATATAACATATTGAAAAATTTTCTTTTAAAAACAGTACTTAAATTGATGTGCTTTAAAATTTATGTTAAATTCAATCAAAATTGTTTGTAACATTTCTCATCTAATTCTTTCTCTTCCCTTTTCTCTTTCATCCAGCCCCGATATTTATATAATTGTATGTATATATACACATTAAACAAGTGAAAATATCACTAAAAACTTATTTTCCTAGAAAACCATTTTATAGGACAAACTATTTTCACAATTACACCCAAAAACACTCTAAAGTGAAAAAGAAAACTCACATTAATATGAGAAAACCATTACCTAAAGTGAAAATATAGTAGTAGCATTGGCAGGTTAAAAGGGCACAGTAAAATTAGGCAGAAATTATGGTAGTTCACCATCTATATATCTTTCACAAATGTACGTTGAAGGAAGATTATTATTGAGGGGACCTCTCATGAATAAATCAAGCATTGAACATGAAGGCACAGTTCTTTTCTGCGGTATTTTGCGGTATAATGTGGTGAGGTGTGGTGGAATTGTGGTATGTTATTGGTATGTAGGATAGGTGAGGAGAGAGAATGTAAAAAGTAGAGGTGAAAAGTGAGGAGAGAAAAGTGAGGAGAGGGAAAAGTAATGATTTGTGGTAAAGTGTGGTGAGTTGTGGCAGAAGTATCTTTGTATTCTGCATGATTTTACAACCAGAAAAAAACAGGGCCGAAGAATGTTTGGTGCGTCACACATTAAAAGGTGATATATTCTTCTTCTTTCTTTTGAACCTAAGAAGATGATGTTACACCTTGTTCTTGGTATGTTTTAATTAGCTAGAATGAGTTTCTTAATGCATAATTTTAATATGAAGGAGACTACTAATTATATCTGGATCTGTCCGATCACACTTATATGTGTTTATTTTGAAAGTTTGTTATTATTAATTCATTTAATTGTAAGATAGTGTTACATTTGTAATGGTTGCATCAATTATCAATTTATTTATCATGCATGTCAAAGTAGAAATTCAATAAAATTATTAATTTCCCAATTATTTTGTCAATCTTTTAGCATGTCGAAATTAAGACATCGATTTTCTCTAAATGTATATGCTCCACAGTTTAGATGAAGACATTAATTTACCATCAAAGTATATATAAATTTTATACAATAGCAAATAATGAGCTAATATAATGAATCCCACAATAAAAAATTTCATCTATTAAAAATTACTAAAATATTATTGCATAAGATAGTGATATTATTAGCAACATTATCATTTAATAATAATAATAATAATAATAATAATAGTAATAATAATAGTAATAATAATAAGATGATGATGAGGCTAGGTATAGTGGACTACAATGATGTATAGATTACCAAAAATAGACAAAGCTATTAACTCAATTAAGCAACAAGCATCCTAAATTACGGCCTTAAACAGTAAAGATTAGCCCTTAATTTGGCCACATTCTATTAGAAAAGGCGATTAAAAACCTCATCCACATCCCTAATCTTGGTATTGATTACACCTAATAATAGATTATTAATATTTTAACAATATCAGTACTTCGTAGTTCTTACTACACCTTTTTTTTATATAATTATTATTACTGCACTTTAATTTATAATTTAGCTTTCACCGAACACGTGGCGTGTAAATCCTGACTGATCCACACTACTTTCATGAAGACTGAAATGGGATTATAATATGATTATTTCTCAAGAATATTTTAATTAATTAAGTAATTCTCTAAGTCCTTTATTTTATTTTAAAGATTAATTGTTAATGTAGATGCTGAAATATTTCACATGATGAGCTTAAAAAAGCAGCTTGTTAATTAAATGTTTGTGTAATCATATATTGGTAGAAATAATAATTAGGTTTTATTATTGTTATTACTTTATTTTCAATTTAAATTTTGGTTAACTAGCTAGAATAAAATCTAAAGCAATCTTCTAAAATTATTCTCAAATTACATTAAGGACATTATATTGATATTTTAATTAATCAAGTCAATCAACCTATTTTTTATTAGCTCCATTAAATCTACAAAATATCAAAACTTTTTCATTGAAATTTTTGCTCCATTTATAAAAACTCAATTCCAAAACATTATTAAAGAAAAATAATAGGTTAGAAATGTTTGGAAACTCTAGGCAATTATGCTTGAAAGATTATGATTGGGCAGGTAGGGACATATACAAAAAGAAGAGTGAATAAATGAAACACTAATTAATTAGTTAATTAATTAATTAATTAATAAAAAAAGGAGCAAAAATCTCCTGAAAAAAGCACGTTGAGGAAGAACGAATTAGAGTTTGACACATTTTGATGGAGGAGAATCGATGAGTAGGTGTAACCAATGAGAAACTGACTTGTTAATGGAATTAATTCAAACATTACTTGTACTATTTGCCTCATTTGTCGTTGCATGAATTTAATTTGACCAAATATTATAATTAATAAAATAAAAAGAGTGATTACAAACTCCTAAATACAATGGACGTGGTTGGTCCTTTTGTTAAGCCTTTCTTCTCAAGCATGTCGGACTGGATATGATTCTCCTGTTTTTGGCCTTTTTCATTATTGAATTTTGTGGGTATTTGGTGTGTTTGAGCACCCCATGCTAGCTTCTTCTAATTTATTCATCATAGTTTTATTTTTGGCGGAAAGCTGACATTAAAAGATGTAACGAGCTATAAAGAACAACAAATAATGAAAGCATAACTGATTTTATTTTATGGACTGTCTTTAAGATCCTCAAATCAGCATCAATTTTCACAACTATACGAGCAAATGATATTATCGGAAAATGGATACCTCTCATGAGAGTCCACCAAATTTATTCATCTAGATGGTAGGGTTTGAATATATATGGTTTGAGTTTTAGTAAAGTTTAATTAGGAATGTTAAAATCTTGGGTAATTTTGATTTAAGGGCCGTTATATTTTAATTTAATAAGGTTTTCATTTAAAAGAAAATTAGTTATATGATGTTCTATTGAGTTGCACTCGGTTTGGTTATTTGAAATTTGGGTGAACTTTTTTTTTTTGTTTCATCGATCATGATTTTGAATAAATAAGTTTTTTTTTTAAAAAAAGAAATATATCTTTAATTGTTAGAAAAATACTACTGGAAAGTGTATCTAGCATTATAAAAAAAAATTAGAATTTAGTAATTATTCGACCAATCGATCAAAACGCTTTGTTTCTTTGAGGTTATGCGTACGTAGTGTATAATGATGTTAGGGCATGCTTAAAATTTACCTTGTATTTTTCTTTAACAAATACAACTTTAGTAGTAAAAGTAACACAGTAATATAGATGCATAAAGGCCTTGTTCTTTTATGCGATATTTTGTGGAATGGTGTGGTGAGGTGTGGTGAAATTGTGGCGGGTATGGTGTAATTATGGTGGGTTATTGGTATATAGGGTAGGTGAGGAGTGAGGATGTAAAAAGTAGAGGAGAGAAAAGTGAGGAGAGAGAAAAGTAAGGAGAGAGAAAAGTAATGATTTGCAGTAAATGTGGCGGGTTGTGACAAACTGCGGTAGGCCGTGACATCACAGTTTGCCAAACGCAAAAAAAGAATAGGGCCAAAGTATAATATTTTACACCATTTTTTAGCTTGTAATTCGGTCAATATGAATATAGTAGGTATGGTTTTTTTTCAGGGGTGGAGTAGTTGTCGGCCAAACATAATTGATGCCCATGCTATGATTGACGCATGATTTTCTATTATTACAAATGAAATATCTCAAATAATTAATCTTCCATTAAGGCAATTCTAGTAGGGAGAGTTTGGTAGAACTCCAGAAAAAATTTTCGGAGAAAACCTTTCATGGAAGTTTTTTATGGGGAAAATTTCCCTTAGCCCCTACTAAGGAGAAATTTCTTGAGGAAATCGTAGGAAATAGTGTCCCCCCCCCTCCCCCATCCAATTATTCTCAAAGTCAACATATATTCAAACATGTAGAAAATAAGTACAGAATTTATTATATACCCAGGGTTTTTCCCAAAGTCAACCATTTCCTCAAGATTTTTGACTGACCATATACACCCTGATTGATTATGTATACCGTTGAAATATTTAACTGTAAATTAAATTAGAACATAAAAATCGATAATGAAACAAAAATGCACTTCATAATACCTAATGAAAAATGTGTTGATTATCATTATTTATTCCTTTTCATTTTATATGTGACCTATATTCATGCTTACTTGAAACTTTAAAATTTTTAACTACTAATTTCTTAAAGTGCAGAATTTATTATCGTATAAAAGTATTATTATAAATTAAGTTTATAAATGGTATTAATTTTTTATAAAATATTATGTGAGCAATCATTAATTAAAGAAGCACATTGGACACCATGAAACATTTAGTCGATGACAGATAAAATGTGAAGGAAAATGCATTTTTTTTTACATTGGTAAGTCAGGCCACCTACCCTCGTGCCATTTGAGCTAAAGCTGCAAGGAAGGAGCACAGTAACATTCAATATACAACAAAATTGTGAATTAAAATAGATTTCATTAATTTGTACCCCTTTTAAACCAAAACCTCAAAAACAAAAAACAAAAACATTTTGGCACATTGAAATGATGATCATGTTTTGAAAACGATTAATCAGAGTTTGGTAGGGTTTGGCAAATGATGATGATGATGATACAAAAGAAAGGTTTGATTGCACATATATTGTCTTAAAGAATTATTGCAAAATTAATTAATTAATTAATTAATTTCAAAAA
Source organism: Portulaca oleracea (assembly GCA_029582165.1). Taxonomy (NCBI): domain Eukaryota; kingdom Viridiplantae; phylum Streptophyta; class Magnoliopsida; order Caryophyllales; family Portulacaceae; genus Portulaca; species Portulaca oleracea. The sequence goes on along the minus strand of CM055868.1, from coordinate 65,042,492 downwards.
CAGACCTAACTGGTTTGTGAGCAAAAGTTAACCCTAATTCATCACCTCTCTTTCTAGAAGCAAAATCCCGTAGGATAGATCTTGTCTGTTTGAACCCAAATCAGTCATAATCACAGCAGTTAATTAACATCCCATTATATTTAAGCAACATTATACTCATATAATTGATTCAAATGTGAAATTAATTAACCATACAACATAATTACTTATGGAACATGCAATATAATGTAAATGCATAGCAAATAGGGTAGAAATTGGACGAGGGTCGTCTATTATATATTAATTTAATCATTAGTATATTATCACGATTCATGGGGATTATATATATATATATATATATATATATATGTATGTATGTATAGCATATATATATATATATATATATATATATATATATGTATGTATGTATAGCATATAGCATATTAATTTTTATTTTATGTTGTATAAATATGAAAATTGGATCGTAGTGCTCTGTATTTTAGAGGTCGGACTGTAGCAAGTTGCAGTTTAAATTTATACCACAATGTAACAAAATTTAAAGGTGTTGGGTTTCAGCCAACTCGGTAATTGTCTACATGGCATGTTTGTTAATTATTGGGTTTCAATGGGCCAAACTTTATGATATATAGTTGGATTACAACAAACCGCCACGTTTGTTATTGGATTTCAATACACCAAAATTTGTGATAATTGTATTGAAGTAACTTGTTGGTGGTGCCATGTAGAAAATTCATTGAAATTCAACACCTTTATATTTTGGTGCATTGTGAATGGTCTAAGAAGACTTCTTGTTTGGAAAAAGTTCTAATATGAAGTGTAAGATTATGTTCAACAAAAAATCTATGTTGATAATTATGAATCAAGAATAATAATTTTATACTATGACGTAGAATTAGATTAATAGTTCTAATAAATGTCTTTGTCAAGGGGAAGATCACCACCACTTTGGGAGAAAAGAGTAGGTGAGGTAAGCCTGACTTTTATTTAATTAAAATCCCAAGTTTTAGGCCAAGAAGACAAGAGTCAACATCATTTTCCCTTGTAACACCTTGTGGGTGGTATTTTATCCTTGATTAGGTATATCTCAATCTCATTGTATATTGAGTCTTTAATTATGCCTACTATGACAAAACAACAAGTATGAACTTACATTGTGGAATTTTTAAGATAAGGTTGAATAAAAATGTAGGCTTAAAGAGGGTTGAACATGAACAAAGACTTGCTAAGAGAAAGTATTTGAGGTAATTATTTGTTGATATTGGTCAAGTGCCTCTCTATTTACAATTAAAAAATTTAATTTATTCATGTGAATTAAAGTATAGTAGTAAATTTTAAATATCGAGGCAAAATTTCGATGATAATTTGTCCATGCATTTAATTTGTAAATAATACTATAAAAGTTTTATTCAATATAAAACGTGATAATTAACAATTATCAAGTAATACGAACATAATAACAAAAGTTACATAAAATTGTTTTTTAACTTTTAAGATATTAATGGAACTTATCCTACTACCAACATAATAATACAACAATGAAAAATTATAATTATTTTCAAATTTCACTTTCATCCAATCTCAAAAGTATTTAAAATAGGCAATCTTATTCAGTAAAAAAATTTCATTTATTACAAAATAATAGGATACTAAAGGTATTTTGCTTCAAGACATTCGTTTGATGCTCCCCTTTGTAATTTTTTTTTCAATTTCTCATGTGTATAGGGAGAGTAATAGAGCCGCTAACCGACTGACTAAGTTTGTTTTTCTTTTCCCCAGTCAGCAGCTTGTTGGACTTCAGATCTGTCAATTACAGGATAAACTAGGTAAATCCCTTGAGAGAAGGTCACCAAGGGTTTTTAAGCTTACTTTTTTTTTTTAAATAAAAAGTTAATATTAATTTTGATAATATGACAAATTGATAATGTTGTTGTGGATAAGATGTGGTACTTAAAATACTAATTATCTAGAATACCCCCTACCTAATTAATATAGTCTAATACGTGTAACCTAATACAATCCCTCCTAAGATATGGTAACATGTGAAAACAACAATACAAAATTACAAAATATCTTGCCTGCAACAAATTAAAATGTAAATTAATAATGGCCACAAAATTGATACAATAGATCAAAATTATTAATCAAATTGCACGACCAAATACAAAGGACTTTAATCCTAAGGTGCACCGTCGGTCCACATGTAAGAATATCAATTTCACGCTAAACTCAAGGCCCCCAATAATTCAATCAATTTGCATAAATAAATTAAAAAAATAGGATTGAATTAATTAATTGGTTAATTAATTAAGTGCTTTTTCCCAAAACTCCAAAGTATGGTCTGTACACTTGTACTTTTGCCAACTATTACGTTGCAAATTTTGTGGGTTTTGTTGGACACACGTCAATCTAGTGTGACATGTGTTATTCTTTAATTAATTTAGTTACTTAATGAAGTAAGTGTCCATGTTCATCTGATTTTTTAATTTTGTTTATTGGGAGTGGAGCTTTTAAATGGAATATTAATATTAATGTACTAAATTAAAAGGTTTTTGTATTTAAATAATATGGATTTCGGGTCATGAAATATGAATAAACAGAATTTTAAAAATATCGTGGAATAATTTAGAATTCAAGGATTTTAGATTTAAATAGTATGCCACGGAGTTTTTCTAATAAAATTAGACAAAATTCAAATTATTTAAATCTAAAAAATTAAACTAAAAACTAAAGTTTTAATTAATTTATTTACTTAATGAAGTAAGAATTGGAGAATTGTCACTAAAATTTATAAAATTTTCTATTTTATTTTGGGAAATTGGAAAAAAATAATCTCAACTTTGAGGGTATTGGAAAAAAATAATATGAATTTACAATTTTGTTATGGATATTCCGAACTTTAACGTCTATTATTTCTAACATCCACAATATAGTTAAACTCGTCTAAAAAGTGATCGACATGGTGATGATGATATTATACATGAAACTTTCTATAACTCTTGAAAAAAGGTTAAATATTTAGCAATATTTTTATAATTTTCTTATTCTAGCTATCATTTGAGTTTGATTTTGACACTTCAATTTTGTATGGATGAAAATCACTGAAATCTGAAATATTGACATATACATACTTACTCATACAATAAGAAAAAGTAAAGATGAGATGAGATGAAATTTAAAAGGATTGGATTGGATTTGATTTCATTGGATACTTTGTACAAGTACTATGGGAATTGGTGGATATTTGATGATACAAGTAGATGTTGAATTACTATTGGTAGAACCCCATCTAAGGGTACAATGCATTGCTGGAATTCACCCTTTTTTATTTTATTTTTTAAATAATTTATGGGATTTTGAAATGTGAATCAAAATCTAGCCATACAGTTGCATGCCTCCATCACTTTCTTGTTTCTAATTAGCTAATGGGATTTTGGATATTTTTCATGGCTTTATTCTTTATTTATTTAGGCCTTATTGTTTGTACGGCTCACTGCGGTGTGGTGTGAGGGAATTGTTGTGAATTGTAGTAGGTTTGATTGTGGTGGGTTGTGGAAAGTTATGCTGAGTTTTGAATTTAATAATTGTAAATGTATTGGAAAATGTAAAACTGTAATTGTAAAAAGTGGGATAAATTAAATTAAAAAAAGTAGATTGTGGTGGGTTGTGGCGAAATATAACAAGGCCAGCCAGTTGCATAAAAGAACAGAGTCATATTCAAATTTAAACATGATAGATACTCCCTTAGTTCGATATTAATTATCACTTAGTTAACTATTAATTATATTTCAATATTATATTTAAATTAATAATTTTTATATAATATTTTATTAGTAATCGTAATATTATATTTCTAAAATAGTATTTTTTGTTACAATCAAATAATAACAATAATTTTATATAACATGTCATTTTATATATAAAAAAAATTATAAAAAAATTGAATGTATAATTTTAAAAATGACACTTAATATTAATAGAGGAATATATATGTATGATTTCATTACTTCAATTACAAAGTGAAACGTGTTGCAAAGTTAACCTAAAGCAGAGTTCTACAAAGTTCATTGGCCATCAAAAGTTACTGTGCTTGTATGAGAGTAACTAATTAATTTGGCTCCTTGAGCTTATGAAGGGTTAGAAAACTTTATGCATAGGGTTGACAAAATTTTGTCAGGTTCCTTTGGATTTATCCAACACAAAAAAAATTAGGCATCGGTGCGGTGCGGTTGGTTGCACTAAGTTGCAATAAATTGTGGTGGAAAATAATAAATGAGTTTAATATATAAAAAGATAAATGGTAGATTGCGGTAGATTGCGGTGAGTTGCAGTTAATTGCGGTAGGTTGTGGTACGGTAAATTGCGGTATCACATAAAAGAACGGTGCCTTAAGGTGGTATGGTTATCGATCATATTTTTGAGTGAATTAAAAAATGGATGGCATTTTATGTGCAATTTTAAATTTGAGATAGGTTTTGACAAAGTTATTCGGGTTCAAGTTGTCTAAATTTTGAAGACGATCTAGGTTCAGTCAAATTCCAATCGAGGTCGGACATAAGAACACTTGTTCCATAGAGATTTTTGGTCCAATTTTCAAAAAATCATTTGAAAAAAGTACTCGGTCATTCAATTCCCAGTTAAAGCACAATTTCAATGAAAATATCAAAAACCGTATTATAAATTTGGATCTCTGACAATTGGGTCTGTGCATCGAATATTTGGGTCCAAACTAGTTATATCGTTCGAGCACACTTATCTTGATAAGATAATCTGCTCCTAGCTCGTCGCTCTGCAAAATTCATCTTGGTTCGAATGATGAAGTCCCTCGCGACGTTGAAGACAGAGTTGTTGAAGACGCAATCGTTACTTTCCTTACAGACACTCCAAATAAGTAGGATCCTCTCAAAAACTCGTGGGGAGGGGGGACTTTTTAAGAGTTTATAAAACCAAGTTATCCTTGCTTTCTGTTGCCAATTAACAGGAGATGATAAATATCTATGAGATTCAGATGTATCCCAAAAAAAATTTCTGTGAAATGACATTGGTGTAATAAGCGACTATCTTTCTCCAAATTTAGGAGACAAACCGAATAAGAGGAGTCAAGGTTGATACCCTTACGCATCAAATTCCCTCTAATAGCTAGGGAGATTGTCATGAAAAATCGTTCAATTCAGAGGAATATTTTTAGATTTGGTTAGATATCCAATTTCAAAGCTCATGGCCTTCTCATTCAGGCCCGAGTTCTAACTCATGACAAAGCTAAGTTGCAGATTTGGATGAAAAATCACCATTATTAGTTAAGCCCCAACAAAATTCAGCATTACTCTGCAAAAATAGGAATAGGGATCTTAAGAATCATTTGGACCAAAGACTCCGGAAGCAATTGTATAAGCTTGTGTTTATCCCAATTACTATTACAAACAAATTCTTGAATGTCATGCAAGCAGTTGGTGAGTGTTAAAGTGGATTTAAATTGGTATCCTTAATACCAGAAAGTTGTTGGTAGGAATTGAGAATGTCATGCATGCAAGTGTAAATAACATAGATTTGACATATAATTGGCAACATCATCTATTCATCAATTATTCCCAAAATGGCAACTAACAAAATCCTACCAGTTAGGGAGAGCCAATTTTCACATCAGCATTTAATTTTAGAACTATATTATAGTTATATATATATATATATATATATATATATATATATATATATATTAAAATTTTAGTTTGAATAATGTATGGTTGCATACTACTTGCATGACAGATGAAATATTATATATATGATGTTTTTAATAAAAAGATAACTAATTTCAACTAAAAATATTAATTATGACCAAAAGTTTACTATATATATATGTTTATATATTCTTCTATATTGATTTGTAGGAGAATTACACAGTAAAATTGGTAAAAAATTTAACAAATAGTTTTTAGTTAATAAAGTATTTATTACATTAATGTTTTAGTTGTATATAATTATGATGCTTGTTAGAAAGTAGAAACCCAACATTGTCCATGCTAAATCACATATAGCCTATGTTGATTGACATAAACGTGTTGATATTTATAATAAGTCCGAACACTACGAGCCTTCTTATCCAATCTTATTTCTGAAACATCGATCTTATTTTCAACATCTTCATGCCTACTTCCATGAGCTTCTTATGTCCAAATTATAGCTCTAGCTTTGTTGGATTGATCTAATAGTCCGTCCATAACAAGTAATCCTAGTTTGTACTTAGGGATCTTCTCAAAACATCGTCTTAGCCACGAATAAGGAGGCTGATGTGCTGGAAGATATGTGTGGATCTATATATCTTAACTAAATGTTTAAGCTGATAGTTGTAGAACTTATGATGATTGAAGAGTCAAAAGCCCAACTTGATACGACGAGGCTGATAGTTGATACGAATTTCAGAACATCTTGAAAGCCAAACAAGGTTGAGAGGTTCACAATATATAGCAAACACTGGATGACAAAAAACAACAGAAACAACCGCCTTTAGAAATAAAAACAAGGATCTGAGCGTAACACTCAAAATAACAACTAAACAAAATAACAAAGATAACTTGCATGGATGCATATATCAATATTAAGATATAAAATTAAAACTTCAAAAAAATGTCCATTTATTCAAAAATGAACTTATTCATTATTCTAGTTAATAGTCTTTTTACGTTTTCAAAAATAGATGTCCCATTTATTGTACATGTATATGTTTTGCAAAGCAAATTTTGCATGATTGAACATATTAACTTTATTATGAATATAGACAAAGTTGTACCCGTGTTCAATCGATTTGATTATCAGAAAAACCAATTCCTAAAATTAATATGACTTATGTATGGAGCATTAAAAAAAAAAAAACACGACATGTGGAAGGTTTTGATAACGTAACTCTCCCCCAATTATGTATCATTGAGACTTTGAGTCATCACCAAATATATGATATGAACTCGAATTGACTTGTATAAAATTATAAAACTAACCTCTTTGATCGAGATTTTCATTATCAGTTGTTACTTTCTATCTGACATATTAGATAAGAAAACCCTAAAACAACGTCAGTATGACTAGATATAAACTCCTTTTAATTATTTTAATTTTTACTTTTACCACAACGTTACTATCTTTGATCATATTAAAACGGATCTGATTATAATTCAAGGGAAGACTCATTATTGTCATGATCAAAGTTGTTAGAATCGAGATCCTAACTTGGATCTATGGGTAATTAGGATTAGAATTAACCCACGTTGTATCGTGGATCGAAATATAGATAGTAGAATCGTAGGATACCGGGATTGGAATTTTAATAATTATGATCATGACAACAGTCGATATATAGTTGTTATTTCTAGTTTTCTTTGATAAGAAGTGATGATGACAAACACTTAAACCTAACACACACACCAACTCACAAATGATGTAACAATAGAAAGATCTTGAATGGCTTCTTTCAAATGTTTGTCCATCTACAATTGGTTTGATGATCATATTAATCTTTTTTGGTTGCTAGGGTTGTCTATCTTTGTACCCTTAACTTGGGTCATTTCATTATTGGACCTCCACTACACACTTCTCTCCATTCTTCTTTGTCATGCCAAGGACTTTTTGTTTGTAAAATGGAGAAATGTTCATGATTTTGATTTACTCCCTTCTTGGAGGGGTATTTAAAAGTTGAAATTAACCTAAATTGTGGTTTGATAAGTATTAATTTGTATATTTTTCAAACTTATATCTTAGAAATATTGTTGTTGCATGTACAATACTACAATTGGCATATTTGCATGTATGATAAGCATTGTGTCTAGAATAATCTAATGAGTAATTATATATGGGTCCTAAATTTGATTTAAAATTAGGCCTACAAAAAGAAATTATTCCACTCCCTCTTCTAAAATTAATTAGAAAAACAAGTAAGATGGCCTACATAATCAGTTGAGCTTTATATATTATAAATACGTAGAATTATAAATAATTTCATATTGCACAAAGTAAATCTATAAACACATAAAAATAGCAAGACAAAAAATATAGACAACAGGTGTTCAACCACAAGAATAGCCTACAAAACGTAATATTATCGAATCTTACTGCGTATTTCTTTAAGAGGTAGTAGTGTTGCGATGCGAATGTTTGAGAGATCCAAAGAGGAGTGAGTTTGCATGCTGAAACTACCCCCCACCCCCTTAAAAAAAATGCTCCTTGCCAATTTTTTCGGTTTTGAACCTGTTAAATTGAAAAGGACCAAAACAGTGAAGCAAAAACCGAACCGAAATAGGTTTGGTTTGGCCTAACTTGGTTCTGGATTTATTCGGTTAGAATCAAATAATGCACAACCCTAGAGGGATTAGAGTGAAAAGCTAGTTGATCCAATACAAAAGACAAATCAAATATAACATTTTTTATTATATAATGGTTAATTAAAATTTGTTTAATCTTTTGTATGTATTTAGCTAGATTACTTTATTTAAAGTTAAAAATTAAAACAACAAAAATTTAAAACATGTATTATGCATATATATATATATACATATATATATATATATATATATATATATATATATATATATATATATTAGCATTTGGGGTGTTGAGAGGAAAATGAGCTTTGTTAAAAATTATTAAAATGGATTTTTGAAGTTGGGCTTATGAATGGTGATATGGGATTTAATCAAATTAATTGAAAAAAGTATCATATATACTTGAGAATCAACTGAATTGACAAAAAAACTATATACATAATGTAGACATTGGTTGAATTCCTTGAATTCAAGTGATATTATTGGAGGTTGATACACATACATTCCATAGGTCCATCTTTATATACACCTTCTGAGTTATGCAAATCTTTAGAGATATATCAGGTGTGTACGTACGTTGATGGGACAAAAGAAGAAGAAGAAAGCAAAGCAGAAAAATAAATTGAATTGAAATTTGAAAGAAAAGCAAAGACAACCAATGGTGATATGGAATGTGTCATATGATGTGTTGTATGGATGGATGATGATGATGATGATGATGATGATGATGATGTACCATTCCCAACACATCTACACTTTGATCATGCATGAAACGACACGTTTATCCCTCATCTGTCCATCGTACTTGCTGTTTTCTGCATCTCCATGCGCACCCTATGCTTCTATATTTAGATCATGGGGTTATATCTTCATTATATTACAAATATCCACGACATATACCACCTACGTGGACCAACCAAGATATATAATACTCCCCATGTCCCATATGTAGGCCCTGCTTTTTTGTGCGGTTGATAAAAGACAGTTCGGTGCACAAAGCGTTTCCATAAATGGGGTCTCGGTAAGAGTCTCACCACGAAAATTTAATGTAGGCAAACCTTACTTTGCATTTCAGCAATAAGCTGCTTCCAAGAGTCGAACCTGTGATCTTACGATCACAAGATAACAACTCAATAGTTACGTCGAGGTTACCTTCAAATAGTTATAAAAGAAATTGTTTTCACCAACATTTGAACTTTTGATAATTCTTTTGTGCGGTTGACATGGTGCAAAAATAGTACGGTTTGATGAAATTGTGGGAAGTTTGGTAAGATATAGAATGATATGATAATATTTGTGGAAAGTATGACTGATATGGTATGTAATAAGAAAGAATGTAAAATTAGGGGAGAAAAGTGAAAAAAAAGAGGAGATATATTGATAGTTATTATGGTAAATTATGGTATAGTATAGTAAAATATGGAAGAATATTGAATGATATGGTAAACTCTGATACTACACCATACCTCCTTGTACAAAAGAACATGACTTTAATTAATTTGCATGTCTACTTTATTGTTATTAATTCAATTTTGCATGCTATCTCTAATATTAATGCAGTAATTAAAATATATTTGGATAGAATTCCTTCAATTTGCATGCTTATTTTTATTATTTTTAAAATGAATTTGCATGCTAGGTCTAATATTAATTAAAGCATTAAAATAATATTTGGATAAAATCCCTTCAATTTGCATGCTTATTATTATTATTTTTTAAATGAATTTGCATGGTAAGTCTAATATTAAAGCATTAAAATAACATTTGGATAAAATTCCTTCCTAGGTTTCCTTGAATATTTGCTTCCTTCATACTGGATAACCCTAGAGCCCTAGCCCTAGCCCTAACCCTAACCCTAACCCTAGCCCTAGCTAAACCCTAATTAAGCATACATTAATTCTGCTTCTCTTTCTTTTCAGTGGTTGGACACGTAGAGGAATAATCTCGTAGTATGTGTTTGGTTGGTCGTAAAACTTGCACTGTTGCACTCTTTACTGTGCATGCTTTAGTTGCTGTTGGCAAACAATACGTAGTTTTAATTTGTTGATGGGAAGAAATGAAGAGAGGATTCAAGAAGAAGAACACGTTAGCCACTTAGCTTCCTACATTTTCTGGGTGTATATGTTGCTGCATCTCATTTGTTGGCGGTGTCCCTGTCAATTCGGTCAGGCGGGCGGGTTTCGGGTCGGTTGTATATCGAATTCGGATAAATACGGGTCGGGTGTATTCGGGTTCATGTCAATACGGGCGGTATATTTCGGTTTCGGGTCAACCTAACGGGTTATGATTGCGACCTTTTTCCGCTTTTTCTTTTCAAAAAATGGTCTCTACATATTACTTTTTGTACAATATACATAATAAAATATCATTATCTTCTAGTAACGATAGATTATTGTAACTATTTTGACTTAAACTAGAGAAATAACAAATAAATAAGTTGTGCTTATAGTTTAACGTTAAAAATTACAAAGGAAAATCACAAATTCTAATAAAGTTGAACTTAAAAAATAAAATTTTTGGGTCAAACGGGCGGGTCGGGTTTGACCCGCTACTTTTCGGGTTCGGTATACTTCGGGTTTAGTTCAGAAAATTGTGTTCAAAACTCATAAATTTCGGGCGGGTTCGAGTCGGGTTATCGGGTCGGGTCAGAAACTGCCAGGTCCGGTTAACGAATTACTCTTTCCACGTAAACCTTACTACCTACATGCTATCGCTAACTGACACATCCCACATATATCATGTATGATTTGAATTTCACTATCTTGCTCTTGCTAGCTGGTTTATAAGTTATAAGTTATAACCCTTTTGTTTATAGTAATTAGTAAGGATCGATAGATATGGATTATAGTACTGCTTGGCAATCAGCTGGTAGTTAGATGTTAGCTGATAGCGCGCTTTTTGAAAAATAGCTTATTAGGCGTAAAAAAACTAATATCAAAGACTACTTAATTACCAAAAACCTCATAAGCTAACAATATCGGCAAATCTAAAAACTACTTTAAAAGGCTAGTTGTGAAACACCCTGTGGTCTATGGATCATATTGCTTTGTATTCCCTTTAAGCATTTTCTTTAAAATCAATCCCTTCATGTATTTTTGTATATGAGAAACGTTATTTTTTAATTAGATCGACTAAGCCCTTTCTTCTCAGAGAACTAAGCGGTCTGTGACTCACATGATTTGGCACAATCCACCACAAAATACCATTCTATCACAATTCACCACAACCTACCACAAATTACTTTTTTACAATTACCAATACTATATTTATATATATACACAAAAAAGTAAAAACCAACCACAACATACTGATAACCCGCCACAATTGCACCACAACCCGTCACAATTTCACTACACCATACCGCGCCGTACCGCATAAAAGAACAGAGCCTAAGTTGGAGTTTGTTGTTATTCATACTCATTACTTATTCTTGTTGTCACCAAGGGGACATGATATATAGAAATGAAATGAGGTTCCAAACTTAATTAAGTGCTAGACAATTTCTGTGTAATATTCCTTTGAATATCTATCAAGATCTTTCAAAAATCAAAACAAAATTTGGATAAAAAGTTGATTTTTGAGGTTGAAGACAACAAAGATAACAATTTATTACTGAAGTTTTTATTATTATTTAGAGCTTAAAGAAATCAAAAATAAGACTTCTCCATGATCCGAACAAAATGCCTAGAACTTCAAGAATTTTTTTTCTTAGATCATTTAGGTTAGGATACAGATCATCCTTGAGCCTGTGCCAGGACTTGGAATCATATCCATGGGTGTACTACAAAGTTTTATATCAAATCGCTAAAGGAATATTCCCAGCATTTCAATATAATTGAAGTTTTTTAATTTATAAAACTTTATTTAAATTATTCAATAGAATGTAATGATCTATAATTAAATTTAATATGAAAACATTTTCATGAAAATATAATATTCCCTGCCATTAATAATTCATTATAATTGCTAGAGTTTAGTTCGTTTATCTTCGTCTTATTCTTTAATGGTTATTCTGAATTTGATCTCCATTAACAAAATCCACCATTTTTATGAACGGATCCTTCATTGTTTCTCATTCTCATTCTTTTTTTTCCTGGTATTTAACCACAAATAATCTACATTTAAATTCAACCGTATTCCAAAATATGCCATACATACATATCAAAAAAATGAAAAAGGACTTCCAAGGCATGTATTCTGCAATTTATTAGGTGCTCCCGGAGCATGTGCTCCAGATTTTACAATTGTTCTGATTCACATGATTGTTCACTCTGATTCACATGATTGTTCACTCTATCTGGAGCACATGCTCCGGGTGCATCTAATATATATTGCATATATTCGAACCTTTACCTTTGGTTACCTAAAAGGCTATAAGCTAATCAAATCTATTAAAAAGTTGGTCAAATACATGAATGATGAAGCCACACTTAATATAAGGCCCGTTCTTTTATACGGTTGAGTGCGCGCGATATGGTTCTTTTATACGATTGGTTGCGATATGGTGCGGTGCAGTGTGGTGGAATTGTGGTGGATTATTGGTAAGTTGTGGTGAGTTTTATAGTTGAACAAATAATTAAATTAAATTAAGTTTATCGACAACAATATTAATTAATATGATTTGCTTCATTTTCAAGTAATATACGTACGATCTAGGAACATGCACTAACCTAGAACGAATAATAACAAGATTTGGTGCTACATAATTTAATCTCTCTCTCTCTTTTAGATGTATGAGTGTAGTCTTAGTTACTTCAAATTCAATAATAGTCAAATTAAAGAAAGGAATTATGTACTAATTAAATAGATTAATAAGCTAAGTACATCACCAAAAGAAAGAGGAGGAAAATGGATAAGTACATTTGTGCCAATCACCATGCATCCTTTGCTCATTGGTGCTATGAAAAAGGTTGGATGAACCCACATGTTGATGCCTTTAACCACCCACCTATACATATTTTATGTGCTACATAATATCTATTAAAGGATATATACACCATTTTACCTTTTCCCTTTAATTATTTTTGATAATATTTGTGGATTGTTATACTCTCTTTACGTTGATCTTGGGGTGAGATCATTCGTTGTAATATCTGAAATAATCCTAGAGGGGGTGAATACGGTTTTATAACAAATCTGCACTTTAATAAACACAACTTAGTTAATAGCACTTTTATAAAACAAAAAGTTCTTCTTTATTGATCAAATGTAAAGTGCTTAAGATTAAAAGGATGTTACAGCTCAGCTTAATTGAAGATTATGAGGTCCTCAATAAGCCTACTGGAGCAGAGAACTTCACAGCAGTTTTCTGCACTCGAGGCCTCATAGAAGAGGCAATTACAACTTGGGGAACAACCTTAAAGCGAGAAGCCTATCTCACTTTACACACGACCTTGGAGGTCCTCACCAGTACACTCACTGGTTACAAATCTCACTACTCACAATTGTGACTACAACTTAGAATATTATCACACAATATTCATACACTCAGAACTTTCTCAGTCTAAGTTCCTACTCAGATTTGCTTGCTTGGAAATCCACACTTTTGTTGAGAGAGCTTGACAGAATATATATACATGAAGGCTTGAGGCAGCAACGTTCTTTTTCCTTTGGAGGGGATTGTTGCTTTTCTTGGATTATTCTTCAATCTTCTATGTGATTGTGATTTCCATGGTTTCCTTCCTTTCATTGGATATCTGAAAATAAGAATATTATCCGTTATTGCATCAATTCAGAAAAGACATGAGGGAATAATATTTAGGATTTAGAAGATACTTCCCTAAAATAATTTTGACCACTCTTTCAAACAAAATATTGATGGCGCTTGGAGGTCCTCGTAGCTGGCTGTGATGAGGTTCTCAGATTGGACTGAGATTCTTCAATATCTACCAATAGTGGATTCGTTTGAGTTTGTGCCGCCCGTGGTTTTTTTTCCCTCGATTCGGGTTTCCCCGTCAAAAATTCGTGTCCCCTTTATTCTCTACTCGCATTTATTTTTCTCGATATCCAGTAGTCATCTTATTTTTCGCTTCCGCTGATTAATCTGCTCTTAAAATTAAAACCCTAACATATCCTTAGTAAATATATTATATATAAAATACTAGTTGTATGTATTGGCAATGACATTCGCTCTAAGGAGCGGGTGTTAAAAAGTACCGGATCTAACTAATCCTTTTTCTTTGTTTTAGCATTATTGTTATATATTTTTTGTGTTGTGATATCTCTTTTACAAACAAAAATTAATTCAAAAGAAATTTTTATAAAATAAAATATATTGTTAAAAAAACACTTGTAGGTGGGTTAGAGGCTTGAGCCTAAGATCCATATTTCAAGTTAGATTCAAACATGCCCCAAGGCATTTAGACCCAAATATAGTCATCCATACTTTAACAAATTCCTTTAAAACAACTCAATTCAAAGTGCTTTAAATTAAAGTTCATGAATCATGACATAAGTACACATATATTTGTATTGGATCCAAGAAAAATCTTAAGGGAAGATTTCGAGTGATTTTGATGAGAAGTCTACATTCTTTTAAATCATAGACATGTTACAAAAGAATTAGATACTTTTTATTTTACTATATTTTTTTTGGTCAGAATTGATCGGACTAGATATTATCGTAAAAAGATAAGTTGATATTTATATTGCTATATCTTTTTTCTTATTTATACACATGATGTGTCGAGAATGTACCATCTATACTAACAGTAATATCAGTTCATATCGTGCCGACAATTTAATTGACATATCAAAGAATAAAGGCCAAATTATGCTTCATTTAATTGTATCTTTGCATTGTCCTTTTTCGTCGTTGCGTGACGCTCCTAGGAAACCTCCCTAAATTATTATACAACCAAATTATAGTCATAGCCTCATACAAAAGATGAAAATAAACTTTTGGGATGATAAATGGATGCAAGAATACAAAAATAAAATATGAATTATTAACATACAAAAGATGAAAATAAGAATTAATAGAATTCAAATTTCCTCAAAAAAATATTAAAATAATCGCACCTCAATCTGTTACCTCACTTTTTAAGTTCTTACTCTCATATCTTATTTAGAAACTATTAAAATAATTTTACAACTCTCTTATCTCACTTTTTCTTTTTTTTACCACATACCAATCTACCACACTCGTCGTTCCTACCACGAATTTAATCACATTTAATTGCACTAACCATATTTTACAAATTTAATCATAACCACCACTGATCACCCATAGAATCGAACGAGCCTTAGGCTTACTTCCGAACATCTTCAAACTTATTTAAATTTAAATATATATTACCCACTTTACTTTTGTATATATGATGCGGTACGATGCAGTATCACAACTCACCATGTCACTCAATATTCTTCCACACTTTACCATACGATATCATGCGTTACTACAATAATTATCAATATATTTTCTCGCTTCTCTTTCTCTTTACTTTCCTTTCTCTACTTTTCACATTTTCTCTATTCATCTATCACATCAATTACACTTTTCACAAACTTAATCATACCATCACTTAATTTACCATACTTTTTACAATTTTATCATACTACACCATTCCATACCATTTGTGCACGATACCAACCGCATAAAATAACAAAGTACCACCGGTAAAAAACATAGATATAGAGTGGGGAAAAGTCTATGGATGTTGGTACACCTGTTAGGCGAATTGGCAACGGCCAGATGAGTAAATCTTATTGTTCTACACCTTAGCTTAATAGTACTAGATCTACCTTGAATAGTCATATCTTTACTGCCCTTCTTTAATTTTTACTGTTACCACTTCCATTATTGATCCCCATGTTCCCCTTTTTCCCAACTACTCAAGTAACCCTAGGTTAAATTAACCTGTACAGGTGTTTGGGAACATATATCTGACATTACTCATAAAATCACTGTTATTCAATACAGATACGTTGGGTTCGAATATTTTAGAGGAACCAAAACATCCAAGTCATGATATGTGTCTATATATAGTGGGAATAATTTTCAATAAATTTTACAAATTAAGTGATAGTAAATTAGTAATTGATCAAATATTAATAGCTAGTAAGTTAGTGTTCAAGTTTGTATTCATATAACTTTATTACAAATGTAATATCTCGACGTTTCCTTGGATATGGATATTACCGATAATAATTTAAAAGACCAATTTATTAACCCTACAAATCGTCGTAACTCCTTTTAATGTGCTTCGTCTAGGCTCATATGCTATTTAAGAAAGAGTTTTTGGCTCAAAATAATCCGAAGTCGGAGGTCATTGGCTGAAAATAATCCAAACTCACTTTTTGGCTGAAAATAATCCAAACTTTTAACCTATTTACTCGGACTAAACCGAAATCGATTTCCAACGTCGGAATACTGACTGGGCAGCTTGAGCACATGTTTCTTTAATTGATTTTGGTTTTGAATTTATGCTGACTGAGGTCTACATAAACTAACCAGTCAGTATTTCGACACCGGAAATCGATTTCGGTTTAGTCCGAGCAAATAAGTTAAAAGTTTGGATTATTTTCAGCCAAAAAATGAATTTGGATTATTTTCAGCCAATGACTTTCGACTTCGAATTATTTTGAGCCAAAAACCCTTTAAGAAAACTACTACCCCCTATTATTATGTAAGCCGATATCTAACATCTAAACGGTTAATTTTTTTCAAACATGCCTAGGTTAAAACAAAATATAAAGGATTATTAACTTTTAAATTTTCCAACTGTAATACCCCGAGTATGTAGTTAAGTACGTGGCTTAAAAGGATTGAAATGACTTTTTTTATGGTAGCTCATCCGTTGGGAACTCCTCAGTTAAGCATGCTTGGCTAGCAGTATTCTCAGGATGAGTAACCTGCTAGAAAGTTTTCTCAGATAACGTGTGAGCGAGGACAAAACACGCTGGAAAGACCCATGGTGATTTATGGAACCAGTCAGCAATCCTTGAAGCAGTAATTGGTAATGCCTGCGGCTCAGAAGGGGTCGAGGTGTTACACCAACTTTGAAAATTATTTATGAGAATATCCCTAACTTCCATTTTGAAATGAATATCCCAAACATTAGGGGTAACATTTGTAAGCAGCCCGACATCGAAACAGCATCAACTTGGTTTTTTTTATATTTTTAGGGTGATATGTAGAATGAAAGTGTGTCTGAACAAAAAACAATCACTAGATTAACAAAAAAACCCGAGTTTAGATAACTTTAATTCAGTGTTGGACTACTGACAAATCCAACTTCCAAATTTGGGATATTCATTATTTTCAAAGATGAAGTTGGGATATTTTGATAAACAATGTTTAAAGTTAAGGATTTGAAACCCTTTAAAATCCAAATATAAAATGGAATATTAATCTGCATCAAGTACAAGATTGCAATATAATGATGGGGAAAATCCTAGGTTTGGGTGTGGCAATGCACAAAAAAGATAGCTGATTGGCCAAATTTACAGGTGGCAAATTCATTTGAGTTCACATGCAAACGTACAGTAGTATTATGCTTAATTACAACCCTAATTATGATAATTAGTAGTTAATTAAGTGAGTTAATTAGGTTGGTCGACATCGTGGTTGTGGGTGGGTGTGTGGTTGTGGGGGTCAGGGGTGGGCAGGCAGTGGAATCTTTCGATTTCAGAGATTATGAGTATTTGATTAACATTAAACATGTAATTAACCCTGCTTTAATCACTGCTTGACACACAATTTAGTTCGTACATTTTGCAACTACCCATTTTTGGGGGACCAGTTTATTTCATTTCGGTTTTCAACATCATATCATATTCTATGTTGCTAATTAATTAATTTATTAATTAGTTGCTCCATCTACTTCCAATCCAACCTACATATAGTACATACACAACATAAATTATTTGTTGTATCATTGTATGTATACATTGTTTATAACTTTGAAAGAATTGCAGGAGATAAAATTACAATTTTAAAGCTTCTTTACGTCCCAAAATATTTTAGATTTCAATATTTGGAGAACTATTTTTGGTCATCCTTTTGAAATTAATTTTGAGGATTTACTTTTTGGGTTAGTAATTATTTGGTGCTTTTCCGGCCAATAATTTTATTAAGTGACCGAAATACTCTCATTCTTCTTCTTCAAGGATATGTCTTCAATTAGGGAAGAACAAGGGCATTTTGGTCACTTAATAAAATTAATGGTCGAAAAAGCACCAAATAATTACTAACCCAAAAAGTAAGGATACCTCAAAA
This sequence comes from Portulaca oleracea, assembly GCA_029582165.1. Classification (NCBI taxonomy): domain Eukaryota; kingdom Viridiplantae; phylum Streptophyta; class Magnoliopsida; order Caryophyllales; family Portulacaceae; genus Portulaca; species Portulaca oleracea. The sequence continues at coordinate 65,023,970 of CM055868.1, read as the reverse complement.
TTAGTTTTGAAAAGTTGGGGTACCAGAAAAACATTTCACCAAAAGTTAGGGTACCTCAGAGTAATTTTTGTTTACATCCACGGGCGGATTTTGGGTTAAACCATGGGTGGCCACAGTCACCGGTAACATAGAAAACAAATTAATAATTCAGTATAGTTTGAGATAAAACTTATGGATTTTTTGTATATCAGATGAATAAAATAATGTATTGATCGCTCTTAATCAGAGAACCTAGATCCGCCTTTGTTTACATCCTCTTCGTTAGAATATTAAATTATTAATGGATATTAGTATTGTTTAAACTAGCTCAAACTTTTGGTTAAGATGGTTTCGGATTATACCAGAGTCGGGTTGAGTAAAATGTCTCACATTCGAATCTCAACATACCTCGTGTTTATCAGCACGGGTTAAGAAGCTCGGTCGTCAGCTTAAATATTTGGTAGAAATGATTTTACAATTTACTCTATTGTATATAGAAGGAATTGAGGTTGCTTACACTAACGATTGTTATTGTTATGGGCAAACACTGCGGTACGATTAGGCTTAATGAATTAGAAAAGAATAATAAAAATTTGAAAAACCGAACTAATTAATATGCATGTTGTAGCTTATAGCCTTATATATTCACGTAGCTAAACTTTCTCCATGAAACAAAAATATATTCAACATTTTTCGTCATATTATCAAAATAAATTAGAGTATAACTCATAATTATTGAGATTTACCAAGTCTTTATAAATCATGCATGCAAAAATTATAAAGCTTCCATTAACATGATAGAGGATAAGTATGTTCCCGAACATTGTAGACAACCGTAATTTCTTTATCAACGTAACTATATGTCAATTGCATTTTTGTTAACCGTTTATCCACTTCATTTAATTAATGCTCTCATTTTCACTTTCACTTTCTTCGCTGAAAATCTATATAAATTACATTACTAGGGTTGGCAACATGGATAAATAACCCTTTTATTCAAATTTGTGATAAGTTGATAGTAACTTTGATAAATAATTACAAGTCTTTTTCAATTAATTAAGTTTTGCTAATTTTTTATAATTAATTTTTGTTTTTTTAAATTCATAAAATATATGCGTGTGTATGTATGTACATATCATTAATCAAATAAGGTTTGTAACACTTAAAAAAGTAATTAACAGACCATAACCATGATTATATTTGAACTGTGGAGGTGATATATAAAAAAGATTAAACAAGATGGAGGTTATAACCTCAAATCATGCTAATCATCATAATTAGTATCCTATAAACCTAAACTATGAAGATCAAAGATTTGATTAAGACAAGCATAATAGTGACAATTAAACTAAAGCAAAGATTAGCCACAAAGTATTTTAGATCATCCCAAGTATTATTTTAGACATACTATGAGATTATATATTGTTTAATACATACTATATGTACACCAACTGTTCAATCATATAGGAATATTTCTACCTTGTTTAATTATTTTATATTTAAAAAGTAATCTACCTACTTTGTGGCATGCTAAAATGGGAAAAGACATTTGAGACCTTGGCAATAGGTCCAGCTTTAGGAATCCCATTTGTGTAAAAATTCTAAATTAGGAATTAGTAGTTCACTATGTCTCTTCACTTAATTGCATGGTACCTATTGTGGATAATCCATTATTTAATTATGTATGATGTAACCTTTTTTTGATTAATCAGTGCACAATGCTCATTTTCATGTTGTTAATATTTATTTTATGACAATAGACCATTATCATTAATTGAGTACTTTGCATTGTTGGATTATCCAAAAACTATTAGGCAATATATGTGTGGAAACCAACCAAAATATACCTGAGGTAAAGTTTATACAAAAGGGGACACGGATTATATTTCAGGGACAATAATGCTAAAAATCCAATATACTTTGCATATTTCGTAACATCGTATACTTGAAAAAACTTATTATGCAATAAAAGTCGACGGGATTGTGAGTTGATTTGGTCTACATGCATGTTACATGTCCTTGGTTTGAATTGGAATGTTTTATGATCAAATGCTATGCTATGCAATATATATATATATATATATATATATATATATATATATATACACAACCATGGATACCTAATATGGAAAAGAAAAATACTAGGAAGCTAAAATTGATCTATTACCTTCTAATAAAATTGAAATAATGCTAAAAAAATGTCTATATAAAAATAAACAATTTCTAATAAATTAGGGAAAAGGTGGAAAGGAATAATTGTTTGGGGTACAAAATAACAAAAGCATCCGTATAACAAGTATGACATATTATTTTGTATCTAATGATATTCTTTATTAAAGCATTATTATTTCGTATTCATTTTTATAAACCATAACGTTATTTACCCTTGGTACTAAATTTTTTGAAACTTTATTTTTAATAACAATCACAATTTCAAATCAATTACTAAATCAACATAATTATGTCTATTTATTATTTAATTAATTTCAACTAGTGTTTTTAAAAAAAAAAAAACAAAAGGAGTAGCATCAAAGGAAATTGATTTACCTACTTGATTGGTAACCTAAAAAACACTTATAAAGAAACTGAAGCCACCGGTAACCCACGGCTCAAATGAATTATATTATCCTCAATCCTCATACTTCCAATCCAAACTTACATTCTGCATCATATTATTTGTTGCTTCATTTTTCCCAACTCAAAATGTACCCATCAAATGCCACATCCATTTACTGAACTTGTAATTTTTACCACACATTTGTACTGCGTTTTGTCAATATCAATGATTAAATCCAATATATGACAAATAATTAATTTACCATCTAGTATACTGTAGTTTGTATACATCTCAGATCGATATAATCTGTTGGTTGAGTACTTTATTGGCATTAATTATTTAATGTACACAAGTATGTATATATATTAAGAGAGTAATATAATATGTGCACAATTATAACAAAAACATTAAAATAGATATAAAAAAAAATTGTGTGTAATGATAAATATGTTAAAGTAGGTATGGGGAGGCCTATTACAAGTCACCAATTAATGATCCAATACTTGTAGCAAAATTTGATTACAATAATCGTCCTTATGTTAATTAGCTAGGAGCTTAATAATATATCGCGACGAGTGGTACTTCCTATAAAAATTTAGTAAACCACCACATAGAGCAAATTGTGATTTTGAATTTTTTTTTTAGGTTCAAGTTTTGTTGATCTGCTGATGATTCATGGGATTTAAAAAGTATTCAGAAAAGGCAAGTCGTATAAAAAAAGCGCCAAATTACTTTGTAGAAATTTGGTCATCATTTATAAAACCCTTAGAGGCTAAAAGTTCGACTTACTCTGGTACAATTCTGAATTCTAAAGTTATTATTATCTAATGTCCATTTATATAGATTATTACGATCCAATTTTTCATACTCAAAATAAATTCATGTATGTTTATTAGGTAACTATCTTAGGTTTTTGCCTTAAGGAAGAATATATAATATTTACTATTTTTTTTTTTGTTGAGGAAAATGCGCATGTCAATTTATTCATCGTAAACTGCCTCAGAGGCCACCATGTTGGACACCTCCAAAGGGCATAGACCACACCAAGTTTTTGACATACCCATATTAACTGCAAGGTTTGCTAGCTCATGAGCAACCTTGTTACAATCTCTACGAACATAGTGAAAACGAACTATTGTAAAGCAAGGAACAAGATCTAAGCAAGATTGAATAATATTAAAGGTGCTCGGGGCCACATTCTGCTTGCCCAGCAGCCCATTAATTAAGCCATATAATTACGAAACATAGTAACAATACTTAAAAGGTTTCCCTAAAAAGATACTTAAAAGCTTAATTTGGTAATTAACCCCAAAATGTGATGTCATAAATAGTAATTTGATGTTAAAGAACATGAGAAATATATAACAAGAAACCAAGGAATTAGATGATTGGCAACCTAAAAAATGGGGATATCAAAAGGACCAAGAAAGGAACCCAAGCTTTTGGTGCACCCAAGGATTTGATCCCCTTACACAAATTATCCTGATACTTCCAATAGAAAGCATACATTGAACTTCTCACTATTGGTTGTTCCAATTTTGCCTACTTGAATGTAAACATCAAATAGCATAACTCTTTACCAAATTGGCAAAATTCCACCATACATTTGTATTGTCTATATCCCTCTATTTTTTATGTGGTTAGTTTTCATGGTAACATAATATTTACAAATCTTGTCAATTAGTTGACTCTACTTTTTATCCTTTCTTTTCAGAATTTAATTTCTATGGTACGATTCTTTTTAGGGTTAGTGTTTTTGCCTTTGTCAAAAATAAATAAAATAGAATTTACAAATCTCAACAAAACAAAACAACACAATATAAACAAATCTCCTAAAACATATTCTAACAAACACACCTAAAGCTCAAACTTGATTCAATCAAGTCCGTTCTAAATTGTCTGAATATGGTTTTATTGGGTTGCCAATTCTGATCATAATACATGGTTTACAAACCTAAATTGTCTTAACATGATTTTATTGGATAGACATTAGTGTGAGAGAGACTACCTTATTACATCAATTGACATTCATTTATTTATTTTTTTGCTTCATTCCTAACATCATATTTTCGCTTTATATAAAAAAATATATGAAAAACTATCTTGCTTAATAGATCAAAGTTTACCTAAAAACAACTTCAATAAATCATATTAGTTGTCTAGAAACTATAAACAAATACAACTTAAAACATGTATAGCTAAAGCGCCTTATTTGAGCATAACTTGACCTCGTTACTAATTAAATTTTAGACTAGCAAATGGTCGATAGAATCAGCTTGATCAAGATTGGTTTAGGTTGGAATTAAACAATCAATTACGATTCGATTCGGTTCAAGATGAGGTTCCGTCTGACTTCCATGGATCGACTTATTCAGGTTTATCTAAATGGGATTCCTTCGTATTGTGCCCTGGTTTGATTGTGGGTCATTTGAGTGTGGTTCTTAATAGGATCAGTTTGAGGTTTGGATCGATTTTGGGTAAGGTTATCTTCAGGTTCAAGTCAGGATTTGATCAACCATCCAGACGTTGGTTCAGACGGATTTAAGGTCTTACGTCAGTTTTATCGAGTCTATTAATTACTTTATTACGGTTTAAAATTCTTTTTAAAGTATTTGCCTAGGGTTAGAGGTCTAACCTAGGGAAAGCCTAAAATAGGGGTAAAATAGGAAATATGCTATGAGCCTATGATAGTTGATTATAGATTAGCTAAATTGAGTAACATGATGGAAAACTGAAAAAAAATCGAGTCACAAACTCTCAATGTTTCTCCAATCACGGAAACCAAACAGAAAAAAAAAGTTTATTTGGATGGGTTCAAAGATCAAATCATGATGTCACCACAACTTTGTATCTGAATAAATCTCTGTCGCTATCGAGTCGTCCACGTGGAGTTGATCGCACCCTACCAATCATACCCAACATATACTCTCCCCTCATTGGTCCACGTGGTTTTCCGTCTCGAACCCTGAATTCCCCCACCTGTTTTCTCTCTCTGAAACCAAGAAAAAGGGAAAATAAAAAATGGAAAAATACGACCAACCAAACGCGAGTCACGAGGTTAATGTGTACGTGTCCGGCTTTTACGAAGCGAGAGGCAAACTGACACGGCCTCGAATATTATTGGCTTAATTCACTGCACCTGGGACCCACCGAAAGAAAATTTGATTTGATTTGTATGGTCTGATTTATTTTTTTTATAGAAATAGATAACAATATTTTATTACAAGACCATGTTCTTTTTGTGCGGATAGTAAGATGGGAAATTATGTGGGGTCTTGAAATTGAGGAAGTTGCGATAATGTGTAGAATGATATGATAAAATTTATGAAAAATATGGTTAATGTGATAGATAAGGAAATATAAAGTGACAAGTAGATGAAAAAAGTAAAAAAATATATTGGCAATGATAGTGGTAAAATGTAGAATAATGTTGAGTGATATAGTGTGTTGTGATATTGCATCACACTGCACCATACAAAATAAAAGTATCTAATTGCAGTAAAGATGATATCATCCACAATTATTTGTCGAAATATAATACATGACTCTGTAATCGCATCAAAATATGAGGTTGTTTTAGTCATCTTTTGTTTTAAATAAATATATTTTGACATGGTACTTATCGCATAAAAGAACGGTACCTTGCTGAAGGATATGAAAGTAGTATGATCCATAAGGAGAGTTAGAGTTAGAATCTCCATATAAAGGTAGTATGGTGAGCAGAGTTTTGGATAAAATAATTAAAGTAAGTTAGACCCTATATTTAATAATTTTAAATACATTACAACAAATAAAATATGTCGAAAATCTCGTCTTCATTTTCATGCACCGAGCACAAGTTTGAAGTATTCTCACCATCAACGCTCATCCTCGCCACTGTATTGCCTTCTTATTCCTTCTCTCATGCCACATCAACATCGTGTTACTGTCAAACTCACCGTTGCTGTTGCGCTACGCTCATCTTTAAGGCCTGTCAAATTCATGGTAAAAAATAGTTGGATAAAAATTAAATTTTGGTAACTTTTGAGAAATTCTAGTAACTTTTGGCAAAATGATGCCAATATATCAAGATTAATTTTTTTAATATTTGATAATTTTTGATAAATTTTGATAAATTTAAGTAAAAATTGATAAATCTAGATAAGTTGGACTTAACCATAATTTGAAAAGGCCTTAGTTAGCTTTAAAAAATGAGAGTCTGAGTGTAGGGGCCACTCACATTCCTCGTAACGCCTCGTTCGGTTCTTAGCCAATCATCCCTTTTAAGCTGTTCTTCATCTACTCCTCACACGTGTCTCTTTCTTTATCCCTTTGTATGTTCATCTTTGATTATTTTCACCTCAAATTTATTTTGACAAATCAAAAATATAAATTTTAACTTTAAATATTTACTCGACGGTCGTTACTCAACTTTACACAATTATTACATTTTCGAAAACGACTTTTCTAATTACTTCTCCCAGAAGATCCATGCTAGTAATCAGTACTAGCTAGGCTGCCCTTGATTTTTTTAGTGTAAAATTTGTAAACCAACTCCAAAATTAATAATACTCCAAATTTATAGTTTTATAGATATTGGTTCTAATATAGAGTGTAATTTTATAAATAATTTTAAGAATATATATATTATTATTTTCTGATAAAATGAAAACTAAATTGACATGTAAATAATTAAGGCTATATATATACATTAGGAAATAGTTTTGAGCGTAATTGTAAGTTCTTAGAAAGTTCATTGAGCTCAATCATTTGAAGTGATGAGTTTCATTTATTATATTGTTTTCCACAGCTGAATGATAAGTTTATGGATTTATGCAAAAAAAAGCATTATAATTTATTTATGGGATAAAGAAATTAAGTGTAAAATTGAAACAATAATAATAGAAAAGGACCATGATAACCATCTTGACTCAAGATGGTTCCTAACCATCTTGAATTTTTCATATTTCATATTTTTTTAACTTTTATTAATATTTTCTTTAATAATTATATATATTTATCAATTATAATAATATAATACTTATTAGCTAGGTGAAAAAATATTATTATAGCCTAATTTTATCAACCATTGTAGAAAATCCATATTTTATATATAGTTTTATATTTATGAAATAAATATAAATAAATAACTATTTTTAAATTGTTTATAAGTTGTAGTAATCCTAAAAATAATGAAACGTACCTTTAGAATGATTTAAATACACTTATATTTCACTTTATTAGTGATTTAGAAGAAATTTAAGATGATTAAGAGCTATCTTGTATCAAGATGTTTATCATTTTCGAAAAGAAAAATATAAGCATGGTGACCCACATCATAAGACTCCCTGAATTTCATTATAAATAGTGACACCATTCTCACGCATACGAACATTTTCCACTCACTTCTCCCTTGCACATGAAATCAAGAGAGAGAACGGAAAAAACGAGGAGAGAGAAAGCTTTTGTTTAAATTCAATAGAAAAAAAAGAAAGGAAAAATAAAAAAATTGAGGAGAGAAAACCTAACCCTAGTTCATCATCGATATCATCCATCAGATAATCATAATCAGATAATGGACGGACGAGGTGGGTGCTGCATAGCCAGATACGCCGCCACCGGTGGCCACGCGGCGGCGGCGGCTTATGATATGTCTCAGATGGACCGGATCATGCTCAAGTTCCGCCCCATCGCTCCCAAGCCGGCCGCTGCCGGCGCTGCTCCGGCGGCCTCCGACGGCGGAAGTGACGGCCACGGAAAGGCGGCGAGCGGCGGGAGGGGGCGGCGGAAGGGTTGTAAAGACGGTAACGGCGGTGGTAGTAACAGCAGCCGCCGGTGCACAAACGTGGGGAGGAAGAGGAAGTCGTGCTCCCCTGATCAGACGGCTGGGATTGTCCCTGATCATCGTGATCATGATCAGAAGGCGGTGATGACGCTGCCTCTGTTGCCGGAATCACCGGATCTCAGCCCCACCGCCGCCAAGCAGCCCCACAGAATGCCCTTCTGGCTGAGCTTCAACTCCTCCGCCGGAACCGTCAATACTCCCCCCGGAGTTCAGGATAATTACGGGCATAGCCACTGCCACGTGGCCCCGGATCCAACGGTGACGATTTCTCCAGCTCCCCCTCATCATCATCATCATCATCATCTCAGCCATAACCGTAACAACCAGGTGGTGCATCAGAGCCATCCAGTTGTCAAGTCGTGCGTGATAGTGGAGGGGATAACGGACACGTGTCCGCCAGAGGGGGTGGCTAGAGACGTGAGGGCCCTGGAGAAGGACACGTGTCCCGTGATAATATCGGACGGCTGGAACAGGGTGGTGTGGGCGAACGAGGCGTACCGTAGGATGGTGGGGATGGGGGACACGTGGCGGGATAGGAGGATGTTGGTGTCGGTGGAGATGAGGGAGAAAGTACCAGAGAGGGTGCAGGCATTCACATGCAGGGTTAGGGTGCACAGATCCAACGGTGGGAACGAGAGCAGGGGATCATCATCATCTTCATCAGCATCGTTCCCGTGTGACGTGTGGAGGATCGACGGTGGAGGATTTGCATGGCGATTGGACGTCGATGCTGCACTCAGCTTGGGTTTCGGTGGTAAATAAAATGAAACTTTTTATTGGAAAATATTTAGGTATTTTCGTGCAAAATCCTAATATTCTCCAATAATAAAATAAGAATATCGACCGTAAATATTTGTAGTTTTGTTTTTGTTGTTGTTGGGGAAAAATATGGTAGTGTGTAGTAGTTCTATGAGAGTGATCAGCATCGTTAGATCTTGGCCTGTAAAAATTGTAAATATTTTTGGCCCTAGGATCGGTCTCTTTCTTTGTACTTTTTTTTTCTTCCCTCTTTTTTTCACCTCACTTTTTATGGGGTTTTGTTTTGTTTTTTTTTTTATGCGAATGTTCTTGTGAGAGACTTGTTTGAAATGGCTCCGCAAGAAAATTAGCTTTCCCTTTTATAATTTCTCGTTGCTTTTCTATTTTAATTTAATTGTTCTGTTGTGAGATTTTCTGATCCAATGGATATGCTCTATAATTATTGAATTGGCAAATAATTTCTCTGGTTGATCAAAGAACTTATAACGATGAATAATTGAAAGAAGTGATTAATTGGATTCTAATATAAAACTGATCTAGCGTATAGGGAGCAAAGAGTGACAAAAATAAATAAGTAAAGTTTACATTAAATGGCCTTGCAAAATTCGTATCTTGGAATATTTAGAAATAAAATCTGAGTTCTTAAGTGTTCCAAGTAATCCATGTAACTAGGGAGTGAGTAGGGACCACTATGTGGTAAGTCAGCTCGTGAGTCCTTGTGACCTAGTTCGATAAGCTCGGGCCCCAATAAGTTCGAGCTGGCTTTGACTTGGGCTAAGGCTCGTTATACAAACGAGCCAAGCTGAGCCCAAAGAAATTCGGTTCGTGAAATTCATAAGGCTCGTAGGAATGGAAAATTGAACGAAATCTATTATGTTTGATAATCCAAATTCTGAGGCAAAATTACTTTATTCATATAATTGGAACATTTGTTTTTAATAGATCTTTTTTATGTGTTGTAAGTCCACAATCATAAATTATCTTCATTATTGCTATAAAATTACTTTATTTTTTATCTTATAATTGTTATTTTGAATTAACTAATTTTCAATCTTATATCTTTATTTGACCTTATTATAGGTGCTCTTTTTCTTTTAGTATTTTTTATTTTAAGAGATACTATTTATTATCACTTTGTAGATTAACAAAATAAATAACATTGGGCAAGTATTGACTCGTCAAAGTTCGTGAGGGCTCGTGAGCCTCACTTTTCAGGCGTGTCAAGCATCGAGCCTGCCGAATTCGGGCTGGGCCCAGCTCGGCTCATTGTCAACCCTACCTGAAAAATGAAGAATGAACCAACTTTATATTATACTTTTTTATTATTATTATAGGAGCATTATAGTTATCATTTTGAACTTTATTACTAACTGTAAGCAATTTATTATCTGGAAGAACTTATTGTGATCCTAATTAAAGCGTTTTTTTTTTGGGGGGGGATACTTTGATTTTAGGGTTCAACATTTCAACCATGCTTAAAGTTAATTTCAACAGCTTTCTTTTTTCTCTCCTCTTTTTGGCCAGGAAAAAAAAAAGAAAAAAGAAGGGGCCCGGCTGGGGAGTTAGAGGGAAGGTGCATTTGCCAATTACCATTTGTATTGCATTATAATATGCGTCGAATTATAACATGTTAATTTACACAAATATGGATGTGTTGTGAAATTTCTTAGCACCCAATTGATTAAACTAAGGATTTTACTGTAAGTATTTTGTGACTTATAAAATTAATATTTATTATTTTAAACTCCAATCGTTTTGATAGTTATTATTAATAATCAATCATAAGAAGGTTAAAATGTGTTGACACCCTTATAAATAAACCCGTTAGACATATTTTCGATTTTTTTAATACCATTTATTTGTGTTATTATAATTATAGAAGTCAATTATATAATTTTTTTTCAAATTTAATTTACAAATATATCTATTATATATATACAAAAACAGGATTCTTAAAATGTGTCTTACCCAAAGATATTTATCATTTTCGTTCGAAAGATTAATGCAAACCCCACTACCCAATCAAGCAAGGTAGGAATATTGGGATGGTGAATAAATAGAGAGAAAAAAATACGCTTTATTATTTTTTGACAAAAGTAGCATAAAAACATCAATAATATTAATTATTAAGTACCTCTTTTGTTTTCTTTTAAGAATACATTTAACTTATGTTGAATATAAAACAATATATCAATGATAACCATGGATTTTCACTAAATAAACTTACGGTCACTATTACATTGTATTATGATTATGATATATATCGGCCACAAGCCCATATTTTAAGTGGAATATCTAACTAGGTTTGTCCTTTTTTGTTTATTTTGATTTGTCAATATATGTTCAAAATTTTTGGTTGGGTGAAATGTACCTATATAGCACAATTGACATTTCAAGCATTTTGTATCATCTATGAAGAAATTCTCAATGTCCTTGACAAATCTAATGCTCTTCAGAAGTTTAATTGGTTTTGATTTAATTTCTAACAGTTTCGATGTCCTTGATAGACTAAGTCATGGACTCGAATATTCAAGTCTAGGATCTTCTGCCAAATCTTTAAAATCGTGTAGAGTTGCTTCCTATGTCATCAAGATTACAATATGCCCATATTAATTTGTGTTATAATTTTTTAGGAAATATATAAGTAGATTTGAAAGGCAAGGACAAAGATTGCACAACCTAAAAAGAACTTTGACAAGATCTAGGGAGATCATTGTAGACTGAAATTTGCTCTATCATAACATAATCTGAAATGTCACACCATCACAGGCATTGAAAGAAAGCTATTTAAAAGGGTTATTCCCTCAATGAAAAAATCAACAATTCAGATCCCAATTCAAGAAGAGTCATTTTATACAATCCTCTCATGTGTTTCTTGATAATTATGTGATGTCAAAACCCTAAATCGCAAGAATGATCATCCATAGTTTGTAGAAGGAAAAAAAGAAAATAACTTAACTATATTTATTTGATTTGAAATTTAGGGTTTAGGGTTGCAGTTAAAATTTTCATATTATTTACAGTTGTTAATGCAGCGATTTATTTAATTAGTTATTTATGCAGCTTATTTAATACTTGCCGTGAATATTTTTTAAGACGACTTTTTCCTGAAGAATCTTTAAAAAGAAATTAAATAAATATTTGGTACTAGGAGATAACTACATAGCATTGAGAATCAACTTGCTTAGATATTGGGATGTGTAACAAAACGTGAACAACACAACTTTATCTTAATCTAGGAGGATCTTAAGGAGTAGATTGATTAGTTGATGGAGAGTTTTGTGGGGGGTTAATTCCCTTCAACAAAAAACAGCCATTTGGACAAATAAACCGCTAGAAGGTCCCAAAGAAAGCGTTGCAATCCAATCCATTCAAAGTGATGATTAATTCTTCTCTCGGTTCTATATTAATCGTCGTCTTTGCAAATTATACAATCAAGGTTCAAAAATTTTAACCATAAATGTATCGATATATATCAATTAGCTTGTTATATAAAATTACTACCATTAAATTTGTAACGAAAGATTTTATTCTAAAAATATAATATTGCAATTGTTAAGGAAAGATTATATAACAAATTATCGATAAAAATGATATTGAACACCATGATAATCAATAAAATGACAATTAATATGAAACAGAATGAATAATTTAATTCAATCTAGTTAGTTGAAGCATCTCTATCTGTTGCATTGGGTTTAATTGGTCAGCCTATCTTTGTACAAACATAAAATTTTAATGAGAAACTCATGTTGTGCAATAAATTCAATTGAATTCAACTGTGTGAATGTGATATATATAGTGATGGATATAATTAATCTCATCCATTTTGTACCAACCAGCGGTTGGCTGGTGCCCTAACTAACTACTTCAATTTTGAAGTGTTGCATGCATGTATGCGTCCTCTCTTTATATCATGTATGTATGTTTGAAATGGAAGGGGTGATTGTGATAGAGTGATTGCTAGGTTGAGCTAGGGTTGCTCAAGAACTTACTTGAATGTTTGGATGATAAGAAAATTTTCCAAACCACCACCATCCCAACACCATTTGTTGAATTAATGGATCTCAAATGTAGATATATGTGCAAAAGTACTGACCGATGTTTAAAATTAACTGCAACATGATACCTATTATCATCACTAGGTTTAGGACAGCCATGTCGATACCTAGTTCTTTTACAAATTTGCAGGCTGCTTCTTCCGACATGATCTTTGAAACTACATGTCATGTCTGCATTTGAGGTCACTTCGGTAAATGGTGTTGGAATGGTGGTGGGTTGGAAAGTGAGAGAGAGGGAGTATGAGGGTGAGAGTTGGGGGTTCGAAGAGAAAGAAAATATGAACAGTGAGTGCCTTTTCTGGATGTCTTATAAGTCAAACCTTGGTTCACCTTTGTAGATATCCATGAATGTCTTTGAAGGTAAACCATAGTTTACTTTATAGTTATCCTCTGCGTAAATCAAAGAAAGAGGGGTAGTAGAGCTATTGAAACATAAAAAAGAACTGACAATCCACATCAACAATGGTGGGTCCCTTTCTATCTCATAAATTAGGATCTCATGGTCCTTATATCTTTCATGGTCAATTTGCATTTTGTGTCATCATTCATGGTCAATAACACATAACAATATTGTTAAGGGAAATGATAAAAGTCTTGTGCAGGACACATATTTTGTGTCTTGTCATTATAGAAAACCTATATATTTGTGAATTAAATTGGAAAAAAGTTACATGATTGACTTCTATAACTATAATAATATATATAAATTGTATAAAATCACACTTTTATCCATATTTTTAAAAATTTACAAAAAAGCGTCTAAAATATGCCCAACGGATGGGGTTCATTCGTTAGGGTGTCAATTTTAATTGTTGGCGTAGCCAACACATTCCAAGCTTCTTATAATTGATAATTAATAGTATCTGTCAAAAAAATTGGGCTTAAAAACGATAATAAGTATTGATTTTATAAGGGAGAAGACATTTAAGGAGTATCTTGGGGCAAGACACTTATCATCACCCGTTTGTTAAAGATCCTTGCAACATTAATGATAGTCGCCCTACACAAGAGTCAGTACAATAATAATGTCAATCATTGTAAAGAATTTAATGGGCTTGCATCGTGTGTTTAGGCTAATTGGATTGGGCTGTTGAAATATTCATAAATGCCAATTATTGTCAAGAAATTAATGGGCTTGGATTGTGTGTTAAAGGCTTATTGGATTGGGCCGTTCTTATTCTTTGTGGTTATCGGCTTTGCTCTAATATTAGACCATACATTCGATATTTTTCTATAGGAGAATTGACCGCAAATTCTTCAAGCTACATCTCCTAGAAGAGATTCAGTAGGGAGATTGGTGGTGGTTTGGAAGAAATGGAGAGGGAATATGAGGGTTGGAGTCGGGGGTTCAAAGAGAGAGACATAGTAAGCAGGGGTAGTCTTTTGTAGATGTTTTATAAGGCGAATCGTGGTTCGCCTTTGTAGATATTTATGACTGTCTTCAATGGTGAATCATGGATCGCTTTATAGATATTCTACGCATGAATTAAAGAGAGAAGTGATAGAGCAATTGAAAAAGAAATGACTGTCCACATAGCATGTCATGTCGAGTCTCTTCCTATCTTATAAATTAGGACATTATGGTTCTCATATCCTCCGTCGTCAATTTGCCATTTGGACCATCCTTCATGGTCAATAACCCAAATATTTAAGTCGGAAAAAGTGGGCCTACCCAAACAAATACGCGAGCAGCCCAAAACAATACAATTATTAGGTCCGCCTGAAACATAAAGGCCCATCAAATCCGGCCCATGTAATCTTTAAGTCGGCAAAATTGGGGGACTAGTACCGAAATATCAATAAATAGAGGGCCCAAGTGCTAAATAAAAGGAAATTATTAGCCGACCCTAACGACATTGTCGGCATAAATATCGGTGGGTTGCCTCCTCTTTACGCGCTTTCTCGAATATTCGTAGTTGGCGTTAGAGTGGCGTGCACGACTTTTCTCTCTCCACTCTTTCGCTCGTTTTCTCTCTCTTCTATCTCTTCAACGAAATTCAACTTCGGTGGCTCTCAATTTCTCTCTTTTCGATTCGTCGATCGTCTTTCTTCGGTAAGATTTTCGGCCTCCTTTGATTGATTTCTGATTGCAACTGCCAAGGAGAGAAGAATTTGCTGTCGAAAGATTGTTTCTAGGGTTCGTGATCGATTTTTATAGGTTTTGCTTGATTCTTCTGGTGTTTTGTGTCTGTTCGTCGAAGTTTTAGGGTTTTTTTTGAAGTTGATTGGATAGATCTGTTTGTTGTGTTCCGATCTGTTGAAATTAGGGTTAGAGATTGTTCGGTTGTGTTTTGGTTTGTGTTTCCGCGTTGATTGAGAGGATTTTGCTTGTGGTTGTCGTTGTTTGGTGTTGATATCATGGCAGCAGGAAAAGTTAATGTCTCAAGGCGTGGTGATGTCTCTTGTGTGTCTAAGAGAGGGTACGAAGGTTATGCTAGTGAATCTTGTGTTGAGTTGAGTAGGGGTAGGGGTTTCGTGACTAAAGATGCGGTGGATTTTGAACGAACTGTGGATGTTGAGGATAGAGCTGGACTTCCTCCTCCTGAGAAAAAGAGGAAATTCTCTCCCATTCTGTGGAGTGAGGAGGATAACGGGGTTGTGTCTGATGAACGAGAGCCTGGACAAATTGATGAAGAGGATTTTAGCAATGCCCCCAACATATTCACCTCTAGGTGGGCCTATGACGATGATGATGCGGACCAAGATGTTCGCAAAAAGAAGGGCGTGGTTGATGGGAAAGGTGAGGAGATGAAGGGTAGGACATCGAGTCCCGAGAGCGGGATTACCCAGAAAGAGGAGTCTGATGGCTCTTGGATGAAGTCTTCAGAATCGAAGAGGGGTCACGTGCTGCGGTCTTGCAGTGGAGGTGAATTTTCTGAGAGTGATGTCGACGATGATGAATGCATGGAGATTGATGGTAGAGAAGAACAGGATTCTATTGGTGATGAATCAGATTCAGATTGTGGTGATGACTCTAAGGCTGGAGTCCCCCAGCAAGGGAGAAATATGCTTCAGGCTTGTAGGAATGTGTTTGAGTATGAGAAGCTTGGAAAGATAAATGAAGGAAGCTATGGAATTGTCTACAAAGCCAGAGACAAGAAAACCGGGGAATTTGTTGCCCTAAAGAAACTGAAAATGGGTAATGATAGGGAGGGGTTCCCTTTGTATTATTTGAGGGAAATCAACACTCTCATGTCTATAAATCACCCATCAATTGTGAACGTTAGAGAGGTGGTTGTGGATGATAGAATTGATGGTTTAGACGGTATCTATATGGTCATGGATTATGTGGAGCATGATCTGAAGGCATTAATGCAGGCAAGGAAGCAACCTTTCAGTCCTAGCGAAGTGAAATGCTTAGTGCTTCAGCTTTTGGAGGGTGTTCACTATCTTCATGATAATTGGGTTCTTCACAGAGATTTGAAGACATCAAACCTTTTGCTAAATAACAAGGGTGAGCTAAAAATATGTGATTTTGGAATGGCTCGCCAGTACGGTACCCCATTGAAGCCGTACACTGCTCTAGTGGTTACCCTTTGGTACAGGTGAGTAACGATCCATTTCTCATGTTTCTGTTTACTTTACTAAGAACAATGTTCATTTTAGGCATTTGGTATTATAACTAGTCTTAAGTGATGTTTATGCTTTGAATGCAGGGCGCCTGAACTCTTGCTTGGAGCTAAAGAGTACTCAACTGCAGTGGATATGTGGTCTGTGGGTTGCATTATGGCTGAGCTGTTGACAGGCAAGCCGCTGTTTGATGGGAAAACCGAGTTGGAGCAGCTTAGCAAGGTAATATTTCATTGTTTATTGTTTGGTACTTCTCCCGTGATGTAGTAGTCATTGCTTGGTTAGAAATCTCAAATATGAGAACTTTCTTATTTGCAGATCTACAAAACCCTTGGGACACCAAATGAAAAGATTTGGCCAGGGTGCTCCTTATTGCCAGGTGTCAAGTCCTGCTCCGTTTATCAACCGTAAGTATTTGTTTAAACGCAGTATAATTCTGTTGTCTTCATTGCAGCTATGTCTACATAAGGATGTTGCAACTGACCTCTTTTCACTTTCTGTTGATTTTAGATTCAATGAACTGCATAAGAAATTCCCCCGTACATCGTTTACTGGTTCTCCAATGCTGTCTGATTTGGGGCTTGACTTGTTGAGCAAGATGTTAACCTACGCTCCTGCAAAGGTTTGTCCTTTAATACTATCCCGTGCACTTTTTTTTCTAGTGCTATTTTGTGTTTCATTGCACTTATCATGTGTCATTGTTTTTCTGCAGAGGATCACAGCTGAGGAAGCATTGAATCATCGCTGGTTTCAGGAGTTTCCTGTGGCCAAATCTAAAGATTTTATGCCTACCTTTCCTGCGGAGAAGGTAGCTTTGGCAAGATAAGACAGAAGCACAGACTGGTGGTTATCTTGTGTAATTGTCTTGCCATGAATTTTTGCCTATCAAAAGCGGGCAACTGCAGTTGGGGAACTCACTGACTAGAAGAGCAGCAGTTGGGAGGATGTTTGCAACTGTCATCAAACTTGAACATGTGGTAGACGAGATTTGTGTGTATTATTGTTAATGGGGATGAATGATGTTGTCTCTACATGATGTGGTCTTTGACAGATGTCTAGAAGCCCAGGTTCTCGATCTTCCGACCAGAGATCAGGAGCATTGAAGCTGTTGTGGGGCGACATCGTGAAGCAATTGTTGATTGTTGGCAGTTTCGTGGGTGATTTTTCATAAATTGGAATTGTGCTTGCGATTGTAACCTGTCCTCCTTACAGATATGAACAAACATATTGAAGGGCATGGTGTGGCGAAGGGCTTGTTCCGCGTCTGTTTCTGTAAGGCAGTTAATTACTACCAAGCTGTCCGAGGTAGAATCTCCAGCTTGATTTAGCAGTTGTAGATCTGACTCTTCCAGTAACGAGGCACCTGCATTGTTGTGACAGGTGTGAAGTAGCTTTTTTTTTTCCCTTTAAAACTTCGTCTATGGGTTATGCTCATGATCTACTTCGTTATTCGTAGGCTTTAGCAGCTCTTGTACATAACTTGAAACCTTCGATAACTGTATATTCCGATTAGTCATGATGGAAATGTTATGTAGTGAGATTTATCTATGCTGTCCTTCTCTCTGTCTCTTCCCCTTTGGTTTTCTCCATCTATTCGTTGCATATTTTTGATATGTTATATGCCGTTATTTTGCAAGAGATTGCTGCGATAAGGTGTACTGGAATGAGTTTCTTCATTTTTCGTGGCCTGCAAGCTGAATAATGTCTCAGGCTTTCAGGTATAATACAGCTAACAGCTTTCAGGATGTTGAACATGATAATTCTAAAGCTGTCCACAGTACATCGTGTGATCATTTTTTTTGTGCTCAATTTGTATATTCTTGTGTTACCTATGTGCTGTTCAGTCTTACTTGGGCAAATGTTACTTGTATTGTTTTTTGTTTTATATTCTGTTCATTGTATGAGATGGCACTGTTTTTTTTGTATGGATTTGATGTTTGTGGATGTACGATCATTTCACTGGGATTTGGCATGGTTTCAAAAATCAGGAAACAGGGATGGTACTTGGCTATGTAGTTGCGTATGCAGATGTTTACCGTTTTTATTTTTGGGGGCGTGGAGGCAGAATGCCGAATCTGTAGATGATGTTTTGGGGGTGTGGATACAATGTTGAATCTGTAGATGATGTTTGTTGTAATTGCCCCCTTGCCCTCCTGTTTGATATTTTTTGTTTTCAGATCTGTTGGAGGATGAAAATACTATCAGGGCTATCCATGAACAGTTGCATATTGCAACTTATGTGAGATGATATGAATATCCTAGTTTTGAGGACTTGGAACTAGTTGTTTTCCTTAGCCTTGTTGCTTCCTTTATAGTTTTCCAGAACAATAGATATTCATTTGTGTATTTTTTTCCCCACTTCTATTTCCTAGTTGAGCCAGCATTTTTACCACTTGCAAGGTCCCAGCATCCTTATGTGGAGCTGTACGGGTATGTTACGATTTTCTGTTTCTTAATGTATGATCCTTGATATTGTTGCGTTCCGCTCTAAGCTGGTCTTTGTATGTATTCAACCATGATTTCTGCTGGATTGTGGTCTTTTGTGCGTGCCCGCAACGAGTGCGGAATGATGGAGTCCACGTGGCTGTCAGGTGGAGCTTTCTTCAAAATGTCGTAAATGAATGGTAAGTTACACTGTTGCATGTTTATTTGCTGCTGCTAACATGTAGTGAATTGATGGTAGCACTTGCAATCAATGAGATGTCCTCCTTGAGAATTCAAAGCTGTCGGCACCCACCACGCATGATGATAATTACATATACTCTGTTCCGTATAATTAGGAGTTGCTATTAGTTGTCGCTATGGGTACGTGTAGCTATTTTAGTATTTTTGCATCTTTCTTGAAGGAAGTGTGTACTGTGTAGTACATTGTGAAAACAAAAGGGATAGTAGTTGTCGAATGGAAGGGGTTAGCTGTTAAGCTTTACATAGTACGGTATTTCTTGTTGCTCTTCATGCTGCAGGGTGATGATTCTTGTGCATAGCTTGTGGGTATCATGAAATCTCTGTTTATTTTTCTGCGATAGGCAGCCTGTTAAGTGTTATGTAGTGCAATTAGTGTAGTTGGCTAATGGTGCGATTTTAACTGCAACTATAACAATTGGCTGTACAACAATCAGTTATATTCTGTACCGTAAACTGTACTTTGTGTTTTTGGTTGGTGTCAAGTATGGTTGAGATTTCAAGGAGCGTTGGAGGACGGGTAATCTCAGCAGCGTGGTACCTTCTTTTGCCTTCATTGTGGATATTTGCACTTGTTTTTGGCTTGATTTTGTGGTTCAGTTTCAGCTTTTGATAGTATGCACGCAAGGTGGTTGATATAGTATTGTTTTTAATGGGGAGTTTGAGCTGACGGAGGTTCTTTCTTCACCCTTTGAGCGTTACTACTTGAGTTTGGGCACTTTGTTCGACTCCCGTCATGTTTGATTGTGAGTTCTTGTGGTTTAAAGAAACAAGCTTCTGGGTTGCGGCACTGCATACTGTTTGCGACATTAGTCATTAGGTACATTTACCTAGTTCTGAACATTTGGCAAAACCATTGTATGGTTATTGTATTTATTGCTGGTAATTGGTTCCATTCTTTCCTTGTTTGGTTTATCAACCTTTTCCGACTGTATCTATGTGTAATTTACCAAAATTGATGGGCATTTGTCGAAAATCTGATGCCGGGAAGTTAGTCGAAAATCTATTGTCGAAATCGATCCTTGTGAAGTTCATTCTATATGAAAAGCGCAATGGGAACTTATCTAGTGAAGAGTATTGTATAAGAAAAGCTTGCGCTTTGATGGGCATTGAATACATGATTTGGCATGTTTTTGTGGTGGATGAGAAAAACTTACCTAGAGGTAAATCATATTTAAAATCTTATATCTAATTTACAAAATTTATTTAAAAATAATAAGCCAGGCGATAGAGACATTTTTCTTGTTGCATTACATTCGTTTATTGAAAGAAGAGTTCATAGAGTACTCCTTATGTCTATTCTTATTTGTCACTCTGGAAAATTAGGGTGAATCGAAGATAACAAACAAAATTAACAAGAAAAGAAAAATGTGAAATCATTTATAATGGTAAGCATTAATTGTGAGAGATGATGAATATAGATGTACATTTGTTAACATTAAATGAAAAATTTAGTCAAGTGGACAATAAATAGGGACAAAGACAGTAGTCCTGTAAATTAAACAAAACATAACTTTGAATTATTAGATGATGTGAAAGTCACAGATTCGTCTTCTTAGTCAATCCATATTCTTTCTATATTAATGTAGTTACAACTAACAATCTATTTGATTATTCAATCCTCCACCCTAATCAACAACAACTAGGCCATTTCTTTAATATACTTCATCTTAATTAGTTCATAAGATCCTCCTCCTCTTGCTTGGTGAAGACTTTCCAAATCACTGACAAACTACATTTCCTTGCACGAACAAAATGAGCAATGATCTAAGCATCGATGTCAAGGCCTTTGATGAGCGAAAAACCGGGGTTAAAGGGCTGATAGATGAAGGCCTACAAAACATACCATCCATATTTATTCGACCCTCGAACGATCTTTCAAGGGACTTGCATACTTGTCAAGAAGACAATGTAGGCATTCCTGTCATAGATCTCGTTCATGATGATCAAAGAAATGGCAGTCAAGGCCAGGAGATGATCAGAAGCATAATTGGGGCATCACAGAAATGGGGTTTCTTCCAAATTGTAAATCATGGGATTCCCATGGATGTTTTGGAGAATGTGATCCAAGGTGTTAGGATGTTTCATGAACAAGATGTTGAGCTTAAGAAGGAGTTTTATACCCGAGATATATCGAGCCAGGTCAGGTTCAATACCAACCATGATTTGTATTACTCAAATGCTGCTAATTGGAGGGATAGTTTGGTTGTTAGCACTGTGCTGAGATCTGAACTGAACCCTCAAATGCTTCCTACTGTTTGCAGGTATGTTTACTTTTCCTTTTCATTACTAGTAGCCTGAATTGTATGTTATTTTTTCAGCTCAGATTGTAGTGTGTGAAAGGAAAATGTCTCTCTAATCTAGACCTAAAAATGGGGTCATTCGGGTCGGGTCATTTTGGGTCGAGTCGATTGCGGGTTCTATTTTTTGTCAGATGAGATTCTCTTTTAAAAAGCGAACAAATTTGGAGAATGGTAAACTTTTTTTTTTTTGGATCAGAGAATGGTAAACTTGGATCAGGTTTAGTTGGGTTGGGCCACATGTAGGGATGACAATGGGTCCTGGATCCACCCCAGACCCGCTCGGACCCGCCCCATTTAGGCGGGTCTGGGTCCAAAAAAGTTGGACCCATTGGGTCCGGGTCTGGTCGGGTCTGTGTCCAATAAAAATTTATAGGGTCCGGGTCTAGGCACAGACCCGTGGACCTTACCCATGGACCCGTCAATATATATATATATATATATATATATATATATATATATATATATATATATAATGAAAATCCTAGTATATTTGTATTCTTAGAGTTGTATAGTGCGATAATCATGAACTTCATGATTTTTTTTTTGTGCATTTTAAGTTGCATGGTTGCATTCTTAGAGTTGATGTGTGGATGATTTTTGTAATGTTTTTATGTTGAATTTTGCTCATAGTCTTGTACAATGAACTAGATGTTTTATTGTGTTGAAAATTTGTGTATTTAAATAGAATAGTCATTATTATATAATTGTGTACATATAAAATTAACCCGAAAAATTAATAAATCCAGTAAAAAAATACATAAGAGTGTTGGACCCAATAAGGACCCGTGGACCCACCAGTCTGGGTCTAGGTCTGGGTCCATGTTTTTGGGACCCATCAGGTCTTGGGGCGGGTCCGGGTCCAAAAAAATTTGGCGGCTGACCCAGCCCATTGTCATTCCTTGCCACATGGGGTTCTAGTCCATTTCGGATTCATTAGTTGTGGAACTTTTATGTCTAGGTTGGGTCATCCCATTCGGGCTGGGTCAACATTGACAGGTCTACTCTAATCATTTATGATGTCTTTTCCGTGGAACAGTAGTTAATGAATGATTTCAAAATCTTGAGTCAATCATAAGTTCATAACTAGTCTGTCAGAAGTCGGAACCATTTTTGTTTTTTTTTCTTGAATTGGGTTGTTTGTTGGGGAAGCTAAAGAAGTGGTTTCGATTTGGATCGTAGGGATGTGGTGGTAACCTATTTGAGGCACATCACTAAACTTGGTGAGTTGCTGCTCGAATTGCTATCCGTTGGTTTGGGACTTGAATCGGAACATCTGAAGAAAACCGAGTGTACAAAGGCTTGGACCTTAGCTGGGCACTACTACCCGGCGTGCCCAGAGCCAGACTTGACATTGGGAGCCAGCCCACATTCTGATCCGTCTTTCATCACCATCCTTTTGCAGGATCAAATTGGTGGCCTACAAGTTGCTCATCGAAACCAATGGGTTAATGTTAAGCCTGTTCATGGTGCCTTGATTGTCAACATTGGAGACATTCTCCAGGTTAGATCTGCCAAATGGGTCATTCGGATCAACTCATTATTTGGTTTTATACTTTTATGTTGATCAAATTTCGACTAATATTTGAGTGCAGATGGTTTCAAACAACAAGCTGAAAAGTTTGCACCACAGAGTTATAGCTAAGAACGTTGGTCCGAGGATTTCCATTGCAACAACCTTCATAGGACCTTTCGCGTCACCTAACAAGTATGGACCGATAAAGGAGTTGGTATCGGAAGAGAACCCGCCTCTTTATAGGGAATTCACCATCCAAGAGTTCTTGAAGCACTTCTACACTCTGTCCGTTTATCAGCCTAAACTCAAACATTTTCAGCGAACAATGTAACAATCAGGCATACTGATATGCACATCAAACATATAACTAATATGCGCGAAAACTATTCATGTACTACAAAAATGAAAACTTATGCACCCGACACAGTTTACTTGTACTTTTTTGGGGGGTTTCACAGCAAATTATCTAAAGATTTGAAGTCATTTTGACACAAATGCAATCCCCATTCACAGATTCTATCCATCAACATTCAGAATTTCAGACTGACTGAACTTTCACTTAGAGTTTCTGACAATGTACAAACAATGCAGGAAAAATGTCTTTTCAGAGATCTCTGAAAAGCATGTCTATACAACATTAAGAATATTGTCCAATACCCCACAAACCCCCACTATAACATAGGGTTTATGCGGGGGAGTCTAATGTAGCAGTTTTATCCCCAGAATAAGAAAACTCTGAAAGGTATGTTACGAATAATTTAGTGAATTAGATTATGTGAAAGTCGTAGGTATTATTATGCTCCATAATCATGAATCACAACTGACAAATGCTCTTACCTAATCAAAGACTAGGCCATTTCTTTAATAACATTCTTGTTAATTAATCCATAAGATTCTTCTCCTCTAGCTTGGTGAAGACTTGAGAATACTAAATTTCTTTGCACTGCTCAAGCTCCAAACAGAACAAGTGTTGACAAAATGAGCCATGATCGGAGCATCGATCTCAAGGCCTTTGATGAGCGAAAAACCGGGGTTAAAGGGCTGATAGATGAAGGACTACAAAACATACCATCCATATTTGTTCGACCCACGAGCGATCTCTCAAGGGACTTGAATACTTGTCAAGAAGACAACGTAGCCATTCCGGTCATAGATCTTGCTCATGTTGATCAAAGAAATACTAGTCAATGCCAGGAGATGATCAGAAGCATCATTGAGGCATCACAGAAATGGGGTTTCTTCCAAATTGTGAATCATGGGATTCCCATGGATGTTTTGGAGAATGTGATCCAAGGTGTCAGGATGTTTCATGAGCAAGATGTTGAGCTTAACAAGGAGTTTTACACCCGGGATTGGTCAAGACAGTTCAAGTTTAATACAAACTATGATTTGTATCAGTCTAATGCTGCTAATTGGAGGGATACTTTGGATGTCAGCACTGTGTTTAGATCTCAACTTGACCCTGAAGTTCTTCCTCCAGTGTGCAGGTAAATTTGCTCTTCCTTTTCATTAATTACTACATGTGTATACATATTATTTTTTTAAAAAAAAAAAGCAAAACTAATATTTCGAAATCCCGCTCAGGCAGGGTATGTAGGGACAGGATGCAACTGTCTTACCCCTAAATTTTGCTATTTAGAAAGACAGGTTCCAATTGACCTGGGATTTAGAAATCGTTTGCTATCTCTGCTCCATAGAAAAGAAGCATGAGAGGTTTAATGAGACATTTTAGTTTAGCTCATTACAATCTAAGTCAAAAAAGATAATATTTTGCAAGAGTATGGATATAAAGTATTTTGTATAAATCAAAAAAGATAATCTACTGCTCCATGGATTAATCTTTTCATTAATAACAACAAAATATTTTACCCTTATACTGCAACCTACTAGTGTATCCATGTATAAGCGGAATCCACACTGAGAGCTATAGTTATCTGAATTAGTTGGTTGTTATGGTAAGCTAAGAAGTGGGTTTGATTCGATTTCTTCAGGGATGTGATGGTGGCGTATTTGAGCCACATCACTAAACTTGGTGACCTGCTGCTTGAACTGCTATCCGTTGGTCTGGGACTCAAACTGGACCATTTGAAGAAAACCGAGTGTACAAAGGCTTGGATCTTAGTTGGGCACTACTACCCGGCGTGCCCAGAGCCAGAGTTGACATTGGGATCCAGCCCGCATTCGGACCCGTCTTTCCTCACTATCCTTTTGCAGGATCACATTGGTGGCCTACAAGTTGCTCATTAGAACCAATGGGTTAATGTTAAGCCTGTTCGTGGTGCCTTGATTGTCAACATTGGAGACATGCTCCAGGTTAGATTTGCCAAATGGGTCATTCGGATCAAGTTATTATGAGATTTGTTTTGCATTTGGTTAACCATTTTAAGGTCTTGTGTTGATGAAATTTCGACTAATGTATGAATGCAGATGGTTTCGAACAACAAGCTGAAAAGTGTGCACCATAGAGTTATAGCTAACAAAGTTGGACCGAGGATTTCCATTGCAACATTTTTCATGGGATCTTTCTCATCACCTCACAAGTATGGACCAATACAGGAGATGGTATCAGAAGAAAATCCGCCTCTATATAGGGAATTTACCATCCAAGAGTTCTTGAAGCACCATTACACTCTGTCAGTTGATCAGCCGCGAACTCAATATTTTCAGCAAACAATGTAGTAATCAGGAAGATGTCTATGTACACCAGACATATGTAACTAATATGTGCCAAAATTGCTGTTGTACCTTCGGGTTTTTCATACCAAATTGTCTATATTTGATGTCATTTTGACACAAATGCTATGCTCATCAACAGATTCTATCCACCAACATTCAGACTTTCAGACTGTCTGAACTTTCACTTGCAGTTTCTGACAATGTACAAACAATGCAGGAAAAATGTCTTTTCCGAGATCTCTGAAGCATACAATACATGTTAATATACATTCTGTACCCCGAATTTGCTCTATGAGACTGACCGTTCACCAAATGCAACACCACCAACATTGATTAAGTTTATGCTTCGTTCCGTACTTATACAATACACAAAACCCCCCTCTATAACACAGGATTTGTGCGGGGGTCTAATGTAGCAGTCTTATCCTCAGAACGATAAAATTCTGAAAGGCATGATAATTTAGACTATTAGATTATGCGAAATTCGTAGGTACTATGATGTCCCATAATCATGAACCACTTCTGACAAATGCTCTTACTTCATCCATATTCTATTGTCTACTTGCAATTAAGAATTTATTTGATTATTCAATCCTAGTACCTAATCAATTACTAGGCCATTTCTTTAATAACCTTCATGTTAATTAATTCATAAGATTCTTCTCCTCTAGCTTTGTGAAGACCTAAGAACACCAAATATCTCTGCACTGCTCAAGCTCCAAACAGAACAAGTGTTGAAAAAATGAGCTACGATCGAAGCATCGATGTCAAGGCCTTTGATGAGAGAAAAACCGGGGTTAAAGGGCTGATAGATGAAGGACTACAGAACATACCATCCATATTTATTCGACCCTCGAACGATCTCTCAAGGGACTTGAATACTTGTCAAGAAGACAACGTAGCGATTCCTGTCATAGATCTTGCTCATGTTGATCAAAGAAATAGCAGCCATGGCCAGGAGATGATCAGAAGCATCATTGAGGCATCACGGAAATGGGGTTTCTTCCAAATTGTGAATCATGGGATTCCCATGGATGTTCTTGATAGTGTAATCCAAGGTGTCAGGATGTTTCATGAGCAAGATGATGAGGTTAAGAAGGAGTTTTATACCCGGGATCCATCAAAGCAGTTCAGGTTTAATACCATGATTTGTATCATTCTAGTGCTGCTAATTGGAGGGATACTTTGGATGTCAGCACTGTGTTTAGATCTCAACTTGACCCTGAAGTTCTTCCTCCAGTCTGCAGGTAAATTTGCTCTTCCTTTTCATCAATTACTCCTTACCTGAATTGGGTTGGATGTTACATCAAGGTTTAGTTCTATTAAGAAGTATTGTTTGGTCCATTTAGAGGTTTAGTTACCTGAATTAGTTGCTTGATATGGGAAGCTAAGAACTGGGTTCGATTTGATCGTAGGGCTGTGCTGGTAACCTATTTGAGCCACATCACTAAACTTGGTGACCTGCTGCTCGAACTACTATCTGTCGGTTTGGGACTCAAACCGGACCATCTGAAGGAAACCGAGTGTACAAAGGCTTGGACCTTAGTTGGGCACTACTACCCGGCGTGCCCTGAGCCAGACTTGACATTGGGAGCCAGCCCGCATTCGGATGCTTCTTTCCTCACTATTCTTTTGCAGGATCAAATTGGTGGCCTACAAGTTCTTCATCAAAACCGATGGGTTAATGTTAAGCCTGTTCGTGGTGCCTTGATTGTCAACATTGGAGACATGCTCCAGGTTAGATTTGCCAAATGGGTCATTCGGATCAACTCATTTTAAGATTCATGATCAATTGGTGTTTGTTCCTATATGGTTAACTATTTTGGGGCCTTATGTTGATGAAATTTCGACTAATGTATTAATGCAGATGGTTTCCAACAACAAGCTGAAAAGTGTGCACCACAGAGTGATCGCTAACAAAGTTGGTCCGAGGATTTCCATTGCAACATTCTTCGTAGGACCTTTCTCGTCACCTAACAAGTATGGACCGATAAAGGAGTTGGTATCGGAAGAAAATCCTCCTCTTTATCAGGAATTCACCATCCAAGAGTTCTTGAAGCACTTCTACACTCTGTCAGTTGATCAGCCTAAACTCAAACATTTTCAGCGAACAATGTAACAATCAGGAATACTGATATGCACATAAAACATATAACTGATATGCACCAAAACTATTGCTGATGTACTGCAAAAATAAAAACTTATGCATCCCACACAGTTTACTTGTACTTTTTTTTTCACTTCAAATTTCTAGACTTGAAGTACTGTTGACACAAATGCAATAATCATTCACAGATTATATCCACAATGTTCAGAATTTCAGAGTGAGTGAACTTTCACTTGCTGTTTCTGATTCTGACAATGTACAAACAATGCATGAAAGTTGTTTTTTCAGAGATATCTGAAAAGCATGGCTATACAAACCAACATAGGCTGATTGGTATCAGAAGATATAAGCATGCCTATACAAAACAACATACATGGCTGATTGGTATCAGAAGATATGCCTATACAAACAAAATTTACAACTTACAAGGCTTCGACATCTACAGAAACAAAGAGGGGGATATTGTCATCTAATTGTCAAAAATTTTCATAGTATATATTTTATTTGATGATCCAACTTAGTAATCTTGTAAAATGAACAAGCAACATAAATTTGAATTATTAGATGATGTGAAAGCAGCAGCTGCCATTTATGGTCCAAAAGCATGGATAGCTACAGACAAATGCTCTTGGTCCTTACATTTTCTATGTTCATCATCTACTTGCAACTAACAATCTATTTGATTATCCAATCCTCCATCCTAATCAACAACTAGGCGATTTCTTTAATAACCTTCATGCTAATTCATAAGCTTGGTGAAGAACAAGTGTTGAGAAAATGAGCAATGATCGAATTATCCATGTCAAGGCCTTTGATGAGCGAAAAACCGGGGTAAAAGGGCTGATAGATGAAGGCCTACAAAACATACCATCCATATTTGTTCGACCCACGAACGATCTCTCGAGGGACTTGAATACTTGTCAAGAAGACGACGTATCCATTCCTGTTATCGATCTTTCTCATGTCGATCGAAGAAATACTAGTCATTGCCAGGATATGATCAGAAGCATCATTGAGGAATCACAGAAATGGGGTTTCTTCCAAATTGTGAATCATGGGATTCCCATGGATGTTCTGGAGAATGTGATCCAAGGTGTCAGGATGTTTCATGAGCAAGATGTTGAGCTTAAGAAAGAGTTTTATACCCGAGATATATCGAGGCAGGTCAAGTTTTATACCAACCATGATTTGTATCAGTCCAATGCTGCTAATTGGAGGGATACTTTGGTTGTTAACACTGTGCTTACATCTGAACTTAACCCTGAAATTCTTCCTCCTGTTTGCAGGTATGTTTACTTTTCTTTTTCATTACTAGTTGCCTGAATGTTGTGTAAAAACAAATGTCTCTCTAATCATGATTTGGCAATTGGAGCATTCGGGGCAGGTTAATTTTGGGTCATTCGGGTTGGGTTGATTTCGGGTCATTTTAGGTTTGTCAGATAAGATTATGTTTACTTTTCCTTTTCATTATAGTTTACTGTTCTTTTTCTTGAATTGGGTTGTTTGTTAAGAAGCTAAAGAAGTGGTTTTGATTTGATCGTAGGGATGTGGTGGTAACCTATTTGAGCCAGATCACGAAACTTGGTGATTTGCTGCTCGAACTACTATCCATTGGTTTGGGACTCGAACCGGACCATCTGAAGAAAACCGAGTGTAAGATGGCTTGGAGCTTAGCTGGGCACTACTACCCGGCGTGCCCAGAGCCAGAGTTGACATTGGGAGCCAGCCCGCATTCCGATCCGTCTTTCATTACCATCCTTCTGCAGGATCAAATTGGTGGCCTACAAGTTGCTCATCAAAACCAATGGGTTAATGTTAAGCCTGTTCATGGTGCCTTGCTTGTCAACATTGGAGACATACTCCAGGTTAGCTTTCATAGCTACCTAGTTCATTATGAGATTTGTTTTGGTTTTATGTTGATCAAATTTCGACTAATATTTGAGTTTGCAGATGGTTTCGAACAACAAGCTGAAAAGTGCGCACCACAGAGTTATAGCTAACAACGTTGGTCCGAGGATTTCCATTGCAATATCCTTCATAGGACCTTTCTCGTCACCTAACAAGTATGGACCGATAAAGGAGTTGGTATCGGAAGAGAATCCGCCTCTTTATCGGGAATTTACCATCCAAGAGTTCTTGAAGCACTTCTACACTCTGTCCGTTGATCAGCCTCGAACTCAACATTTTCAGCAAACAATATCGTGATCAGGAAGATGTCTGTGTACACCAGACATATGTAACTAATATGTGCCAAAACTGCTGTTGTACTGTTGGGTTTTTCACACCAAATTGTCTATATTTGAAGTCATTTTGACACAAATGTGATGCTAATCCACAGATTCTATCCACCAACATTCAGACTCTCAGACTGTCTGAACTTTCACTTGCAGTTTCTGATTCTGACAATGTACAAACAATGCATGAAATGAAAGATGTTCTTTCAGAGATCTCTGAAAAGCACTGCCTATACAAACCAACATACATGGGTGATTGGCATCAGAAGATCTTGCTAATTCACTAACTTGACTATACAATACGTGTCGAGCTTTTTCAAGTTTCGACATCCTAGAAAACGACAGAAGGCCGCTTGCACATACACTCAGGCACTGGATATGCAATGACATCTCTGTCCCTTTTCCCTGTCCTGGGCTCCGGCTGCCCTTGGGACTTCTCGTGGAGTTTCCTCATGATGGTCCCAAACTCGGACTCTGAGATTGTCGGGTCTTCGAAGAATGGCAGCATCATTCTCTTGTTTGGCTTGATGTACTTTCTGTGCCCTGAATATGCCCTATGCCCCTTCATCAATTGCAAAAGTTTATGCTTCGTTCAGTACTTATCCAATACCTCAAAAACCGTATATAACACAGGGTGCGGGGGTCTGATATAGCAGTCTTACCAACCGAATGAGAAAATTCTAAAAGGCAGGTTCCAACTGACCCGAGATTTTAAATCGTTCACTACTCACAACCAAAAGAACCCATGAATGATTGAGTGACCCAATGTCACTTGACCTAATTCGACACAAATTTGATCCATCCCCCACACACTTGAAAGAAACTAAACAAAATGGTTCTTTTTACCTGCATGGCTCGGCCCATATTTCCACCATGAGAAGGCAAGAAAACATCACTGCTAAGAGCCACGAAGTAATCAATCGCGGCCAATGCTGAGGACCGGTTAGCATAGGGCACTAGCTCTCCATCCCTAGCCAACATCTCCTTGGTGACCCAGTTGGGGAACTCATCGACCAGGGGTTCAAGAGCCCTCGAACCCCCATAGGGTTCCCCCCCGGCTAAGTAAACCCTGGCTCCTCTAGGCGCGCCCAGGGCCTTGAGGAGCCTAGCCACCTCATGTGCATTGAGGGGGCACAACCCAGCTAGCCGGCGTTCAGAGTGACTCATGTTGACCCTCCCGGTCAGGTACTCAGACCGTGTGGCTCTCTCCTTGTAGACCATTCGGTCAAATGTGGGTCCCAGCCCGGTCTTGCACCCGGTCCGGACCCACACGTCCTTCTCGAGACGGAGATGGACTGCAATGTAGGGCCCTTCGATCCACATTCTTCGGGCTAGCCGGTTGCCTAGCTCCCTAATTGGAGCAGCAAACCTCAAGGCATGAAATGCCACCTGAAAAGAAAATCAGTCCATTTCGCAGTGATAATTGATCATTTCTTGTTAGATTTTGGGGTTTCTGATCATGAGGGGTACCTTGCATTTGAGCTTTTGAAGATCAGGAGGGAGATTCTTGGAGAGTTTAGAATCTAACCCTTTCAAAACAAGCAATCCTTCTTCATTCAACTGTTGGATGCCAAACACAAACAGATGAAATCAGTTCTTTGTGGGTCTATGAGGGGGGTAAGAAATGGAGGAATTTTGGGGGGTTTTAAGATACCTGTTTGGAGAACCGGGTACGGATCCAATGTGGGGATATATCAAATGGGATTTGGGTCTCAATTGCCTGTCTTGAGACCAAATGAGTGGAGGGAAGAGAGGATACAATTCTTACATCAGCTTGTAAGGTTTTCTTGAAGTGCTCGACGTCAAAAATGTCAGAAAATTCACTGCACAAACAGGAGTTGGAATGCTAATCAACAAGAAATACTACATCCAAAAAGTCAGAAAATTGGCTGGCTGTTGAGAACCCAGATCAAAGAAACTACATTTGAACCTTGAAACTGGCCAAATTGAGCATAAATTAAGTTGCAAACCAAACCAGGCATTACAGTTTCATTTGTCAGGAAATAGAACTGATTATTGAGAACCCAGAGCAAGAAACAAACCCCAAACTGACCAAATTGAGCAGAAATTATGATAAAATACAGCTGACTATTGAGAACCCAGATCAAGAAACAAAATTAAGACACCAAAACTGACCAAATTGAGCAGAAATTATGCTGTCTTTCACCACCCAGACCCAGTTCAAATTAACTTGCAAAACAGGGAGAAATCCACTGATTATTGACAACCCAGATCAAGAAACAACATTAGAACCCCAAAACTGACCAAATTGAGCACAAGTTAAGCTACATTTCGTCACCCATATCAGATTAACATGCAAAACAGGTAGGAAAATCACTGATTACTGACAACCCAGGTCAAGAAACAACATTAGAACCCCAAAACTGACCAAATTGAGCACAAGTTCACCTACATTTCATCACCCACATCAAATTAACATGCAAAACAGGCATGAAATTCACTGATTACTAACAACCCAGATCAAGAAACAAAACCAAAACCCCAAAACTGACCAAATTGAGCAGAAATCACATTACCTTTCATCACCCCAGATCAAATTAACCTGCAAAACAGGGAGCACAAGCGCAGCTCTCAGAACCCGGGCAAAAACCACCGCATCAACAATCTGATTCCTCTGCTGATTCAACCCGCCCGAGACCACCACCGCCAAGAACCTCCTCCTCTCCTTCACAATCTCCGGGGACATCCTCCGATACTCGATGCTGAAATCCAAACAGGGCACATACCCTTCATTATCCGGCTGCTTCCAGAACTCCCTCTCCTCCTCCGTCAAATTCGGGGCGAACCCACGAGCAGGAAGCGGGGCCATTTCGGGTCGTGACAATCTGGGCCGACCCGGGTCGTAATTTTCAGGGAAGATGGTGGAGAGAGATGCATGGAGAAAGAGGTGGGTGGATGAAGAGGGGAAAACAGGGGGAACAGGAGAGAAAACAGGGGAGAAAACAGAGCAGTGAGTGAGGTTGAAGATGAGTGTGGTGAGTACGAGGATGAAACAGAGAGTGAAGAGGGCGAGGAGAGAGAGTGGTGTGGATTGAAGAAAGGGTTTCTGGGATTTCTTGGGAGAGAGAAGGAGGAGAGATGAAAATGGAGAGAAACAGAGCAAGTGATGGAGCATCAATGGCGGTGAATTAAGCTGCTTGCTGTTGTTGCTTCTTGCTCTTGCCATCGCCATGGCTATGGCTTCTTCCTTAAGCTCTGTTTCGGATTTCTTGTGTGTTCTGTGATTGAATTTCAGAGAGAGAGAGAGAGAGAAAGAGAGAGAGAGAGAGAGAGAGAGAGAGAGAGAGAGAGAGAGAGATTTGTGAGTCGGGAGTGAAAGCTAGAGAAATGAGAAGAAATTACAGAGAACAGAGTATTCTGTTACAGAGAAATGAGAAGAAAAAAGAGAAGAGAGTATTCTGTTACAGTTGCAGTAGTTATAGTTGAGAGAATCCGTTGGTTGGTTGTAGCTCATTTGGCGGGAAAATGTACCCTCTAGAGTCTAGGACTTGTGATCGCTGTATAACGGTTTTTCCTTCTGTGTTCTTTCTTTGCTAGGTTTATCTTTATTTTGCTAGTTGTTTTCTGTGAAGGTGAAACTTTTTGGATGAGTTTGATCTCGTGCGGGCAAAAGTTCGGGTTCGGGTAAATTTGGATTGGACAAATTCGGTCAATGTCAAAAAATTGGATGAGAATTCATGTCCAAACCCGGTTTTTATTTGGGTCAAACCAGGTCGAACAATTCGGACGGAACTGAATTTGGGTCAGAATCAAGTTTGGACTATAGGAAAAAAGGAATATTACGTCCGAATATTCGGTCTATATCAAAATTCGATGGAATAATATATGTTCGAACTAAGTTTTTTCCGGGTTGGATAAAATTTTACCAACTCTAGTTTTGTTGGTACAATTTGTTAAACTAGTGCTTTCAAGAGGGTACAATACTTAAAACTAATTATACATTGTTGTATAGAGAACTACTTCCTCCATCCTATAATAACATTTGACAGTGATTTCTTTAGGCGGATGTTAGTGTCTGTTATTCCGAGTTTGTGAAACTCGATTTCAATGGATCACGCAACAACGCTTCTACATACCTTGGTTTCATATTTTCAGTTTCCGAGATTGGATCAAAGCAAGGAGCTTGAAAGCTCTAAGAGATGCTCCTCATGAGACAATACAAACAATTTATGATTCAGTTTTAGTTGAAGGGGAAAATCGAACTCTTATCCAAGTAACCCAAGAGAAGATGTGTATTCCATAGGTGATTCAAAACATTATTCGGGATATTGCTATACTCCCAATACAAGTATCGAGTTACTACTATTAAGTACTGACATATTCAAGGAAAAAACATACAGTGGACTAAATAGCCAACTTTGGATAATTCATGATTGTGTCATTATATAAAACTTTTGCTTTTCTCTACTGTAATAGAAAATTAGCAATAAACATCAAAACAGATACTTGAATTTTGAAGTATCATCAGTCCAAAACTATAAAAACAGAAAAAAATGTTACTAATCGCCCACCGTGGGGCTCGAACCCACGACCACAAGGTTAAGAGCCTTGCGCTCTACCGACTGAGCTAGACGGGCTTGCTGATTAAAGTGCGCCAATGTATTTACATCTACAAAATAATCATGACACACCTTTTTTAATTTTTTGGCCTTTGAGGCATTAGTGAATAGAGCTATATATGATGATGGTTAACAATTGGCTTATAAGACTAATGGAGCAATTATAGGGCGAAAGTTTATTCATAATGGTAGTTAACAACCTTATAGATCTATATATATAAATATTAGCGCAAAAAAAAAAGGTCAAATAAATCCGGTCGGACAAATTCGACGATGTCAAAATTCGGACGAGAAATTACATGCGGACCGGTTTTATTTCGGGTCAAACCGGGTCGGACAATTCGGACGAAGCTAAAATCGGGTTCGGACAATAGAAAAAAGAGAAATTTTATGTCCGAATATTCGGTCAATTCGGACAATATAAAAATTCGGACGAAAAATTTATGTCCACAGACCCGGTTTTTTCCGGGTCGGACAATTCGGGTAATCCGGGTCGGACAAAATTTTGCCAGCTCTAATAAATATAACACTCCCTTCACTTCTAAATATTTGTCATTTTACGATCAACATTCAACAACAATCTCCAATATAATTCC
The DNA here is from genome assembly GCA_029582165.1 of Portulaca oleracea. Lineage (NCBI taxonomy): Eukaryota > Viridiplantae > Streptophyta > Magnoliopsida > Caryophyllales > Portulacaceae > Portulaca > Portulaca oleracea. Next base: position 64,988,529 of record CM055868.1, on the reverse strand, counting down.
GCTAATGTAAAGTCTGAGATCTGGATACAAACAATCTTCCCCTCATACATGGATATTCATCAAGAGATTGATTTTGACAAACCCATGGTATACAGTCAATATTCATAAATTCAAATTTCAACATACATAATGATGTATAATGCAAAATAATAATCATTAAACTCATACCAAAAGTGCTAATACAAAAGTATAATCTTATCATTCCTGCTCTTATATATTAATAAAAATAATGGCCAAAATAACATCTTAGATGTCAAATAATAGACAGATGCCCTGGAAATTTAAAATCACATATGGGTATTTCCATGTTAAGATAATGGGTATTTCCATATTCAGGGATAAATGATTTGTGAAGATCAAACTAATATGACAAATATTAACCATGAAAACACAGAATGTTGAAAACTTGAGCTGAAATTAATCTGTGTAGGAGTCTTTATTTTCAGAGGGATGCATGCAAAACACCTCCATAGCTGCTAACAGGTAAAGGTAGTTTCTCCAACTCAAAATGTGTGGACAGTGCCGAAGGGGGCGTAATAACCCCCCAAATATCAAATATCACAACAAAACTACAAAACAAATTTCACGAAAAATCTTTGAAATTGTTTCAGAAACTCTAAAATCTCACGTTTGTTGTTTCTAGAGATCGTCATGAAGTCAGGGCCTTCTGAACTTCTTCACTGACTTCCTTGGGTGGTTTCTCGGCGTGAATGTTTGAGACCACCTTTTTCTGGGTGTAGTAATCAATCACCTGCAACACAGAGCAGCCATCAATGAATTATGATTCATCATTCGTTTAAGGAGCTCTTCTGGAAAACATTTCTTGTTCAGGAAGACAATTTACGCACATCCTCTTGGTTTCTCAGGCGGTTTTCTAATTGATTTTCGAAATGGTTTTGTTTTCGGTTTTCAAAAGGTTTTTCTTTTTGGTCTGCTGAAACCAGCCAGCTTCTTCATGCACTAACGTGCATAAAGTGCCAAAGTGGCAACTACCCACATCTGGATCCCCCGGACCTTGCATTAGCAGGACTACACTGGGAATTGCTGTTGATGACTATGACATTCACTCATTTGAGATAATTGTAGGGGTATTGCTAGACCTGAGAAACGGGTCATCATTCTGTACCCATCCAGGTACAGATAGGGTGATTTTTGGGTCAATTGATGTTTGGGATAAGTTGGGTTTCAGTTTTGGTGAACCAGTTTGGTCTAATCTAGTTTCCATTAAAAAAAGGCATCTTTGGAGGGGGGGAACCTTCTGATGGGGTTCGATTTCGGTCAAGTTTCGGGTGCACTTTCAGGTGAAGCTTTTTGGACGTTGGTTCGGGCCTGGTTTGGAGTCATTCGGTTTTGGTTATTTGGTACAGATTTCAGGTCTTAGGGTCAGTTTTTGACCTTTCTAGCTATTGCCTGGTGAGTAACATGTTCTAGAAATACCGAGTAACAAATTCCAACACAACATAAACACCGAAACGAAAATAATCCTCAATTTTTTGAGGTTTTTGGGTGGGTTATTTCTCAAGGAGGAAGAGAAAGAGGAACATACTGGCTCAGTCTGGCGGTGAAAAGCCTCAAGCCTAGACTTGAGAACCGCTGCAGTGTCATCCTTACGCTGAATCAAAGGCTCTCCAGTCACCTTATAAGAACAAGGAGAAAATGTCAAATGAACAGCAAATCAGCAATTCATTAGAGCGCACAACCATTCTGAAACAACTCTTCCATGGGAACATCAAGATAAAAATGAAATGGTCAAAAGACGAAACAGAAATACATATGATTGAGAATCTCTACAAGTTATGTAGCGTAAGCAATAACAGGTAACTACTCAAACTTCAAAGTCAATCTCAAATCAAGCATGAACCTTGTCCAGTTCCATCTTGGAAAGTAAGTAATCCTTATCCACTTATACTTGTCTAAAGTTCCAACTTTTGAATTTTGATGTCCCATTATAGCCACTCAGCTGATAAATCAACAAAAGGGGACAATGGGAGACATCATACAAGGACTATGTTTCCCTGTATGTAATGGTGTCTGATATACGACACGTTCTGATAGACAGATCAAACGGCAAACAGTGAACCAAGCCTCACAACGCCTAACAAGAAGGCCATAAATGGAATTTATAAATGGAATTTCAATAAAATGCGAGTGCTTGGCATCATAAAATGTCTTACATCGTCAACGCCAGGGGTTTTCGGCGGTGCAAATTTGGTGTGGTAAGTGCGGCCACTTAAAGGATGAATCCAACGGCCAGTGATCCTCTCCTCCAAGATAGCATCATCAATAGCAAAGTTGAGCACTTTGTCAATCTTCACTCCACGCTTGTCAAGCATCTCATCGAGCTGTGCAATGCACCAAAAATGAAGCATTATTTTCTTCCACTTTCTTAGCCAGCCAGGCATCATAAACAGCTAACAAATAAGAGAAATGACCCTTTACTTTGTAGATAATCAACACAAAATAACGGAAAAATACCTTCTGTGCCTGAACCACTGTCCTAGGGAATCCATCAAGGATAAAACCCTTCTGACATGACGGCTTCTTCAATGCTTCATCGATGATCCCGACAACCAAATCATCGGAAACAAGTTCTCCCTGATTTATTTCGTTACAACATATGCAATTAGCAACAGCGGGAAAGTTGGTTAAACCAGTCATGTAACAAAGCACAGGCATAGTTTACCTTGTCCATAGCTTCTTTAGCCTTGACCCCAAGAGGAGTCTTAGCTGCAACAGCAGCTCTCAACATATCGCCGGTAGCCAGATGGCACAAGCAGTACTCATCCTTGATGATCGGGGATTGGGTACCCTTACCCGATCCAGGTGGTCCTGCGATATAAACGGAATAGTTTGAGTACAAATGGTTTTACAAAGGTTTTCCAAATTGGTTTCATTTTGTGTTTAAATTTGTTTTTCAAAGTGGCTTCTCAAAAGGTTTTCTATATCTGGATCCCCCAGACCGTGGTCATGCGTGATTCCCCATGCGAGTTTGTTGTTGTGGAGTACAAAGGAACCAAAACACAACCAGCCCTAATGAATGAACTTATTTAAAGATGGAATTATGCCAGTGTTTGCCAATACATCATCTTTATCACAATCTCGCAGCTATAACTAAGTAGAAGCCAAATTCAAATACAAATACATCAAAAGGTCATTCCTTTTACTCCATCATATTCTTTTATCTGGCAAATTAGATCCCCTTTCGTTTCTAACAGTCAACCGACCAAGTCAATCAGTAAGAAGGCAAACACCCACCGCCATAAACAGTTTGCATATCAAGATTGTCAATTGCTTAAATGAAAACAGCTGCATACAAAAATTTTGGCACATAGAAAGATCAAAATTGGATCATTAAGACAGGATTTACTCACATTCACAACATATACCCACCCAGTATACTTGCCTTAAACTTCATACACAAGTGACACAACTACCCAGCACATTATAATGCCAAAATAGTTCAAATCCAAATCCAATACCTGCTACTTCATGCATGAAAACTAAAGAGTGGTTTAGAGACACAATTTGCTCCATTCCATTACAATCTAAACCCCTAATGCTATCTGGGCAGATCAAAAAATTCAGATAACCAAAATTCAATCAGCTTCACAATACCCAACTTCAGAAATCAAATAAACAATCATGCAACAAACTTCCTAACTTAAGAAACAAAGGAAAGCTCATGCAACAGATAAAAGAATGAACTACGAAAATGTAGCACCAGGCCCTAAAACAGAAGATTGAGCCACAATCACTGAAATCGTATCTGTTTTTTAAACAAAAACCTAGAAATCCGACATCGCTAAATCGACTACAACTCAAATTTCCAATTGAACATAAGATTCAACCCCAAAAGAGAGTGAATCTGAAGGAAAGAGGAGATGAGAAAATAGAAAACCCTAGAAAAGAGCAGATCTGAGAAATACCGACGAGAATGAGGCGTTTGTCAGGCTTGGAAGAGCATTTCAAACGGCGAAGAAGCTCGGTCATGAGATCAACGGAGGGGACATCTTCCAAATTGGCCGCCATTGTTGAGTTGAGTTTGCCTTGAAAGTACCGCAAAATGGCAGAGGAAGAAGCAGACAGAGATAGAGAGAGAAACAAAAGAAGAGGTTTTGGTAGGAAAGAGAGAGACATAGTGGGAGGGAGAGGCTTATATAAAAAGAAAAGAAAATGACTTTCTAGTTTCTACCCCCCTCACATTAGATATTTTATTTACAAAATAGAAAAGAAAAATTGTTTAGAGGGTGGGGTTTGGTGGAGACTACAGACAGATTCGTCGGGCCGGGTTGGGCTCTTCGGATTTTCCAAAGGCAATCCGGCGGACCCAACATTTTCTAAGGGTGCGTTTGGTAAGATTCTTAGGAAAACCTTGTAAATGATGGGCGCAAAAAGCTTTCGGCGTCGATGTCTGATCAAGCGTGGGAAAATAAATCATTCGTAAAGTTAACCATTTAGGGGTTTATTAAACAAACGCACTCTAACAAAATTATGACGTACTCTTGAGGCATGTTCGGCAAAATTAGTGTTTTGGATAACGGATAGTGGTTTATGTAACGGATGATGGTTTAAGCAGCGGATAGCGTTATAAGTAGTGGATAACGAATGATTGTTCAAATGAGAATTGTGTTTGGTAAATTTAGCGGTTGAATTAACAAATTAATTTGAACTGACATAAAATGATATCAATAATTTCTAAAGATAAAATTTTCAAAGGGTATTTTTGACCGAAAAATATTATGTGCGCCTAGAGCATGTGCTCCGGATAGGTATAAGTGAATAATTGTGTTATTGAAAGTGAACAATGACTAAGCATAAGTGAACAATTATATTATTGAGAGTGAACAATGATCATATTCGGAGCACGTAATAAATTGCAGCCGAACACAGCCTTAGTGGATAGTACAGGCAAAAGTATGGGTATGAATAAATTCGGTTGATAAATTCAATTATTGTCAAAATTTGAATGAGAAATTATGTCTGGAGCTTGTTTTTGTATCCGATTGAGTTGGGAAATTATGACAAATTTGAATTCAAGTTAAAATCGGGTTCGGACAATAAAAATAAAGAAAAAATATTGTGCCTGAATATTCGATCAATGTCAAAATCGAGTTCCAACCAAACCAGTTTCTTTAGATCGGACAAATTTGGATAATCCAGTGAGATAAATATTACTTAGACCTTGCTCGAGCCCAAAACACAAAGACCTATAGTTCCTAGAGGCTAGGTACTCTCAACAACCACCTCATTCTCACCTACAATTCTTTTTTGTTTCTTTTTCTTTTTTATCGACTCACCTACAATGCTTTTAGTTCAAAATTCCAAATGGATGGGCTAACTAATGGTCAAGTTTTCCGAATCTTTAATAATTAAATAATGAGATAATAAATTAATAATACTGACTCCTTTGAGTCCTTGTTTTATACTTTTTAATCCACATTACAAAAAATGTAAAAATTTGTAGTATACTAACAAAGCAAAGCAACAAAAATAAGAAATAATAAAACAAACAAAACATACAACTTCCTAATATTAAAGAGCAAATTTCTACAAAACAGCATGAAACAGCATGTTATTATCTACATGGATATCATTAATTTGCATGTCTTCTCAATGAACAGCATGAAACAGTTTGTATCCTACTATTGTTTCCATTGTGTTGACACCATCACAATCTCACCCAAATTGTTGTGGCTCTAAAAACAACCCATATGGATTTTATACCTTTTTTATAACAAAAAATGTACAAAATAATAAAAGGAGAAAATAACACTTAAAAAAAAAAAAAAAAAAAACTCAAACTCTTGAAAGGAGCCAAACAAATGTGCATATTCCTATGATAAATGGTGTCCTTTGTACCAATTCAAGAGGCCCATACATACCAATTCTATTATGGATCCTCTACAATATTGATAGCCACAACAACCAATTTGCATGACATCTCTAACTCCTCACCTAATTCTAGCTGCTTCAATTTTATATACCAAAATTTTCATAATGTAACCACCCATTAACACTAATTACCATGATTATAAGTTTATAACAGATAATCATCATCATCATCATCATCTAATCAGTACACTAATCACAACTAAAGTTGCATGGCACCCTTCAAAGGATTAAAGCATAGATGACAAAGACCCATCAATTCAGACAGGCGGGTTGATTTCGGGTTGGGTTCGGTTCGGGCTTATTTAGGTTTCGGGTTTGAAAATTGTGTTCATAATCCTAACCTTTCGTGGAGGCTTGAGTCAATTTTTGGGTCGGGTCATCTTAATCCTCATCTTCATTCTTGGACTTCTTCTTCTTCTTCTTTTTCTCCTTCTTGCCCTCGCTTTCTATCGGAACATTCTCTCCATCATCTTTGCTCTTCTTCTTCTTCTTCTTGCCGGTTTCCTCCTCATCTTCTGCTGTTGCTTGTTCTTGCTCTTCTAATCTCCGTTTCTCTTTCTTCTTCTTTTTCTTCTCTGATTTCGCATCTTCTTCATCTTCTGTTTCTTGTTCGGCTTTCTTCTTGTCTTTCCTCTTCTTTTTCTTTTCTAACTTTGTCTCCTCTCCACCATCCTCCAATGGAACTTCAACTTCACCCTTGACTTTCTTCTTGCTCTTTTTCACGCCGGTTTCAGGCTCATTATCATCCACATCCATGTCATTATCTGCGCAAAAACCCATACACATAACCGTACTTAGGATCCAGATTCAATCAGAGATCTACATCATTTCGTTTAAACTCCACATAAATTTCTGCAAATCGTATACGAGCCAACATGGAACATTCACAAAATCAAGGATTTTAACCCCTAAACAGTAAACTCAGCTCAACACGTCATTTGAATAAAGTCAAGATCATAGGTTCAGTCAGCAAGAGCTGGTTGATAAACCGTAAAAGTTTGCCATGAAAATACAACTAATGGTGCGTTTGGTAGTCTCCATGGAAAGATTTTTCTGGGGAAAACTTTCCCTGGGTAGAAGTTTACTAAGTTTAAGAGTGAAATAAACGGGCAAATCTATTAAAATCTTTGCATCCACCTGAAAGAGATGACTAACTTTCCCAGGAAATTTTTCCAACCAAACACACCATAATATGTTCCGACATATTTAAGGTAGGTCCCTACATTCTCAAGTAGGCCTAGGGTTCAAGTTGCCATATTGAACCTCGGTTTCCAAAAAGATGTTTGGTGGTTGAAATATGTGCTGAGCACTAAACTTTAAATCATGAAGATCATAATGTCCTCGGTCCTCACATACCTGTCTTTTCAGAAACCTCAATAGCCTCTTTCATAACATCAATATTCTTGCGAGGTGCAACTCCCTTGTCATAGAAGTCAAGTCGCTCCTCCACTTGTTCACGAAGTTTCTCACCAAAAACTTTAGAACCCCTCTCTGAATCAATGTGACCAAGCAAAAAACATTTAGCAAGCAGTTGGAAAGTCTAGAAAGGGTCAAAAGAAGCTAATGTCACAACGAGAAACCCAACCTGAGAAACAGTCAATGCGGGATGCAATGGAACATTTGTTTGCAAGGTAACGTGCCATGCGGCCCTTGTTTCGAGAGGATGCTCGACCGATAAAAGATGAATGGAATATTAGACCATATTTTGGTGTGTTTCCTCGCGTTTTTAGAGCCCTAATCAAGTAATACAACTGATGAGACGATGAAAATATATTCATAAAAACAACAATTACCAGTAAAGTCCCGCTAAACACGAGGTATGGGAGAATACAGATGTCAAGCAACCTTCCCCCATGCACGAGAGTACATGAAAAAGGTGGATTTCGCTGAACCAAAAAAACCTTTTGAAAACCGGAAAAAAAAAAAAAAAAACTTTTCTAAAACAATCTGGGAAACCAAGAAGAACAAGAGAAGTAGTTCTACATATGTACCTAAAAAGTGCCTTCTCAGCACCAAGAATTTGCAAAGTAGAAGAAGGGCACTTTGCAAGATTTGTGAGACTGCCTGCATGAGAAATCAATCGAGCTCCAACAATTTCACCAATCAAAGAGGTCAAATTAGGTGCTATGTCGTTCATTTTAGTCACCAAGTAATCATAAAGCTTCCTCCTGTACTCAGAAAGATCCATCACTCTTTGAGCAAACATCTGGACATTAATCAAGTCAACAGGAGACAAATCTTGACCTGCAGGTGCATAATGAAGAATGTAAGAAAATAGGTGAACTTTTATCCAACCATAAGCATAATTCTCTCAGACAAAGGGTACGTAATTTACCCATAGAAGCCTTGGCAGCTTCAACAATCTCTTTTGCTTTATCCTCATCACCAACAACTTCAGTTAATGCTGGAATCTTGTCCTCAGACAACTCGGATTTGTTCTCAATGAATTTTGCAAGCTTGGCATAGAGATAGTTGTCATTCACAATCTTGACTAGCTTGGGGAAATGCCAAGAGTACCATTCTCTGCATTATTAAGGGAGGGGGGATTAAAAATATCATACAATATGACCTGGAAAAATTTGACCCGACACAAAAATCAACCCGAACCTGCCCGAAAGTTTAGGTTTTTTAACACAATGTCCAAACCCAAAATCGATCCGTACCAAACTGACCCGAAACCGGCCTGCCTGAATTCCAGCTAACTCATTCTTTTTCACAACACTGAATATGTGCAACCATCAGCCTCTACATGCACTCTTGTGCATGGGAGGAGGCTGTCTACATTTGGATCCAGCAGACTTCGCGTTAGTGAGACTACACTGGGGATTATTGTCGTTGTTTTTGTTTGGATATGTGCAATTACAACCACTTGGCAAAGTGTGCTTGCATCCCAAAGAATACCCATAATAGAATTTAGCAAAGTAAACTAACATAATATGGGAAGAATGCAGCAGACCTTACCTGACTCTCATAGAGAATGAGTTTATATCTTTGTCAAGGGTGTCGAGGAGAAATATAGCTTGTATGACCATGTTGTCAACCCGATTAACATTGAACTTGACTTTTGCCCTGCTGTAACTGTGCCCTAAACCCAGTTGAGCTTTTTCTAGATCACCAGGCTGCATAAAAAGAGCACTTGAGTGTGAAGACTCGTCCGCAATACACAAAATGGCACAGCAAAGCACTCAATAACATGGAAAAAAAAAAGACAAATAAAATCACAACCTTAAGATCCTTGATGAACTTCTCAAAGTGCAAGCGCACACCACGGAGAAGCTCCTGAATAAAATCATTACTTCTGCACGGAATCTTTGCCCCTTCAGAAATGCTTGCTCCGAGTTTGGAGTCCGCCACTCCGAGAACAAAGTCCTTGGCCTTTGACTTGGGGAAGTTCAGCTCAAGGAAATTTCTCAACTCATCAGTCATCATACCTGTCAATGGCCGTAAACAGATTGTGGCACCATCAGTTCCCCATATAGCTCGTAATCATACTATATCAAGGTTAAACCTACAGCCACAAAACTTTGTCTAACCAGCAATCCTTGCAGAAACGGACACGCAGTGCTCCTCTTCTTAACAACAACAATAATTCCCAATATGATCCCCTAATGCGAGGTCTGGGTGCAGGAGTGCATGAAGAAGTTGATTCCAGGCGTACCCAAAATTGATACTTCTTAATGCTCAAAGGCATCATCATGCACGATTTGCATGCCAAATTCCCTACTTCTACAATGCCCCAACTTCCAAACATAGACCAAAGATAATCTCAATCACCCAAACAAAAACATCCATGCATGCATACCGAATTCCCTACTTCTACAATGCCCCAACTTCCACACACAGATCAAACCAAAGATAATCCCAATCATCCAAACAAAAACATCCATGCATGCATGCCGAATTCCCTACTTCTACAATGCCCCAAGTTCCAAACATAGATCAAACCAAAGACAATCCCAATTACCCGAACAAAAACACCCATGCATGCATGCCCAATTCCTCGGCAAAACCCTTCAAAATCACAAATGCACCCCAACCCATTTCGCTTTCTCCTTTTATAAACCTCAAAGACACGATCCATTCCATAGAGAACTCAATGAAATGAAAAGGGCACCCAAGAAAAACAGAAACAAACACAGACAAACTTCTACCACAGCAATTCCCAAACTCATTTACGAAAACACGATCCCACAAAAGGGCACCCAAACAACGCACAAATAAACAAAACCCAGAACTCAAAATTCAACCCTGACAACCAAAACACACAGATACACACACTACTCAAAATCCAATCAATTCTCAAACTGAATTTTACCTTCTGAGATGGCATTGCATTGAGTAAGGGCATCAAGGGCAGACTCAAAAGGCTGGAAAGCAGTGAGCTTGACAACTTTACCGAAGCGATTTAGGTCAGAGACAGAGTTCCGAACTGCTTCAGTGTTCTGCCCGATTTCATCGAGGCCATGAGCGTGAAACAGTGCATACCCGGATGAGGATTCGAACAGAAGATATGTCCCCATTTCTTTTCTGCGATTCTACCTCCTTCTCCCTCTAACAGTGAAGAGTAAGAAGGGTTAAGGAGGGAAGTAAATGGTGAAACGCGAAACAGTTCAATTTGCTAGGGCTTCGGGGTTTTTCTTTTCGACGAGGGAGGGAGAACCGGAGGAGAGACAAAGAGCAAGCAATATATTAACTCCGTCCCAAAATATTTGTCCTTCAACTAAATTCTGACTGTTAACTACTTACAAAATGAGTTAAAATATAAAATTATTATCATTAGAAAAATAATTTATTAAAAATTATTTATGAGTGAACCATCATAGTAATTAGAGTGAACAACCATAATAATCGATGAACAGATTAATATATATGAGTGAACAATCATAATATTTGAAGCACATGCTCTATGTTCACATAATAAATTGTTCAAAGCTAGAGGTGAGAGGAGTGTTTTTAACAAAATAAATAAATAAGCCAAAACAAAACAAGTGAGTGTAAAAAATTGAATAAGTTTGTGTGTAAAAAAAATAAATGGAAAAAAATAATTCATACTATGGAATATTGGAAAAGAAAATCTAACTTTACAGCTTTATTATGGATGAGTTAAACTTTAATCCATATGATTTTTAACATTCATTGCCTAGTTAAATTTGTCGGAAAAATGACGTGGTAGTAACAATATTAATGTGTGGCATGCTTTTAACCTATTTTTAAGCAACAAAAAGTTTCCAGGTATAATATCGTCGTCACCATATCACTTTTCAGACAAATTTAAACCCGTAAGGTAGGAATAGAAGATGGACCTCTTGCCACTCAGATAAGAAGTGATTGACATAAGATTTTTATTAAAAATAAACCAAATTGATTATTGACCATCAATAAATTGAAGTTTTATCATAATTTCTCGAACTAAGCTAGCACCTAATTCCATTAACTCATTGGTACTAAACACATGCAGACAAAAAAGTCCAGGTTACTAGTGACCAAAAATGCACTCTAAATTATTTTCATCTATTAGGATGGGTTATTTGGCAATTATACTCTTTTTCCCTTTTATCTATACCACTCCAAATGAATAGTTTATGAACTATATAATCTAAGACCAAGCCCCACCCCCAAAACCCAAAAATTGATTATTGGGCCCTGAAGCCCAATAACTGACACTCATCTAAGACCAAGCCCTCTACAACTCTACTTGCTCACACTCTGATCTCTATGTGACTGACTGCCCATTATAAAGTTCTACTAGGATCAAACCAGCAGGGGTCGAACGAATTCGTATATTCAGATTGGACAAAACTTTGCAGCATTAACTCATCCATTTGTGCCGAATAGTTTAAGGTTCCAAAATATTGTCCAAGTCTCTAAGCTTTCAGGAATTCAAATTTTAGTAACTTGGTTTTGATTTTGTCTTATAGAACATAACAATCAAATTTAACAAAATTTTATCATCTAAGATACCCTTTCTGATTTTTGAATAATAAGAGGGGCAAACACAATTCAATTAGAGTCAAAGATATTATAGTGGGAGCTATGAAAAGGATAAGACATAAGAGGTTGTCCATGATTCATGATTGGTACATGTCTATCACATAATTTATGACTTAAATGTTGGCTAGGAGTAGCTGAGGGGAAAAAGATAGAATTTTGTTGTTTTTTTGCGTGCCAGTCACTCAAATATCAAAATTTAGATAGGAAATAGACATACGTGGTTCAATTTTTTAGATTTATAAAATGGTTCAGGTGAGAATCAAAGACCGGATCCGTGTAATATAACTAAAAATATATATTGTGTCGGATTTTCGATCAAAATCAAATTTAAATAACTATATATGGATTTAGTATGACACAAAAATAAACAATATTGCCGAACACAATATAACTGTTAAGTTGTTAGCCATACCTTTTCATTAGCAATTAGCACTTATTCACCAATGTACGAAAATCTGTCTACTATTAATTATTATTATTATTATTATTATTATTATTATTATTATTATATATAATATATAATGATATATTACATAAAATTAGTATGACTATATTTAAGATATGGTAAGAAATATACTTTTAATTATAAAAGTACTACATAGAAAGGATCATCAAATTATAGAGCACTAATGCTACCATAAAAAATTATTTAGAGATGAAGTATATTATTCTATTAGTGTTTTTTTCCCTTTCTTTTTTATAGATTTTGTTTTATTATTGTGTTAGTAATATATGCATTAATAATTTAATAAGCAACCATACTGTTGGGGAGGTGGGTAGGAAGTGGTATGGTATATAGTTCACAACTCACAAGACTCACAAATTCACAAGTGGGAGGGTGGACCCTTTAATTTTTTTGAAAAAAATAATTTATACCACCTCCGTCCCTTTTTACATGTCCAATTAACTGATTTCTATGTCCCTTTTTATTTGTCTAATTACCTAATTTTTACATTTCCAATAACTATAATACCCTTTTTATCCCCAATGAATGCACTTTTTACATCTTTTCAAGACTATTTTTAAGGACATTTTTGGCAATGTATAACTCTTTTGCTCCATTCTCTATATTTCTTGGTTTTGTGAAAATAGTTTTTGGGACAATTAATCAGGGACAGAGGTAGTACTACCTCCGTCCCTAAATGAATGTCAATTTGACTAAACTTTGACCGTTGATTACTCATAGATTATAATGAGTTACAATATGAAATTATCACCGTTAAAAAGGTATTTCACTGAAAAATCCGATGGTGTTAATTTTATATTGTAACTTATTATAATTTATGAGTAATTAACGGTCAAAACTTAGTCAAAGTGACACTCATTTAGGGACGGAGATAGTATATTATTAATCAAAGTGGACCCTTTAATTCCCTCAAAAAAGAAAAGAAAAAAGAAAAGGGTGGACCCTGTAATTACTTGATCAAGAGTCAAGACATTCTAAGAGAGTGTCGGTTTCCAATCATGCAATGCAAGTAGTGAACATAATTGAGCAAACCTCCCTATATTTTAGCACAATGCTTGTTCCTTCTTTTTGAATTGTTTTCTTCAACTTCTTGCCATGGATATATATATATATATTGTGACATATATATATAACAATGCAAAAGTTAATTATAAGAAATTTAAACTATAAATACTTGGAATTTATCATGTTGCTTTTAAGAAATTAACAACTACAAACATACAGATTCTCTCTGTTACATGTTAATTGTCGTATTTGAAAATTGTGTCGTCAAATTTTAAAAATTTTAACCTTAAATTTCTCAATATATATAACGACTTGCTATATAAAATTATCACAATTAGATTTGTAACGAGAAATATTATTCTATGAGTATAATATCATAATTGTTAATAAAATATCACATAAAAACTATCAATTGAAGAGTAATATTATTGGAGACTGTGACAGTTAACCAACTGACAATTAATATGATATAGAGAGTAGATGTGATTAAAATGATTTTGAAAGTAACTCTATCTTCTTCTAGATGTGTGATTAGTGAAATATGATTTTGTCCACACACACAAAAAAAAAAAACCAAAGAAAAGTATGATAGGGTTTGCTATACAGCCCATGACTCCATGAGCATTAGATCTATATTTATATACATGTGAGTGATATACATGAATGAATGATTGAGCAATTAATAATTTATTTGCATTTAATTAGATAAGTAGTGATGCCATTCATGTCATTAAAGTGCTAATTAAGTCAACTAGCATATTTTATTTTCTTTTTCTTGTCTATTCACAACTTGCATAATTTTATTTATGTTTGCAGAAAAGAGCATGTTGTAAACTCATGCAAGGGGGAAAAATGAGAGAATTTAATGCATATGTAGTCTTATTTTATGATTTTTAAAAGAAAAGGAAATTGGGGGTGGTTTGATTTTGAAGAGTTTGAGCTTTAGTTTAATGAGTTTAACTCAGTCTAACTTTGAAGACGAATTGAATGATATAGAAAATCAGAAGATTCATGGTGATATCGCGGGAAAAGAGGTGTGCAAAATCATATTCCTTGTTAATGATTTACACATATTAATTGTTAGTGATAAAAAAGAAATAATGAAATATTTAAGGGAGGATGCACATAAAGAAAAGGAAGCTTACATGCAGAGTTATGCTAAAAGAATAGTGTAGTGTAGTTATTTGCTGATAGTTTTTTACTTTTGTTGTCTTCTCTTATTTATGTTTAGTATTTTTTGTTTTGTCGATGTTTTGTAGAATTGTGCATCTTCTGTTGTAGACCTTACATTCTTTTCTTAATTTTAAATAATTAAAAAAATAAGTTTAAATCACGTTTAATTTATGTGTAGCTTTACTACGTAACATATTTGGGGGGGGGGGGGACAAAAAATATACATATATAAGAACATTTGACTAGTTTTGTAGTAGATAAACATAACTTTTGAGTTTTAAAGGAGGTTATTAATGTTGATTTGGATTAGTTTCTACCTTGTACTAGTGTAGATAGTAGTTAGGTTTCAATTCATGTTTGAGGTGTGTTGAAGTAGTCACATTTTAGTCAAACGCAAAGGAAATAATCTATTTAATGCTAATTTGACATGATGCCTTCAATTTTCAGTAGTCAATCACCATTATTTTGATTATTATTGATCATGAAAAATAGGTTGATTCTATATGCATAACATGCAAATGTTTGTTGAGTTTGGTTTCTTTAAACAAAAAAAGTTTGGATGGTTTTTAAGAATAAGATGAAAATTAATAATCTTAAGTACTTGTTTTGACTGATTATTTCTTACATAACATTTTATTAAAAATATTACCACATTATACTTTTGTGATAGTACTTTCGCTACAAATTTTTCATAATTTAAGTGCTTGCACAAAAGAGAGCATTAGTAAGGAAGATTTGTGGTATGAATGTTATATCTTCTAAGAATAGTTGTTGATTTTTGGGAGCAGTTTGGATGTTCGATGTTTGCAATTTTCAATTGTTGTTTTTCTGCCAGTTTTTTGGTAGGTTTTTGGTTGTATCTTATATTGTAGTTTTGGTTCGCTGTTTTGATGTTGTGCTATTTTGCAAATCTTTGTAGCATATTTGATGAGAATTTTATTATTTTTGACTTACAACTATCATAAAAAAACACCATATGAATTGAGAAATTATTGGTCAAACATTTTAAAATTTTGACTAACATTTGAACCAAGATAACTATTAATATGGACAAGGATGAAGTAGTAAAAACACAAGGAAGCAGTAATTTAATACAGTATATGAATAATATGAGAAACAAGGGTAAAAACAAAGGTGAAGCAAACTACGAAAAGTTCGATTGCAAAAGCAAAAGGTGAAAGCAAAAAATGCATGGACAAAAAGACGTGAGAGAAATACAGAATCAACAGACAACAGTTGCACAATTCATATTTTTACCTGAAATTGAAGTGGCGGGTATGGCGGAATTGTGGTGAGTTATTGGTATGTGGTGTAGGTGAGGAGGAGGATGTAAAAAGTAGAGGAGAAAAGTGAGGAGAGAGAAAAGTAATGATTTACGGTAAAGTGTGACGGGTTATGGCAAACTGCGATAGACTGTGGTACCGCAATTTAACAACCGCAGAAAAGAACAGAGTATGAATTACAGTGGTTGAATAATGAATATCAACTGCATAGGGTTTGCGATTTTTCAAGTCCCAAGAAGAATATCAAACTTATTATGATGCATTTGCTAACACTCATTATTCACAAAAAGCTTCACATGCTTTTAGAGCAACCATCATGTTTTTATACTATTGTGAGTAAGATAAATAATATGACTAGCATATCGATACATAAAGTTGAAGTGGTACAATAATCTAATATTTATGACTTCTTTATTAAAAAAATTAGTATTTTACATCAAAACGCAAAGTACATGGATCATGTTGGTTATGTAGTATTGACAGATAAAGTTGGACAAAGTGGATATATATGGAATAACGTGTCATAAACAAGTGGGAGAAGTAGTGAAGTGATTATCCACTGTAAAAAGAACATGGTCATAACATTATATTCAATCATGCAAATTGCATCGTGTCACAAAAAGAGTTATACAGAAACAACTACTATACAAAAAGAAAAGACAATGAAACATTTAAATAAACAGTACTCAAAACCTACATAATGCAAGAACAAGCTAAATCCAATTGTAGTTTAACTCATGACATGGTCATTAAATTGCAATGCACTCAAGAACGATAATTCAAATGAGTTTTCCTATCATTTTACATCTTCTTCGTAAGATATTTTACTAATTTAATATGAGTGCTCTCATTAGATTCTTCCATGACTTCCCTAATGGTCTTGCAACTTACACCAAGTAGTCTCTTACTGTCTATTAAATTAAAGAATTATTAAATGATACAAAATAATATAGTAAATAAATGAAAACTTTAACACATTTGTCCAAATTAAAGTTTGGCAAAATTGCAAAAAATCTAATACTAACTAATTGGAATCTATCAAACTAAGGCAAATCTTAAAGGCCAAATGGATTGCTTAAGTTGATAGTAAAGACTAATAAAACCATTATCTTGGCCTCTAATGCATGCAAATGCAATACTTTAATTATTTCCCACCTCCCTCCTTTGGCAAATACCCAGAAAAAAAAAATACAAAGTCACCCTGCCCCTTGGATCAAACCAGTAGTAGTACTAATCTTGCATTAATTAATCAATAATTAAAAGCCAGATTTAGGAAATCCAAGGAACCCCAAAGAGCATAGCAAGCAAAAGTAACAGAAAATCAGAAACAGAGAAGAATAGTGACAAGTGATAACATGAGATTCTCTGTTCACTTTCTTGTTGCCTTCTTACCTCACTTACTCACTCACTCTCTCTGTATCATGCTCTGCTTTTATCTGCTTCACAATACAAATACAGAGAGAGAGAGAGAGAGAGAGAGAGAGAGAGAGACCCACCTCCATTAATTAAGAGGGAAACCTCCATGTGCAAGCACTAAAGACCATTTCAAAGCAGAAGGTATCCCACAATCTCTGCAAAATTTGATCCTTTTTTTTAGTTTTTCTGGGTTTTCATTAATTTCATTGCTAAGTGCCAATAACAGAATCCCTGCTGTTTCTATTTTAATGGGGTCTCTTTCTTTTGGATTTTATGTGTCAATCTTCTGCAGGGATTGAATCTCAGCTCAGTAGTTCTTCTTGTCTGGGTTTGTAGCTTTATTTCTGGGTGCTTCTGTTTTTGCTCTCCAGGTGTTCGATGATATGCCTCAGAGAAGAAAACCCACTTAGGATTTGATTGTTTCATGGTGTAATGGGTTATTGGGGCTTGCATTTGATAGCCTCTATTGTATGTTCTTTTTGCATATTGGGTACCCATCAGTTGCAATCTTCACAAATCCAAGTGCTTCTTCAGCTAAGGAAGCATTTGGAGTACCCAACTCAGTTGGAAGTGTGGAATTACAACAAGGATAACATATGCTTTCTGTCTCCATCAACAAAAGTTAATGTCACTTGTGAAGGGGATGTTGTGACAGGGCTTAGAATCATTGGGGATAGACCCTCTCATCCCAAGCTGAGTAGCTTTCATGGCTACCCAATTCCCAACCAAACTTTGTCACAAGCTTTCTCAATGGACTCATTTGTGGTAACTTTAGCAAGGTTATCAAGTTTGAGGGTCCTTAGTTTAGTGGGTCTTGGGATTTGGGGTCCTCTTCCCAATAAGATTGACAGGCTCACTTCTTTGGAGTTTCTTGATTTAAGCTCAAATTTTCTGTATGGCTCAATCCCACCTAGAATTGACACTATGGTGAAGCTTCAAACTCTTAGACTTGATGCCAACTTCTTCAATGACAGTGTTCCTAATCTGTTCAACTCGCTACCAAACCTCTCGATCCTAAGCCTAGCAAGTAATGAGTTAGAGGGTCCATTTCCTGATTCGATTCTTAAACTTGGCAGCCTCAATACCCTTGTGTTGTCAAACAACAGGTTTAGCGGGAAATTGCCCGATTTAGACAGCCTAAGTGGCCTTAAAGTGTTGGATTTAAGTGGGAATTTGTTCGATTCAGAATTGGCCAATCTGCCCAGTGGTCTGTTCATGGCATTGCTGAACAACAACTCCTTCAATGGTCAAATACCGCGAGGATTTGAGCGACTGAACCGTATAGAACACCTGGATTTGTCTCTGAATCATCTCCAAGGAAGAATGCCTACATTTCTTTTCTCCTTGCCTAATATCGGGTACCTGAATTTGGCATCAAACGACCTAACTGGGTCTCTGCCTTATCATATGGGATGTGGCGAGAGGCTAGGGTATATTGACATATCGAATAACAGACTGACAGGAGGGATACCCGAATGCTTGAGAAAAACAGCGGTCCAGATTCATGGGAACTGCTTGACAGTTGATGTGCACAACCAGCATCCACAGTCATACTGTGCTAAGCTGCACTCTAAGAAGAAATCTGCTGCTAAAAGTGCGGTAATTTTAGTTGGTGTGATTGGGGGGATCATCACGGTTGTGGGAATTCTAGCGTTCGGGTTTTTAATGTTTTGTCGAAGATACTGCCCCAGGGGATGCCAAGAGCAACACCTGTTGCAGAAGCAAGTGAAGGAAAGCTATGCAACAGGGGTCACTTCTGAGGTCCTGGCTAATGCAAGTAGGTCATCATCTTCTAGAATTAATGGTGATTATATTTTGCTTATTCAATTTGATCTTCTTTTTCTTTCTTCGATTTCTTATCGTTGTTAATTTTGGATTCGTCAGGGTACATGTCTGAAGCAACAAAGTCTGGCACACAAGGCATTCCACCATGTCGAATGTTTGCCCTAGAAGAGCTGAGAGAGGCGACAAGGAACTTCGATATAAACACCCTAATGGGTGAAGGTTCTAGAGGCAAGGTATTATCGTTATGCTTATGAAAATGCAACCTCTCCATGAACATGAGTACATGACTCACTTTTGCAAACTTAGGACATGTTCTTTTCAACTTATTTTGACTGAACTTGTTTTAAACCTTTTGTGAGAGCTTTTCGCATAACTTATTCTCAATTTGTTTCTAGACTTATTATTCCACCCGAATGTGAGAGCTTTCTGCAACTTATTATGATTGCGCTTAAGAAAATGCAATCTCTGCATGCACGTGACTCACCGAAGTAGATTTAGGGCCGATTCTCTTCAACTTATTCTGAACTGGACTTATTCCAAACCTTTTGTGAGACCTTATTCTGACAGATTTAGGGCACGCTCTCTTCTCAGATTTACAAAGGAAGACTACTAAATGGTACCCTAGTGTCTATAAGGTGCTTATCTTTGTCGAACAAATACACCATCCGTAATCTCAAGCTGAGGCTAGACCTTCTGGCAAAGCTTCGCCACCCACATTTGGTTTGCCTCCTAGGCCACTGCATTGATGATGGGAAAAAGGCGGATTCCGGCGGGATCAAGGTCTTTCTGGTCTACGAGTATCTTCCTAATGGCAACCTTCATTCTCACCTCTCCGGTTAGTATAACTAGGAGACTCTTTCTTCACCAATTTTCGGTTAGTTTCTAGATTAAGATGTCTCAACAATTTTGTGAAAACTCAGATACAGGGCAAGCAAGAGGACTCAAATGGTCAGAGAGACTAGCCGTGCTCAATGACATTGCCAATGCCGTGCAGTTCCTCCACACCGGAGTCATTCCGGGTTTCTTCAACAACCGGTTGAAGACGAATAATATCTTGCTGGATGAGCATCGGAGGGCAAAGCTGAGCGATTATGGCTTCTCCATTATCTATGATGATGATGAATCCGGGGTGAGAGGCCTTTGGTTATGTATGTTTGCATATTTTTGACTGTGATCTGTCATTTTTTGAGTGGTAAACTAACAGTCTGTTTCTTGAAATGTCAGGTAAAAGGAGGAAGTAATCAGAAGTCATGGTAAGAACCAACTACAGAATTCCCTGCTCAGTGTCACTCATTTCTGCTAAGATTTAGGTTCGAGTCATTTCAGGTCCAGAGGAATTGGACATCAGACGAAAACTCGATGTCCAGTATCCTGTTTTTTATGAGTATTTTTCAGGGCAGACAGTTCAGACAAGCATAAAACCCAAGTCTAAATAGGGTCCAGACAATAAACACATGGAAAATACTGTGTCCAGATTTTCGGTCAAACTGATCAATGTCAAATTTCAGACGAAAAACTTATGACTACTCGGTTTTCGGGTCGGATTTTTCTTTTTCCTTCTAAGACTGCCCTACATAAGAGATGCATGATTATAATGTTTCTTTGCATTGCATTTGCAGGCAAATGAAAATCCTCGAAGATGACATCTACAGCTTCGGATTCATAATGCTGGATTCCATCGTAAAGCCGTCTGTAATCCTGAAGAGGAATGAGTTTCTGCTAAAAGATTTGGTAAAGCCCTTCTTCACACTTTCTAATGAGTTTGTATAGCATACTTACTACTGAGTTGGTCCTAGAGTAACTAACCAAACTAATGACTTGGACTGGAGCATTGCCTATGAGCTATGGCTAGATGTCAGTGGGTCAGAAACATGAAAGTTTGCCCTCACAATTCATTTTCATAAGTTGTCCCCATTGGACCATTAAACCCTAGATTTGACATGTATTAACTACCTACTGCTATCTCACCTAAACAGAAAGACTTAAAAAATTGTTTGAACATATGGTACTGCAGTCTCTACTAGTGTGAAAGTTCACCCATAACAACTCACATTAGGACCCTGATTTTAATGGGGTTAAGAAAGATCTAGATATAGGTTGTCTTACCTTGAAAAACATCTCTGTTTATGGAGAGATTGATTCCGAGGGATCTTTCATCCCGTTTATCCCAATTGGCTAAGATTTCAAGTGTAAAAACGCCTTGCCGAGCATTTGGTTGGCATTTTCCCCCCAAAAAAATTGGTCAATTTTCAAGTTGACTATGTTTTCATGTGTTTGGTTATATACAATACATAGATTTTTTAGGTGGGACCCACTATTTCATGGGGAATTTTTTTCACGGTCTAGATTGAGAATTTGTACCACTGTTCTTTTTTGCGGTTGGCAAACTGCGGCGTCACAGCCTACCGCAGTTTGCCACAACCCGCCACATTTTACCGCAAATCATTATTTTTCTCTCTCCTCACTTTTCTCCTCTACTTTTTACATCCTCTCTCCTCACGTATCCCACATACCAATAACCTACCACAATTCCACCACACCTCACCATATTATTCCACAAAATACCGCATAAAAGAACAGGGCCTAAATTTCCCAAAATACCCAAAATATCGAAAAGTGAACCCAATCGTAGTTTCAACATTTCATACAGTTTTTCACATGATTATGGATGTAAACCAAACAATGTAAAATACACTTCGTAGGAGAGATCATACCAAGCGTACTATAATTGGCTCAAATCTCAAGGTTTTTACCAATGAATCATTTTCGAGTTTCACCGGGTGATTGTCTTAAACTGTTTACACATCTTTTACAGCCATCGCTGAGCAGTGACGAAGGCCAGAGCAGAATGGTTGATCCTACCGTACTCTCGACTTCCACAAAGGAATCCTTAGCCACTGTCATCTCCATAGCAGCCAAGTGTGTTTCTTCTGAATCATCCACCCGTCCTTCGTTCGAGGACGTTCTCTGGAACTTGCAGTATGCAGCTCAACTTCAAGCAACAGCCGATGGCGACCAAAGATTCAACTCCCCTGCTCGCTTATGATGAAGAGCTTCGAGTAGAAATCCCAAATAAAAATAGCTGCACATATTTATATTATTATTCTAAATGCATGTAAATCCAACTGTAAGCCGATAAATGTAGAAGTCCAAAACTCTCAATTCGATAGATTTCATGTTCACTTCACAAGCTATATAGGTTTCGATGGAGGCATCAATTACAGGAGTGAATTCTTCAAGTGCTCCAAAAATCTGAATTTTAGCTGTTTGGGTTAACAGGGCTGGTATTCTTTGCCTCTGCTGGATATTACCTAATACAATATTTACCCTCAAAATTGTCGACTTTACTCGTATTTACAACAGCAGTGAATCAGGAACAGATTTGTGGCAGCTTTGAGAATCTCAGGGTCTTCTGAGAAAATTCATGGTGAGCATTCTGGAAGAATGAACGGCATCAATATGCTGGAGATGGAGTGCAGCAATGAGTCCTTTCCAGGTCTCTCCGGGTGCTTTTCCCACTCGAAAGTCGATGAATTTATTTCGGCTTTGGTAGTAGTCCTCCAACAATCTCTTCTGGGGGTGAGAAAATGACAATTGTTAGTATACGGAAAAATCACATGCGGTTAATAATAATTCATACTTAGGGTCATTGGATAATAATAATCCCTACTTTAGAAATGTACCACAATAATCCTTACTTTCCAGTTTCCACCCATTGGATTATTGTAAGTCCCTACTTGTAAATATGTATATAGTAGGGGTTATCATGCATTCAGTAACCCAAAGTAGAGATTATTGTAATTCAATGGGTACAACGTAGGGATTATTGTGGTATATTTATGAAGTGATACTATTATTAGACCTGGCAATTCTCGACCCGACCCGGAAATCCGACCCAAACTGACCCGTAAAAAATGGGTTTTGAACACGAAATTATGACCCGGGACCCGAAAATGACCCAACCCAAAGAACCCTGTAAAAAGTGAGTCAGGTCGGGTCGGGTTTGGGTCGACCTGTTGGGTCAGACACTTTAATTTTAAGTGTTTTGTCTACTTCGGCCTTGTGCAAAAAAAAAGGGTCCATTTCATGAAAATTAAGGCCCAAAAGTAAATATTGGGTGGCTTTGGAAAACTATGCGTAGAGAGAGACATACAAATAAAATAATCAAATAATAAATGACCAAAACAAAACCCTAACACTCTCACTCACTCACTCTTTCAGTGAACCCTCAAACTCCTGCAGTCCCGCCTCTCTCCTCTCTTTCAGTAAAATAGTGTATTATTGTCCAAGGTCAGAGTTCAGTGCATTATTGTCTAATACCCTAAAAGTTCAGTATATTAGCATGGCAAAACCCTATATATTTCATAAGTACTGTTATTCGTGGATTGTTGGCGTAAACCGCATAATACTTGTAGACTTGAAGATTGCCAAATTTTGTCCCTCAGGTGTATAGTAATATGTCTATACAACTATGACATATCGTGGTGTTCGAACTTGGAAGAAAATGATACATTACACAGGTGTCTTTGACTAATTATAATCAATTTTATTAGTTGTAAGTGACTGAGAAAAAGGGCGGTCATGACCCGTAAACCCGACCCAAACCGCTCGAACCGGAATACACCCGACCCGTATTTACACAAACCCGAAATACACTCGACCCGTATTTACCCGAACCCGATATACGACCGACCGGTAACCCGCCCGCCCGCCCGTATTGACAGGTCTAATTATTATCCACTGGCACTAATTCGGGACTATTGCAATCCATTTTTTTTAAAATGATGAATCAAACATTTGAAGCACCTGTTCCCTGTGGAATGTGGTGATGTCTGGCTCAGAATCCTCAGTAGAACTGTCTGGACTTCCAATACTAGGTTTGGTTCCATCTGATGACAAACTGGAATCAGAAGCAGAACTGCCTGCTTGGAACCCATCCTTATAGCATTTGAAATTCACAACAAGGTCAATATCAACCAGTTGGTCAAGGATTTCCTGAATGGGAATGAAAAAATGACGGTCCATCAGATCAAAACGCTGCAAAAGTTCAATGTTCGAAAACTTAACAGAGGATGGAACTCGAAAGACCACTTGAATAAGCACGAGCTTGATAATAGGTGAGTGGCATTGGAGAACAAATCTAGAATGATACTTCAGGATACCTCACCATCCTAGGCTAACTTAAGAACAATCACCCCAGTATTTAAGATAGAGGGATCATTCTCAACTTGACAAAAACATTCCCAATCTCCCATCATAATTTGAACTCAACTTTTTTCTTAATCTTTTCAAATGCATTTACTTGTTGATTTCCAAACATACGAGTTTTGATTAGGGTGTGCAAAGATGCTTACAGCCTGGAGTCGTGTTCGAGGGATGCCATCCAGGATAAACCCGCTTTCACCTCTGCAACGACCTTCTTCAAGTCGCTTTGATAACAATCCAAAAATTATGCTCTCAGGAACTAGCTTCCCACGATTGATTGCATCAGCAATCTGTCTTGACAAAAATAAACAGAGAAGCTAAGAAACTCTTGAAGCATATTATTCTGTCACAAGGGCATTTGAAATATGATTTCTAGCAATGGTAATTCATCCATCTGCAAAGGCAGCAGGTGGAACCAACCATATTATTCTATCACAAGGGCATTTAAAAATGATTGGCTTCTCATATGTGACTCCTATGATACATATCAGAGGCATACAAGGTTTGCTAGAAATGAGGAGCAAGACATTTCTCATAGGTTTGTTGGAAATAAGGAGCAAAATTTTTCATAAGTTTTGTTGAAAATGAGGAGCAAAACATTTCTCATATAAATCACATGTATAAAGTTTCAATTATTAGAGAAGTGAGCAAACTTTTATCCCAGAAAGTACATAGTTAAGAACTTAGATTTGGTAGGGCAAATTCAGCACATGTGGACAGCAGAAAAGCATAATCACAAATCACAGCAAGAACATCCTAAGATGAAAGCCAATGATAATAACAATTAGAAATAAAAATGAGATTGGCTGACTTCACTTAATTGCACAAAATTACTTCTCCCACCAATTATTGGATAAAACAAAAAAGTTGATTGGCATCATGCTAATATCTCCGAATAAGAGATACATTTTAAAAGACATTCTAATTTTCTCCTAATCTTCAAAATATTTTGACCCTAATCAATAATCACTAGCACCTGCACAGCCCTGCATTTGAACATATAAAGCCCTTCCAGTTCCAGCTGCTCCAGCGATTACACTGTGGTCTTAGACTATGAAATAATCTCCCAACTCAATGGAATTGATCTCTATGGTCAGTGATGCTTACATGCATTATGCATAAAATAAGAGGGATTTATATTGGAAGTTGTTGTCAATTTGTCAGCAAAATCATTGTTAACGTTTTGCGGTAGAATATTTAAAATACAAAATTCTTCAGACAGAAGATGACCCAATGCGCAACTAAATGCACAAACTATTCCTGTGTCTCTCATGTTTAGGGTTTAATTACCTCGTCAAATCCATCATTGCAGAAAAGTGCAATTTATTATGTGCTCATGGTGTTCGTGCTCCAAATCGTATGATTATTCACTTGTGGATGTTAGATTGTTCACTCTTAATAGTGAGATTGTTCATTTGCACATATCCAAGAATATAAACTCCAGGTGCACGTAAATATATCGGCAGAAAAGTGCATCTAATTTAGTGACTTGTCATACAGTGCAATGTAGCTATTCAAAGAAGGTATCACTTTAGTTAGATATAGACTATATGAAACTTCATCAACTACCACAATCCCAACGTATCCTACTATCCTAACTGACAATTCATCAATAACAACCTCAGTTACAGACATTCATCAACTATTCTCCTCCCTCCCTAAAAATTACAAATGAAAACCCTAAATCCTCTCCTTTCTGGAGAAAAGAACGACATGATATCAATATTCACAGCAGTAAACTCAGTTCCATAATATTGCTCTCAAATCTCCTAATTCAAGATTTCCCGCCCAAAACATCAATGAAATTCTCGTTTCTTCGTTCAAACACCGTTCAGTTAATCACACAACAACAGAACACAACAGTACCTAAAATCACACCAAAAACTTGCCAAGAAACATCAAATTATCATAAATCAAATCGTAACCTGCTTGTAGATAGGCGAGTGAGGACTAAGATCCTGGCGAAGGAGACTCGAGATGGAGATATGCGGAACTTCC
The DNA here is from genome assembly GCA_029582165.1 of Portulaca oleracea. Taxonomy (NCBI): domain Eukaryota; kingdom Viridiplantae; phylum Streptophyta; class Magnoliopsida; order Caryophyllales; family Portulacaceae; genus Portulaca; species Portulaca oleracea. The sequence goes on along the minus strand of CM055868.1, from coordinate 64,962,315 downwards.
AGAAGCTTCGAGATCATTTCCGCGTAGACATGCTTCTTCGCATTCGGATTCCCAATAAACACCCACTGAACACCGCGCACAGAGTCCGAACCGTCCGTATCCACCGCCGGCGCCGGAAAACTTCCGCCGGAGGTGCCGGAATCGTAATCGGAGCTGTTGTAGTAGTAGTTATCGTAGTCGAACTGCGGAAGGGCGGCGGCGGATATGTGGTGTGATCGAACGCATAGGCGGAGGAGCGGCGGCGCCACCGCGGTCAGGAGGCGTTCAACGCCGGCGACGGAGATCCGGCGGCTGAGGGCGGTCATCGGAGAAGAGATGGAGTGTAAGTGGTTGTGGTGTCCCTGCTTCCCTGGCGTGTGTTTGTGTGTGTGGCTTGGAAAAATGGAAACAGAGTGGAGAGATATTTAGGGCGCCACGTCGTCTAGCGGAGATTTGTGCATTGAAATTGTAAACGACGTCGTGCAGGATTATGTGGAGAGCAAACGATGTGTATCAAGAAGGATTGGCATCTTGAGAGTTTTTGTTTGGTTTGTTTTAATATCACGAATGAAGTGTATGTTTGAAATATGTATCTATGAATTTTGATGCTTTGATTTTTAATTTTTATGTTAGAAGGTAACACTTTCTTGAAGAAATTACATCAGACTAGTATATTTCTTTCAGAAAATATAATTACGAGAAACTCTCAAACTATAATTTGAAACAACAAAGACAAAAAATTGATCGACTAATACATGAAGAAACAGTTTCTTCTACATTTAAGTTGTATTTTGATGTAAGAATTTGTATTTATTCAAGTCGAATATATGTTGTCATGTTGAGATGTCGTTATGATTGTTTAATTAATGAAATTCTTCTTTTGACTAAACAATTGCATTTTAAGGAGAAAAATAGACCCATTTCATCTTATTATCATTCATTATAATGCAAGAAAAAGATTGTTCAGCGTTATTTTTTCAAGCAATCTTAAAACTTAGCAACACTTATGATGCATTTGGCTATATTTGTCTTCGCTTTTTCTTTAAATAACAATTATATATTGTCTTATCTTTTGATTTCCCTTATTGAGACATAAGTTAATTTTGAGGTTAGCTCATATTCTATTGACTGGAGTTCGAACCTATCACACATTCTTGAGACATCTTTAACCTGAGGTGTCAAGGCAAATGTCTGGCCAAAGAAGGATGGAGGAATCGGTAATAAAGACCCCGTGGTTCTTGGTAGTACAAGATGTGAGCTATCATCCCTCAAAGAAACACAAGTCAACTAAATGAGAGAAGTCCATTTGGATTAGGTAACAAAAATAGTTAGGAAGCCGATGTAGATTTTTAGATGAATACTTACTTTACCGACGATCTAATTACTCGCAAAGTTATGGAGATTGACAGTGATATAGGATTTTTGAAGACTGATCATCAAAGAGGAACAACGATGTATTTTAAGAAGCAGTTGCAAAAGGAAAGACAAACTGGTTTGATGGATGGTCATTCATGGGAATCAGGGTTGTGAAAAATATTGAATCGCAATGCACTGTACTCCAAACATTGAAATTGTGGAAAACCAAACTTTAAAATTATTTCACAATGAACTCAACTATGAAATTATTAGACTACATTGCACCTCAACCAATTTGAGTGAAATTAAAGTATGACATATTAGACTTCAACAATCTTAACATTTCATGACTTGAATGTTTTTTTTCCAATTATTAAAAAATCAAGAATCCGTACACACAAACAAGCAAACAAACCATTACATCGCAAAACAATATCAATGAAATTGTCGCCAATAATCGCTCCTCTTCTCAATCTCATCTTCAACGCCATCAAGACTGGCCATTTTTTTTCCATTCGCATCGCCATTCATCATAACTTTCTTTCTACCATTTTGTTTTTTCTTACTTCTGCCTTTATCATTCAAAACTTCAAGGATGAATTCTTCAATATCAGCAATTATGTTATTACACAATAATATAACAAATTTGAATGCAGTAATCAAGAGATTTCAACGATTAAATTATAGTACACTTTATGAAAATCCATGAGTTGATTTGATCAATTTGATGACAATTAGACCTGTCAATTCGGGCGGGCGGGCGGTTTCGGGTCGGTCGTATATCGGGTTTTTAGGTAAAGGGGTGTGTATTTGGAAAATACGGGCGGTGTATTTTATGATTGCACTTTTCCGCTTTTCCTTAAAAATAATGTTCTCTAAATACTACTTTTTGTACAATATACATAATAAAATATGATTATCTTCTAATAATGATAGATTATTGTAACTATTTTAATTTAAATTAGAGAAATAACAAATAAATAAGTTGCGCTTATAGTTTAACGTTAAAAATTACAAAGAAAAATCACAATTTTAATAAATTTGAACCTAAAAATTAATTTTTCTATTGACAATCCACAATAATCTATTTTTTCTTTAAAAAAAGTTTTATTACTGAATTCAAAAGTAAATAATGAACCTCGTTTAGATTTTTCCTATATCTACCGCAAATAATGAATCTCGTTTAATTTTTTTTTGTCCATATCTACCGCAAATAATGAATCTCGTTCAATTTTTTCTCCATACCTCCCACAAATAATGAACCACTTTTAGTCGTTAATTTCCCCCCCCATATCTACCACGTACAAGGCTACAATCAACATCAAAAAATTTGTTCATTTGACAACAATGACAACAATGTTTAGAGAACCTTTTAAAGAAAGTTTTTCAACCAATGCAATGTACCCCCATCGGATTCGACCAACCATCCATTCATCTACTCTGATCCAGCTATTTACTTTCTCACGCCCAGAAAGAGAGATCTAGAGACTACAATGGGCGGTAACATCCATACTTTCTTCTTCTTCTTCCTTTTTACATTTCTTCTTCTTCAACCTTGTATTGTATCCCACATTGATTCAATTCCATTGTTTTCTGAATCATTGTCAACGATTTCTGGGCAGGCAAGCGAGCATCGACTCGCTCTTCGAATGCGAAATCCAACAAATGGTTGGCTCAGAATCCGAGCAAAAGATGGGGAGAGTGGTTTTTTCTGTTGTATACTCCTTTTTGGCTCACTCTTTGCCTTGGCATCGTCGTCCCCTTCAAGTTATACGAGGTTTGACATTGTTTTCTGCTCGTTTTTTCGCAAATTCTTGGGATTCAGATTGATCGTTTTGGTGGGTTTGTTGAGAGTTTTGTCGATTTCAGTGCAATGTCAAGTATATGTTGATTTGAGTGATGCATTTACTCATACTTTGAGTATCTGGGTCTTCACTGAATTTGAATTTTGGATTGGAAATTTGATGGGTTTTTTTAAGGACTGGAAGTTTCAGTGTAATGTGGATTTGACCTTTGGTGGGAAATTTGTGTAAGTATAAGATTTGGTAGAGTTTTTATTGATATCGACTTTTGTTTGTTAGATTATGGGTAAAGTCCCATTCAAATTGTGCGAGAGTTGACTTTGTTTTAGCTATATTTCAAGGATTTGAAACTGCCATAAATTGAATTTCATGAATTGGGTCGGGGATTTGTGCGAAAATTTTGTTGGGTTTGTTGATATATTGGAAAATTTGAGCAATGTAGATTGATACTTGAACGGTTAGGTTTTAATTATTGTGTAGGGTGTTGTAGAGTTCATGCTGATTTAAGTTGTGCTTCTGATGAACTTGGAACATTGATGTGCGATTTAGAGTTCGGGCGAAATTTGTTGTATCATGGTTTAGACTGTGTGCACATTGATTAGCTGGGGCCAAATTTGGAGGACATGGGTGGTTAATGTAGTATTCGCATTCGATTAGCGGTGAGGCCATGAAAATCATTTTGCGTGATTGTTTCGAATGTGGAACATGGGACTGCCTCTTCTTTGAAAGTTTGATTTTCTTTTAACTTAGAAAACACACTTGTGTTATCATCTGATTTGTGAATGCCCAATTTAGTTATTTGAGTTTCGACTTTGGCCGGATAATACAAGAGTATCAGTGTTGTTCCACTTTAGGGTGTGCTTAGGTCCAATGTATTTCCTACAAAGGGTCTAGAGGAACATTCTCTCTTTGTATTTCCTACAAAGGTTTTCCAATCAGTTTTCTTTACAAACTGGTTTTTTCGAAAGGCTTTTGGCGGGTCCGCAGGAATCAACCTCTCCATGAACTTCAGTTCAAGGAGGGGGCCTGCCTACATTGGGATCCCCCGAACCTGTTCAAATGTGTTTTTCCGTGAAGTTTTTTGTTGTTGTTGTTGTTGTTGTCTCAGGCGGGGACCTTGGAAGAGGTACTAAATTAATGGTTGGGTATTGGATCTATATGTATTGTATATTTGGTGTATGATAATCAGATTACAAGCGTGATTTACCTAATGTGATCAATGTACTGTGCTGTGGACAGAACTTCACAGAGCTGGAATACTTGCTTTTGGCTATGATTTCTGCGGTGCCATCTTTTCTCATACCTTTGATTTTTGTTGGGAAGGTAACATCTTATTTGCAAAGGGATAACTTGTCTCCAACGAAGGAGACAGTTGTTACCTCCCCTCGCTCAACCCATTTCACAGTTTGCCTGAATTGTCCTCTTGTTTATGGCTGAGATTTGGATGCTAATTTGCAGGCTGATAAAGGCATTCCATTGAAGGACCGGTACTGGGTAAAGGTCAGTTTTCTTTCATGTTGAAAGCTCAGATTTTTGTACTTCCAAACATAGGCTATCCATGCCATCCAACATTTCAAAACTTGCAATCTATGTTTTTGGTTACAATCTATGTTTGTTTAACTTATAAAGCTCTTCAAATGTGAAAGTAATTCCTGGACCATATAAGTTAACTCCTGTCTCTATTAACGGCTTATCGTGTGTGTTTACGGATGTAACATATTAAATCATATGCTATTGTTGTTGGCAGGCCAGTATTTGGATAGTACTCTTCAGTTACGTGGGTAACTACTTTTGGACCCATTACTTCTTCAAAGTACTAGGAGCTTCATATACATTCCCATCATGGAGGATGAATGATGTGAGTAATGGTGAATAAATGTTGTGATTCTAATAATTCGTTGTTTGCTTAGAAAGCTCTTGTATTTTTTTTTAAATTCAACCCGCTCATTCTTGTAGGTTCCCCATACAACCTTCCTTCTCACTCACGTGGTCTTCCTGTTCTACCATGTCGCCTCGAACATGACCCTTCGAAGACTGCGTCACTCTCTCGCGGATGTCCCAGAGAAACTTCGGTGGCTAATGGAGGGTGCATGGATATTAGCCCTCTCCTATTTTATTGCATACTTGGAGACATTAGCAATTGCCAACGTACGTTGATTCTTTTTTATCATTTATCACTAGCCATAGCCTCGTCTGTCATACTTTTGTGTATCTTTTTGAACACGATCCTTAATGGCTGCTCTTGTTGGTTTAGCATACAAAAAAAGCATGTACTTTTTTCATTAACCCCAATTATTGACCCATAGATCACATGTGTTGCTGAAGTTACACAATCTAGATGGGTACAGACTCTTAATCTTCATTCTAGACCCAGGATGTGATGAAATGTTAGAAAGTTGGTGAGATCTGCAACCAGGGCCCCGGTTTTGTATTTGCATCAAACGTTTGTGTTCCTCTTTGGATGTGATAAAGTCAGTTGCTTGTAAGTGTCAAATGGAATTAGTTGCTGATATTCTTGTTTGATTTTCGTCGTGTGCAGTTTCCGTATTATGAGTTTGTGGATCGAGAAGCCATGTACAAAGTGGGGTCACTGTTTTACGCGATTTACTTCATTGTCAGTTTCCCTATGTTTCTGAGGTAAGTGGATCCAGTCACCCTAAGAATTCTCACATGATACTCTATTTTGTAGCGCCACCAAAAAGCCCTGTACGGGTCAAATTTTAAAATACAGACGAAAAATATATGACCGTTACCCAGGCTTTTCTCGGGGTGGACAATTCGGAAAAATGTATATTCGGGTCAAAATGGGGTTTAGACAAGAAAAATGTAAGCAATACTCTGTCCGAATTTTCGGTCAATGTTAAAATCCGGACAGAAAATCTACAACCATCCCCAGTTTTTTCCCGGATTGGACAGCATTCTGACAGTGCTACTATTTTGGCTATTGATGATGTACTTGTAAAATTACTTCGAAATTGGCCTCTTTGCTTGCTGAGGGAATGCTAGTATGCTACCTTCATTTGGATCTGATCATTAGTAGGACCCACATTGGGGGTTAATGTATTTTCGTCTTTTTGAATGCTTGGTTCAGAATTGACGAGACACCTCATGACAAGTGGGACTTGGGAAGGGCGGCCGTTGACGGGCTTGGTGCAGCAATGCTTGTAACAATCATACTAGATCTATGGCGGTTATTCCTGGGACCGATAGTCCCCATCCCGGGAGCAAGTGAGTGTGCTCAATCAGGTTTGGCATGGTTCGCAACTCGTTCCAATACAACCTGAGAAACTCGCGCGTACTTGGAGGTGTTCGATTCTGCAGTTTCTGAGAGAGTTCGTGGTGACCCGAGAAGGAACTTTGCAACCACAAATTTTGCTGGTGTGGTTCCTTGGATGCAACTGATTGATTGTCAAGTTGCTCAGTATGATGTTTGCTTTTTTTGGGTTCTATGAAGATGACTTCCCTAGGAACTTTTTTGACAACTTTGCAGTTTTCTGAAGATTCGTTGCGTTCAGATGTCAGAAACCAATGATTTTATCAGTGATCAGTGATAAAATGCCAGAGTTTGTTACTAGAAAGAATGAGGACTGTAATGTGGTTCTGTGGATGATCTGCAATCTGCTGCATGTAATGTACTTGCTGTTGTCCACATTGTTCTGCTGTCAAAGTTTGAACATCTATCATTTTTATATCTGAGGGATAAGTTATTTAGATTGGAACATAAATGTGTAGAAGCAATCGTTTTCATCAATGTTGCTTAGAGTTAAAAATATGACTTGAAAGTATGACCAGGTTGATCAATGCTGATGAGTAATGAATAGAGTTGATTAGTGTAAGATATTGATTGTAAGTACTTGTGATAAGTCAAAAAGAACAAATATTTCACTTTCACGCCAATAAAATCATAATTCTTAGTAAAAAAGAATAGACCTTTCATTTTCATACCACTAAAATCCTTATTCCGAGTTTTAGTTTGGTTGATGAGTTGAAAGAGGATAATTTGTTGTGTCTAAATTATGTGATCACAATAACATATTTACAAGCATATCATCAACATGGAACTATGGAAGTGCTTAACATTATCAAGACTTACATTTTCGGATAGAATCTCATAACAATATACTTGGTAAATATAAAGCACGGTAAATATAAGTGTGTATATACACACACCGAGTTATAGGTAGGGTGAAAAACTATATAATACCTCATTAGAAAATGACTCAACCCAAATCCGACCCATCTCAAACCTTGTTGATCCGAAACCCAACCCAAATGAGATCAAGTTGAACCCGGTCCAAATGACCTAATTGACAAAAATACAGGTTTTTTAAAAAAAGAAAAAGAAAAAAGGGTGGTCACGTGCAAGAAGAGAAAAAAGGCATGGAAGCACGTGACCCAAGTCCGCCATATCCAAGTGAAGAAAGTATCCAACGTTCCAAGACGATAAGACAGATATTTCCTTCAACCCCTCTAAAATTAATATCCTTTTTTCGCCCCCTTCTTCTTCCTCCTCCTCTTATCCCTTCCTTAAACCCTGGTTTCAATTCTTCAATTTTGAGGGGTTTTAACTTTTACACATTTGAAGCTCAAACATACCCAACAATGGCGGCTTTTACTACTCTATCTATCTGCCCATGTACTTTCTCTTATAAGCCCAGCAATGTTCGGCGCTACATTTCTTGTTCCACCGGCCATCCTCACTCACTTGGTATGTTTTCCGTCTTTTTCTCTTTCAGCTACTTAAGTTGCAAGCTCGGTTGTTGTTAATGGCGGAATTTGCACTGTTTTGAATGTAATAATTGGGAAATTTAGTGGGTTTTGAATGTACTTTTGTAGTTAACTGTATCTGTTTGATATTTTGGTGGGTGGGTTTTAGTATACCTGCAAATTTTTTAGGGCATTTTTTGTTTACTCGTTAGCTAGTTTAAGAGTGTAAATTCACTTTGTAATTGGAGCTGATGTTGGTTTCAGTCATAGTTACTAGGAACGCTTCCTGGGTCACTAATTTTTACACAAATTTAGTCTAGTTTTGACTTCAGAATGCTTGTTCCCGGAACCCACGTCGCAAGGGTATGCAGCGTTCCCGGTAAGTGGTAACTATGGTTTCATGTTAAAGACATTGGAGGGTTTCTCTTCAAATTGCCCATGAAAACTATGATTCTATGAGCTAAGGTATAAATAAAAGAAATTATGGCGGGCTTTATGTGCCATTTTTTTGGCATGTTTTTGTAGAAGCCTCTTAGCTTCTTGAAGATTGTCAATTCGCTTTGGGATTGGAGCTAGTGCTGGTTTCAGTTTGAAAGACATTGGAGGGCTTGTATATATGATATATCTTGCTTAAGGAAACTTTGAGCTATCTTGAAACAATAGTTTATTAAGTATTGTTTGTTGAAAGTATAGGAATTTCCCTCCATTATTTGGAAAACATTCCCTAGACTTTCCTCTTTTCGTATACCTTTCACTAGTCTAAAGTTGAATGTATCAAGTTTGTCAAGCCATGGACTGTTTCATGGAGGAGAGTTCTGAACAAGGTTTTAGGGGAGATGGATTTTGAAGTTGGAGGGGTAAGGAGAAACAAGGAAGGAGAGAAGCTCAAAATCTGAGTTTGATATGAGTCTTCCTCGAAAACTCTATTAGAGAAGAGCCGCACATAGTAAGCTCGCTGAAGAAATTGACAAGCAATTATCATCTTGAAAGGCATCAATGAAAGGGGGGGAGGGGGGGGGGGGAAGACCACCAAACACAAGAGTATGAATTTGCTTCATAATAATTGGGAAAACATTCGTCTTTATCTATCTCAAGGGCTCAAAGAGAAGGAACAAGGTTCACTAAGGGAGCACATCGCCCCTACTATGGTGTAACAAATAGATATGAAGGCCTTCTACAACTATGTCTCACAAAATGAGGGTGAAATTTTTGGTAATGTTTCTTTAAGGAGCTACTTGGACCAGACCATTTGGTGTTCTACTGTCCAGCTAAGGTCCTTTTATCAATTTTCACTTTGATTATGTGGATTATCTTCTCATCCATGAATATTTTGCCCAAGATAGTCTCAGAGTTTGGTCTCCAGTGTGGTCCCGCTAACGTGAGGTCCAAAGGGATCCAGATGTAAGCAACCGTCCCCCATGCACAAGAGTGCATGACGAGACTGATTCCAGCGGACCCAAAAAAACCTTTTGGAAACCGAAAACAAAACCAAAGACCAAATGGAACACTGTTTGGGAAACCAAGTGAAAGAGAGCAACAAAGAAAATGTTAAACTTCATACATGTGTGCTCCAAGCGATGAGCAGTTAAGCAAGCTAGTAGTTATACTCGAAAAATGTGTATAATCTCAGACAAGCATGGATTTTCTTGGTGGGCCATGGAGTGGGTGGAAACCCACTCCTGTTTCTTAGACTTATCCTCCTTGTAGGAACGTCAATTAGTTAAAGCTTCTTATTTCACCCTTTGAAAGCAAGAAAGTTCTATATTGGCCCTCTGCGTAATCGATGATCTAACAGTACATGTTTCTCTGACTCTAAGGACCTGTTCATTTCAATGGAAGTAGAGGGAGGGGGGGGGGTTTAAAAGTTTACCAAAATTTAAATTTGAATTTGAAAATTACAAAAATACAAAAATTTGTAATGGATTATCGTCTGTTTTCAGGTACCAGTACATCAAAAGTACCACGCAGACGAACAGGGAGACTTGAGGGTCCTAAGACAAGTATGGAGGATTCTGTGAAACGGAAAATGGAGCAGTTTTATGAAGGCTCTACTGGTCCGCCTTTGCGTATTTTACCAATTGGTGGCTTGGGTGAGATCGGCATGAACTGCATGCTTGTTGGGAACTATGATCGTTACATTCTGATTGATGCTGGTATCATGTTTCCAGAGTAAGTCTTTGTTGTATTACCTCCCGAATTCCGATGTCTCTTCTGTGTTTGTAAATAAAGCATGTAGGTGCAACTTGCTGACCTGCCTTTGCTTATCTTTCCCATGTTCAGCTTTGATGAGTTTGGAGTTCAAAAAATCATACCGGATACCACTTTCATAAGAAGATGGAGGCACAAAATTGAAGCTGTTATTATTACACATGGACATGAAGATCACATTGGTGCGTTGCCATGGGTAAAGTTTCTTTCTGCTACATACTTGCATTACTTGCGCCTGAAGTCTGCTGGTGTGTTTTAGATTTTACTAACCTGATTTGTTGTTTTAGGTTATCCCTGCTTTGGATTCAAGCACGCCAATATTTGCATCTTCTTTCACCATGGAGGTATTTAATATGAAACCCTTATCCCGTTTTAAAGATATTTGAGCACCCCTTCCTTTTTATCCCACCTATATTCTTTGATTTGGCGAGGGCTTTTGGGTTCTATTACTTTTGTCTTATATTGCTTGCCAAGGTAAGGTTGCTTACATTTGGATCTCCCTATACCTCGCTTAAGTGGGACCAACATATTACATGCACTTGGAGTTTATTCTCCAGGATATATGCAAGTGAACAGTCACATTATTGAGAGTGAACAACATGATATCTGCTAGTGAACAATCACATTATTTAGAGCACAAACTCCAGGAACGCCTAATACATTCACCAACACTAGGATTATTGTTCTTGTATTGATTTTTGGGCAAAAGCTGCATGCTTTGAAGTCATTGAGAAACTCTGCATTTTGACTATTTCACGGGCGATTAATGAAAGAGTATTGTCGTCCTGTTTTTGAGCAGCTGATAAAGAAGCGTCTAAAAGAATTTGGAATCTTTGTCCCATCAAGGCTGAAGGTATTCAAAACTCGGAGTAGATTTACAGCCGGTCCATTTGAAATAGAGCCGATCAGGGTCACTCATTCCATTCCTGATTGCTCTGGATTGGTGATGCGCTGTGCTGATGGTACAATTTTCCACACGGGAGACTGGAAGGTATCCAGATTTATACAACCCTTCTTTTAAATAACACTAGTGGTCATGAGGCTGCTTACACACATTTGGGTTACCTTCATCAACATGTATTTTAAGCTGAATGTGAGTTATTTGCTTACAGATTGATGAGTCACCCGTGGATGGACAAGTATTTGATCGTAGTGCACTGGAAGAGCTTTCAAAGGAAGGCGTCACACTTGTATGCTCCTACTTTTCTTAATAGATGTTTTTCGTTCGTCTTACTGCTGATTGAATGTGTTGCTCAAATGAGTAGAATGGAGCGAAAACCTAGAGGTTTTATGTAGAGCTGTCAAAAAATCCAAGTTCTGGTTATTTAGGGTCCGACAATTCGGACAAGCCTAAATTCGGGTTCAGGCAACGGAAATAAGAAAAATGTTGTGTTTGGTACCCATTAGAATTGGTCAGCGTCAAAATGCGCATGAAATGTCTACGACTGTACCCTATCTTTTCCAGTTAGCCTCTTGGTTGTACCATACATACCATAAAATCAGTCATCTCATTTTTTGTAATCGAAGTGACGCTTGTCATTGATATATTCTTCAATATTTGACCTTTTTTGTTGTGTGTGTATGGTATCGATTTTTGGCTGACTGTCTTTATTGGTCATGTTCATCAAATTGATTAATTAGTTTTTTTCTGAGCTGGAATCTCAATGGGCAATGTTTCCTTGTTGTAGATGATGAGCGACTCTACAAATGTACTCTCACCCGGGAGGACAATTAGTGAAACTGTTGTGGCAGATGCTCTTCTAAGGCGCATTTCAGAAGCCAAAGGAAGGGTTATTACCACCCAGTTTGCATCAAATATACACCGCCTTGGGAGTGTAAAGGCAGCAGCCGATGCCACAGGGCGAAAAATGGTATGCTTGTTTAGTGATTATCATGACACATTTGGCCACTTATCGTTTGTTAGTGCATTCAATGCCATCTCGATTATATTTGTTGCTTAAGAGGATCCTGATGTTCACATAGGTATTTGTGGGAATGTCCTTGAGAACATATTTGGATGCTGCTTGGAAGGATGGGAAAGCACCTATTGACCCTTCAACTTTGGTAGGTTCTATGTTTTTACATTTCAAAATGGTTCTTGAGAATCTATATCTTAGTTTTCGACTATTAGCTTCTATGTTTTCTCATTTTGAAAAAGAGAAAAGCCCCTTTGAAACATTATATATTATATGCACCTAGATACTCCAGGATATCTGCAGGTGAACAATCACACTATTGAGAGTGGATTTGATATCTGCTAGTGAACAATCACACTATTTGGAGCACAAACTTTAGGAGCACGTAGTAATTGCACATTGAAACATATGTTTTGTTGCACAAAGAAAATAAAAGAGGAGTGTGTCCATTATTCTTTCTCTCGGTTGGAATCTTAGTGACTTAGTTCAAAGGGTAAATGGGTTAAATAGATTTTACCCACCCACCTTTTTTTTTTCTTAAGAAGTTCCCATCGGTTGTTTATTTAATGTTGTGGCTTCCCCAGGTTAAGGTGGAAGACATCGATGCCTATTCTCCAAAAGATTTATTGATTGTAACAACAGGGTCCCAAGTAAGTAGTCTAATTACAGTTCTTGTATCTAGTCACTTGGTTATTATATCGTGTCATTCTAAAGGATTTCTAAAAGTTTCCAGCAGTATTCCTTTTCACTGGCATGAAACTAGGTTTACAATCATGCTTTTGCCATTGTGTCAGGCAGAACCGCGTGCGGCCCTAAATCTTGCATCTTTTGGGAGCAGTCATTCACTTAAATTAAACAAGGACGATGTTATCTTGTACTCTGCAAAGGTAATCAGCCAATAAAAATTTTGAATTATTATTCATTCTACCGTACAAACACTCAGCTACTTTCAAATTTGATTTACTCCTCTTTTTGTGGTCTGCATAGGTTATACCCGGCAATGAAAGTCGGGTGATGAAGATGTTCAATCGTATAGCAGATATTGGATCAACATTAGTGATGGGTAGAAATGAGATGCTGCATACTTCTGGTCATGGGTACCGTGAGGAATTGGTATGTTCTTCGATAATTAAAATTCTGACACGCGAATTACTTGGCTGAGAAATCTTTTCATCTCTTGGGCAACTATTGTAGATAGCCCTTTTTTTTCCATTGTCATTACTCGAATCAAATATATTTGGAGATCAAGTTTCTGATGTAATTTTGTGTTGGTATATGTTTTATTTACTTAGACTCTTAAGAGTTTCGCTTACATTGTCATTGTATAAGTTTTCTGTGGTTAGACTCTTAAGAGTTTGATTCACATTAATCTTGCTTTTGAAGGAGGAAGTTCTGAGGATTGTGAAGCCACAACATTTTTTGCCCGTTCATGGGGAGCTGTTGTTCCTAAAGGAGCATGAACTGCTCGGAAGATCAACAGGTGTCCGGCACACTGCTGTAAGTTTGAAAATTTCCTCCAAGTGGGGTTTATAAGATGCCATACCTTATCATTATTATAACTAGAGTTGGAAAAAATTTGACCGACCTGAAAAAACCGGGTATCGTAAGAACTTGTTCGTCCGAATTTTGGCATTGATCGATTCGAGGGTATCAAATATCCGGACACAATATTTCTCATATTTTCATAGTCCGAACCCTATTTTTTGAGCCGAATTTAGGTCTGTCTGAATTGCCCGACCTGGTCTGACCCGGAAACATCTGGCCATCAATTATCATACGGATACCAATATTGACTGCTTTGACCGACGGGAATTTGACTCGGACCCGAATTCTTGCAAGCTCATCAGGAAAATATTTGAGTGTCTCTGGATGACCTGAACGCGAACTGCCTGTGGAAGTCATCCCACTTCATTATAAGCTTCCTTTAGCTTTAATGTTGGTTTTTTTCTTTGTTCAGGTGATAAAGAATGGGGAGATGATTGGAGTGTCCCACCTGAGGAATAGGAGAGTCCAATCAGATGGATTTATCTCCCTCGGCAAAGAGAATTTACAGGTAACAACTAACAATTCCTTGTTCTTCTTCTTTAAGGGTATTTCTAAAATGGAAGAACAAAAAGCACCTAATAATTTCTAACGAACAATTGCTGGAAGTCCTTATGTGGTCTTCTTGGTCTCGAGACTGATAATAACGGTTGTTACTGTAATCACAGTTGATGTACAACGATGGTGACGAAGCATTCGGTACATCTGCTGAACTCTGTCTCGACGAGAGAATGAAAATTGCTTCAGACGGTGTAATTGTAATCAGGTAGGACAAACACCAGAACATCTCTGGGTCCGTAAAATTCGTTGGTTAGTAGAACATACCAAAAGTTACCCGAACTTGCCAAAATTTACCAATGCTTATACTCTTGCCAATACTAACTCTTTTTTGGGAAAAAAAGTGCTACTATATTACTCCCCCTTCCCGTTTGATCCATCACAATGTCTTTCTTTGACTTACAATTTCTCACAAAATATTTATCAAAAAAATGCAGCATTATAATGTTATGACAGTATTTTTCGTTATGAATATGATGATAGTACTTTTGTATGGTAGAATATTGTGTATGTTGAGAAATTAATGGTCAAAGTTTTCAAAGTTTGACTTACGCATCGATCATAGTGAAAAACAAAATGGGAAGGCGGGAGTAAAATATATATAATTTTGCCATTACTTACCAAAAACTACCTTTGTCCAAAGATTACCTAAAGTTAACTTTACCATCATCCATTTACCAACGAATGTTACTGAGTCAGCATTTTAGCTTTTATGAGCTCCCTCCTTTGTATGTGCGCCTGTCATTTCCTAATGGTACCCTTTTTACGTATGTCTTGAAGCATGGAGGTGCTACGCCCTCAAGCAGCAGAGGGCTCTTCAGACAATTGCTTGAAGGGTAAAATAAGAATAACAACACGTTGCCTATGGCTAGACAAAGGCAAGCTTTTGGATGCACTACACAAAGCTGCTCATGCTGCACTTTCTAGCTGTCCTGTGAACTGTCCTCTTGGACATATGGAGCGCACAGTTGCAGGGGTGCTGCAGAAAGTCGTGAGGAAGTACAGCGCGAAAAGGCCCGAAGTTATTGCGATTGCGATGGAAAACCCGGCAGCGGTTTTGTCAGAAGAAGTCAATGGAAGGCTGTCTGGAAAAATGAATCCTGGGTTCGGGGTGTCGGGTTTGAGAAAGGCGGTCCATGAGAAGAGGAAAAGGTCGGGAAGAGGACACGAGGAAGATGATGATGGGCATGTTTCTTCTTCAGTAGGCACCTCAGAAGGTTTGTCTTTGTTTTCCTCGTTATTTATGTTTATTACCCAAATTGTAACAAGTCAACAACAGTCCGAGTGTAGTCCTGCTAATGCTAGGTATATCACCCAAATTTCAAAAAGGAATAAAAAGGAGTCTATGTTGGTTACTGGTAGACCCTACAAAACTGACCCGAGAAGCGAAACCCTAATTGCATGACCCAAGCCCTGCCCAAACCGACATCCGAAAAAGCTTCACGTAGAGCTGGCAAGATTTGGTCTGGCTCAGGTACCCGAATTTGTCCAACCAGGAAAACCGGGTTTGGTCATAGATTTTCCGTCCGAATTTTGACAATGACCGAATATTCGGACACTGTTTCTCTGTTTTTCTATTGTCCGCACCTGATTTTGACCCAGATTTAGTCCCGTCTGGATTATCCGACGGTCCAATCCAAAAAAAGCAAGTCCAAACATCAAGTTCTCGCCCAAATTTTGACTTCGACTTACCCGAATTTGACCCGGACTTGAAGTTTTGCTGGAAAACATGGGCCTGATACTCAAGCCAAACCGAGCCTGATTAAAAGTGTTTTTTTTTTCCAAAGATGTTTCTTTTTCAATGAAATCATATTGGACCTATAATCGGATTGCTGGAACTGAAAATCGCCCCAACCCTAAACTGAATTGAGCTGAAACATCGATCGACCGAAACTTAACCTGATCTGCGCCTAAACAGAGTTTTGAATAGTTTTAGGTGTTCCTTTTTTCCCCTATCTTACCTTTTCTTTGACCTTTATCTCCTTTTAGGTGCTGATGGTAGTGAGTTTGATGGGTTATTCATGGATAGTGATTCACCCGCATCTAGTTCTGATGGGGACAGCTCCTCTAGGGTTTCTGAGGAATCAGATGATTTTTGGAGGTCATTTATGGGGTCATCATCAGCGCAACAAACTAGTGATCCTAGGAAAAAAAGCAACGATGCTTCTAGTTTAGCAGAGGGACAGGTAGACAATAACACAGATGAGGAAATTAGTGAAGGTGAGTCCGATGAAACAACACGCAGTCGTTCCTCCTCAAAGTCAACTAAACGAAACAAATGGAAATCGGAAGAGATTAAGAAGTTGATTAGATTGCGTGGGGATTTACACGGGAGATTTCAGGGTGCTCCCAAAGGACGGATGGCGCTATGGGAAGAGATATCATCAAGCTTGTTGGCTGATGGGGTCCACCGAACACCGGGACAGTGCAAATCTTTGTGGGCTTCTCTGGTTCAAAAATACGAGGTCAGTTCTCATAAATGCTTTGAATGAAATTATGCTAGTTTGAAAATCGTAGCTGAAATGGGTTATCTTGAATATATTATGAGGATACACTTCGAAAGAGACTGATGAAGACCTGGTGGAATTTGTGCTGACCCGAACCTGCCTTAAATTTAGGGTTTTGAACACGATTTCCAAACCTAAAACCGAAACAAACTTGAAACTGACCTGTACTGAAACCGACCCGGAACTTACCCCAGTGTAGTCTCGCTAACTGTAGGCAGCCTTCCTGCATGCATGGGAGTGCGCGAAGAGGCTGATTCTAGTGGAAATTCGCAGGGTCTAATCATGCATAAATTTGATACTTGTTAATGTGTCTTGAGTTAATGGTTTATTCATTTAATAAATAGAGAGAGTAGTTCTTCTGGGGTGGCCTTTCATCTTTGGAACTTTTGCATTTGTGACTCTCAGTGATTGCATTCGCCAATTCTTGTCTAGCAGGAGAGCAAGAGTGACGCGAAGAGCAAGAAGAGCTGGCCTTACTATGAACAGATGGACACAATACTCTCTGATATGGGAGACAAGTCGCAAAGAAATGAACTCGAACTCAACTCCGCGATTTCTGAATGAAAGACTCGATCTTGATTCATTCCTATGTGTCACGGACGACTGTTGGGACTTCAAGCATCGGCACAATCAGTTTTCAAGGATGATTTCATGCCAAAAATTAAGAGGGGAGGTCGAAAAACACAATCCAATCAATGGGGACACTCTGAAGGTTTGAGACACTGGGGACTTTGGGGGTATTTGTTGCGGGATTGCTTATTATTTGTACAGGAGTCGAGAAAAGAAGGAAACAGATGAAATTGATCCAAATTTTGACTGCATTAATACAAATTCTGTATTATTGGCACATATTTTTGTTCATTAGGAATTTTGTCTTTGTCCCCTTTCAACTTTTGATTTGGATTGAAGGATGTGTGTTATGATGTCCTAATTCTAGGGTGTGGCATAGAAATGGGCAATTTGTTCAGAGAAAACTGGGAGTGTTTATGGTTTGATAATTGTGATGAAAAGGTGGGTTTTATGAAAATTGAGCTATTATTCATTCTGATTAAGGGTAGTTACCTTTATGTTACTTTGTATGCAATTCTATTGAAACTGTATCCTCATAGAGTTTATTGGTTAAATTTTGAGCTACCAAATGACCTCACGTGTCGTGTGTCTAAAGGATTGGTACATTACTACGTGTCGTGTCTCAAAAGAGGTGGTAGTCATGACAATTGTATCTTTATATTTCGAACCCCCACCAAGACTTGATACTTGATGGAAGCAAAAAAATTTCCTAACGATTCAATTACTTGTTGTGAACAGTTTGATACTTGTCATTTTTCTTGATCCGTAAAATTTGTGGGCAAATTTGCTTACCCTGAGTAACTCAACTTCATTTACCTTTTATTTGCACATTATATGCAAGGAATTTGAACTTTTTGATTAAAACAAAAATAGATAAATTAACTAAATATGTTTGATAGTAGAATTTATGTGTTGTATTTCATCGAATCTAATAATCCACAAACTGACAACTCAATGCTGATATCAACATACAGAATTCTGAATGATATATTACTTCCAAAATTTCATCTAACAATCCAAAAATTCACTGAATTCATTCATTCCTCAAGTATTGTACCGAGCTCTCATATAGACGTCATACAAAAAAAATACAAAGCAATGTGAACTAAAGGAACAATAAACTACAATCACAGGAACTGAGGACAGAGGGCGAGATTTGAATTTCTGTAATGTAATCTGAGTGTATCTAAAGCACGGGAGTGACTAGAAGGCTATCGTATTTAGCATGTCTTGAGGAGCCACACACTGCCACAACAATCGGTATGGCTCGATATCAGCAGCATTGACACCAAGTGCAGCAAGATTACGTCCATACTCCTGGTTAAGATGATCACAAAGTGATGCCAGTTATATTAATAAGATACGGTGCATGGTTTATAATAGAAACCCTAGTTTCACTGGGTTGCTTAAAGTAGCCCGACACAATGTCAATACTTGGGAGATCTGACAAATCGGCTCGACCTGAATGACCCGCCCGAACTAAACCCGAAAATGCCAATCTGCCCGATACAGACACGAACCCTACTAGGACCCGAATTTATCTTGCACCAAAGTTGGCCGTTTTTTCAAGAGAAGCTTATCGTCTCTAAAATAACCCGAAATCAATCCAAATGGAAAATGACCAAAAACCCAAACTAGACCCAGCCAGAACTTCGTTGGTTCGACATAACCCACCCGAACCAGACTCAATGACCCATACACAAGGTCTAACATTTGGTTGCATTTTCTTAACTCAACGCCAAAGTGTACGCATATACAATCTGACCACCAACTATGCCTTGGTGTCATAGTCTGACTACATATTACTTGAAACATTTTAGGACCCAATCAAACTTAAACCAACAAATTACCTGGTATACCCCACGTGTATGATGAAAAGTAGGATAATTGGTTACACACCTGAATATCAAGGAACAATTGCATGCAGATTTTATCAGTATCAGACACATTATTGTCCAACACCTCAGAGCTAGCCCCAGCTCGTCTTTGTGCAGTCATACGTAATTTGTGCAGTGAACTTGCTGTTTTTCTGGCCTGGGGAAAAAACCAACATTGTTCTTGTCAGTTTCCAGCTAACAGCAATCTGAAAGAGGACTTGGAGAGGAGATGTCAATTATATACATACCACACTAACGAGTTCAGAGGCCAATTTATGATATCTATCGGTGATTTCTACTGCAGTGCCTTGTAGAATTTCTGTTTTTGTTGTATCATCCATATAGGTAGTAGCCGTTTCTCCTTCCAAAAAGTCCTGAATTTCATTCAAAGATGCCGATTCAGAAGAAAGCCCATGTTCGGTGATGGGGTTTAAGCAAATAGTTAATAACCCATTCCGATATTTGCTTTGCATTTTTTTTTTTTGGGGGGGGGGGGGGGTTGTTGTTGTTAAATTGAGCAGGAGGCTAAAGAGACTGAGGAAACACGTACCTTCAAAGGGTGAAGAATGCCTGAAACGTAAGGAGAATGCCGGACAGGAAGAGGCTTATTGGTCATCCTGTAAGTTGCAGTTATTCCCTTCAGCTGTCTCAAGTCCTGAATTATTTGTAAGACAATTTCTGTTAGCAGTGCAAGGAGAAAAGGTTTGGGGATCCAGACATAGGCAGTCTTCCCCCATGCACGGGAGTGGATGAAGAGGTTAATTCTGGCGGACTCAGAAAAACCTTTTGAAATCCAAAAACAAAACCAATTTGAAAACTATTTGGAAAACCATTCGGGAAAACCGACATCATAACTAGGAAGAAAGGGAATGGTATCTTGTAGTAATCTGTCCCGTTCAGGATTTTTTACCAGTCATTCCATTGTACAAGTTTTCCACACAAAGTATGAAGGTATAGCCGAACAGGTCCTCCCATCCTGAACAGGTTTACATCAAACACACTAACAGGCCAATTATTAACCTCACCTCAACAGACTTCTCCACCAGTGACTCTGTTATTGATTTAATCACCACGGGTACTATATCTTCCAAAGATTTTCCACTTTGCAATATGCTCTGTTTGACTGAATCCAGTACTTCGGTAGGGCATGATGAAAGAAGCTGAATGACATGTCCAAGGTAGTCCCCACAAACCTCAGCCACAATAAGCTTTACATCATGAACAACCTGAAACTCAAAGAAATTTTTTTGTTAACCACTGTCAAGTCAAATTATGACGGGCCTTCAGTAGTACATACATCATTTGACATTGACCAATAAACGGGATATTAGTCACATTACTACATGGAAGGCACTAACCATAAAAATGCATGAGGGATGGGGGGACAACAAATGTAAGATGACCTCTTCTTCAATGCAAGTTTCAATTTGCAACATTTTAAGGTGAACATACACAATAGGAGTAAAATTGAAGGAGTAGAGCATACATAAATAAAATCTTCAGTTGCAGCAGACATTGCCCATTCCAATCCAGGGTTGGCATTTGCATTACCCGTTGACCTAGCACGAAGTCCAGATGACAACCAACTGGAGTACCTATACGACATACACTCTTTTTCAACAAGGCCACTCATTTGCAAATTCTGATCGATCATGAAACATAACTTAAACATATATATAATATGAAAAACAAATCAAGTGATTTATACTGCAGCACTGACCTTGAGAGAAGTTGCAGAGAAAGCCGAAGAAATTTGTCTGAGCAAGACAGGACAAGGACATCTTCACTCCAGCATGCTCTCAAACTCTCATACAGAGTCATGCTTTGTTTCAAAGCCAGAGCTGGAAGTTTCCCATCCTCATCATGTGAATTCTGAGCCACCACCAGATTTGAAGCTGTCAATGCAGAATCAAGAGCCCCTGCTATTTCTTGGAACCTAAAATAGTTGAATTGGACCAGATATAGCCATTACCCACGACACAATTACATTAAGCTTACATAAGCGGGAAACAAGTAGTTGCACGGGGTACCTTAATGAGAAATAAACCCCAAGATTCCATTGCTTCATGAAGTCAATATATACAGGCGCTGCTCTGAATTTTGAAACGGCGTATCTGGATGTGCAACGGCCTTGACATAATAGAATGTTATGATTAGTTAAGAAACACACAATATACACTACTTATATTTCTATCCACCACACTAAAATACAAAGTTAAAGAGAGTCTGCCATGAAACTTTCTAGAATATTAGGATCCTACCTTCTAAATAAGAGAGGAAATCTATGCTTGACTTATAATTTTTCAAAAATTCTGTAGGTCTTCCAGGTGAGAAAGCACCAGGTTTTCCCTTTTGAAGAGCTGAGAGGACCTCTTTAAGAATTGAATTGGCCAAGAAGTCAAACACATGAAAACCTGAATTCTCTGCACAAAAGGATTGGCAAAAAGACAGTAAGTATGCAAATCAGAGAAACTAAGAAGATAACACCTATTAAATATGCAAAACACACAATATACACTACATATATTTCCATAGATCATTATACCTCTAGAAGATATTTTCAGCAGGAATGTACATTCTTTCTCTATGTATTGCTTAATTTCTTGGAAATCATGCTCAAGTAGATCTCCTGAAGCCTCTCCAATCGACCCTGAAGAGCCATGAGGAATAACCTTCTGTATTAAAGGAGCAACAATAGTTGTCCTGAAAATTTCTTCAGCATTCCCAGTACTGTCGATGGCAGCATAAGCACGTAAACAATTGTATATAGCATTTTCATCACGGTGCTCTAGACCGTCTACAAAGCAATGTCCCAGGCTGGCGTCCAACAAAAGACTAGCAGTTTGAAATCTCTTTTCAATGTTCTGAATGAAAGGGAGGTCCTGTACTGCCAAAATGCAGAAACAAAACGAACACAGAAAAGAATAAATGAGTTATAAAGGAGAAATATCAACTTCTGGCTTCACATAGACAATAAAAAGCCATCTACAAGATTCCCTACAATAGTGCAAAACAAATAAGACAACTCTGGCCAAATAAGCATTTTAATAACCATGTAACATAGCTCAACTTCATGGCAATAGAGCAAGCTATCACCAAAAGGAGGCTAACCCTAGATTTTTCACCCCTAAAGAACATGAACCATGTAATACTCAAATATCTTTTCCCCAGCACCTGAATGCATGCTCACTCCCAAATAGAGCCACTTTTATAATGTAAATATATGCCAGACTAGAGCCAACAGAATGGGAAGGAGAGGCAACAATGAAGTTACTAAGAACCATTGCCCCCAGTACAAATATTGATTTCTCCTCGACTTGTTGAGCATATACATTGTACTAAAGGAAGTGTCAACCCAGGTCATCAAACAGAAGAAGGTAAAATCTAGCTCCCAATCTTAGATAGATGAAAAGAGGAAAAATATCATATAAAAAAAAATGTACAATACCGCATAAAAAGAAATTCATCTGACCAGCAAAGAATCAAAGTGCATGTGTAATTTTTTTCCACAAAACAGCAAGGCAAAGACAGAGAGGTGAGCAAAGAGACCTTTGCATGAGCCATATAGAACTTCAACCTGTTCATTTCACTTGCAATTCTCTCCAGAAGCATGCTTTGAGTCTCTCTTACATTTGATTCAGACTCAGATTGTTGTAGAGACATTCCATTGCTAAGATGATTCTTCTCTACTGTGCCAACATCGCCGTTTGACCAGTCAGCAGGTACACTAGGTAGCTCCTTTATTAATTTCTCAACCTAACAAGAAGTAGAATTGCATTACATTCAGTCACATAAAAAGAACCCAGAATTGAGAAAAATAATCCGTCCTTAACTAATGAAGACAAACAGCAACAGTGAAAACACACAGAAAGCCTACTATGACAAAGAGCCTCTTGCTCACAGGCAGTATGGCCCCCAGCCAGGACCCGACCTTGGTTCCCCACTCTCACAAATTTTATATGGAGTGAAGAAAAGTATTTTCTTCACTCCTAGTCTCAGCAGGGGAGGGGCTTTATGGTCAGTTCCTATAAACTATAAACCTAGCAAAAGTTTTCCACCAGTTTGATTACAGAGACTAATGTAGCTATACCAAACGATCCGTATTCAATTTGACACCTCATGAGCACGTACAATGCAAAATTCCATCAATGGAATTTGTATCCCCTCTCTGCAGAGTTCCAGAACTCAAAGGAATGAAGAAAAAGGATGAGAGTGTGTCAACTAGGAGAGAGGGGATACAAATCCCCTCTAGTTTCAAGTTCTCTCCCTTGTTCACCATTCATCCTTACCTCTATCACTATTGGATCATAACATGAAGCCTACAACAAAACATACTAAACAAAATATATATTTTTTCTTTGAATTCCCCTCTAGTTTCAAGTTTTCTCTCTTGTTCACCAATGTTTTATCCTTCCCTCCAATTTAGAACTCTTTTTTTCCCAGTCTTTTAGTTACTGAGTACCTAAACTTCATCTTTTCGAACCGATTGTATCTTTTCTCTTTGAATTCCCCAGTGAAGCAGCAGACCAATGGCCTCCCAAGAAGCCAAAGTTCGATGATATCACTACGAAGGGAACACAATGCACAAGTGCATATACAATGCATTATACTCCCAAGGATTATAATCTAACAACTAGATCAATATATGGCATACTCAAACACAAACGATCATCAAGTCCAATGTGCGGCCTCAATTCTCCATGAACAAACAAAAACAAGCAATCAAAACCCCAAATCGTTCAATTAGGGCAGAATCACAAACCTTGGAAACAACATGAAACGTATCCAGCAACAGTTCCAAAACCTCCCTCGCATTAGCAGCTTCAGCTCGTTGTCTAAGCCCATCCTGCAACGACACAAGCGATGCCTCGACACTATCCCTAAACGCAGAGATCTTCTCCCTGAGATCAGACAAAGGCGCTCGCATTCGAGCAACAGCAGAATCCACATCGACGAGCTTAGTACTGAGATTGACGAAGTCATTGTAATCGCGATTGATTAGGTCAACCAGTTCGTGCTTGAGAGAAGACAAATGCGACTGGAGTTGAGATCGGAGAGTGTCGAAGGGTACGAATGTTCGGAGGTCGGAGATGTAGGATTCGGAGTCGAAATCAGGAGAGAGAAAGAGGTCTTTCTTGAACCATAAGGGGTTGGAATCGTCGATTGGATCGCCGAAGAGGTCCGTCGGAGATCGAGAAGGTGCTAGATCTGCCGACGCCATTGTTGCTGATCTTCAAAGCTTCAAGGGACGAAGTGAATCACCTTGTTAGCTTATGTAACTGTTTTCAACAAGTTATGCACTCTACAATAGTGTTATTATCCAACTACTAGTTAACCTATTTTTTTTATATTTTTTTTGGAGAGATGCTACTAGCTAGTAAGTAGTAACTTTTTCTTTCTTGAATCAAAATAAAATAATGGATTTTTGGGTCATTTTTTTATATAAAAAAAGGGAATCAATAAACACCAGAAAACCTTTCTTTCAAGGGATCTTCTAAGTATATCTTCACGTATAGAAACTAGAATATAACAATATGAGGATTCTAAATAAAGACCAAATTTAACCAACTAATCCGCGGCATGATTCCTTTCGCGAAAAATATGAATCAGAGTAACCTTTGAACACATCGTCATAAATAATTGAATGTCTTGAACTAATTTGGCAATCTCCCAAGGAACTTGGAAGACATCTTTTACTGCATTAATAAGAACTAGATTATCACCTTCCAAAATGATTCGCCTATAGCCTCGCAAGACTGCATCCCTAATCCCTTTTCAGTTTTCACAGTCATGACTTCGGCAACCAAAACCGAAAAACTCCCTAGATTGAAGAACGCCATTTGAAGCACCCTACCCTCCTCTAGCTATATAACCACCTCCAGATCTACTTAGGCTCCTAATTCCATCAAAATTGAGTTTAACCATATCTCGAGGGGGTTTTGTCCGAGAGACCCAACTAGATTGCTTCGGAACCATCGAGGAGCACATTCCAGGTCCCCCAAAGATTTAGTTAGCCTATCCCCAATCCTTTATTCACCATACGCACGTTTAGCTCTCAACTACCTACTTAGGGAAAGATCTTTAACTGAAAATCAACATATTTCTTGTCTTTCAAATACTCCACAAGGGTGCTGCAACTTGTTTAATAGTAGACTTAGGATCTGTTCGACAAAATTAGTGTTTTAGATAGCTGATAGTAGTTTATGTAGCATATAGCGGTTTAAGCAGCGGATAACGACGTTTTAAGTAGAGGATAGCGGATGACTGTTCAAATAATAATTGTGTTCGGTAAATTTAGCAATTCAATTAACAGATTAATATGAATTGACATAAAATGGTATCAATAATTTCCAAAGATAAAATTTACAAAGGGCATTTTTTGACCGAAAAATATGAAACGCTACTCCAAACGCTAAATGTTAACTTTATTAGCGTTTCACAAAACACTCCTTAAAACGCTAAACGCTCCTCAGAACACTAGTTTACCAAATGCTAATATTTATGCAATTAGAGTTTTGATTTAGTCAATACGCTAAACACTACCCCAAACACTATTATCGAACACAGCCTTAATTGAATGTAATTTACACCTATTGAGGAGTCCCTCAAAATGATCACTTGCCTCTAGGAAACATGGGACCCAGACATGCCTATTTTATTGTTATTAATTCAATTTTGCATACTAGCTCTAATATTAATGTAGTAAAATATATTTATTTAAAAATATTAGAGTATATTTAGAATAGTCTTCTACCAGTGTGAAGACACACATCAGCGTTCCTTTTTTTGACTAGGATATCCTCCACTCGTACGTACGACTTAGTCCACCAAGCTGTATGACAGCAAAATAGGCAGCAAAGTGAGTGATTAACACGGCAGTAATCCACATTTGGTGTTGTGCAAAAAATGAGAGTTATGAAGATGAAGCCTCTTCTGCTTGTTATGATCATTCATGTCCTCCTACACCTCTTTCTAAATTTTCATCTTACATTTGGGTCAGACACCCTCTACCCTGGCCAATCCATCTCTGGCAACCAGAAGATCACCTCCAGAAATCATATTTTTCAGCTGATTCTAATTTCTTACTATTTTGGTATCACCTACACCAAACCTTCTGATCAGCAAACGGTTTGGTCCCCAGACACTAGTTACTACTGTGAGTGTGCAGAACTTGCACTATCCATAAACGGTGACCTGGTAATGCATTGCTGTGTCCATCATTCCGACTGCTGTGTCCGCAATCCTCATGTCGATGTAGGAACCGTGAAGATCTATTCTAGCAGCTCGAAGTCCGATTTCAATTCTACCAAATTAGTTCTGGAGGACAGTGGCAACTTGGTACTCAGGAGTATTTCAGACCCAACCAATATTCTATGGCAGAGTTTCGATCACCCGAATGATGTCTGGTTGCCTGGTGCCAAGGTTGGTTTCAACAAGCTGACTAACATAAGACAAGTCTACGGCTCATTCGAGCTGGATTCTAAGGAAAACAACTCAATCATTCTCCAGCATGGTTATGGAGAGCCTTATGGTGCTTGTCGGCTTAAAGGCTTCTCTCTCGCATGCTCAATGGAGTTGGATGGGTATTCTGGTGAAGCGGATATGATACTGTCTCACGACACCCATGTCTCGTATGTTTCCACTGAAAATGAGACCTATTTCACTTATTCAGTGGCCGACCCTTCTGTGCTCACTTTCTTCAGGGTGGATCGCAATTTGCTCAATCAATTTACGTGGTCAGATGACGTGAATAACTGGATACCATCCATATGGAGGTTATCTGACACTTACTGCAATCAATTTGCAGTCTATAACAACAAAAGGGAATTTTACCATGGATCAGAACCGCGACCAGGATCCTCAAAATGGAGTATTTTCCAATGCCACGAAGGAGAACGAGAGGGATTCGTGAAGATTCAGAATGCAGCAATAACACCAGCCGGTACAATCAGTTCACAACAGATGAGTCTCCAGGGTTGTGACAAACAATGCTCTGAAACAATCTTCTGCAGAGCATATACTTACGGTTATTGGGGTACATGCACCTTGTACATTCAACACTACGTGTTTAACATTATACATGGTGCAGTAGGACTAGATAATGATATATATGTTCAGCTTGCAACAAGAAAGGTCAAGCTAGCGCGCCAGGTAAAGCCACTCATGAAACGGGCAAAGATAGGGACTATTGTTGGAATTGGCCTTATTTGCATCATACTGACGCTGGTGGCTATCTTTTGGAAACAACGTCGGAAAGTTGTCCCTGCATCTCAAGACACAAAGGGGTTACAACTGATGAGGTATAGTATTCTCCGAACTACAACAAAAAATTTCTCTGCTAAATTAGGGGAAGGAGGGTTTGGCACTGTCTATAAAGGGCACTTGCCCAAGTCATCCCACGCTATAGCTGTCAAACAGCTCAAGCTTGACTGTCAAGGAGAGAAGCAATTCAGTGCAGAAATTAGGACTCTGGGTGCGATACATCATGTCAATCTCGTGGGTCTCAAGGGGTTCTGTATCCACGGTACGAAACGGTATCTGGTGTATGACTACATGCCACATGGGTCTCTCGACAAGCACATATTCGGAAACAGCCCCTCGTTTTTGGATTGGGAAACGAGG
Source organism: Portulaca oleracea (assembly GCA_029582165.1). Lineage (NCBI taxonomy): Eukaryota > Viridiplantae > Streptophyta > Magnoliopsida > Caryophyllales > Portulacaceae > Portulaca > Portulaca oleracea. Next base: position 64,934,671 of record CM055868.1, on the reverse strand, counting down.
TATCAAATCGCTCTAGGGGTCGCAAAAGGGTTGGCCTATCTCCACGAGGAATGCCGAGAATGCATCATACACCTTGACATAAAGCCGGAGAATATACTGCTCGATGCTGAATTTCGACCCAAGATTGCAGACTTTGGGCTCACGAAGCTCTTAGGCCGAGATTTCAGCAGGGTATTGACTACAATGAGAGGGACAAGAGGTTATCTTGCACCCGAGTGGATTTCAGGCGTGCCCATCACAACCAAGGTCGATGTCTACAGCTACGGTATGCTATCTTAAAACCAGTCGGTGTTAACAGCAGTAACTCACTTTTACTTTTCCGACGTGGGATATCTTTTCTTACTCATTTCTGAATCGCAACAGGTATGATGCTTTTTGAGATCATGTCCGGTAGGAGAAACTGGTGTCTAACAATAGAGGAAGAAAACGACTACTGCCCGTTTGAAGTGATGCAACAATTAGCAAGTGGTGGAGAAATGACAAGCTTGCTAGACAGCAAAATCCAGGGGAATTCAAATGCAGAAGAGGTTATTAGAATTTGTAGGGTTGCAGGCTGGTGTATCCAAGACGACGAGAACGATAGGCCATCCATGGTGCAGATAGTACAGATTCTGGAAGGAGTCATAGAGGTTGTTACTCCCCCAATGCCAAAATTTATGCAGTTCATGGCAAGTAGTACTCTAGAAAAGTCTCAAAATGAGGTAAGAATCAATGTGTAGTATATTGGGAAGGTTGATTTTATTACTCAAACTGCAAATGGCTAATTCACTTGGATGAACTCTGAGGAGTACAATTTCAGTGTTTTTGCATATTTGCAACTTCAAGAATATCTAATTCATTGAAAATGTTTGGTTGTATACGTGATGTCGTGCAATCAACCTGATATGATAATCAACCTTCTATGCAATCAACCTTATATGATAATCTTCCATTCACAGTCTTGATCAAGACCTAGGATGCAAAGGAAATCTAACGAATTGTTGGAAATAGCAACACTAAACAGGTCTATTATATAGTTTTTGACTCGAATCCACCATAAAAGTTGCTAATCAATTTACAGCAATGTGTTTTTCAAATCAAATCTTCTTGAATGCAATTATTAAGACAAAACCTAAAATCAAATTGAGAAGAACAAGGAAATGAACCTGATTGAAGTCTGTTGAATTGTTGAACTGCTCAGAATTACTGAAAGATTAACACCCAAGCGATGCAGATCGAGCAGACGATGCAGTATAGAGTGTCCAGAACGAGAAGTAGGGCGAGAAATTAATTGATGTGTGTCAGGGTTTGGCGGTGAAAGTAGAGTAAATTACATTTACCCTACCCGACATTTGTGGTAATAATTTTTGCACACCCGACATTTGGGAAATAATTTTCACCTTACCTGACATTAAGTGAAAGTGATTTTTAGCGGTAAAATCTTGTCACTTCTCATCGGAAATGAGAAATCTGATAATGTTCCTATATGACTATGTGAATGTATCATATTGTCCATTAATATTTAGAAGGAAATGACTTAAATGATCCTTTCATCGTTTTATTTCTGATGAGAAGTGATCGGATTTTGCCACTAAAAATCACTTTCACTTAATGTCAGGTAGGGTGAAAATTATTTCCCAAATGTCGGGTGTGCAAAAATTATTACAACAAATGTCAGGTAGGGTAAATGTAATTTACTCGGTGGAAGTATAAACTTGAAAGGCAGAGGTTTTGGGGGAAAATTGAACGCGCTCAATTGAAATTCCCTCCCAAATGTATAGCTTGAAATTATTAACCGCTGCCAAGCTTATGTGAAAATTTAATGTGAAAATTGGAAAAAAAAAAAATTAATCCTGTGGAGTATTGAAAAACAATGATCCGAATTTACACCTTTGGTGTAAATGAACTGAAGTTTAACTTCTGTTAGTTTTAGCATTCATCGTTGAGTTAAATGTATAAACTCATGTTAAATAATTTCAATATACAACAATATAGTTTTAATCATAGGGCAGGACCATTCAAATATATATTGTCCCAATACCCTTATAGTTTTTGGATTTTTTTTTTTTAAAAAAAAATAGGGTAATCAAACAAAACACTAGAATTTCTTCTTTCAATGGATCTTCCAAGTGCATCTATAATTAATGATAAACCGCTATGGAATTAGAATTATAACAATATGAATATTCTAAAGAAATATTATATTTAACTAACTAATTTGCAGCACGATTCCCTCCGTAAAAAATATGAAATACAGTAACTTCTGAATACATCGCCATAAATGCTTGAATGTCTTAAACTAGTTTGGCAATCTTCCAAGGAACTTGGAAGACCCCCTTTATTGGATTAATGAGAACTAGATTATCACATTCCAAAATGATTCGCATATAACCTCGAACAATTGCATCCCTCATCCCACTTCACATTGTCGCGGCTTCATCAACCATAACCGAAAAACTCCATAAATTGAAGGACGCCACTTGAAGCAACCTATCCTCCTCATCCCTAACTATTTAACCACCTCCAATTATGCTTAGACTCCTAGCCCCATCAAAATTGATTTCATCCCGATGGGATTTTGTCCAAGAGACTCAACTAGATTGCTTCGAAATCGTCGAGTAACACATTCTAAATCCCCCAAAAATTCAGTTAGCCCATCCCTAATCCCCCATTCAACGGGCACACACTTTGTTTTCAACAACATACTTCCAGGCAAGCAGGACCTTGAGGGTAGGCCAAAAAAACAACCGCTTAGAAATTATGACCTTAAAAGATATTTAGTTTCATTTTAAGGGCCTAGATAGCCTAAACTTCGTTACTAATGTACTATAATAAGGGCCCAAGGTGGCAAGGCCCACCCCCAAACAACCAAACTTCAAAGGTCTGTACATTGGTTTCCATTTCTTTTATTTTATTTGGATATTGACCGCGAGGGACAACCCATTAGCATAATTGACATAAAATAAAACGATAAGTAGGAGAATGAAGTCATAATTTGTTATAGGAAAAGTGGACTTTGAAAATGTTAATTTGTTATCCTTTACTTGCTATCCAAGATGTACTAGTTGCCCGAAAGAAACTTAGAAAATCCATCAAATTCTTTCTCCATGCTTTTCTATGTTGATGTTCATCACGTTGTTTGAGTGAAATCGATCATTTATCTTTCCGCTCTCCATAACTCCATCTCCATTTTCTTTTCCTCACATAGTCATGCCTAGTTGTAGAATGTTGTGACAGTGTAAAGAAAATGTGTGAATTTTCAAAATTTCAAACTCACATTGCATTAAAAGCAAATAAGGTAAACCTTTAACCCTAATTTTTATACAGGTGAAATATATGTTTGTTCATGCTCATATTCGAACAACATGTACATTATTCCTTAGAATTAGTCTTAGATAGTCCAAGTAGATTTTTATTGGTTGTTTTTATGTGAATGTTGTTCGAATAAATTATAGGGTGTGTGTACTAATCATTTCCAAGTTATGGAGGGTTATTATGAGATTGTGATGATATGCGAATGGATTGTGTGATATTATGTTTGCAGTTAGCTCTGATTGAATTGTGATTTTTTTTTTTTCCGATTATTGAAAGCCAAATGACTTGAAAGTCCAAGGATAACAGTGAATAACATACAAATCAACAAACAATCACTGCCAAAAGATAAGATTAGTACCAAACAACTAAATAAATTAACACAGCAAATACTTTAGCGGTCACCGCAAGCGAAGGAAAACTTCACTTTTTAAACACGATGCAAATTTGTGATAATATGTAAAAGATGACAATTAAAATAGAATGAAACTAGTAAAGTTAAAAGTTCAGTTCATTCACAATAAAATTTATTTTGGATTATCTTTTTCCAAATATCCAAATCATAATTTTTTCCCCCAATTTTCACATTAAATTTTCATTTAAGCGTGGCAGAGGTTAATAATTTCAGCTATACATTGGGGAGGGAATTTTAATTGGGCGCGCTCAATTTTTTCCCCAAATCAAAACCTCTGCTTTTCAACCTTCACCGCCAAACCCTGACAAACATCAATTCATTTCTCGCCCTACTTCTCGCTCTGGACTCTCTCGATCTGCATCGTCTGCTCGATCTGGATAGTCTCGGTGTTAATCCGTCAGTAATTCTGTGCAGTTCAACAATTCAACCGACTTCAATCAGGTTCACTTCCTAGCTCTTCTCAATTTGATTCTAGGTTTTGTCTTAATAATTGAATTTAAGAAGATTTGGTTTGATCTTCATCGTCTCTTTGTTGTTGTTTGTCTTCGTTCTATTCTAGAAACACATTGCTGTGAATTAATTAGAAATTACTATTGTGAATTCAAGTCAAAAACTATAATAGACCTGTTTAGTGTTGCTATTTCTAACAATTCGTTATACTTCCTGATTGATATTGTTATTCCTGATTGATATTGTCTTGTTCAATGATGTGTTGACACTCCTGATTGCTATTTCTTACAATTCGTTAGACTACTTTTGAGGCTATCGTGACTGATACTGCCTTGTTTAGGGTTCATGATCAGCTATACATACTAATTCCCTAGTGATGACTTAGTTTCAGAACTTTATGTAAGATTATGCGACACTTAAGTTGCTTATTATTTTTTGGAGCTCGATAACCAGTCATAGTTTTGATGGTAATGTGTAGAAATCCAAGGATATATAGGAGAATTTAGTTTTCAAATTGTTCAGTATTTTTCAAATATGTGTAGAAATAATTCGTATTAACTTAGTAGATTGTATTAATGAGGGATTTAGCTTTCAAGTTACTCAGTACTACTTAGTTTGCGCTCTATTATTGGTAAATTCTAGTAAGCTTCATTATTGTGGAACACACAAATCTTGATCTAACTTATTATTACCGAGATCATAACCAGGCCAAAACATGCAACATTTAACATTTCTTACAACATATAAAAAAAAAAAAAAAAAAAAAAAAAGAGAGGACATTTCTCACAAACCATACACAATAATTAAGACTCTCAAGGCTCTAACCAAACAGTAGCAATTGAATACACACATATATATAGCAGTAGCTGAAAATGATTTTATGCTAAGACTCTTACTTATATAAGACACATTACTTGGTGGGTAGGGGGTTCTCAGATCTCAACTCTGATTCCTTGGTGCTCCTTGCCTTCTTTTCCTTGGCCTCCTCTTCCTTCCAAAAGTCTCCACGAACCAATCATGGTTTTGATCAGTAAAGTACTTCCCAATGGCAAATCCAATTGCGAATCCACCAACACAACCCAAAGCTCTAACGATCCAGTCTATCATGTCGGAGTCTTCTTCCTCATTGCTTGCTACAATGGGTGGTGACGGTGGTGATTCATGCATGTTTCCACACTCGTGAGACACTTGAATCCCACATAGCCCTGGATTCCCTTCGAAGGAGCTGTTATCAAAGGTATCAAACTGGTTTCCTTCCGGTATGGGCCCTTCTAGATGATTGTGGGACACGTTGAAGACCGCGAGAAATGTCAAACTTGTGAGCTCTGGGGGTATCCCTCCGGAAAGCATGTTTGTAGACAGGTCCAACGATTCAAGGTTTGACATGTTGGCAAGGGATGGTGGGATTCTTCCCTCAAGATTGTTGTTTGACAGATTGAGTTGTTGGAGCCCCCGAAGTTGGCCAATGGAATCAGGAATCTTGCCTGTGAAGTTGTTGCTTGAGAAATCGATGATGCGAAGCGACGTCCATATCTCTGGGTACATCATCTCATTGCCTTTATTTGTTATGATGATTGAGTAATTGTATTCCCTTTCAGATGCTACCCCAATACTAGGTGCATCTGTGGACAACACAATAGTTGTCCCTGCTGCAGCTGACGAGCCTTTGTCAAAAGTCTTCATGGAGTCCCAAATTTGAATGTAATTAGATGGTAATTCACCAATATGAAAATTGTGCGAGATGTCAATGATTCGCAGAGATTGGAAATTACCGCTTCGTTTTGATTTGTTAATTATTCTACCATGAAATCTGTTGTGGCGTAGAATGAGAGCCTGCAAGTGTGGAAGACTCCCAAGCCATGATGGGAACGTATCATTGACATGATTTTGGCCAATATCGAGTATGACCAGCTTGTTGCAGTTGACCAAGGATCTGGGAATACTTCCCTCTAGTTGATTCTGGCTCAATGTAATCATCTTCAACTGGCAAGATTTAGGGTACGAGCGAGGAATGACCCCATTGAAGTTGTTCCCTCGTAGATTCAACATCACAAGGGTACGGCCAACTTCATGACTAATGCAGTTAGGAATCTTACCTTCCAAGTAATTGTATGAAATATCAAGGTAGTTCAAAGAAGTCACATGGCAAAGTTGCCGAGGAATGCCTCCCACCATTTGATTGTTGGAGACATGATAGATCATTATAGAACTCGGTGGTATGGGAAGTAAGCCTGATGGAAGGCCTCTAAATGACTCCAAGGGAGAAGCTCTACAGGGCGCTCGAACCCTACCAGAAAGTTTTGGGACAGATCAAGATAGGTTAGCCACATTCTACTGATGTTGGCAAACCATTGAGGTATCGTGCCATGAATTCTATTGTGGCTTAGGTCCAACTGTTGAAGCTCATCTTGATTGGCTAGGAATCGAGGGAACTCATTCAGGTTGCATGAGTGGAGGAATAAGACGTTCAACTTAGGGTGTGATTCATTGTTAGCAGAACTGTCATCAAATGTCATATTGACATTATCTAATTCCAAATCTACGAGGAACTTAAGCTTTAGAAACGGCTCAAATTTTCCATACAAGTTTTCATTGCCTGAAAAATAGACCTGGCTAAGGTTTACAAGTTGGGAGATCTCTTGTGGTATGGGACCTTTCAAGTGATTGTGCCCAAGGGTTAACCAATCTAACTGGGTCAAATTTGCAATTGAAGAGGGAATGCCACCATGAAAATCATTGTCTGAAAGGTGTAAGTCTGTGAGCCTTGTGAGGTTGCCCAAAGAAGATGGTATTGATCCCGAGAAGGAACAATCATCCAAGTAGAGGCTTTCCAGATGAGCAAGTCGCCCAATGGAAGGAGGCACCTCGCCATAAAATGCCGTGTCAGACACATCAATTTCTCTGAGGCGACTATTTGGTTTAAACTCAGGGAGGACACCTTCAAGAGCAGAGTTACCACCCAAGAACAACGATTCAAGGTCTGGAAGGCCAAAGATAATCAATGGAAATTGACCGTGCAAATTAGCACCAAAGAGGTCAAGGTGTTTTAAAGAGGTTAAGTTGGTGAGGATGGTGGGCTTTAGGGACGATAAGTCAAGTGCAGCAAGTTCTAGATGGGTTAAGCGAGTTAAGTTGCGCAATAACTTCTCCAGGCTAAGATGGTTGAATCTCATACGCTCATTCGCTGTAAGATTCAAGACTGAAAGCTTGGACAGTTTTGAAATTTCAAACGGGATTTGGCCACCAAATTCTGAATAGGAGAGGTCAAGGCTCCTCAGATCAGTCAGATGACCGAGTGCGGAAGGGATTGGGGAATGATTGAAGTTATTATAGGCAAGATGAAGCTCCTGGAGATGGGTAAGGCTAAAGAGGGAGCTGTTTGACGGGAAGTTCCCATACAAACAACTTTCACTAAGGTCGACCCCAATCACATGGCCTGTCTCCTCATCACACTTGACACCGTCCCACGTGCAGCAATCATGGCCATTATTCGGCCATGGTTTCACTTGTGGATCGGTGGATACAGAATTAAGCGTCTCACAATTCTGGTGGAAGCTGTGCCTAAAATGCAGCAAAGCAGACATCTCATGAAGAGGGCACGGTGGGCGAACAAGGGGGACAGAGTGAGGAGGAACTTCTCGTCCTGAAAATACAGAAGAAGAATAGGAAGCAGATGTGAGAATAAGCAACAAGGTGGTGATGATGGGCAGGTAGTAATAGTATTGACATTGCCAAGAAGCCATGGCAGTAGAGTGATCTATGTCAATAAGATTAGGTTTCTGAGAGTGTTTCCTTGTTGCTTAACCCCTTAACACAATACAATTGTATTTATAGGCCAAAGTTCCGTGAGAGACCAGCCATGGTGCTGTGAAAAACCATGAAATGATCATAGACATGTAGTGGTAGAAAGTGCGGAGATGCTTCCAAGTTCTTGCAAATTTCATTTCATTAATTACCATATTCAGTCGTAGATAGTGTGAAAATGCTTCCAAATCGTTCCAAATGTTAGTTCAGTGATTCTTATGTAAGACCGTCTCACCATAAATTTATTGTAAGACGTATAATATTTTGGTGACTATTTATGAATATAGGGGTGACTAATAATTTATGTGGGCTGACTCTGATAAAAGTCACTCCTTGATAAATTATTAGTCACATTCATATCCAAAAGTCATTCTAATATCATTTATTAGTCATAGTAACATATTTGAAATGTCATCATGTGAGTTGTCCGTCTCATGGTAAATTTACATGAGACGGTCTTATACTAGAATTTGCGATGTTAGATTATGCTTGTTTCACATGTTATTTCCTGAAACCGATAATAATAATAAACTTTTCATGCTATTTCGTTGATAGAAAAAACTTTTATACTACTTCCAAAACAAAATTCATTTAAGAAAATAATTAGAAAATGGTAATAAGTTAATGGTAAGATTTATGCAGATTTGATTAGATAATAAAGTATATTTTATTGAAAGGTAATCTTTTATTACATATATTAGATTATGTAGGGTTTTACAAATTAAAAAAAATAATAATTAAGATTCTTTCTTAAGCATCGCCCTTAGAGTTTATTAATTGAGAATAATTTGGGTCATATATCTTAACCGTCCCATTATATTTGTCCACTTACTTAACTTTAGAAGACCAACGCATATTGAGAATTGAAGTAAAAAGTTTATAATTTACCTAAACTACCCATACTTTAATTGAAGATAATAGTTGTTGGAATTGTAAAAAGTGATAAGTGAATTTATTAATTAGGCGTAGAAAATGAATTATAGTTGTTGGAATTGTAAATGAGACAAATATTTTGGGACAAAAAAGCTAGTAAAAGGACAAATAATTTGGACGGAGGCAGTATATACATGTGAACCAAACATTTTGCCCCCTTATGTCCAAAGGACATCATCTTAGTTGAAAAAAAAGAAAAAAAAAATCGGCTGATGTATTGACAGTGGTGGATTGAAGTATGAAATCAGAGAGAGAAGAGTAGAAGATAGTGTAAATAATTCCAAATCAATTGTCGGGGGGAGACTTGGAGAGTCTATACAGAAATGGACGGAGATTGAGCAATATTCCAACGCCATGCAACACGTTCTTACAATATTCCAACGCCATGCAACACGTTCTTTTAAGACTTAAAATTAAAAGCTTTGTTCAAACTAGGAATAGTTTCAATAGTCATATTGATTAGGATACTTGATTTAACATTTTGTCAAGTACACATTGCAAGGAATTACATACCTCTTAGACGAGCTAGGAATCAAGGGTGTGGTCCCATACCCGACTCTTCCAAATAGCAGTCGTACCCATGTCTGTTTAGCCGCAGTACAATCGGGATTTATATATCATCTCTACAGAGAGTTATGATCGAAAATTTAATTCATTTTGGGTTTAAGAGTTCGGTTTAAGCAAGGTTCACGCAAAGTTAATATTGAGAGAGAGTTAACTACAATCAAACTAATTAAAAGCTTAAATTAGCAAGGATCTAAAGCACGAGGAATAAGCACAGAAAAAAGGGAGGACTTGGGGGTTGTTTTAGCCACCTAGCTGACATGACACGACATGGACATTGACACATGATATGTGTCCGACACCCACTTTGGCAATCAGACACTTTTGAGTTGTATCCTTGGATGATCCATAAACTAAAGCGGTTATTTTGGAGGATGATGTAGAGTGAACATATTCATGCTAACAAGGGAAATTTTGACTGTATTCTGGATGAACTCTTGAAGTTTATTGATAATTTTTATGTTAGACTTTGTCTAGTTGTTATTATTGTTTTATGAATAATGATTATGAACTTTTAAGTATTTAGCTTATTATAATAATTGTGCTTGTAGCCATATTCCAAGATATAAGCTCGGTTATTACATAAGAACTATCACAAAACATGCAACATTGAACATCCCTTACAAGTTACAATCCATCAAAAAAGAAAAGAAAGAAAAATAAAATATCTAACAAACCATTGCACTAGTTAAAACTAAGCCTCTAGGCTTGATTCTAACAGCAGTAAATACACACATATAGGAGTACAACCATAACTAAGTTTATGCTTAGACTCTTGCATAAGACACATTACTTGGTGGGTGGGCAGGGGGGTTCTCAAGTCCTCCTCCTTGGTGCTCCTTGCCTTGTTTTTCTTGATCTCCTCTTCTTTCCGAAAGTCTCAACGAACCAGTCATGATGTCGATCAGTGAAGTAATTTCCAATCACATATCCGACTACAAATCCACCAACGCAACCCAGGGCTCTGATGATCCAATCAATCACATCGGAGTCTTCTTCCTCGTCATTTCCTGATACAACCGACGGTGATGGTGACGATTCATGATGCACATTTCCACACATTTTGGGTACTTGGATCCCACATAATCCTGGATTCCCATCGAAAGAGCTGTTATCGAAAGTATCAAACTGGGTTCCTTGCGGTATGGGACCTGTCAGACGATTGTGGGAGACATTCAAGACCTCAAGAAATGTTAGTTGTGCTAGCTCTTGAGGGATCCTTCCTGAGAGGTTGTTCGTAGACAGATCCAACGATTCGAGGGCACTTATGTTGGACAAGGATGATGGTATTCCGCCCTCCAAATTATTGTTGGATAGGTTCAGTGCTTCAAGCCCCCTTAATTCGCCAATGGAGTCCGGAATTTTCCCTGTGAAGCTGTTGCTTGAGAAATCGATCACCCTCAAAAATGTCCATATCTTTGGATACAGCCTTTCACTGCCTTTATTTGCTATGATGATTGATAAATTGTAAGTAAAATTCCAATTTACCTGTCCCGTGGGCATGCTTACAATAAAACTTATTGTAGCCACAGATGTACTTGGTTGGCTTGCCTCGACAATTTTCATTGCATCCCAATTTTGAAGGTAGTCAGACGGTAAATCACCAGTATGAAAATTGTGTGAGAGGTCGACAATTCTCAGGGATGGAAAATCACCACTAACCTTTGACTTGCCTATGATCCTGCCATGAAAATTATTATGTCGCAGAACAAGAACATGCAAGTTCGGAAGACTTCCAAGCCATGACGGGAAAGTGTCATTGACACGATTTTGGCCAATGTCGAGTACCATAAGCATATTGCAGTTGACCAAGGATCTAGGAAGTGTACCCTTTAGTTGATTCTGGCTGAGATTGATCATCTTCAACGCACATGATTTGGGATATGAACGGGGGATGGTCCTGTTGAAGTTGTTGCCTCGCAAATGCAAAATCATGAGGGAATTGCCAAGTTCACTAATGCAGTCTGGAATCTGACCACCCAAGTTGTTGTCAGATACATCAAAATGGATCAAAGAGGAGGCCTGGCATATTTGCTGAGGAATACTTCCCACCAGCTGGTTGTTGGAGGCTTGATAGATTTTCATGGAAGTTGGTGGTATGGGAAGCGACCCTTGGAATTGGTTACTTCTAAGGTCTAAGACCTGTAAACGATTCCATGGAAGTATCCTCATAGGATGCTCAAACCCCGTCAGGAAGTTATGAGAGAGGGAGAGCTGCACATATAGAGTCCCTTTGGTGATGTTTACAAGCCACTGAGGTACTAACCCACGAATCTTATTGTGCGAAAGATCCAACCATTGGAGTTCATGTTGACCATGTAAAAATTGTGGGAACTCCTCCAAGTTGGTTGAGCGAAGGGATAAGTAGTTCAACTGTGGGTGTGATCCATTGGTACCAACTTTCTGAGTACTAAAAGTCAAAGTGACTTCATGTAACCACAAAGTTTTGAGCAATGTAAGCTTCAGAAATGGGTCAAAGTTTCCGTACAAGCCATCATTGCCAGCAAGATAAAGCTTTTCAAGGTTTATGAGCTGGGTGATCTCTTCTGGTACTGGACCCGTCAAGTGATTATATGAAAGGGACAAAACCCGTAATTGGGTTAAATTTGCAAGGGAGGATGGGATGCTACCATTGAAGTGATTGTAAGCGAGGTCCAGGATCCCGAGTTTCTTTAGTTCTCCTAAAGAAGATGGAATTGACCCACCCAAATTGCAGCTCCTAAGGGAAAGGTATTTTAAAGAAGTGAAGTTAGTCAGGGTGATGGGCACTGGGGATGATATGTCGACATGGTCAAGAGCTAGATGGGTTAAGCGAGTGAAGTTTTGCACCAACTTCTCTAGGCTAACGTCTTTCAGCTTGAGCTCATTGTTCTCCGAAAGATCAAGGAAAGAAAGTTTGGATAATTTTGAAAGTTGTGATGGAATTTCGCCGCTAAATTCTGAAGTGGAGAGGTCAAGGCTTACCAATTTGGTAAGCCGATCGAGTCCAGAAGGGATTGGAGAGGAAGTGAAGTTATTCCGAGCAAGGTTAAGCTGTTGAAGATGGGTAAGGCTAAAAAGGGAGCTGTTTGAAGGGAAGTTCCCATACAAGCAGCTCTCAAAGAGGTCGAGCCCAATCACATGACCCGTTTCCTCATCACACTCGATGCCCTCCCATGAACAACAATCCCGGCTTTTCACCCACGAATTTATTTTTGAATTAGAACACTCAATGACAAAGCTTTGCTTGAAATGCAGTAAAGCAGAGCTCTCGTCCTCACGACACAATGGACCAACATAGGACAGTGAGTGATTATGAGGAAGAGCTCCCAGTGAAACAACACCAGAAGAAGATGCCAAAATGAGCATCAAACTGGTGATAAAATAATATTCAAACTCCCAACAAACATGACACTCATCATGAATAGAAATATTTGTGTTTTTTTAGTGCTTCACTTGCTTAATCAACCCTTGAACACAATCCATGATTTTATAGGCCAACCCAAGACTTACGTACATATGGTTTTGGTTTTCCGAGTAAAAGTTCAGTGGTAGAATTTGCTGTGAGAACCCGTTGATTGAATGGCAGCAGTAGAAAGTGTGAAGGTGCTTCCAAGTTCTTGCAAATTTCATTTCATTACCAAATTCAGGAGTACATAGTGTGAAAATGCTTCCACTTACTGCATTACCAAACTCAGGGGAGACACTAGATAGGCCCCGTTCTTTTGTGCGTTGCGTTTGCGTTGCAGTGGAAATAGTTAAAAGGTAATGGTAATTTGCGTTATTTGCGGTAGGATTGCGGTAAGTTGCGTTGCGTTTAGGTATGTTAACGCATAGAAGAACGGGGCCATAGTGGACTGTGAATTTTCTGCAATGCATCTAGTGTCTATGTGTTTCTGTTTGTTTGCCTTTTTTTCAAATGGTATGGCTGGTAATTTTGTTGTGCTCTTGTACTCTTTTTTCAGTTGAATAAATTTGGTTAAGTGGCTACTAATTATCCAAAAAAAAGAATTATGAGGAAAATTAAGTAGCAGTCCTGACAAAGAATCGGGTTCGGGTAAATTCGAACAATGTCAAATTTTGGACGATATATTCATGTCCGGACCCCGGTTTTATTTCGGGTCGGACAATTCGGGCAAAGCTAAAATTGAGTTCGGACAATAGAAAAAAGAGAAATTTTATGTCTGAATATTCGGTCAATGTCAAAATTCGAACAAAAAATCTATATCCAAGTTTGATTTTTTCTGGGTTGGACAATCCGAGACATATATATGAAATGAAAGTTTTTTAAGTCATAGGCCTCCCTTCCACATCAATACATAAATGAATATATTAATAAAAAAAATGCAAGTTATGAGGCAATAAATTAGAAGAGATGTGTTTAATGGTGCGTTTGGTTCTCAAACTTTTTCGGGAAAGTTAATGAATTTTCTTAAGTGGATAAATTTTCCCTTGTTTGGTTGTGACAAATACATGGGAAAGTTTTAGCGTAGGATCCATTATTTCATTGTCAAACTCAGTAAACATTTTTTCAAATGGATATTCCCTAGGAAACTACCGAACACACCACAAGGAAATTTCCAGTCTATTGGTTTTATTACCTGTGAGGGCAGACACTACACTATAAGTCTATAACCCTTCAACATACTCCTATATAATTTTCACATGCTTCATTGGGTGTACTCTGTGCTTGATATTGACCAGACACTTTCTTTCATCTAGGGTATTTTAAATTTATGGATAAAAAACAATTGGATAAAGTTTAATTTTGATAACTTTTAATAAATTTTGGTAATTTGTCAAATTCACCTTAATATATCAAAATTAATTTTTTAACTTGATAAAGTTTGATGAAGGTAAAAATTGATAAATTTAATTTACCCATAAATTTGAGAGACCCTTGCAAGTATAAATTATTAAATTGTAGCAAGGAAATAGAGTTTATTTCCACACTAATGCTGTGTTGGTGTGGAGCCCAATGAAATGTCTGAATATGCGTCTAGCATATGCTTAAAATTAAAATCCCCCAGGCCCCAGCCCATCAAAGGATTTCTTTTAAAAAAAAAAACAGAGAGAGAGAGAGAGAATTTTAAGGGGGAAAAAGAAGAAAAAAAAAAGGCTGATAGGGAGCCTTATATAAATAGCCGTATATCACCTCTTTAGAACTCTCTTGCACTCCGAACCCTAATTGCTCCCAAGCACAGCCGAACGGCAGCCACCAGGTATGAGAAACCCTCCTTAAACCTCCTTCTTTCTCTTGTTCTACACTCAATTCATCTCGATTTTCTACGATTTAATGTTCGATTTACGCCTATTCTATCTTCGATTGGCAGTATTGTTTGAATCTTATCAGTTTGCGGCGATTGATGTTCTTAATTAATCTTCCTTCAATGTTGTTTCAGCGTTAAATTCTTCAGATTCGATGCTTTTTGTGTGTTTTAATTCATACTTAGTATTGATTCAATCTAGATCGCGATCTTTTGCTCTGATTAGAGTTATGGTTTGCAAATGTTGTTGTCAGTTTCGGAATTTGTGTTGGCATTGATCTGAGTTTGTAGTTTGATTTTGAATCATATTGTGATCGATTTCTATGTTTATACGCATGTCTAATGTACGATTTAGGTTTCAAGTATAACGGTTTGGACAATAGTTGGGAACTTTTGGTTTGATTGTTGTAAATCAGTGCAAATGTGCAATTATCAAGATATAATCTTACAATCCTTCGATTCTTTTTAAAGATCCAGATTTTATGTGTTTTGCATGCGTATATACTATCATGTTTAGCAATTGGATGAGTTTGAAACTGTCTAATAATATGTAACATTTGGTTAAAGATCCAGACTTTTTTGCTGCTTCTGCTGCCATGGCCGTCACATTGTACAGCCCTAACTCTGCAGCGGGCTTGAAGAAGCTCGACGAGTACCTTCTCTCCAGGAGTTACATCTCTGGGTTGGTATCTATCTTCATTGATTTTTCAAAGCTCACTCTGAATATTGGAGATCTAACTCGTGTTGTCTTGTTCGTGTTTTAATGTAGTTACCAAGCCTCCAAGGATGACCTTACTGTTTACTCTGCCATTCCCAAACCCCCCTCTGCTGAGTACGTTAATGTCGCCAGGTGGTACAGCCACATCGATGCTCTTTTGAGGATCTCGTAAGTTCACTAGTAGCTTATAAATGTATTCATTGAATTCGATGTGCCATTATGTGATTATCTTATAGTGTTTGAATTTAGTGTTGGCATAATTTTGTTTGACCCAAATACCTATATTCATCCAACCTAGAAAAAATCGGGTTTGGTCATAGATTTTTGTCTGAATTTTGAAATTGCCTGAATAGTGGGAAGAAGTATTTCTCTTTTACTAATATCCAAACCCAATTTTGACATGAATTTAGTTATGTCTGAATTGTCTTGGCCTGGTCAAACCCTACGAAATTGGGTCTGGACATAAACTTCCCGAATTTTTGCCAGTGCTATTTGGATTAGACATTGTTCTATTATTCAATTTAATGTAATGTTATTGTCTTTGTTCCTGCACTAGTGGTGTGACAGCTGAGGGATCTGGTGTCACTGTGGAGGGATGTGCTCCTGCTCCCGAAGTGGCTACTCCTCCTGCTACTGACTCTAAGGTATTGTACCAATTTCATAGTGGATTAGCAAGTATTCGATTTTTCTGCCAATTTATTATGTTGTTTGTTTATTTTGTTTATGGGTTTGTGTAAACCATAGTCTTAATTGCTACTGTGTTCTACAGGCCGCCGCTGCAGATGATGATGATGATGACATGGACCTCTTTGGTGAGGAGACTGAAGAGGAGAAGAAGGCTGCTGAGGAGCGGGCTGCCGCTGCTAAGAAGTCAGCTAAAAAGAAGGAATGTAAGTGTATCTAACTATATTGGGTGATCATTATTTTAGTTTTTGACAGAATGAATTTGTTATATCATTCGTCTACAATGGTCGAGTAAATGGTTGTAAGTGAGGTTTGCTTCCCATGAAGAAACAATATATCTGTTATAAACTCTTTGCAAAGTGAAAACAATAGGGAAGCTTCCATTGTCTAAAGATGGATGTATCGAATTGAACAAAATATTTTGATGTGCTGATTGTGAACCTTTTGTTGTAATGGACTAAACTGAAGTGACTCATTTAACCTCCTTGGATTCTTTTCTATGGAATGGTAGGTAACAATTGATTTTTGAATCTTGGGCCAATTGGAACTAGTCTTTGAATTGCAAAATTTAGGGGCAGGACTGTTACATTTGATCCCTCCATACCTCGCCCTATGGCGGGAGTTTGGAGTTTTTGATTTGGCTTTTGGCCACAATGATCTTGTCGTGGTATGCCCTTAAATTATTTACATGTCCTGTCCATTGACCCCTTCATTTTACTTTCACAGCCGGGAAGTCATCTGTGCTCATGGACATCAAACCATGGGATGATGAAACTGACATGGTTAAGCTTGAGGAGGCCGTCCGAAGTGTGAAGATGGAAGGCTTGCTCTGGGGAGCATGTATGTCATCGACCATAACCTCATTATGAATATTTTCATATGCATTTCTTAGATGCACTTGACCCTGACTTTCTTTCCTCATGCCACTTTTCTCTCTGTACAGCCAAGCTCGTACCTGTTGGGTACGGTATCAAGAAGCTCCAGATCATGTTGACCATTGTGGACGACTTGGTCTCCGTCGACAATATGATTGAGGATTACCTGACTGCTGAGCCAATCAACGAGTATGTCCAGAGTTGTGACATTGTCGCCTTCAACAAGATCTAAGAATCGTAGATTTATGAGAATGTCAATGTCGAAAGAGTTTTGATTAAGTTATTTTTCTAGTTTGAATGTCTTTTCTGAACTGGATTATGGGTTTTTTTGCCCAATTATGGAGTTCATGTTTACTTAAGACTTCAAATATTAAAATCTGTGTGCTTTTCTTTCTGCGGTTATCTTTTTGCTTGCTTTTGCTGTTATTGCTTATAGACTTGTAGTATAGGTGAATGAAGTAATCAGTCCATGGAGCATCAGAACTGTTCGAGACCCAATTGTTTATTATAATTTGTAATCTATGACATTCAAATCAACCAGCTTTTCATTTGTCAGTTTTCATGGTAGGGCAAAATGTATTCTTGATTTGCCTTGGTACATTTTGGCCCCATGAATTAGGGAAGTCATGAGGGTTTTTATTCAGTTTTCATGTTAGAATCATGTTAGGGCAAAATGTATTCTCGATTTAGATTCTTGATTCTGATTTCATGTGGGGGCAAAATGTGTTCTTCAGTTCTATGCATTAGGAAAGTCTTGAGGGTTTATTCAGTTTTCATGTTAGTTTCTTGCTAGGGCAAAATGTATTCTTGATTCTCCTGAGTACTCAACATGTATGTCCAATGTTTGGATGCTACATTAAGTTTTGCATTTTTCATGATTTGACTACTAATTGTTCGGATCATTAAACCTGTACTTATTGCTACGCAATCGCTGAAGTTCTACCATTTTCTACGAACCTCTACCATTTTCTACGAACTGTGGGTGTTCTTAGCTTTAGAACAGGGTACTCAGGAACCGTTCACTCCTAGCATAGACAATGTTCTTTTTTGGGTTGGAAAATTTTTTGAGAGATTGGTTTGGTGTTGCAACTTTAAAAGATCCATTTGGGTTAAAAAATGTGCTTACATTTTAATTGTAAGGTTTGCATCACAATCTAACAGAAAAGGGTCCCATTGTCAGTGGCAGATCTCGACTTTCAAATTAGGGGTGTCTAATTATCAGTAAATTCGGTAATGTTAATATTTGAGCTTTTTTAGGGGTGTCCATTTAACACATTTATATTTTTCCTTTTCAAGTAATACAAGCTTGTTAATTTTTTTTTTGGGGCCAGGGGTGTCTGGACACCCCTACCATAGCCCCAGATCCGCCCCTGCCCATTGTAACAAATGCAACCTTCTGCATGCTACAAAAGCTAACCAACAATGACTAACTTAAAACCAGTAAAAATTATGAGTACACATTCCCAATATGAGTTTTTCAGCAAAACCATGTTACTGGACCTTGTATTACCAAACATACCGGAGGCTCAATAGAAGAATTGTTCTTTCCTACAGCCCATCTCAGCCAAATAAAAAATCCCAAAACACAAGGTTTTCCATCGCAGCAAAAATTCCTCAGTAGTAAGATGATGTTATGAAACTGACAACAAAACCAAAATGTTCGCATCTAATCTTGATTCTTCGACTCTGGAACTTAGTTGCTCAAGACGAAGCCCCCTTCTTTGATTTGCTGGTTGCCAACTGGGACTCCGGCTGCAATACAAGCCCCGTTAAACACACTTCCAGTAAACAACAATTCCCAATATTATCCCTCTAACGCGAGGTCTGAGGGGATTTAAATATAAGCAGTCTTGCCTCATGCATGGGAATGCGTGAAGAGACAGATTCAACTATGGGTACTATGAGCCAAAACATACATGATTTTGTTAATAACTCAATATACCTCTTTCCTCACTGGTTCTTCCTTCTCCGAGAGGATCAGTTCAATGTGGCATGGATGTGACATGTAAGCTGCCATAAAATAAAATGAAAAAAACATCATAAATGACTTTGCTTTCGAACTTGTAGTTAATGGTGCGGTTGGTTGGAAAAATTTTCAGGAAAGTTGACAAACTTTTCCATGTTTGGTCATACTTGGTGGATGGAAAAATTATGATGCATGGCCCATTATTTCTAAACATTTTCCCGGGGGTAAAGGAAAATCTTTGCAATGAAACTACCGAATGCACCATAATTTCACATAAACCCGAAACTCAGAACAGAAAATCGGACGGGTACTTACGGTTGATTCTTCCATGGGCACGGTATGTGCGACGCCTCTGTTTCTGGGCTTGATTCACCTGGATGTGAGATATGTACAGGGAATCCACATCTAGACCTTTCATCTAAACAAGATAAAGCAAACATCATTAAAAACTTACCTATCAAGGGATTTGATTTGCTACTTAACAAAATCTAATACATTACCAACAACTACCAAGAAAGGTATCATACTTCGGCGTTGCTTTCGGCATTTTTCAGCAAATCAAGGATGAATTTTGCAGATTTAACAGGCCAGCGCCCTTGTCCGTTTGAGAGGCGGTTTTTGGCTTGAGCAGTGCGGCCAACTCCACCACAGAAACGGCGAAATGGGATGGCTTGCTTGTGAGCAAGAACATCTTCCAAGTATCTTTTCGCCTTGGTCAAAGGAAGCTTCCGGATAGCAAACGCGGTTTCTCTTGTGTTCTGCATTCAAAATGACATGAATAAATCAATGAAGTTTGTTTCACAGTTACGAGACACACACCAGTCACAAAAGGCAATAGGTCTTTGCATACAAAAGGCAAGGGAGCACAGTTCTCATATCAAGTTCAATAACCACCCCATCTTTCAAACTCCCCACAAAGGTTCAATTCTTGAATGAAAATAATTTTCATAGACGGAAATTTTGGGGTTGATGGGCATGCTTATCACGGGCAATTCGGTACTTAACCTTTGCTCCCCAGCCTGTAAAGCTTGCCAGTGGTTACCCCGAGACAGGGACCAACAAGCACACCCACTTTACCCAGTTCAAAAACAAAATATCAAGTTCAGTAACCAGGAATGACCTTAACACAAAATTATGAACATAATGATCAACAGTCATCATATCTTTGGAAGAAAATTTTATGTAAACATAAGTTCAACAGAAACATGTCCTACCGGCTACCGCTGTAATACAGCAATTCAGATGTGCTCCAATAATGCTTTGTCTGGAAAAAAATTTCAGCTCTAAAAACTCTAAGGGCATGTTCTCTTCAGCTTACTTTGAACTCAAGTAATTTTGAAACTTAATTCCATCAATTCATTTATCGAACTTATTATGAAAATCTAGTGAGAACCCGTTGCGTACCGTATTCCGAACTTAATTTTCTGAACTAAACATGCCCATAACCAGAATCGACTTAACCATGAGTACGATTACACAGTTGATTGCATTGCATAGTTGATTGCATTACAACTTATCGAACAATACATAAATGATGAGGTTGTTAACATGACTACGATCATTTTTCCATGACTATAAGTTCACTAACTATGAAGAGCTTACACATACAAACATGCCCATAACCAGAAGCACTTAATCATGAGCATCTAAACATGCCCATAACCAGAAAGCACTTAACCATGAATATGATTAGACGGTTGATTGCATTGCATAGTCAATTGCATTACAACCCATCAAACAATACGTAAATGATGAGGTTGTTAACACGACTGTAGTGGTTTTTCCATGACCATAAGTTCACTAACTATGAAGAGCTTACACACACAAACATGCCCATAACCAGAAGCACTTAATCATGAGTATCTAAACAAACATTAATCCACATACAACTCATCAAGTCATCAAATTCCTCGAACACAATAGGAAGCATACACATTATCAAAAGAAACAAAGAAACCCAGAAAATATTTACCTTAAAATGAACTCTGAGATCTGAACCCCTAGCCTTGCACGCTGGAAATTCAAAATCCAACACACAAAAAACAATCAAACGGGTCAGATCCCACAAAAACCAACATCAAATTAACAAAGAATCAGAAAATTCGAACAGAGAAAGAACGAGAAAGAGATTACATTTGGTGGGGTTTTCCGGCTCCCTTGAATACTTCACCTGAAAATTCAGCAAACACAGAAACCCTAGAAATCAGATACATGAAGAAACAATTGGGAAAAAAAAACGAAAAAATAGATCGAAGCTCAATAAAAAGGAATTAAAAGAAGGGAATACAGACCATTGTTGCTGCTAACTGGAATGTCAACCCAACTCCAGTAAGCCTGAATTGTAGTTCTGTAATTCAAACCGAAAGAGAGAGAAAGAGGACGACGAATTTTCTGAAGCCCTAATTTTAGGGTTTTTTATCATATTGGGCTGGGCTGCAAACAAACCCAGAAAGAAACTTTTCAAATTTCCAACCAATCTAATATGTGGGCTGCAAACAAACCCGCTACCATAAGTTGAGCCCAATTTCGTTTAGCTTAGTTTTTTTCTTTTTTTATTTGTTCTTTCCTTTTCTTTTTTTTAAGGAAAAGAGCCCTTCATTTTAGGTGAACAACTTTAAGAAAGTATATTCTTTGTACCTTATAAAGTTAGCAATTAATTTTTAGCAATTTAGATAATTTTATATCTTTTTCTCCCTAATTTTATTAGTTACTTTGATATATCCTGCTCTTTTAAAATGACAACTAAATAAAAATATGGGAGCAACGCTCAGGAAAATTAGGGACATGGTGAATTCGGATCGGTTAAAATTGGTCAATGTTAACATTTGGACAAAAAAATTGATGTCCGGACTTGATCTTTACAAGTTCGATTAATTTGTACAATTTGAATGAAGCTAAATTTGGTTACTATCGGATTCACACAATATGAAAAAGATAAAATGATAAATATTGTGTCTAAATATTTCGTAAATCCTAAAATAGGATTCGAACTAAAATGAATCTTTTCCAGATTTGACAAGTTTAAGTATTCAAATCGGACAAAATTTTTTTTTTTTTGAAAAGTTGTTTGCTAAACATGCTTTCGAGAGATTTATCTATTTTCAAATTCACAAACCTTTCAAAATAGTTACTTTTGACATTTTTATGTTCCATTTCCTTATCCAAAATAGCATAAATATCCGGACACAATTTAGACAAAGTCGGCCTAAATTAAATTGACCTGGTCTCTCATCTCGAAAGTTTGAGAATCAGGCGTTGACTTCGGCATTACTTGGCGTGCAGAAAAGGAAACATTTAGAAGTGAATACCACGTGCCTTTATTTCCAGGTCAACTCATGAAGGGACTTTCTAGACTTTTTATGAACCCCTCCTTTTATTTTTATTTCCCATTTAATTTTGGGGAAGGGTAGCCTCTCCCTACAGCTCAACTGTGGCTAGCAAAAACTTGGATTCGTGTAAATTCAGACAGTTATATTTGGTTAGATCTCGTTCTTTTTATGTGATAGATTGCGGTGCAGTATGACACTGCAACTTTTTAGTTTTTATCACATTTCACCACGCCACATCACACCATAATTATTATTAATATATCTCTTAACTTTTTACTCTTCTTACTTTTCCCATCTACTTTATATATTCTCTCTTTACCTACTTCACTTACCATAATTCTCACCATAATTCACCACAAGTCACTATAATTAACCACACTTTTTCAAATTTCACCTCACCACATCATTACTTACTGCACCGCAACCAACCGTATAAAAAGAACGGACCTTAACGTCAAAACTCAAACTAGACATTGATGTTCAGACCAATTTATTTTCAAGCTAAACTGAATTGGACAATTCGAACGAAGTTAAATTTGAGTAATAATCCGATTTTACAACAGAAAAAAGAAAAATATTTATATTGTCTAAATATTTGGTTAATTCAATCAGTATTAAAAGTATATTAAAACAAAATCAGATTTTTTTTTCCGAATTCGACAAATACAATTTATTGAATATGACGAAGTTTTACAAGTGATAAGCTGAACCGCGTTTTCCAATTAATTAAATATAGATTCATAAAGTGCTACTAGTATTTTTGTCGGTGATTTATTAATCTTTAATCACTGGTATTAATAGTGTGTTATAATTTCGATTTGTGAAATTTGTATGTATGTCTAGTTAATTAATTAATTTAGTATTAAGATAATATTCTATTTTCGAATGAATTAATAATATTATATTTTATATTACCTCTTTATATGGGATATTAAATTTGTATGGGATATTGTGTCGTAAAATCTCCATGTTTGATCATATGATTTGTTTCCTAATTATGTTAGAAAATTGTTTAGGTCTTCTTATGTATTATATTGGATTTTCTAATTATATTAGATTTGAAAAGTCTAATGGAGTGATGACCAAAGTTTGCCTGCTACATAGTTCTCATGTTGTTGAAGGTGTATTGTGTGTCTCTCGTGGAGAGAGCATTGATCTAGAGTCTCTTGAAGAGCGCCATGACAAAAATATTGATGGTTTCTTGAAGTGCCCCCTTAAGGGGTAGGAGAGACAAGCGGGCAAATAGATTTATTAGGGTTTGAAGAGTTATGACAGTGAGAGTCTTGAGAGTGGAATCCCTCTTATGTAACTTTATACCTATCTCATATTGATCATTTGGAAGAGTAGAGATTTGGTTGTGCCGTACTTGAGTTTTCTGCCCAAATCTTGAGTTTCCCATGTTATATCTTGTCTCATTTGTTTTTGTTGTTTGTCCAGTAGTATTTTTCTCTATATATTGATTTTGAAGCATCCTGTATTTTTGCTTCCGATGCAAGCTCTCCTTAGATGAAGTAATTAGCATGTAGCATTTGAATTGTCTATATTGCAAGCTTTTTGAATTATTGTTCAATAAAGAGGAATAAGTAAAAGTTGAATATTTTTGAATTATTATTCAATAAAAAAGGAGTAGAAGTCGAATAATGAAGTTTTAAGTGCCTTTTTATTTTATAATTAATACAAATAAAAATTATAGAGGATGGTCAGAAATCTTGATTCCTGAATTCTTTGTCAATTATCCGGCTAAACAACTGTAGGTGCATGCATATACTTAGTCCAAGTATTTAATTTTGGCCAAAATTATTTTATTTCCAATTGGTATGCTCGCACTATTACCTTTAATTAGTTTTTTTTGTCATTAATTATTTATTATTTTTATATTTTTAATAATATATGCCTATATATTAATTTATTCTTAATAATAAATTTATAATCAATCACTTAACTATATTTAGTTTTCTCATTGTCAATTAATTGTTATAACTATCATTTTCAGCTCGGATCTTGGCATATCTTCTACATGTAAAACTTTACGAGTTTACGTAGAGTCAACCATTAGATTAAAATTTGAGGCAAATTAATTTAACCCGTGAAAATTCCAACAATAAAAAAAATGGCTATACATGAATATAATCCAGCCTAAAAAATTGGCTATATATAAATTATATAAATATAATTCAGCCTATATATAAGTAACACATCTCTAAAACAGCCTATATATATAATCATAAAATATAATATCACCTGGCAGATTACGTGTGGATGACACAAATTACAAGTAACCCACCACCCCTCAATTAGCATCTAATTAACTCAAATTTCTTAATTTTTTTTGTTCTATTTAAAACTAATAATTTCTGCACATGCTTCTCAATTAATACTAGCACTACTATTTACCATCTCCTTTATTTAATCTCCTTCACCCTGACTTTAAGCCCTCCTGCCATATGAGCCGTTAAAAGGGGCACGAAAACCGGTGGGTCCGAGCAAACCGTTTCAAAATCGAACCGGCGTATTATAGAGGCCACCACATATTTCATCTGAATTAAAGCCATTTCCTTTCCAAGGCAAACCCTCGGACCGGCTTGGAAAACCGGGAACATGTATGGGCTCACCATCTTCAAGGTTCGACCGGTTTTGTTGTCTTTTTTGTTATCATTGTTGGGTTCGAACCATCGGTCTGGTTTGAATTTGAATCGGTCTTCTCCCCAAATTGTCTCCATCCTTCCCATTCCATAGGGGAAGTATGTGACCCGGTCGCCCTTCCGGACGTGGGTCCCATCTGGGAAGATGTCGTCGGCCACTGCGTGTTTTGAGTCCCATGCGACTGGCGGGTACAGTCGCATGGTCTCGCAGAGGCATGCATGCAGATAGGGCATTTCCCTCTTGACCGCCTCATATCCTAGCTGAGCAGGGCTGTCTGGCCCAACTTGACTCTGGTGGGCCGCCTCGGCGCGGATAGACTGCTTGATTGCAGGATCCACGGTGGACAGGAGCCAAAACAACCAGGTCATGGCGGCTGCGGTGGTGTCACGACCTGCCATGACGAAGCTAATCACCATGTCCCGGGCCAACTGTCCGCTGTGGCCGGCGGACAGGAACCGGGACAAGAGGTCCTCGTCGGGGGCTTGGCCCTGCTCCAAGGCCTTTTGCTTTTTGTCAATAATGTCTTGGACAAAGGTGTGGACAGTGTTGATAGACTGCTTGAGTTGCTGCTCCGACCCTAAATTAAGGGCCCGCTTCAACTTCCAAACCAGGTAGATCGGGCTCGTGGCCCGCATGGCCGAGATGGCGGCGGCTGAGTCGAAGGCCCTTATGAGTGGAGGGATGGGCTTGGAGAGGTCCAAGCAGTCGGGGTCCATCCCAAGGGACACCTTGCAAATGGTGTCATAGGTAAATCTTTTCAATACTTCCTGTAAAAATAAAGAGAAAAGTAGTTAGAATAAGTGAACAACATTTTCCATCAAAGAAGTGATTATAGCACAAAAATAATTTTCATAATTAAAAATTACGAGGTTAATGAATCATATTTATTGTGGACAGTTTAGTAGTTATCCTTTACCCCTCCTACGTAGTATGTAATAACAGTTGACAATAAATTGTGACATATCTACTCAAACAGAAAAAAAGAATATGATAAATAAAGTCCATCACATATATTACTATATAGAGAATGTTACAAAATTTTAAATTCATAGAACTTCATTAATACAATAGACAAAAAAGCCAGTGTCAGTTAGATATATGTAAGTTTCACATTTAAAGTATGAATAAATTTTGGCTTCACACCTATACATTTCTTCATAACAATCTGTGTTTGGCACAAATAATTCATGTGGGTTTCACATATATAGTATGATATTTTAATAAATTAAAAATATTGTAGCGTGACTACTACTTTTTGTAGGTAAATTGAAGTCCAATATTTATTATTATTATAAGTTTCACAAATATAGTATGAGTATATTTATAGGTTTTCAACTATAATAGTTAGCTAGTGCGAGTTAGGAAAGTATTAGATTTATTAGAAGTTGGTAGGGAGGTGCTTTTGCTATTTTGGAATTGATTCACATGCAAATAGCACTTATTTTACAGCAATGAAATTCAAAAAATAAAATTATTTTTAGTACTTAGACAGCTAATGCATTGAATTAAAGTACTTAGTCTTAGATTCTAGACATATAATTCAGCTGGCAATATATTTTATTTCAGGTCAACAACTGGGAATATATATATATATATATGTCAATTCTAATATTAATCACGGTTGTTTTTGTAGCAATATTTAAACCTTGAAAATAGGTGTGCCTTCGAAAACATTAGGGAATTGAAGTTATAAACATTAAAACTCCTTATCAATGACGTCACTGATTATCAAATGCCCCAATAATGACATTCCATAAATGATATATTACTTCAAAGAAGTTTCAGAAAAACCTTCCTATCCCAATTACTCACAAAATTTTAACCATTAAATACGTATAATTAGTAGCAAAAATATTAATAAACATCTTGAATTTACGCATAGTTAAGATCGAATATAATAAACCATTCACATTTTGTTAACTCCTATTAATATTTTCTCTACTAATATATATATATATTTATCAATTATAATAATATAATACTTATTAGCTAGGTCACAAATATAAATAATAGTCTTATTATATCAATCATACTGGATAATGCACATTTTATGCATAGTTTTATTGAAAAAATATAAATAAATATTTTATATAGCTTATAAGTCATGATAAGCTTTAAAGTAATGAAATATATCTTTATCATAATTTAAATATTCTTATATTTAATTTTTTGAGTGATTTAAGTGAAATTTAAGATGGTTATTAACCATCTTAACTCAAAATATTTATCATTTATATATACATATATATATATGAAATGATAATGCAAAACAATTATAGTTAGTCAACGCAATTAATCCACTCCATCTTCTCCAAATAAACTATTATCTAACGTACCTGTAAATCAATGACGAGATTATCCCTGGCAGCAGACTGTAGCAATGGCACGAGCCGTGCCTCGACCTCCTCCTCGAGCGTCTTGACCACGAACTCCCTGAGCGACTTGGTCGTGAACTCGTGGCTCGCGACCTTGCGCTGGGCGGCCCATAATTCCCCGTCGGCGTTGAATATCCCCCGGCCGAGCAGGTCCCCCAGGACCTCGCTCAGGGGGGCCCCCTTGGGGTAGTTCGGGAAGTTTGACTTGAGCACGTGCTCTACATTAGCCGGGTTGGCCGTCACCACGACCCTGCGGGCCCCGAGCCGGTTTATCTCGATGGTCTGCCCCGGGGCCCGGGAGAGCAGGTCCGTGTACCAGTCCAGGAGCCGACGCCGGTTCCTGGAAAACTCGATCAGACACCCCAGGACAGGGTACCTGGGGGGCCCGTATGACCTGCGGGCCCCCTTGGAAGTTTTTAGGGACAGTTTGGAAAGGAGGAGGGAAAAGAGGAAGAGGGCTAGGGAGAAGGAGAAGAAGAGATCAAGTGGGTTGAAGGCCATTTGTGTATGTATGTAATTTTGTTAGAGTTTCTCTCTCTAGATTGATGTTGTTGTCTCTCTCTCTAGAATATTTTTTGTGAGGTGGGAAATGGGAATGGTGGGTGTGCAAATGGGGAGGGTTTGTGTGGGTATTTATATGGGTGGGAAAGGAAAGGGAGAGGAGAAGTGTGGGGTAGGGTGTGGGGTAGGGTGTGGGGGACTAAAAGAGGGATGTATGACGTGTTAACTTTTTGAACAAGGAATGAAGGGTTAGCTAGGTTTGATTATTAGTTGGTTTAATACTAGCTAGAAGGCTAATTATGAGATTAAAAATTAGTGCTTTTAGTAGTTGAGGAGGACAAGTTTCGCATCAACAATTCACCACGGATATGATGCAACTTGATTTTGAATTTACAGTTTTACTCATGGTCGCCTTCGTGACGATATATAGTTAATAAAGAATTATATCCATTTTTTATAATATTTCATATAATTAAAAATATATGATAAAAATTTATCTTTTTAATTTTAGTAAAATATATTTATTTATCTAATCAAATCCTCACAATCTTATTATTAACTTAGATAGCCCACTTAAGGATGGATATATAATAAAGCTAGGTTTACCTTCCAATAAAAAAAAAGGTTTACTTTTTAATATGACATATAGTAATTACAGCAAATTGTTAAATAAAATTATTAGAAAAATGAAATTGTTCATATTTCTACATTTCCTCTCCACTTTACGTTATACTATCTTGAACTATCATGGTATTAGTACTCTAATTTCTGGGATTAGTACTCTGATTTCCAGTTTTCCACTCAAGTAAAAAACCAAATTGGAATTGAATAACAGTGCGATAACATCAAAGATTTCATAATTTAGATTAATCGACATATTTAATTGTGTGTTTAATTCTTTTTGCCCAACATTTTGCATTAAACATAAATGTAAAAAGATTAATCAGTTCATGATAAGATTTTGTAGATTTTATTAGATAATCAAGTAGATTCTACTTAAATTAAAAAGGTAAATTTTTATCATATATCCTTAACGAAGTTGTATCCTTAATTGTATGAGATATATCCTTAAGTAGGCCACGGCGGGGACGTTAAGGAGGAAAGAGAAGATTGTGCGGATTTGATTAGATAAACAAATATATTCTACTAAAATTTAAAAAGTAAATTTTTATCATATATCCTTAATTAATTGTATGAAATATTATTAAAAAAAAGTGGATAAGATTCTTTATTAACTATCGCTCTCAGGGCGACGATTAGCAAAATCGATTAACGAATTATGAATTAAGTATACTACTTCTGTCCCATATTATTTTTCATTATCAATCTAATAGTAGTAATTTAATATAGTAAGTCATTGTATACATTAAAAAATATACAGTTAAAATTTTAAAATTTGACGGCACAATTTTTAAAAGTGACAAATAATATGGAATAGAGAGACTATAACATAATTTTTCTTTTTTAAAAAAAAAAAGTTATGTGGAGGGGAAGGTAGCTAATTTTTATTTGAAGGAAGAGAAGGTATCTAATTAATTAAGTAGTACGAATAATTTAACTTAAACAAGCGTAACTAATTCTTTCTTTTATGTCGGGGGAATGGGGTAAGATCCCATTTATTCAATATGTATATGTTAGTTTAGTCAACTTTTTTATTAGTATAATTGAGTGTAATATTAATGACTGTTTTATTATATTTATGCTTAGGTTTTTTTATTTATTTTAAGCGAATTCTTTCGTTAAAGTAGGTGCATTTTTATCAATTCAATCGTGAATTATTCATTGATAAGAGTTTAGAGGTATGAAATTTTATTTATCTTTGCTTTTTTGGCCTTTTTTTGTTCCCTAAACTTTTTTCATTTTGGTTTTCAAAATGATCTAGCTTTTTAGTTTCGAAAAAACTTATTCGCATATGTTAGAATAATTCTTTTCATGCATTTTTATATAAAAGAGGAATACTATTTACCTTTGAATATTCGTGAACTTCACATTAACTGAATTATATTTATTGTGGTTGGTCCCTTAATATTTATTGTATGTATTTAATAAGTCTTCCCTAGCTAGGCTAGCAAACATAGAAAGGTCCCATATAGGTTTAGCAAGCATGTTTCAGCATGTTTAATTTCAAATACATCATATCATCTTTTTCTTTTTCTTTTTTTTTGGTTCAAAGAAAAATTGTTCCAAGTGGATGAGCGCATGAATCAAGGGTTCAACTAAGACTTGCGGAATAAATAATTAAAGTCAATGGGTGAATATATAAAATAATACGAAAGGTTGATGATTAGTTGAATGAGTCCAAATCTAGAGGGTTTTTTTTTTAAAAAAATTCTTTTCTGAGAACAAATCTAGAGAGAATTAAATTAAGAAGAATTACTAAATGCACACAGCACACCCCTAAAAAAATTTATACATATATTACTTTCATCCTAAAATATTTGTCAATTTGACTAAATTTTAACTATTAATTATTCACAAATTACAATCATTTATAGTATAAAATTAATATTGGTGTAATTTTAGTAAGATATAAATTATATAATGATGGTAATTTTATATTATAATTCATTATAATTTGTGAGTAATCCGCGGTTAAAACTTAGCCATATGGACAGATAGATGTGTTGGGACGAAGGTAATAGTTATAAATTTTTTGTTCAACTTTAATTTTAACATTGATTGGTTTGATTACAAGTTGAACACCATCATTTCTTTCAACTTTTCTATTGTCCAAAGATCAAACCAATTTTAACTCAAACTCATATTTGTCCTGATTTTTTGACCTGAAAAGTTTGGACAATGACCCTCAATTTCTTATCAAATTCCAACCGGAAATGATTCAACCAACTCAAATTTCAAACCTAACAATGATATTGAGCTAAGTTGGTTACTGATTAATCGATAACTTTAATTAAAATTATTGCTATTTATTATTATTGTCGTCGTTATTATCGTCATTATTATTATTATTATTATTATTATTATTATTATTATTATTATGTTTCAATTGGTTTTGTACACTTGTTGGATGAGGAGATAGTCATAGGCCCACTGTACTGGAGTGGGCGCCCGTGTGCTGTACTTAGCGCCTGATGTATAACCAGTGTCTAGGGCGTGTTTGTTTCTTCGTTTAATACACGTGTTTTTTTTCTACCCCAACTCAACACAAGCTAGTAATTTTCTCTACAATTTCGGCTCCACTGCTCCAGCTTCCACAAACCAGACACTGCAACCAAACAACACCTTCAATTTTAATTGCCTTTCTCCTTTGCGTTTTCTCTATCACAATACATACACGAGTACAACAACGTTTCTAGGGCCCTTTTTTTCTTTTTACAGTGCGGTTGCGGTGCGGTTAGTCGAGGTGAAACGTGAAAAATTGTGATGGAATGTGGAAAGTTGTGGTGGAAAAAATGGAAGGTGGGTTGATATATTCAATTTGAAAATAATGGTAGGTGGAAATAAAGTGAAAGTTTTGATTTTTTATTTGAAAAATTTTCACTTTTAATAAAAAGGGGAAAGAAAAGTTGTGGTGAGTTGTGGTGAAAATTGGAAATTTGCGGTACGGTGTGAAACCGCAAACGAACCCACCATAAAAAAAAACGGGGCCTTAGGGATCAAACTCCATTATTAAGATGCATCTAATTTTATCATACTTCTTGGTCCGATATTTGAAGTCTATCCTAAGAAATGAGAATGTTTAAGAGAATATTATTTAATGCAATGTGTTTGTTCATTTTAGAGAAAGGATGAAATTTAATCTTATTAATAGTTAAATAGAAAATAGTTACGAATGCATATAAATTGGTGTAGCGAGATAGGAAAGTGGTATGGATAATGTGGATAACTGCAGATAGTGCGGATATTACCACAAAAATAAACATTATCTATAGACATAAGGAAAAGTGAATCAGAAATCACCAATATAAGTATTTTATATGGTATACTTAAGATCTAAGTAATGTCTTTTGCATTGGTTCAAATAACTTTGAATATATTGATTCGTTTTACATGAAATGTGTGTTGTATGGAACTTAGTTAAAATTGTTAAACACTTCCTAGCAATCAACAAATGTTGTTCATAGTTTTAATAGAAAAAAAATGAGCCAAAATTACAAATATAAGTGTTCTATTGTATGCCTGAGTCTTAAGTAATGTCCTTAATTTGCATTGGCTCAAATAATTTTATATTATATGAAACTGAGTTAAAATGGTTAAACACTTTCTAGGGATCAAAAAATATTGTTCATAGTTTATATGAGTACATGATAGGTGTATTTTAAAAGACAATGGATTGTGGGTTTTAGGTTTTATTGACTAAGAAGTAAATTGTTGTTGAGTGATTTCATAGCTGTTTAATTTTTCTGATTTTTATGGATGTATCTTCTAGCTGTTGCTTTTTGATAATTTTGTTGGTTTGTTTTTGCTATTTTGTTGTTTTGCAGACTGTTTGTAACATATTTTATACGTTTTAGCATTTATGACTTCCAACTATCGGAAAAAAAAGACAATGGATTGGAGAGATTTCATAAACTACAATTTTCTTTCTACATTGAAAAAGATTTTGAAAATAGGAATAAATTATGATCATTTTACATCAAATGCTATAGTTTTTGTCAATAAAATGTGTAAAAGTTGGCAAAATTATCAGTATTAAAATTCAATTTGTATGCTTCTTTGTCAAATAAAACTTTTAAATCAAATTTGTGATAAAATCTATAGAAAAAGAAACTATTTTTTTAATGACATGCTTCAACATGTTTCTTCAAATAAAATGCTTTTTGCATTGAACTCCTAATATTGTTGAAATTTGCTTAGCCTTTGTACAAAGTATCCAACTTTGAGGCTGCAGGCTGCAGCCCACAAATGTTGCCTACCTTAGATAAAATAGGATTTAATTTGAAGCATCTATATGATATATTAAAAAGAATCGCCATATAATATAATATAATAATTTCCCAATCTCAAAGATTTGCCTTTTGGATTAAAGTTGTATTTGACTTTCAAATTATTATTTACTCCTGTAATGACTTGGTCTAACTTATAAATTTATTCTTAATTAATCAGTTTTATGGTTTTAAATCCAAATAGGAATTGATGCTAAATACTGATTGTCATAATTTTGACTTTTACGATCTCCAACTCATTCTTTGAATGATAATTTTTTACCTAATATGTTCTTAACAATTGTAATATTATACTTTTATGATAGTGTTTTTCGTTACGAATCTAGTAGTGATAATTTCATATACCAACTCATCGCATATATTGAGAGATTTATTATCAAAATTTTAAATTTAACTGTATGATTTCAAAAGTGACTACCGAATAGAGGGAAATCGGAATAATAACATATAATATCTGCAATATTTTAATTTATGGAAGACTCCGATCTTTTGAATATTTTGACAGTAATCAATGACGTGGTGTGGTAATATTCCATCCGTCAGCATTATTTGACAAATTGCATGTGCTTTTAAGATATGTGATTAATTTTTATAATTAATATTCCATTATAGCTAATTAATTGCCTTTCTACCAAACCTAGCTTGTAGACAGATGGAAAAAGTATCTCACTAAAATAAGA
Organism: Portulaca oleracea; assembly: GCA_029582165.1. NCBI lineage: Eukaryota > Viridiplantae > Streptophyta > Magnoliopsida > Caryophyllales > Portulacaceae > Portulaca > Portulaca oleracea. The sequence continues at coordinate 64,901,290 of CM055868.1, read as the reverse complement.
AAGCAAAATACAAGTTAGTCTTGTTAGTGATTCAAACAGTCCAAATGCATTGCTACTTTGGGACATTGGCATGTTGAATAAACTTAGCTATAAGTTTAGGTATATTTTGTTGTGGTTGTGTGATCACTTAATTTTTGAAGCATTTATTAAGATTTAAGTTTTGGTGAAGATACGGTGAATGCGAATATATTTTTCATATATGATAATGGTTGGATTTAATCAAAGTACATGGCCATATATTTGTCGTGATTTGATTTTGATATTTTTTTTCCGATAATTTGCAAACCATAAAAGGTTAATGAAGCATAAAAAATGCTACAAAACCGCAGCAAGCAGCAATCCAGCAAGGAAACAACAAAAATAATAAAACAACACAACTTGAAGCAACGAGTAAACAACAGATAAACAAAACAAAACAAAACAGTACAGCCTGAAAGCCTCTTCATCCATTCTTCCAAGAGAAAACACCGAGGCTCAAGGGAATCTCACCCAATCAGTCCTTGTCTTCATCCAATCTCTTCTTCTTTAGTAGTTTTATAGTCGTCTCCCGGTCTTGTAATATTTTCAGGCCACCTTTATTGCTCATGTCAATCGTCAACTGATCCATCAAATCATCAAAAGGCGTGAATTTGCTCTATTTATACATAGTTTTTTGGGTACTTACATAAATTAAGTAGGGTATTCGTGGATAGTATATTCGTAAATCTATCTGAATGCATATTCTCTAATTTCTAAGTGTGTGCTCTTTTGATTGTCAATATCAAGCACAACAACTCTGAGAGATCAAGAACAAATTGGATTGTTAATTTCTGTTGATATATTTGTCAATTCGAAGGAGAAGCTTATGCCTTATAGATCGATATGCTCAAATATCCCTAGTTGTTCAAATGTCAACATTTGAAAAAATATGCCAAGTTATTGACTCTGACGATCATAAGAAGGATCTTCAATGGGTTAACTTTCACTAAACTCATTCACAGTACACATTATACATCTATGCCTATAGTACAATATCTTAAATATCAAGAATTTTGTACAATTTAATAACGTCCAATATTTCCAAATTTACATAATATTAATTAGAGTTTAAAATTCCAAGATAAAAAGTAAAAAACACAACTTTAAAAATAAGGGGTTGGTTTAGTACAAAGGTTAACTCAATAACCCATCAACAAGTGAAATATTGTTACTCCTTTATCATATTAATAGTGGTGAAAATATAGACTTTTGAATTAAGAGTGTCCAACACAATATTGTATTGATTGGATAAACATATGATCAATATTTTTTATTCAAAATTATATTAAATTTACAATTTTAGGAAGTTAAAGGGGGCCATGTGGATCCGTCAGTGATCATATACGCTCTATAAAAGTCTTTTATAAAGGGATAAGTAAAAATTTGAATAAAATTGGGTAATGCAAAATTGGATAAGTTTAGATAAATAATTAAAATAAAAATAACCATTAAAGATATGGTCAAAAAAAGTATTGATAAGATCACTTACTCACGGATCACGATCGACTCACAAGAGCCGAAAGCTAGCGCAGTTGTAATTTGTAAACCTCAAAATTAAACAGGTAGGCATCGATGATATACTTTTTGTCAAATATCGGCGCTGTATTTTAGCTCAAATTTTCATCAAACATTAATCACGTTTTTTTCTTTTGTTATTATTTTTATTAAATATTAAATTAAATTAAGGCTAGGCAATTGCCAAATGCCAAAGGCTTAGATAATGGTCGATGTCTTTTCGAATAGTTTGATTGGTACCAACTTTTCGGCTGGGATGTATAGACGAACAATAAATCACATCATCTATCTATTTTCTTTCAAGGTTAAACATTAAACATACTTATTTATTTAGTGTTTAATTATTATTGTTTTGCTTTAGTGAAGACAATCTTAGATAAAAAGTCTTATCATACCGACATATCATGTTCAAATTTTTATTGATATTGATTTAGAAATGTTCCTAAGATTAGATTTTTGTTTAGGTAAAATTAAATACTATGATAATAGGATGACAACTCATATTAATATTTATGTTTGATGAATCATTCATATAATAATTCCATTAAAATAATCCCATATATTAAGTTGGCTTCTAAATAAAAATATACATACAAATCTTTTTGGTCTTTTAGTTTTAATTTTCATAGCAAGATTAAATAATAACGAGAATCTTTCAGAAAAATATATCTTAGTGCGATTTAGAGAATTTAGATATAAACATCATCTTCGTATGAATTATAGTTCATGGAGAGACTTTTCATAGAAAGATTGTGTGCAAATTTCCGAAGAGGGCATGAGTTTTTTTTTATCTAATAAAGATTCTAGAAAATAATTACATTTATTATTAGATGTACCTTGAATGCACGCAATCACATTGAGTTTGTTGACATGTTTTTTTTAGGCTTATTGTGCATTAAATACTCTTGGATAGTGATATCAACGTTAAATAGTTAACTATTTCTAGTCATGCATATTTATCAAGTCCTAATTTCATATTAATCATGTGTGTAATAGTAAGAAATAAAATGTTCAAAACGATTGATTGAAACTATGCTCACACGTATATTTAAACAAAAATATATGGTTCGATAATTATTAATCATTTTTAATTTACTTAAATTATTTTAAAAAGTATATTTATGTATATTTAAAAGTTGTACAACTCATGAATTATATAAAATCTATTATTAGTTTATAATTTTCATAAATATAGAAGCATACATAAAAATATGCATTCCCCATGATAATTGATATGCTATGCTATCATTACTACTTTTTAACGTAATCTATGACTATGTAATGCTTTTATACGAGCTTGATATATAAAGTTATAAACATATGTAATTATTTAAAAATTATTATTTTAAAGTCATGAAAATATACACTATAGTCAATTTATAAGTATTAATTATATATCTTGATTCAAGACACATGTCATGATCTATATTTAATATTATTAACAAACTGTATTTAGATATTATCAAAAAATATTAAAGTGTGCACGTAAAACCTTTAGCTAGTTAACGCATATGCAAGTTCTAATTTTTTTATAAAAACAAAAATTGGTAGGTGATTATATACTTTATTAGTTCCCCTCATCTTTGCTATTTTATTATTTCTTTTTTATTTCTTAACTTTGTGTGTGTGGAATATATTACTGCCTGAAATTTTCAGTGTCCATATGAAAGTACTTCCAAAATATAATTACTACAATTAGTAGAAAGGTTTTGCTGTGATTAATTTGGTAGTAGTTTAGTTTGATGTAACTTGTGATTATTTTCCATTTTACTTTGTTGTTGGTAGCATTTTTTGTCCTTAGTTTGTAACGTTTGTACTTAACATTTTGATATTTTGAATCTTCTTATTTAATAATTCAAAAAAAGTAAAAAAAAAACATTTGTATCACATTATACACATTGTTATTCTCAACACTGGCGGATCCCGGGCCACCGTGACGGTGGCCACGGCCACCGCTAGCTCCAAAATTAATTAATAAATTAGTATAATTTGGAATAAAAATTATAGATTTTAAGTTTATCATATAAAATTACAGTGTATTGGCCACCCTTAATTAAAATGTCGAGATCCGCCACTGATTCTCAATGATGTTTTATCACAATCAATTTGGTACAATGTAGGGTTCGTTATGTTGAATTTTGTAAAATGATGATTATTAATTGCTATCCAAAGGCTCGAACTTATAAATTTATTCTAATTCAATTTTTCTTTTTTGAAAAGGACTGATATGGGTTATTGTCACTGCCTCATAACCCAATATATATTGTTACTTTTTTAATATCATTACACATAAGATTTCATTTAATATAGATATATTATCTATTTTATATTTAGCGTAGGGGGAGATTCACGTTTAAATATAAATCACATATTTGTAAAATAATGATTATTAATTGTTATCCAATGGCTAAACTTATAGACTTATTCTAATTCAATTTTTCTTTTTCGAAAATGACTAGTATAGGTTGTCATCAGCCTCATGACCCTATATTGTTACCTTTTTAACATCGTTACATATAAAATTAGATTTAATACGATATATTATCTATTTTATATTTACTTAGGAGGAGATTCACGTTTAATTATAAGTAACATATTTCTAAAATAATGATTATTAATTGTTATCAATGGCTCAACTTATAAATAATTCTAATTCAATTTTTCTTTTTCGAAAAGGACTGGTATAGGTTATCAACAGCCTCAGGATCCTATATTGTTACTTTTTTAGTATCATTACACATAAGATTACATGTAATACAATATATTATCTATTTTATATTTCATAGGGGGAGATCGATCTACGTTTAAATAACATATTTGTATAATCATAATTATTAATTTTTATCAATGGCTCAACTAATAGATTATTCTAATTCAATTTTTCTTTTTCAAAAAAGATTGATATAAGTTGTCACCGACCTCATGACCCTATATTTATTACTTTTGTAGTATCATTACATATGATATATATTATCTATTTTGTATTTTAGGTACGGGGAGATTCACGTTTAAATATAAATCACACATAAATATAATTGGCCACGAAATAGTTTAAGAATAATAACAAAGTAAAATATATGTAAAAGAGATTGATTTAAGCTGGAGTTCACACTCCACAGTTCACAGTTCACACTTATAGAGCCGCAAGTTAGTGCAAATTCTCAGTAGGGCATATGTCGTACATTTGATGTGAACATTAGTGCTTTTTAGTAGTTTGTCTATTTTCCCACTAGCTAGTGATGATGGTGAAATGCAATTCATAAAGACTAAATTAAATTATAATTTGCTAGTGAGTAGGAATGATGGTGAAATGTAATTTATTAGAATTTATTCAAAAGAATAAGTTGAAGAAAATACGGTAGATATGTTTTAATAGTTGAATAAATAAGTCTAGATAGGCTTGAATAAGTTTGGATAATTTATATAACATAGATAGAGGTTGGTAATGAACTGTTTTAGAGGTGGAAAAGTTATGTGTGTTTAAATTGAAAAAATAAATACAATAAGAGTAAATAAAAAATGTTGGGGTTAATTACTATGATCACAAATAGCACATACATAATTTTGTCCCACTTGAATATCTGAATCGTGCCGAAATGCTTGTAAGTGGACTCGGTTGAGTTACAACCCTAATTCAGACATAATATTTCTCTTAATTCTATAGTCCAAACCCAATTAGAATATAATCAAGAATACTATTTCTTTTCGTTCAATTTTAACATTGATTGGATTGATCAAATTGTCCAATCCAGTCCGACCCAAAAGAATGACGCTGACCATCTCAACATAAATTTTTTGTCCGAATTCTGACATTAAATGAATTTTAACCGACCTAAATTTACCCATATCCTAATTTTTAGGAGCGCTAATAACAAAGAGCAGGTCCTAAGTTGTTGTACTAGTAATATCTAGAGTACTGTTTCTTTTCTTTTCTTTTCTTTTAATTAATTCTGGGGTACGTCGTTTTATGGGTCGACATCGTACTTGATCATGTTTATTTGATCACGTTTGAAATGAGTCTTTTTTATTGTAGTATCTTGTTTTGGTTTGTTCTTTCTCCACCAAACAGATGCTTAATTGGCATCCATTGCTATATTACGAATCATCATGATCTTTTTCTAACAGCTCAGCAATGAGGTGGGATTTCTAAGTCATCGCATCATATTTCCATTTTTTCTGCCTTTTTTCTTTCTTTTTTTTTTTGAATAAAAAGAATAGTATTCACTGTTAATTACAAAAATTAATCTTTTTATCCTACAAACTTCACTTAGAAGTAAAAGATCTCTCCTAATTTTTTAGTCTCAAAGGTCATCAATCAAATCCCTTTATTTACTCTTGCTTTTTAAAGCTCATATTTTATTTACTTTTGGTTTTGATATCATATGACATTATGTCATAGTGGCAAGTATTTTTATACAAATATAATTATATTTTTTTTATGTGTGAGTGTGTGTATATCATATGCATTAGGTTATAGTGGAAAGAGATCAAACCGAGATGATTTTGACAGTCATCAGAAGAAGGATATTATAGTTAAGATGTGTGAAAAGATTAGAATAATTCTAGGGTGTCAGGGATACGGGAGATAAAAAAAAGTTCAAGAGAGAGTTGATTAGAAGAAATCTAAAGCACCTAGGTTTAGTGTAGGACATAACACTAAATATGGGGGGCATGGAGGGCTATTATTAAGATAGTATGGTGAGGTTGTTGGTAGGATTATTTGCTTTGTGTTGATTTGAGTTGCTTTGTGTCTTTTATTTGATTGTCATGTATGTGTATGTTTAGCTCTTCCTCGAGCGTATGATATACATAGGTACGTTTTTCTACACTATAACATGCTTTTTGGTTTTTCAATTGGTTTTCAAAGGTTTCATCATGGGTTTTGTGTCTCTAATTTGGTTTTCAAAGTTAATTTTAAAACAAATTTTCAAGTCCGCATGAATTAACATTTCCATGAACTCCAATTCACAGGGGGCAGACTGCCTACATCTAGACCCCCCAAACCATGACACCACGCAAAAAACATGTTTATCTGAGAGTTTCTTGTTGTTACCTATGTCAATAAATATAAATGATAACTTGATCATATCCACCACAATCGAGAGTGCATATTTTACATGTAACTTTATATTTATTAAAAATATACATAAAAAATAAATTTATATAATATATGTATTGTAACAACCCTCGAACTGATGAACATATCTTTTTAAGAATTTGAAGTACACATAACATAAATTTTAGAACAACTTTTGAAGTAATATTTTTTTTAATATTAATAAGTCGCGCCACCTATTGAGTCCCCTATTTTAGAGAGAACACAATAGGCCTACCAGGCCAAAGGGGAGGAGGGTACACCACTATAAGGCCCACAAGGAGCCTCCCAACTCCCAAGGGCTCCAACAATTTCCACCAAGGATCACCAGGAATAGAACCCCTGTTTGGGATGATAAACCTCTCACCCACATATCATTTGAACTAAAACAGTAAAGCTCATTGGCACTTTTGAAGTAATATAAGATAGTTATAATAATTTTGATTCAAGACACTTATTATCTTCAAAATCAACTATTTAAAATGTAATTTGAAATTATTAAAATGTTCACCTTGGTGTAGTCGGACAGGAAGTCCTTTTACAAGATATGACTATCGTATTGTTGATAACACTTTACTTTTTCTGTCAAATTTTGTTTCAATATTCAAAGGTGCACTCTATAGTCTTATGTTTCACCACATGGTCACTATTGGTGTACTGGTCTTTTGTCTATGTGATGATCAATTATTGACTAGTAAACAACTTTCATCCCAAAACAAGATAGTTTAAATAATCAGGGTCAATTTATGTTTAATATTCAACACATGTACGTAAATGTGCGCGCGCAAAAACATACATATATATTTTCGGTAACTTTCGTTTTAATGTTATTTTTGATACGCAACTTTCAGTAAATTTTTACCTTTACACATCTACCATTCAACTTTACTATACTTTCGGTAAGTTGTTACTAATATATGGTGAAAATTATCTAGCTAATGTCTTGGTTCATATAATCACATTCAGTCAATTAGAAGGTAGTAAATCACTTTCATTTTACTGTAAAATTAACTTGGCTCATTCAGCCATGTTCTTTTCTACGGTTGGCAAACTGCGGTGTCATATCCTACCGCAGTTTGCCACAACCCACCACAAAATACTATTCTACCATAATTCACCACAACCCACCACAAATTACTTTTTCACAATTACCAATACAATATATTTATATATACAAAAAACCCACCACAACATACCAATAACCCGCCACAATTCCACCACAACCCGCCACAATTTCACCACGCCATACCGCAGAATGTCGCATAAAAGAACAGGGCCTCAATAATTTGATTCATATCATAAGTTAACAATTACGAATCCAAAACAATGTAATCCAAGTCCACCAAAAACCCTAGCTAAGGGTAAATGCTAAACACCTCAATGCCACACTCTTTTTCTTAGTTAGCTTTAGGTCATTATCAATAAACTCTTGCCATTGCTTTGATAGTTTTACTTTTATAATTATAATTTTCATCTTGACCTCTTGGAACCTTGGATCCCTTTCAGTGGTGGGAGTCTAAATTGATAGGAGTTCCATCAGTCATTGTTAAGGAAACAAATAATTAAAGAAAACTAGACATATATAGTTGAACTTTGACAATATACATTTCGCATAGAAAAAGAAAGGGGGAAAACGTGATGAAATTGGAAGTTTTTGCATGGCCTAAATGAATGTGGGACGTGTCCTTCTCTTGGGGCATATATTTAGTATTCCCTACTTTCATAATAGTTGTTACTTGTTATCTTTAGTTGACTATTAGGCCTCGTGTTTTTAGGAGTTATTTTCAAATTACGGTAGTTAGGTTTGGATAAGTTATAATAAGTTATGATATTTTTTTTTGGAGAATTGTGTTTTTAGAGTGAATGTTTTTTTTGGAAAATTGTGTTAGGTTGGGTATGTTGGGATAAGTTAGGATAAGTTAGGAGAGTTAGAACCAACCTGACAAAAGAATAAGGTGTTAGTCTATTACAATCTCCAATGTCGGGCAATGTTCTTTTGTGTGGTTGGTATGATGTAGAAATGATGCGGTATCATAAAATTGTGGAAAGTACGGTAATGTGTGAAATTGCATAATAAAATTTTTGGAAAGTATGATTGATGTGGTAGATGAGGAAAGAAAATGTGAAAAGTATAAGAGAAAGCGATGAGATATATTGGGAATGATTTTGGTAAAGTGCGGTATGGTATGGTAAAATGTGGAAAAATATTGAATGATATGGTGATTTGTAGTAACGTACCATACCGTACAATACAAAAGAACATGGTTTTATTCTTTAATTGATAATTTATTAAACAATTTATTGACAATTGTAAGATTATATTCTTAAAATAATATTCTTCGTTACGAATCTAACATGCATAAGTTTATATAACAAATTGTTCTGTATAGTTAAAAATTTATGGTCAAAATATTTCAAAGACAACAATAACAACATGAAACCGAAGGCGTAAGTTTCATTTTTCTTTTTTCAAAAATAAATACAACCAAAGAGACATTTGGAAGGGATGTTGTACTATGTTGTTTGGAGGCGTAAATTTACACAGGAAATACCAATAATTTTGCACGTTCATCTTTTATGCCATTTCGCATTTCACTCCCTTTTATTTTGGACCAGATGCTTTATTTTGTTTGGAGTGCGTAAATTTCTGCAGGACATTCTAATAATTTTGCACCTTTATCTTTTTATGACATTTCGCACTCAAACCTTTTGTACGGCAATTGCTTTGGTGATTTGTGTTTTTCTTTTTTGTTTGTAGGTGATCTTTGATTCAGCCCTAATCAAATTATTTATGGTATATTTGGTAGTTCAATAGAAAAGATTTTTTTTGCAAAAAGAAAGTGCTAATAAAACTTTCTCTAGTTCTCTATTTAGGAAATTACTTACTAAGTTTGTAAGCTTTGTTAGTTAAAATATATTTAATAAGTGTATAAAATACGTATAGACGAATTAGACAAATGATGAATTCATTTTGTCTCGATGTCGTCGAGTAATAAGGGCATTTCTTATCTTACCTAGTTCTAACATTTAGTACATATTTAACACACGAACTATTCGTTTTCAAAATGTAACATAGGGATCGTTGGACATAAAATTAGTATAATTACAAGATTTTATTAGTCTTATCGAGTAAATAGATGTTGTACAAAACACAAATTCTTCATGTACCAAGTTTAATGAAATGTCAGCGTCTATATCGATGAATAGTTGACTGTATTTTTATGCAAATTTGCCTAATGAAACACGTAACGTAGTTTATTTGTTTAATTCTTACCCCATATTTTACTAACACAGTTTGTAACTGAAATAATAAGCTCCATATTAAAACTTTCTTATCTCATAGGATAACCAAATATAATTTTATTTTTATATATTTAAAACTTTTGAAATTAACTTTTTTATTTGGGGGGAGGGGGGTTGAAGTTAGCTGGTTGATTCAATCAGCTATTTATTAGTTGAACAAAGTTTTCCAGTTAGGCTTTGAATTTATTATATTTATAGAGTTAGGCCAGTCTAGATAGGGTTCAGGAGTCAGGACCCATTGGGCCATTCTGGACCCTAACTGAATTAGAATGAGGGCTAAAATTTGATTAATTACATCCATATGTCAAGGCAACCCAATAGAGCACATATTGCCTAGAAATAATGGAAAGGAAAGTAGGGAATGACAATGCTCAAACAGGCCCAATTCCAGTAGTCAACCCAAACAACATTCGCCTTTGAGCCTAGAGAAAAATTAGCTCTCTTGAAATTATTAACTTGGGTTATTGATCATGAAGGATGACCTAAAATACAAATTGAACATAGAGGGAATGAAACTATGAGATCCTAATTTATGTGAGAGAAGATGACCCAACATTGCTGATATAATATACTAAATGGACAATCAATTTTATTTATTTTTTGGTTTCAATTGCTTTCACCTTTTTATGTGATTCTAAGATATCTACAAAACGAATCATAATTTATTTTTGAAGATATCCATGAATTATTACTACTTTTGAGCGTTCCTCATAGTGGTTCATATGGTGTTGTTTGTGAAATGCTTCAATTGTAGTGCGTTTTTGAATGTGGGTTTGGTGATTTCTATTCTGGTTCGCGCATATGGGGTTGGAGCTTTTGGAATAGCAGCTTATTGTATAAAATTAGGGTTTTATTTGATGCTAATCCTAGTAATTATCCACCCAAATTGAGGGAGAGAGAGAGAGGGCGGGAGAGTACGAGGATGGAACTGTGGGTTCCAAGAGAGAAAAAATAATTTCTTAATATATATACGATGATTTCTTAAATAAAATTTCTAGTAAAATACCACCATAAAACTATAATATTATAATTTTAAATAAAATATCATATAAAAAATCAGGAAAAATACTATTCATGGATATAAAGCATAATTTTCTTGGATCGAGCGAACCAGTAAGCTCTGAACCAGTCCATAGGCCCCATGCCGAAGAACGTGTCAAAGCGAGAGAAACACGGGAGCGAGTCTTCCTGTGGGCGCCTCATTTTACCATTCTACCCCCCGACAACCACTGTTTGTCTCTCTTTCCTACACCCATTTACTCGTGGCCCCCACCTTTTTTCGCTCCTTTTTTCTAAACGGATAAGTTTCCATTATTATCCAACTACCATCCCCGTCATCATCCTCCTCTTCCCTCTCCTCCTCCCCACGATCCCAACCGTACACCCTCCCATCTTCACCATCCATTCCTCCCCATTACACATCCAACGGCCTGGACTCAACTCCCTCACCCACCACCCTACGCCGCACCCACACCGAAGCACTCCCCCGCCCCTAATAAATACAAAAGTCGAGTGCACAATCATCAGTTGATCGATGATCATCACTTTCCGAGAGAGAGAGAAAGGACAAAGTTAGAGAGAGAAAAAGTAGTGGTTGATATTTTGGTGTTTAGTTATAAATTGTAAGCAATCAAAGCATTCAACAATGGAGGTGCAACTTTTGCGGAGGGAGGAGAGAGAGAGGCCAGTGAAGATGAGTGTAGTAGAGAGTGGAAGTCCTGAGGCTAAGCTAGGGTTGCAGGTTGAAGATCTGTGGGATAATCAGGAGCCTCAGCTTAGCCCTACGGAGAAACTCAACGCTTGTTTTGAGAGTATTCCTGTTTCTTCGTTTCCTCAAGCCACTGATTCTCAAGGTTTGTTCATGACTGTTGATTGATTTTTTTTGGAGGTTTTGATTTTTGATTTGTTCTGTTTCGTAATTTGCGATTTGATGCTCGATCGAGCATCGTGATCGAGTGTGTTGTTGTGAGTCGTGTGCTTGATTGTCGGTTCATGTGTGATGTAAACGATTCTGAAGGTTTGGTGATTACTTAATTTGCGATTTAATTCGTACTTTCAAGTTTTTGATTTGTTCTGTTTCTTAATTTGCGATTTGACGCTCGGTCGAGCTTCGTGATCGAGTGTGTTGATTGTCGGTTCATGTGTGATGTAAACAATTCTCGAGATTTGTTGATTACTTGATTTCAAGCTTTTGATTCGTTTTGTTTCTTAATTTGCAATTTGATGTTGTTTTCTTGATCGAGCTTCGTGATCGAAAATGATGCGATTGATGTTCTTGATTGGCGGTTGATGTATGATATATGTTTCGTGTATGATCGTCGGTTTTTCTTTCTTAATTGGTTCATTTTTTAGTTTTAAGCAGGTGCTTATCGGTTTATGCATGATTTATGCTTGAATTGAATATGATGCGATTCATGTGCTTGATCGAGCTTCACAGTCGAATATGATACGATTCGTGTATGATATATGTTTCGTATGATCATCAGTTTTACTAGTTTGTTCAGTTTTTCAATTTTAAGCAGGTGGTTATCTATCCATGTATGATGTATGGTTCGTAATTCGCATGATTGTCGGGTTTTTTTTTTAAAAAAAAAAAAATTGTTCAGTTTTTCAATTTTAGGTAGGTGATTATCCGTCCATGTATGATATATGCTTGAATATGATGCGATTCATGCGCTTGATCGAGCTTTGTGGAGTTGATTTACTTAATTTGCCTGTCATCATGTTTTGTTTTTGGTTGATAGATCATCAATCATGATTGATGGATTTTCACGAGTTAGTAATGTAAATCACTTGGGTAAGAAGCAGATAATTGTTGTGCTGATTGAAAGAATTAATTCGATTCTGCGTAAAATTCAGCAGCATTTCATATGTGGTGGCTTTGTTGCAGAGGAATTGATTAGAGGTTTTTCGATCCTTTTTCCCTTACAATCAGGAAAAGTGACGGTATTCTTGGATAAGTCAAAGATATTAGAACATTGATCCTTTTATAGACTATCATAAAGTAGGATAATGACGTTTTTCTTTAGGAAGTATGTTGGCCTCTTTCCGTTTTTCCTGTTGTTGATGTTGATTCCCCAAGTAATATTGCCAAGTTTTGTTACGCAGTTGAGATAAGTTCAGATTGCAGTTTGGCAGATGCCGTTCGCATTCTTTCTCAGCATAGACTTCTGAGCGCACCTGTTGTCGATAATCAGGCACCCGAGGATGCTACCTGGATCGAAAGATACATTGGGATTGTGGAGTTTGCTGGAATCGCTGTATGGATATTGCATCAGGTTAGCCAAATTCATTGCTCCATTGAGTTCCTCTCAAGTTATGAATTATAAATTATAAGTTCTGCTGTATTTGAGCGATACAGTTTGGTTGTTTCCTATATTGTAAGAATCATGTTTTTTTCAAGAGTAAGCATTATTAGTTTATTACTCCTTTCATTATTAAGAAGTTAGTTCGTGATCTTGGAATCCGATTGCTTAGTTTTAATTAACCGTCTGGTCAAGTCTGTTTCTTTTTCTAGGGAACTCGATATAGTAGTGGAGGATATTTTGTTTTTGACATCGGATTTGAACCATTTCTCATGGTCACACACCAAGAGAAACGGTAATCTTGTGGCTCATCAAATGGCCAAAGTTGATCCTACGGGGCAAGAGCAAATTTGGTTGGGGGTATGTCCTGACCAAATATCGACATATGTACTCATGGATAAACTATTAATATAATTCTCCCCGTTTGAATCTCAAAAAAAATAAAATAAAAAAATAAAAAATTAGGAAGTTAGTTCATGTCTTGACATTGTGACCATACCAAATTTAGTGGAAACCACTGCAATATACTATGATTGCACTTGCTTCTTCTAGCTCACTTTGATCTCCATAACTTTGGGGACCTTTGTGATTGCTGTCACCTTTCTGCCTGTAAGAGATGTAATCAACGTAAACAGTCAACCTTCATTGCTTGGTTTTGTCATTTGTGAAGTCTTGATAGAACTATGTGTAATGCTCACATATGAAGTGTTACTCTAGTTATGATCAGTATTAATACCTCCCTCCTGAAAGGGGTAACAAGTAACAATTCAGCCTTCTTTTTGTTCTTGCCTCATCATTTGTTAACCTCATGTCATTTTACCTTTGAGCCCAATCGCTGAATACATTTTCTCCAATTAGCTCTCTAATCATCTTGTAGTTATGCCTTTGACAGTCGGAAGATGATGAATCCAATAGAGTACTGCCGAGAACCTCGAGCAATGGCTCGGCAGCTGCAGTTGCAGCTAGTGGAGTTAGCAGTCCAAGATTCGCAAACTTAAGCCCAAGATCAGCCGCAGTGACTTCCGGAAACTTCTTTGGCGCTCTTACTGCTTCTGATCTGTATAAGGAAACTAAGGTAAATCTTTCAAACTTCTGTCTGCAGATTCCCTATCGACATATATTCATCCAAAGTTCTGATACCAACTCCGGTAATTACAGGTTCGGGACATTTCAGGAACATTTAGATGGGCCCCGTTTCTTGCCTTGCAAGACTCAAACTCTATGTTGACGGTCCTGCTGCTGCTCTCGAAATACAAAATGAAAAGCGTTCCTGTTGTTGGTGAAGCAAAGATCGAAAACATCATCACACAATCAGCTGTTATTCACATGTTGGCCGAGTGCATAGGGCTCCATTGGTTTGAAAACTGGGGAGCCAAGAAACTATCTGACCTTGGTCTTCCCTTGATGAGTGCTAAGCAAGTAGTCAAGGTACTTACTTTTTTTTTTATTTATAATCTTCCTTTAATGTTAAACTTTGGGATAGGGTTGCTACTAGATATTGGATAATTGACAAGAATCTCATGTTTGATTGAAGAACCATTGTTTTCCTTATGGTGTATTGATTTGGAACTAACTGGGTGGTTCAAATGTTTCTCTTAGGTGTATGAGGATGAACCAGTTCTCCAGGCCTTCAAACTAATGAGGCTAAAGGGGATAGGAGGGGTACCTGTAGTTGAACGCGACGGTACAAAAGCAGTGGGCAATATCAGCATTAGAGACGTTCAATTTCTGCTAACAGCACCAGAAATTTACACCCACTGCAGGTCTGTGTTCTAACCCTTTACTCTTGAGCTAATGCATTGCTCATTTCCTGCACTTAAACTTACAGTTTTCAGACTCTTTGGAACTTTAGTTCATGAGGAAAGACTACTTACATCTGGATCCCTTATACAATGCTCTGGGGTGACTCCCTAAGGAGCATGTTCTTATTCATTCAAGTTTGTGTTAAGAAAGGAACATCTGAGGAAGGATTCTTGAACCCAATTTCCCTTTGAATAGGCCCGATTCTTCCCCCCCAAAACCAACCAACCCAAAAAAAAATCTTACCCTGAATTTTGCAATTTAGAGAGATTGGTTCCAATTGGTCCCAGATTTAAAAGTCTTTCGCTATCTATACTCCATAAAAGAGAAGCAACGAGGATTAGAAGTAAAATTCAATGGGGTTGAACTTTGTCCGTGTAATAAAGCCACTATCTTCTCCATGAAAAAGAAGCAGAGAGGATTAGAAGTAAAATTCAGTGGATTAAACTTCATCCATGATAATAAGTTAATAACACCATTATTGTCTCCTGCAGATCAATCACCGCCATGGACTTCTTGCTTGCCTCCAAAAAGTACAAAGAGGAGCAACTCGAACAAGCAGAGGCACCGGCCTTATCCAATATGGTAACCTGCACAAAGGACAGCACCCTCAAAGAAGTAATCCACACCCTCGACTCTTTAAAGATCCATCGTATTTATGTGGTTGATAAAAACGAAAATCTAGAAGGCGTCATCACTCTTAGGGACATAATCTCAAGGCTCGTACACGAACCACACAATTACTTTGGTGACTTCTTCGATGGTGTAATACCAATGCCTCCAAATAGCAGGGTCTAACCAAACAGCTCCTTAGTTTCTTCCCTTTGATTTGGTTATGACTGTGGCAATCAGCTAACAAGGAGATCAGGCTCCCAACTTAGGAAAGACAATTTGCCTGAAAGAGACCGGTTTGAGTTCGGGTTGTGTAATTATATGAATGGAAAGAGGTTCATATCATGTGGAACACCCTGTTGTAACATATATAAAGGTAGAGGTGATGTGGACCTTGATTTGCTTCTAGTTAGACTATGGTCATTGTTCGGTTGTAATTTTTTGTGGTTTTATAAGTAGGGTTGTCGGTCCACAGGGATGGGTGTTAGGTTTAATTAAGGGTAATCGGTTTGTGGAAAGAGGTTTTTCTTAATGCGGAAAGCAATAAATAATGTAAAAGGGAAGCAATTAAATCTAACCTAGGCATGAATCAAAGAAAGCAATTAAAAACATGAAATCAATTAAAGCCATTAAAACAAGGAATGGAAATCTAGAATGAACAATGAAATTAGAAACAAGAAATAATACCTTCGATGACCAAAATCTTCTAACCTTCAATCTACCTTTGCGATTTCCCCCGAACAAACAAGAAAACGTGAATTGGATTACTAAGAATCCCCAAATTCCCACTTGAGAGTGGAATTTGTGACCCTTAATCCCCCTTTTCACTAAAAGTTGGATTGGATGTTTTTGTGGCTAAACTATGAACTTTCAAAAGCAAAGTTAAATCAAAGCTAAACACAAAGTAAATAAGATTAATGAAAGCTGAAATTTCTTGAAGAAAAGTGATTACAACCAAGAATCCCAAAAGCTTGAAGAACAAGACAAGAAAGAAAAACTTAGAGAGAGAAAAAAAGGTTTAATTAAGAAGCATTAAAGACCCTAATTACAAACTAATAACCTCAGCTCATTCCCCTAAAAGAGTCGCAGCTCATTGTTCTTATAATACCTAAAGTTTGTTTTTCAAAACGCAGCACTTTGTTCCCAAATTTGTCGCAGACTTGGAGTCCGCTCGCGCGCAGGATTTCGCTCAAGAGCAGTGCTCACCGTTGCCTATGCCTCGTTCTTCAGCAGCTCTCCTTTGGCAGCACAGAAGCCCAGCTCGGCCGAGCAAGATTTCTGCTCGGGCGAGCAGGCGTTCTGGTCGTTCCATGCCTTAGCTAATTTTCATCGAGTTTTTCCCTGGTTGATTCACAGAAGCCCAGCTCGGCCGAGCAGGATTCTTGCTCGGGCGAGCAGGCTCACTGTCTCACTTCCCTTTGGCTCAATTTTTCTCGACTGTTTTTGCTGATCTCCAGGAGGACTGCTCGGGCGAGCCACCATTCTGCTCGGTCGAGCAGACCTTCTGTCTCACCTGATTGGCCGGTTTTTGCTCCGTTTTGTCGCCTTTTTCGATCGCTTACTTATTTTCCTACAAAACTACAAAAAAAACTCATAACTAGAATAACGCACGGGGTTAGAACATACAAAAACGCCCTAATAAAGAGAAGAATTCGGCTCGAAACGAGACCGAACACCACTCCCACACAAGGGTTTGCTCGCCCCGAGCAAACTAAAAACAAAGAAAAGGACTAAAAAGAAAACTAAAAACCTAACTCACTTTCGCAGGAATCGCGGATGCATTTAGCACATGCATCAAGCCCTTTAAACCCCCCGGCAGCCCGGGTGGACGAGGTAGTTCTCGTGAGGGTTTATAGCAACTATACCCACAAAAGCCATAGAAAAAGGAAAGAGGGAAGGTGAAAAACAAAACAAGTTCAAAAGAAAAGAAAAAGAGAACTGCTCGTTTCAATGAATCAAGCTGTTTCAATTAAGAAAACGGTATTAATCCTCCAAAAGGAACCGTTATGAGCATCTCACAATGTCTAACCCAAACAACTGCCAATCTTAGAAATTTTTAAACCAAAACACTTCCTGATGAGCAAAATACCTCGTGAATATGTGCAAGTGGGCTCTAGTCGGTCTTTCCTATCCTAAACCAGACAATCAGAGTTGTTCTCATGCTCAAGCTCGGAATTATCTAGCCTAATTCACTCTTGGTTCTTCTTTCAACCTCTCTTTTCTTTCTTTTCTTCTTACTTTGCTCTTTTCTTATCATTATTTTTCTTAACTCTTTCTTTTCCTTTTTTCTTTTTTTTTTCTTTTTTTTTTCTTTTTTTTTCTTTTTTTTTTCTTCAAAACCGCTCTTTTTTTTCACTTAATCCGCTTTGTGTCTTTTAGAACATTTGTGTCGGGTTTTGCGGGATTTAAATACCGGCCTTCGCAAAGGGTTACCCTCCCTGCTGGGTTTCTCCATACGTGAGTCATTGCACTTAAGGGGCATAGGGTGCCGATCCACCCAAACCAACCCATGACGGTAGGCCCGACAGTATTTATTTAATGCATTAATTAAGAGCTTGAGCAATTGAACAACTAAAACCGTCTAACTTAGGTAAGAATTCACAGTTAAAGCGTGTAAAAATTGAGGATTCCACTTTCCCATTCCATGTAGAGGTCTAATAGAAATAAGTCATGGCAATTGTCCAAGTTATGGTCGAAAATGCTCAAACCGGTTTCTTTCAAAGAAGATTAAGAACGGCTTCTCGATTTCAACAACGAAATCCAAGAAACAAAGCAAAAACAAAACGAAAACGAAAACTTTGAAAGTTTTTCACTCCCTTTTTTCTCCTTTTCACAAATTTTTTTTTTTTTCAAATTTTTCGGCACAAACTACGAAAAACAAAAACAAAGACTCAAACTAGGTGATCTACCCATGACAAATGGAAGTATCACCCCCCACTCCCACACAAAACTTCACAATGTCCCCATTGTGAGAAGAAGGGTGTCACAAATAAGGTAGAAAACCTAAAAACACACAACAAACACATAATAAACAATAAATGGTGGCGACCCGAGCCCACATGGCTCCAACAACAATGAAATCTCAACATTCACACTCAAGGGGTTCGCCACCCAAAAAGAAAATCAAGCATGCATCATGGATCAACAATATATTCACAATGAGAAGGATGGTGAAAAGATGATACCTGAAGATCGCCAAATTTAAGCACATCCAAGTACACGATCCACGAACGCAATGTCAGAAAAAGAAACTTCAAATATTCACAAATGTACATGATCAATGACTAACCTTGACCCCGAATCTCACTATATGAGGCGGGAATCAAGGGTGAAACGCCGTGCCACTGCCCAGAAACATTACACAACCCCTCGCGCATGTATATCTCAAAATGAAAGCACACAATTAATGCAAAATAACAGAGGGGAGTGCGTCACCTCTCGGAGGAGGGTACGGATAGTAGGGAAAGTACGTCGGGTAATACTGGTTGACATAGTCGGGTGGTGCCGGTGCATGGTCGGCGATAGCATAGTGATAATAACCCCAATCCCTCCAATATTGATTCTGTTGATGGAAGTACTCATCATAACGCTGAAAGTATCCTTCGTGCCGTTCAAGGGTCGACTGTTGCGCACGAAGGAGTTCCTGTTGACTTTCCATCAAGTTGTGCGTACTTTGTAGCAAAGTCCGCTGCTCACGGAGGTCGACACTCAGTTGGTCTAACCGACTTGCCAAGTGTCCCATCGTAATCTCCTGGGAAGTACTACCACTAGCTTCACTCAGGTTGCCGCTTCCTCTTCTTCCACATTTTCGCTCACAAATGGGTCATCGGGCCCCCCAACTCGACGGTTGCTCCTTGGATCTTCGCCACATGACCAGTTATGTTGATTGGTCACATCCAACCAACGTGTAGCTCGTGCGTGGTCCAAATGAATGGAAGTTGCATACTTATCCGAGCCATGCTTGTATATATGCTTGGTGTTGTGCCGCTCAAAGATACCCATGCGTTGCAATCTAACGCCATCGATGGGATCGGGAAAATACCTCGGAGTGAACTGGTGGATATACCCTCCAAAACCTTTTTTCACCAAAAAGTGGCAAATGATATGCCCCATCCCAATGGTAGAGGTTAGGTGTTTGGAAGTGATGTCTTTGAAACAGTGCAAGATGCACGACCCCGTGTTCACCCGCTTCCCTTGGAGGGTGTTAAAGATGATGAATAAATCATCCCTCCGCACATTTGCCCTCCCATCGTCTCTTCCGAAGACCGAATTTGAAACTATGCGATGAAAAATTCGGATCGCTAAGTTACAAAAATCACGAGACTTTGAGTTTCTGGTCAAGTATAAGCAATCCTCAAGAGCGTTCGCCGTTTGATGTTTCCGACGCCAACAAGTGAGACTCTTCATAGCAGCTTGCTCGTCGAAATGCGCACTATCCTCATAATACAACCCGTCTGTCGGTAACCCAAGTACTTGACAAAATTCTTGCACCGTACACGATTTCTCCTTGTTGTCCACCCTATACCGAAACTTAGCTTGGCGTGAATCGACATCCTCAGCTTGGAAGGAACTGAGGAACTCGAGAATTGGTTGATCGTAAAGAGACTCGTCAATCTGGATGAAGGACTCCCAACCCAAGACCCTTATAATGTAATCAAAACTCGGGCCACAATACACCCTCTTCATGGTGGCTTCATCATAAACGTCCGGAGCACAGAGCTTCCGTTGT
Source organism: Portulaca oleracea (assembly GCA_029582165.1). NCBI lineage: Eukaryota > Viridiplantae > Streptophyta > Magnoliopsida > Caryophyllales > Portulacaceae > Portulaca > Portulaca oleracea. The sequence continues at coordinate 64,880,913 of CM055868.1, read as the reverse complement.
TGATAAAGCTCGTATCTCTCGCGATGATGCTCATCCCGGAACCGAATTCGCAATTCCTGGTTAGCCTGAAGAAGTGTGGGCGTTTGGGCCTTGTATCGATCTTTGTCCACTGCCGCCGATGAAGACTCGGGCGGTGGGGAAGGTGTACCTTCCTCATTGGTACGGGCTCTCTTTGATCGAACCATAGTGACACACTAATAACTCAAGAACCTCCAAATAACAATCAATTTACACAACACACAAGCCCTAAAACTAAGGAACAATCACAAGTGGCACCCAATTCAACCTTAAAATCGAAATTGATAACACTAAATGTGAATGTTACCTCCCAATTGGCACCAAATACCGAGTGGCAACACAAATCGGCAAAGAGCAAGTAACCCGGGACCTTGATACCTTGGCAAAACCCTTCTTTCCCCCAAAACCTCACAAGACAGACAAAAACAAGAAGAAACAAAGAATAAAGACGCATACCAACACTTCAGCAGAATCGCGACGCCCAAAGATCAACACTCGCTCCAGTACACGCACAAACAGCGGCGCACAGCAGCAGCCTTTGCAACCACGCACAATTAGGGCAAGAAATTCGACCAACCTGGAAGAATTCGAAGAAGAAATCAAGAAATTAGGGGTTAGGGCTTGATGCTAAAGGTTGGAGGGAGTGAGAGAGAGATATGAGAGAGAAAATAAGTGAGAAAGAATGAAGAAAGTGAGAGAAAACCGTGTTAAAACTCCCGACGTAAATCGATTCCGCTCGCCGCTCGAGCAACACACCGCTCGCCGAGCGCACGCTCGACGCGAAAATAAGTAGGTCCAGAAAGGTTGCTCGACCGAGCGAATAATATGCTCGCCCGAGCAACGCTTCTGGACCTCTAAGCATGTTTTCCCTCGGGTGCTTCAGTGGGCTTGCTCGACCGAGCAAATATTTTGCTCGCCCGAGCTGATGTTCTGTCGGTCTTCATTCTTGACGCAGGCTTCACGTTCAATTGAGGCACAGTGGGCTTGCTCGACCGAGCAGAGGTTCTGCTCGCCCGAGCAGGCCTTCTGGAAGTATTTCCTTCTCTTCCTTCTTAACTCGCGAAAACCCCACAGTAAGGCTGTTCGCCCGAGCTGAATTTTTGCTCGCCCGAGCAGGTGCTCTGCCAACAATGCAAGGGGTTAAAAATTTTCAAGGAAATACACTTTCTCACTTCTACTAAAAATGTGTTCAAAACCTCAATCTCGCACAAACCTCTCGGGACATTTCAAAATCAATAATCTAAAAACTAACCTAAACAAGACAAAAATCTTTTGGGTTTTTCAAAGATTTCACATAAAAAGAAAAGCCGGCATGCATGCCTCCCCACTCCCACACAAAAAGGCCACACTATGTCCTCATTGTGGCAAGAAATAAAGGAAGACAAACACCCTAAAAGAATAAAAAAAATCTAAAAACTAACAAAAAGAATGAAAAAGAGTTTTCTCACCAACCATCTCCAAAGAAAAAGAAGGATAATACCTGATTAGATCTCAAATAATCATCACATGACTTGTAAATGGAGATTGAGTATGCAAGCCATGAAATAGTGAATATATGTGAGCAATAAATGATCCTTCCTTCTCGTTAGTGCATAGTTAAGAGAATTAAACAAAGAAACAAACAAGAAAAATGAATTAATTTACAATATATACAAAGATGTTACCTCAATGTTCTTCAATCAACATATGGGACATGGAATGTTACACACTCCACATCCACTTTCTCTGGAAGCTCCAAAAAGGGTTTCAACCTGTGACCGTTAACTTTCCACATTGATGCATTAGTGGGGTCCTTGATTTCAACAACTCCCGAGGGAAACACAGCGGTCACAATGAATGGACCGGTCCACCTAGACTTCAATTTACCCGCAAACAAATGCAAACGTGAGTCATAAAGAAGGACTTTCTGCCCCGGAACGAAGGTTTTTCTAAGGATCACCTTATCATGTAGGACCTTCGATCGCTCCTTACTTAATCTTCCATTTTCGTAAGCTTCCCTCCTTAACTCCTCTAGCTCACACAAGGTCAACTTCCTAATGTCTCCAGCTGCTGACAGGTCAAGATTCAAGGCTTTCAAAGCCCACCACGCCCTATGTTCGAGCTCTACAGGCAAATGACAAGGTTTCCCAAAGACTGCTCTATACGGTGACATTCCTATGGGAGTCTTGTAAGTCATCTATAGGCCCATAAAGCATCGGTCAATTTAGTGGACCAATCTTTCCTATTCTTTGATACTCTTTTCAAGAATTTGTTTAATCGCCTATTGGAAACCTCACTGGCCATTTGATTGAGGGTGATAGGCGGTAGTCATTCTATGCTCAACAGAGTATTTCTTAAGCAAGGCCGCGAAAGAACGATTATTAAAGTGAGTCCCCTGGTCGCTAATGATGGCTTTAGGCACCCCAAACCTAGAGAAAATGTTTTCTCGAAGGAATCTAGTCACAACCTTAGCATCATTTCTTTCGACTAATCGCTTCAACCCATTTTGACACATAGTCCATCTTTGAAGAATATACTCATTCCCAAAAGAGGTAGGAAATGGTCCCATAAAATCAATGCCCCAAACATCAAATACATCCACAAAGATCTCGGGTTGTAAGGGCATCATGTTTCTTCTAGAGATCTTACTCAAACTCTGACATCTAAAACAACTCTGGGCATAAGTATGGGCATCTCTAAAGATGGTAGGCCAATAGAATCCACTTTGTAAAACCTTATACGCTGTTTTCTTCCCACTAAAGTGCCCCCCACACGGTTGGTCGTGACAAAACGAAAGGACATCCATGATACTCATCCGGGACACACCTTCTAAGAATTTGATCAGGACAATACTTAAACAGATAAGGTTCGTCCCATACGAAATTTTTGACAATGTGAAGGAACCTATCTCTATCATGCTTATTCCAATCATTGGGCATTTCTCCCGTGACTTTAAAATTAACAATGTCAGCAAACCACGGTTCTATTCCTATGCTAAGAATGCGTTCATCAGGAAAACAAGCATCAATAGGAGTTTCTATCACATGTTCAGGTGTTATCCTAGAAAGGTGGTCTGCTACCGGGTTATCAGATCCTTTCCTATCACGGATCTCACAATCGAACTCTTGGAGTAACAACACCCACCTAACCAACCTAGGCTTAGAATCTTTCTTCTCCATCAAATAGCGAATCGCCGAATGGTCGGTAAAAACAATCACTTTAGACCCCAACAAATAAGCCCGAAATTTCTCAAATGCATAAACCACAGCTAGGAACTCTTTCTCAAGGATGTTGTAATTCATTGTGCTTCATTTAAAGTATGACTTGCATAGTGTATCACGACAGTCTTTTGTCAATTCTGTCCTAAAACCACACCTATAGCAAAGTCAAGCATCACACATCAACTCAAACGGCCTCCATGTGGGAGGTTTGAGAATAGGAGGCGATATCAAGGCATCTTTAAGTGCATTAAAGGCCTTCAAACACTCATCAGAAAAGTCAAAAGCCACCTCCTTGGCCAATAAAGCAGAAAGGGGTTTGGCAATCTTGCTAAAATCACGAATGAATCGACGATAAAACCCAGCATGTCCTAAAAAGGATCTAACCTCCTTCACACAAGTGGGGGGGGTCAAGTTCCTAACTAGGTCAATTTTTGCTTTATCCACTTCGATTCCATCTTTGAAATCACATGGCCCAAAACTATCCCCTTCGTACTCAAAATGGCACTTCTCCCGATTTAAAGTCAAGTGTTTTTCGCACCGACTCAAGACTCTACTCAAATCGACAAGCAATCATCAAAGGTGGTGCCAACATCGAGAAATCGTCCATGAAAATTTCAACACCATCAACAAGGTCCGAGAATATAGACACCATACACCGAAAAGTAGCGGGGCGTTGCAAAGTCCGGCGGCATCCTACGGAAAGCAAACGTACCAAATGGGCAAGTAAAATTCGTTTTCTCCTGATCACACGGGGCTATAGAAATCTGAGTATACCCCGAATAGCCATCTAGAAAACAAAAGAAGTCATGCCCCGCCAGCTTTTCTAACATTTGATCCATGAAAGGTAATGGAAAATGGTCTTTTCTCGTAGCCTTATTGAGTTTCCTGTAATCTATGCATACTCTCCATCCCGATGGAATGCGGGTCGACACTAATTCACCCCTCTCATTCTCCACCACCACAACCCTACTCTTAGGAACTACATGTATAGGACTAACCCACTTACTATCAGAAATCGGGTAAATGATGTCATTATCTAACCATTTCAGAATCTCCTTCTTAACTACCTCCTTCATTTGGGGATTTAGTCTCCTTAAAGGGTCCCTCTGGGCTACACTATCATCTTCCAAAAATATCCTGTGTTGCACAATAGATGGACTAATCCCCCTAATGTCTCCAATCGTCCATCCCAGAGCCCCTCTATTTATCCTAAGAACCTCGACTAGTTTGTTTTCTTGGTCCTCTCCTAGGTTTGAAGCTATGATAACCGGGTAAGTCTCACAAGGGCCAAGGAAAACATACTTTAACTCGGAAGGAAGGGGTTTAAGTTCGAGGGTTCTAGAAGATGGTGGCTCAGGTTCTATGATATCAGGCACATGTTGAGAGGCAAACAGAGATTCATAAAGCAATTCACCGTCAAACACATCAGAATCACATAATGAGGTTACACAGTCGGGATCGAATCCTAACTCGACAAGATCACTCACACAAGGAGCAACATCCAGATCAGCAGGATTATCACTCTCAAGGTCACTAATCCAATTCACAGCATTACACTCTTGCTCATCATATCCTAATGGTGACTTTTGTAGGTCAAAAATATTCAATTCCATAGTCAAATTCCCAAAAGTCAGTTTCATTCTCCCATCTTTACAATTAATCCAAGCATTAGATGTAGCTAAAAAGGGTCTACCTAAAATGACCGGAATCTCGTCACGAGGACTCTGAACTCTAGCTGTCTCTAACACAACAAAGTCTACAGGGAAGACAAAGGTCCCGACTTGGATCAACACATCCTCAACTACCCCCCTAGGCACTCTCGTAGACCGATCAGCTAATTGGAGAACCATTCTTGTAGGTTTCAATTCCCCCAACCCCAAAGTCTCATAAACATGTAAAGGTAGCAAGTTGACACTCGCCCCTAAGTCAAGGAGGGCTCTCTCAACTGACTGTCTCCTATGGTAATGGAAATAGTGGGCATCCCGGTCCTTATATTTCACCGAACTCGACTACACAAGATGGAGCTCACATTAGAGGCCAAAAAGGCCTTCTTAGGAACCTGAGTTGCTCTCTTCGTTGTACACAATTCTTTGAGGAACCTAGCGTAGGAAGGACATTGCTGAATAGCGTCCAACAAGGGAATGTTGACCTTGACTTGAGAAAAAGTCTCCCTAATCTTTTCAAGAAATTTCTGATCCTTAGTTCCCTTCAACCTTTGAGGAAAAGGTGGGGAAGGCTTGTACGCCACCGGTTGAACAGGACTGGAACTAGGAAGCACTCTAGGTGAGGTCGTAGGACTCGGGTTGTCACCTAAGTTGGTCAATCTCTCCTCCTCGCACGGCTCATCCTCAACTAACTCATCACAAGGTCCAACACTCACATGTTGTTTCCTAGGCGAATCTGAAGGTAATTCTCTAATCTGATTGTCCACTTCTCTTCATGATCTAAGAGTAATCACCGCATTAAGCCCCCTAACATGGTTTGGGTCACAAGAGGACGAACTAGAAGCTTTCCCTTTAGGGTTCGCCTCCGGTTGTCCAGGAAAAGTTCCCCTATCCCTATTAGACATCATGAGTTGGGCTACACTCTCATTCAATTGTTTCACCATTTTTGCCATGTCACTCATCGTATCCTCAACCCTACTCAACCCAGACTCTAACTCTTTGTACTTCCTATCCCCTCTATCCTCACCTTGGTATCCTGGTGGAGGTCGGGTATGGGCTATCTAGGGATGGACGGTCTGTCCTCAAGGTGCTTGATAAGCACCTTGAGGCGGTGGTCTTGGTTGGGTTTGATGTTGGTGAGGGGGAGGTGGGTTTCCTTGGAAACTTCCTCCTTGGTGCATCGGTGGCCTCAAAACATTTTGGTTATCCTACCAGAAGACAAGAAAGGGTGTTTTGGCACCCTGTGGAATTGGTAGGGCTGCATCGTTAAACATAGCATTCACATTTTCCACATTAGACGACACATGTTGCAAATACAAAGGACAATTAGCATATACATGGTCAGGTCCTTGACACCAAGCACAAATCACAGAAGGTTGAGGATTCGGAGACATGGGTTGCTCTACAGAATTCACTTGGACGCACGGTTGGGTCTTAGACGCTAGTTGCTGTTGAGCTAAGGATTTTATCATGTTTTCTAAAGAAGCAAACCTAGCCTCGTACCCAGTACTCTCACTTACCGCATGAACTCCTCCCCGTGCATTAGACAGCTGTGCCCCTAAGGACTCATCCCTAGTGTTTCCCCATTGCATTACTCTTTCTGACATACTCTCCAAAAAATCCCAAGTTTCCTCCGCAGTTTTATCCATAAATCCTCCTTGACACATAGACTCTAGGGTCACTTGGGTTTCCTGATCTACCCCCTCATACACTATCTGGCATAGTCTCACTAGGTCAAACCCATGATGGGGAAATTGAGACAAAAGATTCTTGAACCTCTCAAAAGCTTTCCACTAAGGCTCCCCCTTATCCTGTCTAAACTTCAAGATGGAGTTTCTCATTTGAACTGCCATAGAATTCGGGAAATACCTCTTCATAAATACCTTCAAGAAACTATCCCATGAGTTTATAGACCCCGGTTTGATACTATACATCCACCTTTTTGCCGAATCTCGCAGAGCGAATGGCAAATATTTCAACAGAACGTAATCTAAAGGTACCCCAGGTGGTGTGACCATACTAAGGTACTCCTTATATTCCGCTGTCCAGATAAGTGCTAACCCCGTCCCAGTAAAAAGAGGTAGGTTTTGTGTATGATACTGTCTAGGGTCAAACGTAACTCCCTGAGGTAGAGTCGGCAACACAAAGCATGATGGAGGCGGGTCATACGATGGATAGAGCTGGTCGCTCAGGGTAACCCTCGGTCCTTCCTCACCCATGTTAGGCGGGTCAACTAAAGGTTTCTCTACCCTAACCAGTCTACTCGTTTCCGGTTTCCGAACCCATCCTACCGAATGATGCACTTTCTCCTTTTTAGTTGGCTTTTCTATTTATTTTTTTTAGTGATTTTGATACTTGATACTAAACAAGCAAAGCAATTAAACTATTCACACTATTCACAAACAAACCAATCACCTAAACTCCCAAATAACGCCATCCCCGGCAACGGCGCCATTGTTCGGTTGTAATTTTTTGTGGTTTTATAAGTAGGGTTGTCGGTCCACAGGGATGGGTGTTAGGTTTAATTAAGGGTAATCGGTTTGTGGAAAGAGGTTTTTCTTAATGCGGAAAGCAATAAATAATGTAAAAGGGAAGCAATTAAATCTAACCTAGGCATGAATCAAAGAAAGCAATTAAAAACATGAAATCAATTAAAGCCATTAAAACAAGGAATGGAAATCTAGAATGAACAATGAAATTAGAAACAAGAAATAATACCTTCGATGACCAAAATCTTCTAACCTTCAATCTACCTTTGCGATTTCCCCCGAACAAACAAGAAAACGTGAATTGGATTACTAAGAATCCCCAAATTCCCACTTGAGAGTGGAATTTGTGACCCTTAATCCCCCTTTTCACTAAAAGTTGGATTGGATGTTTTTGTGGCTAAACTATGAACTTTCAAAAGCAAAGTTAAATCAAAGCTAAACACAAAGTAAATAAGATTAATGAAAGCTGAAATTTCTTGAAGAAAAGTGATTACAACCAAGAATCCCAAAAGCTTGAAGAACAAGACAAGAAAGAAAAACTTAGAGAGAGAAAAAAAGGTTTAATTAAGAAGCATTAAAGACCCTAATTACAAACTAATAACCTCAGCTCATTCCCCTAAAAGAGTCGCAGCTCATTGTTCTTATAATACCTAAAGTTTGTTTTTCAAAACGCAAAGACTGGAGTCCGCTCAGCGAGCAGATTTCTGCTCGGCGAAAGGTGCTCACCGTCGCTATGCCTCGTTCTTCAGCAGCTCTCCTTTGGCAAAGACAGAAGCTCGGCCGAGCAAGATTTCGCCGGGCGAAAGGTGCGCTCGTCGGTCCATGCCTTAGCTAATTTTCATCGAGTTTTTCCCTGGTTGATTCACAGAAGCCCAGCTCGGCCGAGCAGGATTCTTGCTCGGGCGAGCAGGCTCACTGTCTCACTTCCCTTTGGCTCAATTTTTCTCGACTGTTTTTGCTGATCTCCAGGAGGACTGCTCGGGCGAGCCACCATTCCGCTTCGGCCGAGCGCACCTTCCGCCTCACTTGATTGCCGTTTTTGCCCGCTTTGTCGCTTTTTCGATCGCTTACTTATTTTCCTACAAAACTACAAAAAAAACTCATAACTAGAATAACGCACGGGGTTAGAACATACAAAAACGCCCTAATAAAGAGAAGAATTCGGCTCGAAACGAGACCGAACAGTCATAGGATTCATGTCCTCAATCGGTTTTCCCCCGTTGCTGTTGTTCTTAGGACGACCATGTATCTTTCTGCAGCTGCTTTTAAGATCGTTGCTCGTTCGTAATTTCTCCTGCAAGTTGAAGAACTGCAAGGCGTATAGGTTCAGATGGGGATTGTACATAGATATGATTGATTGGCAATTTGGTATGCTTCGTTTGATCATTTCTTCTTGTTGGAAAGTCGGGGGAATAATATTGATGTATTTGGCATGATGATTGTACCTATCCCCTCCATATCCTGCAAGAGCTGGATTTCGGACTATCAGTTTTGGTTTTTAAAACTGGTCATTTGGGTTGGGCTGGCAAGTTCGGGTCGTCAATGTTCTATTGAGTTGGGCTCCAGATGGGTCATTTTTGGGCTTGGTTGCTTTATTTTTGTAAGATAAGATTATCTTTAACAAACAAATAACTCTGGCGAAACATAAATTAGGGTCGGGTTAGGTCACATCAATCCTCGGGTTTCCATTTCGGGTTAATTACCCTAGGCATTTTCAGATCTAGATCAGATTGGGATTTGGGTGGATCATTTGGATGGGGTTCATTTCTGCTGGCCTTGAATCGTACTCTGGCATAGTTCTGATGATCTCGCCTCACCTTGCATTGCACTTGGGGCTTCCACTTCGATAACATTTTGCCATAATTAAGGGCATGTCTTTGGGATATTTGAAACACAGTTTGTGAATTCAGACAATCATTGTAGGAAAATGCAGGTAAGTCGAGTCAACGCAATTGACGGAATAGATTGAAGTTAAATTGATTGTAGTTGATTGCAAATTAGTGTAAACGAGTACAACTGTCTAATTGTATGTTTGTGTATGTTGGTGCCAACAGTTGATAATACATTAATACGTGAAAATAAGCACTATTAACCAACTTTGTGGCAATATCACTCGTTGCAATATAGTGGGATTGATTAAACAAACAATTGATGTTGTGAGAGAACGCTTCTTCTTTGAATTTATTCTCCTATTAGGGCTAATGGATTGCAAAACTATGCATTTTGCTCAAGGTTGTTAGAATCAACATCATGACTTCAATTCATGGGATAGTTAGGGTTGGAATTAACTCACTTTGGATTGTTAATTGGAATAAAGATTAGTAGAATCGCATCGGAATTTTGAATCATAAAATCGTAGGATCGTAGATCAATATCGAAATTTTAATGACTATACTTTTGCTATGATGCGAGTTATTCAGCTTGATTTAGGCCCTGCAGAATCAGAAGAGAGAATAAAGATTCTTTCAGAACTATTTGCGACCGTCCTTTGTCTACCCATGCCCCACTCATAGACAACATTCACAGTGACGTAGTGGTTGTAGACTTGTAGTATTCCCCAACATACAAGATTAAAAAAGGGCATTTTTCTCAATATCTGATCTGAATTGTAGAACAGTGTATATCAGCATCTCATCTTTCTTCAAACGTTTATTCCCCACTAGCTTTGGCCACCAGCCTCTAGTAGTTTCACGACTTTGATAGAACATTCCTCACTTACCGACAAGGGCACCAATTGTGCCCTATGATATCAAGTCTATATGCAAATAAATGTTTGTATATAGAGATACTGGCAAAAGTGGACCCAAGAGTCGGGTAAATTATTTAGTAGTCTCTAGCCTATCTGGTAAGATAGTTCAAAAACTATGAGTTCTTCTTTCCATTTCTTTACTCCAACCCCTTGTTTTTCCTTTATATATCCACGAAAAAAAAGTCAGACGGACTACCTTGTTAGATAAATCAAAAACTACCAAATTAACCAAGAGGGCAAGCTGAACAAAAGCTAGAAGAACCTAGGACGTGACGAAGGGGAGGAGAATGCAGCCTACAGCAGTCGGAAGGAGCTATTGCAAGCTCCAAAAAGTACAATCTTAACCAAAAAAGCTTTTGCATGAATTAGTTCACTTGCAATACATAGTAGTTCATAACATCTAGCCCAGAAAATGATTGTGTTTCTGCCATGCCTACAAAACCAACAGACATCTCACTTGCTCCAACTCATCATTCCAACTCAACCCTAGAGCATAGAAATGGACTGAAACCTTCACTCTAGACCAAAAAAACAACCCAGATCAGTGATGCCCCACCACATGGTTTGGCTAAGTCAAATCTCACATGACAAAATGACCTAGAATGCAACATGGACCACAACAGGAATTGGAACTAACCTCATCAGACACGAGTCTATGTATATATCAAGGTAGACCCACAAGCATCCTAAATACAGAATCGGTTGAAGCTCCAAATGTGTTCTACATACATGTCCTTTGCCCACTTAACCATGTGAATACTAACTCCCACATGACAGCCGATCTGCGCCCCACCTCTGGCCCTCAAAAAACTAACAACAATAATTCGGGATACAGCCAGGTAACGAGATTGTGAGATCTCCCCTATCAATTTGTAGCTGGCTCCAACAGACACTAGTGTCTCCGCGATAGTTCAACATCTACGTCAACACTCACGTAAATGGTCCCTCCAACTCTCAAGCTAGCATCAAACAAGAGTCCTCCCGAGTCAATTATTGGAATCGGCATTGCAGCTAATGGTTTCTTCTTCGAGTCCGCTACAATAAGCCTCTTCATGTCCTATGCATCATGAGAATGTTTCCTACATTTGGATCCCTACAAACCTCCCGTAAGCGGGACTATGTAGAAACATACAGTATAAACAAAGTACTTACTTAGGACTTGACCTATGACATCTAAAGTTCGAAAGGATTCAAGCTATTGATTTGGGCAACTTCACACCAAGTTCCCTAGGAACTAAAGCTAAACTACTCCGAGAAAAGCATACTTTAAAAGTATAGAGTAGCAATTAACCAGTATGCAAGGGGCGAGGGAGGGACACAACGCAGGAAATACAACAAGTATATCCTTTGAGTCGGTCCATTTTCAGAGACGAAACCATGAACCATAACAATGACAACAAGGTTCAAATCAAAGCTCTATACCACATTTACAATATGATTACATTCTGTTGTGCAAATTGCCATATTCCACAAGAAACCTGTGCTCAATAAGTTCATAACAACAACAACAACAGAACCAAAACTTAAACAACCCAAAAGCATGTTATCAACCTCAGTTCAGCAAGTACAAATGGGACTCAATCCATCCATCCATCCATCCATAAAAGGGGAGCATACATACCTACTGTACAGTCAATCACCCTCCTATGTACTCTTGCGCCTCAGATGATGAATAACGCCCGGCGAACCTTCAAACAAATCACCCAAATACCCATCCAAATCCTCGGACGTGTACTTGATGTACTTCCCAGCATTCCTTCCGCTATCGAGCTGGGGCCCGAATCTCCCCACGAACGAACGGTACGCAGGGATGAGCTTCTCCGACACAGATATCCTGAGCTCGGTCCTCAGCTGAGGATCGGGCACCTTCCACGCGGTCTGATTCCTGTAAATTTCCTCGAAACAGGCGTTGAAATTCTTGAATCTTTCTTTCAGGGCTGTTTTGGAAGCATTGCTCGAGCCACTACCCCCGATTCCCTCGTCCCTAAGGAAGGCGAGGATCTTAGTCCAGGAGGCTCGGAGGTAGTTGGTGGCGTATTTTCGGATCAACCCACGTCGCCGTTTGACCCAATTGTCTCCCAAGAGCTTCCCGAGCTCGGACCCCTTGACTTTCTGAACAATGTAGTGCTTGTTGTTCATGAGGAAGATGAATTGTAGTCCATTGTCGTCGTAGTACTTGGCTTTTTCTTCAAGGTTCGCTTCGAGGGAGTCGATCAAAGATGTCAATCGTCGCCCGAGTGGGGAAATCTCCTTGAGTTCATCCCCATCAGCGATTTCTTCATGTTCTTCTTCATGGTCTGAATCGTGGGACAATAATGAGTTGAGGGTATCGCTATAATCCACAATCAACTTCACATAATTCATCACGTAGCGAGACAAAGGATGAACATCGCCTCCCATTACAGGCCTCCTAGAAGCTTCCCCCTTGACAGCGCGCTCGAACTCCGCGAAAGTCCCCCTCGCAGCCTCGCCAAGACTATCCAAAACACTCTTAGCTTCACTGCACACAAACTCCCCGGATTCTTCGGCGAATAGTACCTGCAAATGCCGCAAACAACTGTTCAATCCTTCATACATATCGAGGATTCGAAAGAGCTTTTCCGGGGATCGTTTGCCGATTGCCACGGCTTCCCCAAAGTGCAGAAGTTGCATCACACAACCCTTTGCTGTTTCAACGAAGCAAATCTCTTTGATCAAATCAGACCCATCGAAGATCTGCTCACAAAGTCGCTTCTCTCCAGTTAGAAGCAGTCTCACGACGATCTTCACAGCTTGAACCCATTTCTTCATCTTCTCATCCAAATCACTCCAATCGATTCGCTGGACATCTTCGATGCTCAATCTCTCAAACCCTAGAATCCCTAAACACTCCTCGAGACTTTCCTTTCTAGAGCTGCTGTAAACCTGACAACACTCCTTCTCATACCCAGCCCTAACCATCCGATCGGCGATGTCTCGGAGGTCCGCCATAACTTCCGGCCGGATCAAATCGACGGAGATATCGCCGGCGATGCTTCCTCCTCTCTCATGGAAGTACTGATTGTTGAAATTCCCAAACTCCTCGTCGATCAACTCCCCCTCATGCGACGAAAACGACAGCGTAACCCTACGAATCGATCCGTACAACCGATCGGCGTCCAGCGGGACGGCGCTCCGGAGGAGGAGTCGCCGGAGTTCATCCTCGAGCTTCGACATCGCCGATTGAACCGCGGACTCAGCCCGATCGATGACCTCGTCGGAGTTCTCGGAAACCCTAAGATCGGCGATGAGATCGAGGACGTCGTCGACGGCGGCGAGGAACTCGCAGACCTCGTCCGGCGAGGTGTCGGCGTCGAAGAGGTGGTAGGACGGGTGGTCGTTGTGCCGGAGGATGACTTCCTCCGCGGCGGCGAGGCGGCCGGAGAGAGGGTGGACGCCGCCGCCGGAGGACTCGCCGGAGATCAAGTCGGAGATGTTGGAGAGGCGGTTGTCGAAGGTGGAGAGGATGAGGAGCATGTCGTCGGTGACATCTTTCGATGTACGGAGGCTCTGGACGATTCGCTGGGCGGTGGCCAAAACCCTATCTTCTCCCTCCGCCGTCGTGGTCGCCATTGCTAGGGTTTCGAAGATTCAAATCAAATCAAAATCGAAATTGAAATTGAAATCGAATTGAATTGAATTGAATTGGGGATTTGAAAATTGGGAAATGGAATTGAATGGATGGGGATTTCTTCAGAGAGAAATCAGAGAGACAGAGGGTTTGTTGGTTGGAATGCTTGCTGTGTGTGCAGGTAATGCTGTGCTTCTTTGCCTTCTGCACTGTTTCTTTACTTTTTCTTTAGGTTTTATATACTCTTTTTTTTGCAGAGGGTTTTTTAAAAAAGAAAAAAAGACAGAAGGAAATTAAATATCATTTGGTCCGAGTGGGGTTTAGAACACTGAAGTATGAGATGACGAATTGACGGAACGTGTAATAACAAATTGTTTTTGACGGGAAAAATAGTTGTAATAAGATATTAAAAAGAATTGTTGTAATATAATAAGATATTAAAAATTGTTGTAATAAGATATTAAAAATGAGAGTTGATTTAAAAAAATGAGAGAGAGAGAGTTGATGTAATCGAAAATAATTACAAAGATCATTCAATGTATTGAATTTTTAGTCTTTTTCTTTTACTAATGTGTAAATAAACTATTATCATATTCTATTTAATATAACTAAATATATATTGTATATTTGTATTTGTTTGTAATAATTCACAAAGCTATTTGTTATATATTTTATTTTTCTTAGAATATATATTTATTGTTTTTAGAAATAATGTAGTTTAGGGTCAAAAAAAGATATTCTCATTCATTTATTAGTATATATTTACTAATTACTTTATATAAGCACAACTAATTCAATGAAGTATCAAAAAAAATATACTCATTCCTTTGAAGAAAGAGACATTTATTCATTTCAAGATTTCCATATGATATGGGCGAAATCATATACCATTTTCTTGATATCCAAAAATTATTATATTAAAAATATCTTTGATGGTTGTATTTAATGTGCAGGGTTGTATTACCGTAAGTATAAACATTATATTTATTTATGTAGAAGTGATTATAATTATAATTATAAGTTAATAAGTACAATAGTTTCATTGTGAGTCCCACATTTGCAGAGGGGCGTATTCCATGAATCTCCCATCACAATATATTTGAGAACGTTTTTGAGTCCAAAGCAATTGCATAAACAAAAGATTACTTACCTAGAATTATAGGTTCAATCAACTATCAAATGCTAAAATCATGTAATGCTTGAAAATCCAACAAATGCAAAGGGTTACAAGCAATTAATAACAACTTATGGTCTGTCGATTTAATCCTGCTACCCTTCCATGAACATAGATTGAATTCTCCCTTGATCACAAATTAGATCGACAACACTATCAGAATTTTATAATTTGGGACCTTTGGGTTGACTTTTAAGGAAACATAGCTTCTCATTTGGTTTCGATACCAGATGTAAATAATAGATATATAACAAACATAGATTAAATATTTATATAACAATGTATTGATTTTTTTGTATTAACTACAATTTAAAAAAAAAAATCATCGAAGTCTCAAATTGAAAACGAAATGAACGCAATTAAGCAGTTCTTTTCTTTTAAAAGTATGGCTTTGTATCCATTTTTTCATATAAATAATTAAATATTATCTCAGTTTCTATTCAAAATACAAACCTTATGTTTCATTTATAGTTAGTTTCGTCCCATTGATATAGTCAAATTGCACCTATATATAATAATTTTTGTCAGTTTGATTATGAAGCTTCAAAATTAATTATGGCAAACACTCTTGCCTAACTGATACATTACGGGTCTACAAGAAATTCGTTGATGTGAAAATTCCTATTTTAAAAAGGTGTAAGTATAAAGAAACTGGTTCCCAAATCTTTTAGCACAAAATAGCAACAATAAAAGAAATAGTAGGCCATGCATAAGATGGTACTAAATATCTATCAAATTTGTAACATGATTACATGTGCTATGATCGAAATAACGACCATATTCTCCGCATGAAAGAAAAGGGGGGAAAATTATCTATATGTGTTTGTAATTTTTCTTAAAAAATGGAAGATTTGTTATGGAACGATCGACTATTGATGGGGAGAAGTGGCATTACCTACTATACAAATACAAGTCTGGTTACTCTAAATTACTTGCGCCTAATATGATTGATGGTTGAAGGGCTTCCTTCAAATAAATCGGCCAAATATGCATCTAAATCCTCTGTTGTGTATTTTACGTATTTCCCAACATTTCTCCCACTTTGTAATTGAGAACTGTACCTCCCCAAAAATGAACGATATGCAGGTATTAGCTTCTCAGATATGGATATCCGAAGCTCTGTCCTAAGTTGGGGATCAGACACTTTCCATCCAGTTTGAATCTTGTAGAGTTCCTCAAAACACAGGTTGAAATTCTTGAGTCTTTCTTTGATAACCATCTTCTTAAAGGCCATGTTTTTTATGTTTGATATTGCCGATGATGCACCACCCCCGGTTCCAGATTCATCCTTTAAAGAAGCCAAAACCTTTGTCCAAGACGCTCTTAAATAGTTTGTAGAACATTTTCGAATAATCCCTCGTCGTCTTTTCACCCAATCATCCCCCAAAAGCTCGCGCAACTCAGAATCCTTCACTTTCTGAATAATGTAGAGTTTGTTGTTCATGAGGAAAATATATCGTAGTCCTATGTTTTCATAATACTTGGCCTTTTCTTCTAGGTTTGCCTCTAGGGAGTCTATCAAGGAGGTCAATTTTCGGCCAAGTGAAGATCTTTCTCCCAGTTCATTGTCACTGTTATTATTATCTTGATCATTGATAGCATCTTCAGTAATATATTTTTCCGATGCTTTGTTCTTTGTATTAGACTCCAAAAGAAAGTTTAAGGTATTGCTATAATCTACGACCAATTTTACATAGTTCATCACGTAGCGCGCCAACGGGTGAATCCCACCACCGATCATTGGCCTCCTTGAGGATTCATGTTTAACGGAGGTCTCAAATTCCAAGAAAGTATTTTTAGCAGCGTTTCCGAGACGATCCAAAACGCCATTAGCTTCAGCACAAACAAGATCTCCTAATTCGCCGCGAAACAAAACTTGTAAACATGGTAAGGTACCACTCAAAGCTTCATACATATCAAGTATTCGAAACAACTTCTCTGGGGACCGCTTTGCAGTTGCTACCGCCTCCCCGAAATTTAATAACTGCATGATGCATCTTTTCGTTGTTTCTATGAAGCAAACCTCCCTAATAAAATTAGACCCATCAATAATCTGATCGCAAAGGTTGTTCTCCTCAACAAGAATAACCCGAACAACAATCTTCATGGCTCTAGCCCATCTCTTCATTTTCTCATCTAGATCACTCCACTCAGTTTTATGAACCTCCTCAATGCCGATCCTCTCCAACCCTAAATTCTCTAAGTATTCCTCAAGTACATCCCCGCGGCCGCCACTGAAGAGAAGGGAAAACTCTTTCTCGTACCCTGCACGTATCATTCGAGCAGCGATCCCTTTAAGGTCCGAAATTACATCGACATTAACCAATTTAAGAGAAACATCTCCGATTATGCTTCCTCCTTTCTCGTGGAAAGATTGGTTGTTAAAGCTCCCGAATTCAACACCGCGAATCAAGTCGTCGTCATGAGAGACGAATGACAGGCTAACACGATGCATGTTGCCATTCAAGTGGTCGAGGTCCAAGGGAATAATAGCACTTTGTTTGAGAAGTAGTTGTAGCTCATCCTCAAGCTTTGACATTGCAGATTCTACAAGGGACTCGAGGCGATGCTTGACTTTGATATTGTCCTTAATCGTTGAATGTGTTAGCAAATCAAGGACATTGTCGATGGCGGTGAGGAATTCACATGACTCATTTACAGAGGAATTGATGTCGAAGAGGTGGTGGTTAGGGGATCGACGGACGTGGCGGAGGATAGTTTTTTCAGTGGACTCGAGGTAGGACATCTCAGCAGCGACGACGTTGATGGCGTTGGTGGAGGCGGCTGGGGTGGTGGTGCCTCCTCCGATAAGCTTGGAGATATTGGAGAAACGATTGTCGAAGGAGGATAAAATAAGAAGCATATCATCGGTGACATCCTTGGTGGTGCGAAGGCTCGTAATGATGCGTTGCGCTGTGGCTAACAACCTATCTTCTCCTCCTGTCGTCGTCGCCATTTTAGGGTTTTGGAGGAGTTTCTTTGGAAAGAGAGGAGAGAGGAGAGAGGAGAGATGAGAGAGATGAGAGAGGAGAAGAGATGGGAGGAGGAGAGACAAATGGGGCAAAATATAAGATCCATCATTTATCACCTACTACAAGGGGATTCTATTGAGTTAATTCATTTGCTTTTACTATTGTTTAGTTCTATTTCTGGTTCAGATTTTTTTCATTAATTAATCAATAAATTAAGCAAGGGTTTTTGTTTTCTTTGGGTAATACTGCATCCCCTTCCAAATTCCAATCATAATAGAGGTACTATCAATATTACATCTCTAACTATTTTAAGTAAGTTGACTTATGACTTATAACCAAGCGACTCTTATGTGAAATGCATTGAAAATTGAGAAACAATCAAGTTTTTTTTTTTAAAAGCTAGACTACTAATTATGGTAATTATCTTGAATAGAGTTAAAAAGATGGTAATATTTAATGATGCATATGATACGATCAGGCCACAACCATACAACACTGTACTTTTGAGTGCGATCGTACTAACACTAATGCATGAGATCTCATCAGAATTCCACAATTAAACATGTGTTAGTTATTACTCAAATGGATAAGTTTAGACTCCATGCATCCTAACTTATAATTTTAACACTCGCTCAAACACATACACTAATATCTCTTAAAGTCCAAATAAAATAAAATAAACTTCTTATTTATTTAATTCAAATATCTATGGAATGGATAACTTCAACACTCCTAAAGTGATGAAATTTGCCGACATCAAGTACAAACAAATTTTTTATTTTTTATTAAAAAAAAAAAAACTCAAGTGAAGGTCCAATTGTATGTGACATTAACATATTAACGGCTTGATGAAATTATTTGTTAAAACTCAAAACTAGGGCCAACCATAGTTGACCAAATCCACGAAACATTTATTTATTTATTTAACTTAATTAATTAATTATTTTTTTCTCATCTTTTGTTTTTTTCTGAGGTGTTGCAATCAAAGTTCTCATCATATGGTAGGATCAGTCATTATCAAATGACCCATTGGAAACTTCACTTTCTTTCTGCCTCCAAATATGAAAATATTGAGTATTTTGGTTGACCTAGACATTCAAGTGTAGGGTTCCCTTTTACACTATCATTGGCAAAAATATTTTAATACCCTTTTTTTCTTTTTGAGTGTGCATCTATAAAAACAAATTGAGGCTTTCTTGCCTTCATTTTAGGTTAGCAAATAGCAACATATCCTGATTTGTATGATCCTTATCAATGGGCAATTTTTGGGGGGGCAAGGGAAGAGAATTGACATGGCTTAACACATAAGAAAAGTAAAGGGTATATTATTTTTCCTTTTATGCATAGAGATATATTTTTTTTAAAAAAAATGTATAGATAGCAATTTGAAAACAATTACGGAAAGTGTTAGTCATTGTTTTTTAGATTAGTATAGTTAACATTAACCGGTTCTGATCAATATTAGATCATGCTCAAAAGACATTTTCAGCAAAACCATCACTTACTAAAAAATTCACTCATAATGTCTGTCATTTATTAATAGAAAATTACTTGTTGGAAATTGGAAAGAACAAATTCTAAAAATAGTTGTCAAAATATTTTACCATCTACTACATATTTAATTATAAATAATTTCAGTGTTTCATCTATATATGTTTCTATTTTTATATTAACATCATCAACAAGTTAATATAGTATGTTGAAAAAACAATTTTTAAAAAGTTGCTCAAAAAATTTATCATTTTACTAGAAAATTATTAAATATCCAACATTTTATCATTTTACTAGACAATTTAATTATTAAATAATTAGAATATCTGTCTATTTCATATAAAACTTTAGACTTTTATATTCACATCATAGAAAGGTAAGTCTTTCCTAGTATGATGAATGATGGTTACTTGTCAAGTGAATTGTCCACCTAATTTGTTTGTATTTCTAAATTCTAAGTTGTAATAGTGGAAGGTAAACTAATGATGGTTTTGTGCCCCAAATTCTGGCCCTAAACCTAATTCTTGTCATCAATTCTAACTGGCACACTTCTCCTAATACTACTACAAACATTTCTCAACCCCCTTCACCTTGAGTGTTACACTTACACTCAAAAAAATAATGATAGAAATCCTAAAAAAAAGAAAGAAAGAAAAACCCTCATGTTGTTGAGAGATTTGAAAAGTTTAGGATTACTAACACGGTCGACAGTGACGGATCCATAGATTAAAGTTAGAGGTGTCAACTTAATAATAAATATTTACATATATTTGAGAGAGATAATCCTCCTTGTTGGGGAAATCCAAGGCGGAAACTCACTTCAAACAAGACTTATGGTACACAAGTTGAGTGAGATTCCATCTTAAAATTAATTGGTGTTAAGAGGAATAGTCCACTTGACTTATATATCATATACTTTCTCTTTACTTTTTCGATGTAGAACATTTTTACCCATAGATAAGTCTCAACAATCTTAATATATAATAGATTCTAAATTTTTTTATGGATAATTGGATTGTTGTATTAAATTGGATATCCTTACTAATATTTTAGATTTTATTAGGTGTTCACTTAATATAAATATAAATATCTTACAATATCTTTCCGATTTATAATAGGATATTAAAAAAATTTCCTGGACTTAATTAGGGTGTCTGTGTCCACCCATGGCTGATATATAAAATTCGGCCACGACGTTATATTTAGATTTGGATTAATCTAACTTACTAGTTTAAAGAGCATGGTCCAACTCTATAACAACTCTACATGATGCATATATATAACCAATTTTGTACCCTCGGCTTCCATTAATGCATTTATAGATTTCGATGGTAGTACGTTCTCTAACCAGGTTCACATAATTAAATGCATTCAAATTCTGTTTGATAGTTCTTTTTGTAAGTCAAGTTGCAAGAAATCCAAATTATGCTTAAGGCGTCGGTTGATAGGAACCCCAGAGAAATTTTTTCCAGGGAAAATTTCCCATGGGAAGTTTTTCATGGGAAAGATTTCTCTGGGAAAAAATTTCCCTTAGCCCCCCAAGGAAAAATTTCACTAGGAAAATAGAGATAGTGATGGGCTCACCGTGAAATTTTTCCCAAGGTCAACCCACACCTAAACATGGGAAAAATAAGTCAACCCGGGAAAATTTATTAAACGCTGCAATTTATTACGTGCTCCAGGAGCATATGCTTGTACGATTGTTCACCACATGTATTAAATTGTTCATCATAGATATTAGATTATTCACTCTTATTACAATGATTATTCACTTATAAATATCTGGAACACATGCTCCGGGTGCATGCAATATATATCGAATAAACGCACCCTAAATGAATCGAGGTAAAAGTGACATATCTTGTAGGGGATTGTTTGTATTTCACACTATTTATGTATTATTAATTAATTTGTTTTGCAATGGAGGTAGAACACTATACAATATTTGTTGATTTTGGACAGGTAAAAAGTCAAAAGCGATAGACATTAAGGAACAAAGAGAATACTGAACAACTATAATCTCTAGCAATTTCGAAGCAACAATCTCTTAGCTCTTGTGGTTTAGATCTGATCTAGCCTAACTGGTAAATATAAGCAAAAGCTTAGGTAAAAATCGAAAAGTTCGGTATTAAAAGTATCAATAAAAATGAGTAAACTTAGATCAGATATTATCTATAAAAAAAAAAAAAACTTAGATCAGATTGGATAACAGGGTAATACCCGTTATGGTCTGTCAAAAACATAGGTAAAATCGGTGGGGTAAAATTTTACTTAAATTTACCAAAATTTACCAAAACTTTAAAAAAAATACTGGTATATTATGGTAAATTTGACAAAAATTACCAAAATTTACAAAAAAAAAAAACACTATAATTTAACTTTTACCCAACTAACTCACGAATTTAACAGCCCTAAAGAAAGCGACAACATGCAGGTACCCGGAAGAAAAAAAAGGAAAAAAAAAATAAAAAGAAGGGGTTGCTATCAATCAAGACCACAGCACAATTTGATGGTAGCAATCCAACCTCTTTGATTGTATCAATTTGCTCATGCTTTGTTCCAACCCAACCTGGCAACCTCTTTAATTTGAGCAATTTGTGGGCAGCAGTAGCTATCAACACCACCAAAACACATCAAACATTTAGGAATATGAAAAGAAATTCACCCAAACAATATCAGACAACACTTTCTGGCCTTTCATTCATCAGAATTTCAGAGGCCCATCTTAGGTTCTCGATCGTTTCGCACAGGTGACATTTGACAGTGCAGTTTGATCAGAAATCGCGTTTTCTGGAAACGGCGCAGTCTGACAGTTGTAATGTGAGCGAGTCTGAGTAACGTAGACCGACAATCGAATTTACAGAGACTCGAGTTTCCATGATCGTGTTATGACTGTGAGGATAAATCAGGGTTGAAGTACAGTAAAATTTACAGAGGCAAACTGACTGATATTGAGAACAGAACACCGAAGTAGTCCTGGCAAAAGCTGACCCGACCTGAAACCGACCCGGGTTTTCAAACCTAAAATATAACAAACCCGGAATATGGGGCATACCAAACTCGACCCGACCAAATTGACAGGTCTACGCCGAAGTATTTGGCTATGTTCAAATTATTAGAAGCTCTATATTTCTACAACTAGTACATCAATCCTGAAAAATACTCATCTGGTTGAGCACTTTTAACTTAAAACTCTGGCCTGCACATTCTGAAAGAATTTGATGAAACCACAGTAAGTCAAGGATATAATATTTACCATAGTTAGGGACAACCAAAATAGAAGGTATCTACAAAATCTACCACATCCAAAGCGGACGAACTAAACCTCCTATTAACCCATACGAAAAGAGACTTGATGAAAGTTTGTTTCAAGGGATTTTAGACTATAGAGTGGTTTCGACTTCCTCCAAAACCTATAATTCCTTTCTCAACAAATACTCCGAATGATCGCATGTGGTTACAAAACAAAGCTATTGCTTCATGTATTTGTAGAACACTCATGGTATAGAGGGCAACATAGGATTGTATACCGAGATCTGTGATCTCCACGAACCCTGTGTTAGCAGGACCGACACTGGGTGTTGTTGTAAACAAAGCCATGTGCATTTTCACTCACGGTTCAGTGTTAATATCCTGTGTTGAATGGTAAGTATTCAGCACTCAGCAGTAGTTAATTGAGGTAAAAAAGAAGGGTCCAAGTTTCTATGTTTTACCCCAGCAATTGTAAAGAAACAGTTTTCCTGTTAACATTAGGCCTATTGGAAGAACCGAATGCATAGACGAAACATTCTACATCACATATCGTATCACTATTGAGACTTAAGAAGCTCATTAGCAGTAAAAACAAAAATTTTGAGTGTGAAATTTAAAAGTATAGAAAGCAATGAATTCTATGATTGCAGTAATTTCATTGTTCTGACAAGCAACTTGCTTTAGACAACAGCCCTATGGCCCAACAACTTAATCTGTCATTTAGGTTGAAGTCTGATTCAGTACAGGAATAGATGACATCTCATCTGAATCTGTAGGTTAGATGACATCTCACCTGAAAATGACTTTCTGTCTTCCAAAATTCTAACATCAATTCAAGTTCTGGACACCACCGAAAAGATGAAAAGTCAAACAAACAAAATGCGTGTTGTAATAGAGAACGAAGAAAAGAAGAGATGTTTCAGACAATTGCATGAGGTTTCCAGATAACACAAACACATGCAGGAAGAAAAAAGTTACCTTGAAGAAGACAAAGCCGGGTTCGGTCCATTGTTTTAGCAGAACTCAAAATCCTGTCACATTGTTATTTTAGTATGGTACAAAATATGTCAAATCGGATAATCAACTTATTTCAGAAAATTTCAGACACACAAATCAAATCAGAATAGAAACTAAGGGCTTTTTTTTTGTTTTTGTTGGGTGGGGTTGGGGGGGGGGGGTAGTAGTTGTCCTGCTAAAAATCAACTTATTTCCAAACAAAACAAAACTATGTTCATATGACTCCTAAGTGTGGCAAAGAAAATACTTCAGTATGCAATTGTAAGGAGATAGCAATACCGAAAATTTCGTTCACGTGGACGGACCTTCACAAGCATTTTGACGTTAGGTTCGTATGAAAAACCCGTAGATATTGGACAGCTGCAACCTGGATCACATAGCCTAACAAAGTAAGAAAAAGAGCCCACTTTAATCAACAAATACCGTAAATCACCTTCAAAGCATCACTGCAAATGATGCTTCGAGCTGTGCTTAGAGAAGCATGTGGCAAAATTTTGGAAGGGTAAATAACATTTCTCAAATTCCAAGAGCAACTTTGATGGATTTTTATTTGCTGTAATGTAAAAGAATTACAAAGTATTAACTAGATACAACCAACCAACCATTCTAAGACATACAATTACCAATAATCCCCACAAGAGCAGCTACCATTCCTAAACCGGTGAAATCTGCTACCATCTCTCAGAACAATCTCGCGCCCTGTGATTTTTGCTATTAGTTTCAGGGCCTTATGACAGTCCGCGCAAACTCGATGGTCCTGCAAGAGTTGTAAGGGCGTATAATCCGGAGTATTTATCAGCCCAAAAACCACCGCCAACTTTTCACTGTGATGCAGGATCTTGCGCTCTTCCTTCTCATCGACATCGGGTAGCATAGATTTTCTATCGGGAAGATACCCATGTTTGAAGATTTCGAGAATCAAATCGCTCAGTTTATCGTATATCTCCTTTGTTTGAGCATGGCACTTGTCACCGGTTAGGAAAGCGTATGATTGCTTCTTGATCTCAATCCAAGTGCACGCGGGCAACATTTTCAACCCTTTTCGCCTCAAGGCGTTCACAACAGAAGCCGCCTCCTCTAACTTGCCTTGGTTGTTGTAGATGTTCAAGAGGACAATGTAGTTGCCAAGCTTTTCAGGCTCCAACAAATAGAGCTTCTCCGCTGCGAATTGTCCGAGCTCGACGTTCTTGTGGACCCTGCAAGCGGTTAGCAGGACGGCCCACATGTTCAACGTGGGCTCCACCGGGGCGTCTCGGATCAAAGCCAGGGCTTCATCTAGATGCCCTTCTCGGCCTAGTAGTTCTACCATGCAAGCATAGTGCATTGCACGTGGTGTGACGTCATATACCGTGCTCATCGAGTCAAAGATCTCCCATCCACGATCAAACAAGCCCGAGTAACTACAAGCGGATAAAACGGCGAGAAACGTGACATGATTCGGCCTCATTCCTTCGCGAATCATCTTCTCAAACAACTCCACAGCCTCCTCTCCTCGGCCGTGATTGCCATATCCACCTATCAGAGCATTCCATGAGATAACATTCTTGTTCGGCATCCTATCAAAAACATTTCGAGCATCCTCTATTCGCGCCCATTTGCTATACAAGTCCACTAGTGCTGTGTTCGCTACCGTATCTAAGCTAAAACCATGGCGAACAAGACCCGCATGGGCTTGTTTCGCATGCTCAAGGTTACCCAATCTAGCACAAATTCTAACAACTATCGAGAAAGTAAAATGGTCCATCGGTACGCCAGCATCCTGCATGGCATAATACAAGCTCAAAGCCTCCTCGCTATAACCATGAAGTGCATACCCCGCAATGATCGAGTTCCATCCTACCGTCGTCTTCTCTCGCATGCCATCAAAAGCAAAGTAAGCATCGTCAATGCTCCCACACTTGCTGTACATGTCAATCAGTGCACAAGCAACAAAAGTGTCATCAGAAATTCCCATCTTTACAATGCACGAATGCAACTGTCTTCCCGGATCAATCAACCCTAAACTCGCGGTTGCTCTCACCATGGTAGCAAAAGTGCGCGAATCAGCATCACCCGACTCAGACCACAAGGTGAAAAACAGTTCAAAAGCTTCCATACAAGCTCCATCATCTACTAACCCCCCAAGCATCGTGTTCCACGTAACCAAGTTTCTCCTAGGCATTTCGTCGAACAGGTTACGTGCATCCAACAACATACCACATCTTACATGCATTAAAAGCACCCGATTCCAGATAAACTGATCCTGATCAAACCCATGATTCTCCATGAAATTCCAAACCCTTTTCACTCCTCTAATCGATCTCAAACCTATACACGCATTCACCAGCGCATCATACATGCTATTCGGAACATCTTTACCACCCTCACTTTCCAAAATCTCGAACAACTCAAGAGCTTCCTTATACTTCCTATGAGAAACCAGCTTCTCAATCTGTTGATGAATCGCCAAAATTCGCTCCTTTACCGGGTTTTCATCGACATTCCGTTTTTCTTCCCTACCCACTTGGAATTTCAGAGATTTGGGCTTGGGTTTTGGACGTAATTTCTCGCCTGTCAAAGAACACCTAATTTGAGCAAAAGGGTTCCGAAATTTCACCCCATTGATCTTAAATCTAGCACCAATAAACAAAAATGGCTTCGCATCAGAAGAAAATGGCGAAGATAATCTGACGCTATCTTGAATCTGACCTATGGATATGCTCTGATATCGTGATAGAGGAAGCTCCATCGTACTAACAACAACCCAGGATGAATACGATGATTAGAGATTGAAAGAAGGATTTACCTCAACCCAGATGAATGAAACAAATTATATGATGGAGAAATGCAGAAAGTAGAATCAGTCGAACTCAAAGTCGATGGATTTATGGAGGAGATAGATTCTTTGGTGCATTTGATCATGTGGGTTTCTGGGAAAAGCGAAAAATAGAGAGGGTTTTTGAATTGTGATCTGATTTGAATCGATTTGATTTGATCAGAACATTGTAAATTCCGCCAATTCAACAGTCTCCATGTGGAGTAGTAAGTGTAGTTGCTATTGTTTAGAACGGCAGTTGTGTTAGATGAGCGCTCCCATTTACATAGGAAGTTATAACAACAAAAATTCAACTTGGACTGATAATTTAGGGCCTTGGGCCTGGATTCATTGGGTCAGGGCCGAACTCAGCACTAGGGTCGGGTTAGTCAGCATAACTTCAGTTCGGGTCGGGTAATCCTTCTTTAGGGATGAGCACAGTCCGGTCTGGACCAAAATTTGGATTGAACCGACTCCCGGATCGAATTGAATGGACCGAGGATTGATCGAAGGATCGAACTCTTTTAATAACAAATTGAACTTTTAAGGTTTACATTGGCTAACTCCTACGATCCCTCCTCGCCATCCCTAGCTCCCCACACTCAGTCAGTCTCAGTGGGACTCATCTTCTCCCACCCACATCCAACTTCCCTCACAGTCTTGTGGATCGCCAACCCTCGCGTATTGCTGCCTCCCTTCTAACTCTTTCACTCGCCCGCCCCTCGCCAACATGTCATAGATGTCGTCTTTGGTGTCTTGACAACAACCCTAAATCGCCCATAGCTTGCTTAGAACTCTAATCGACCGTCGCTATTTCACCAGTCGCCACCAAAGTTTGGTCCATTCGATCGGTCCGAACTTTTAAGGTTTATACTATTTAACTCCCACAGTCCCTCCTCACGGTCCCCAACTCCCCACACTCGTTCAATCCCCATGGGACCCATCTTCGCCCACCCAACTATCCTCATACTGTTGCGCATCGCTGCCTCCCCTCTAACTCTCTCAGTTGCCCCCCGTCACCACAAGTCATAGACATCATTGCTGGTGTCTTGGCGACAACCATCCTAGATCGTTTAGAACTCCAATCGACTTTTGTTGCTTCACATTCAGTCGATTCAATCCTGAACTGAAAGAAGTTTAATCGGTCTAGTCCATGACTGAACATATTTCATTTCATTATTTGGTCCATGTCAGTCCTCCAATTCGGTCCTTGATTAATTCAGTTCAGTCCCAGACCGATACTCAACCCTATCCTTCATGGTCGGTAACTTTTAACTAAAATAAAAACTTTCAATCTTGTTTAGTTGAGACATGGACAAATTAGATATAACAATTTTATAGTTAAGTTTTATAATCTAGATAGATCGGTTCCAATTGATTCAAAGTTTAGAAATGATTATCTATTACTTCATGGAAAAGAAGCAAGAGGAGATTTGATGATCGTTACAATTAAATTTATTGGCCTTGGTGGCTAAGGTTACTTATCCTACAAATGCCTCTGTTTTATGTTAATATGCGATGAAAAGTTGGAAATAGTCACCCCTTTTCTCCCTCACAATCTCTTAACTTTCATTAATTTTCCCTCTTAAATTTCATTAATTTGCAATTTTGCATGGTCTTCGGGTTTCTAGGGTTTAAGAAAACCAACCTCTTGACTCCTGAACCGCGATTCATCCTCGCTCCACCGCACCACCATAGGAAACAGCTCTATTTCTACATCAAATTCCACTAAGTTAACCTTCTCCCCTCTACAACAATGGCGACGTTAGTCGACGACACTGCAAAACACACCGAAGAAGCATCCATGGCGGCGGAGGACAAAAAGCAATTGAACCTCAATCCAGAGGAAGACGACGAAGAAGAAGAAGACGACGACGACGAAGAAGAAGAGAATTGGTCGTCTGATTCTGAAATTGGGGATGCGTTAGATTGGTTAGACCTGAAAGATGACGATGAAGGTGGTATTGAAAGTGGAGCAATTACACTCAATGCTCGTAGACCTAATGCTCATGGCGGCGCACATTCTCGGGCTGGATCTTCGACTCTTCAACCTCTCACAAATCGCAGCCAGAAGTTTACTCATCATATTCGTGCTTCTCCTTTAGAGGTATTGTTGTTTCATGTTAACAATTCGGTCCATTTTCAGCTTTTTGTTGCGGTATGTTGGTGTGGAAAATTTAGGGTTTTTGTTTTCGTGCGAGGTTGAGGTTTTTGTGTGAGATTACGTAATATTGAAGAACCCTTGTGTGAGATTATGTAATGTTGAAGAACCCTTGTGAGATTATGTAAGGTCGAGGTTGAGGTTTGCGGAATTTAGGGCTATCTTATTTATGCTCAATTTGCCATGGGATTAGATAATTACTTTGTGATTAGACTGATTGTTTTCATGGAATTTGTATTGCTGGGATTGAGTTGGAAGTATTTGATTGCTGTCCCTTTACTTAGGTCATGTTTATTCAGCTTATATTGATTGAACTTATTTAGAATTGAAACTATAATACTCCCTCCATTACTTAATAATTGTCACTTCTATGTTTCGGAAAGATGTCAAGAAAATTGTAGTTGATTGGTATATTTACAAAATATTACTACTTTGGCTGTATAATTGTGTTGGAAATGATAAAAGTAAGAGGTAAAGTTGGTAAAACGAAAGTCAATGTTGTATTGGAATTGCAAAGTGACAGGTATGGAGGGATGGAGGGAGTAACTTATTACTCTGTGATTAGAATTTAACGGAACTTATTGTATGCTTAGTCTGTATACTGTGAACTTAACTCATTGGAGCTTATTATGAAATTGTAGCTATCTTTCATGTTGCTAGCTTGTTGTTTAAATGAATGAAAGTTTTCTTTTAAATTGATGCAGGAGTGGGAAGGAAGAGTAAATGTTGGCATGTCAAATTCGGTGACCACTGCAATTCGTGAGAGTGTGCGGGGAATGGCTATTGGTAAAACTAAGACCACTGAGAAAGCGGACCGTGCAACTGTTGAGCAGGTGAGTGAAATTTTGTGATGCTTGTCTTTAGTATCATTTTCAAGTAATCTTCCTTACCCTGATTTGTGCTTCTGAAATATATCACCGTTCTTTGTCCAATACTTAAATTGTGTCTTTTACTTTCCTATCATTTACAGTTGCTGTTGTCTGCGTAGTTTGTCTGGGTTGGTGCTGATAATCTTTACATGTGTTGATGTTTTCTCTAGAATAAGGCATGACATTGTTTGATCCTTGTGTCGAGATTGGAATCTCTCAGTATTTTGGAGAATATGTGCAGTTCTAACACGATAGAAACACTAATCCTAATGTGGAACGCACCAAACATGGGTTTTAGTAGATCCAAACATAGTTTTCCTGAGAAGTTGAGATGTCATTGCCCTGAGATTCGCCCATTCTCTTGAATAACATTCTTAAATGTTAGGTAACGAGCATCCATATTTGTCCTTCAATTAGATTTACTGGCCTTTTTTCAATCTGTCTCAACTACTGTTGTTGGCCATGTAATGATTTATTTTTGTCGTAACTAAGTTCGAAGGAAAAAAATCATAGTGCGTAATGCAGGGAACTTGAATACCTTGCTGTGTATATTGGGTCACAATACTCCATCCCCAGAATTGTCCAGGCATTGGCATCTCATTGTGAGGTGTTATTGCATAGATTTCTATTTCATGGATGTTTCTTCATGTGTCGCTGTTCATGTTTAATCTCTTTCTAAGTTTTGTGGAATAGTAATTTTCTCATTAAGCGGCTTTTAACTGTTAATTTCTAGAAGTCATGACAGATATGCTCTTGATACCACCCTGAGTGCACTGATAGTGTTTTGTTCCAGGCCATTGATCCTAGGACTCGCATGGTCCTTTTCAAAATGTTGAATCGTGGGGTATTCAACGATATAAATGGTTGTATATCTACTGGGAAAGAGGTACAATTGTTTGTCTTCCCTTTCTTTTTCTGGGGTGCTGTATGGTACAACATATAGCTAACATTCAAACTTTGATGTTTTGACTAATATCTATGCTTGTTATCATTCGCTTCTTCTTGGGTAGGCAAATGTTTACCATGCGACAAAGTCAAATGGTGATGAATTGGCTATTAAAGTTTACAAGACTTCGGTTTTGGTGTTCAAGTAAGTGAAATCTCCTTTTGGTATTTTCTAACTCATATTGATGTTACTTAAGCTTGCATGTCTGGAGTTACAGCCACTAGTTACATAATGATGATATCTACATAAGATTGGCTAGTTTTGTGAAAAGAATTGAACAGCAGAAACTGCAAGCGAAGTTCTTGGTTTCTGTTCTAATGTTTCACTTTTATTGGTTAATGCCGAGTCTCCTTTTGTTCCTCAGGGATCGAGATCGGTATGTGCAAGGTGACTATCGTTTCAGATATGGGTACTGCAAGCACAATCCTCGGAAGATGGTCAAGACATGGGCAGAGAAAGAAATGAGGAATCTTATAAGGTACCTCTATTAACTAGGCACAAGTGTTCATTTATTTGTTTTTTGAAATGAGCTTGCAAGGGAACCCATCATCCTGTAATAGTTGGTAGAAAAGCTCAGGAAATGAGGGTTTGCCTATGGACATCCCTTTGTAGTTGATCCCATATGACAATGCATATATCTGTACAACTGCAATCAAGCTTGCTAAATTAGTAAGCTGTTATTGTTTAGCATTGCATCACTAACAGTAGCAAGAAATTGAATGCTTGAGCTGCTGTCTTAGCAATCAAAAGAGATGGACTTTTGTTGTCAAGTAACGTGGAAGGAGGTGGGAGTAAAATCATTATAAGTATGGCGCCGCACATTGTTTCATGCTAGATATAGTTGATTAGGAATCTCCAACTTATGAAATCTGGTCATAGACAAGTTCGCAGCTTATCATGGTGTACCTGGGAAGATTATACTGAACATCTTGTTGGTCCATTATTAACCCACTCTGTTCCCCATTTAACTTTTAAATGTCTACGGAAAGAGTTCCAAATGGTTTTGTTTTAAGTTTTCAAAAGTTTTTTTTTTAAAAAATTTTTTTTAGTCTATCGGAACAACCTCTTCATGCATTCCTGGGTATGGGAGGAAGACGACTTACATCCGGATCCTCCAAATCTTGCGCTAGCAGTACTATATTCGGGATTGTTGTTGTATATCTATGGAAACAGTTATTAGTCTTTTACCTTGTATACCGTCTCTCTGGTAACAGTTCAGGGTATTTGGTGTTATTTGAGATTCTTTAAGATTACATTCCAATCCCCTGTCCAGTGCAAAAACCCTACAAGGGCATATTGGGTAGTTGGTTTTAGTGTATCATATTTAGTCCTTGTGCTGATAGCTAGGTTTTGATCATTTTACATGCTCTGCAAGATTTGTTGAGTGGTAGCGTTGTATCTTCTGTCATGAGATGAATAATGTCCCAAAAAAAAAGTAATTATAATAGTAAAATATTCCCTTTTGCAGATTGGGTAATGCAGGACTGCGATGCCCTAAACCTATTCTCCTGAAGCTCCATGTTCTGGTTATGGAGTTCATAGGTATGTGATCTGATACCTCGAATGTAGATTTGTGGCTTCTTAAGCCTTTGAATACTATAATGTTCTAATGCGAGCTTTTGTAGAAATTAAATGAGCAAATACGTAGACACAAAGTGACCGTGCCAAGTAGGATACCACTAAGTATGAGTGGACAAAACCACTTCGCTTTAGCTTCAATGGTTATTCACTATGTCTATGATGTGTTTTTTTTTTTTTTTTTTGGGGGGGGGGGGGGGGAGGGGAGGTGTCGATATCTGTGTACAATGAGTCTATTTTAAAAGTAATTGGGCAACTCTCATTCCGTGATTTTTGTAACATAACGGGTTGATTGCCTGCTTCAACTTCAGATGGTTCAGCGTTTTTCTTTGAAATTTGTATTTTTAGGCAAATCGGGTTGGGCAGCACCTCGACTTAAAGACGCTGATTTATCCCTTGACAAGCTGCGAGAAGGTTATGTTGAGGTATTCTTACTCTCCTCCCCCCATTGAGTGACCCAGGAAAAAAAATAGTGAATAAGAAACAAAAATGATTCTTTTCAATTGCATTGTTATGGCTGTGACAGTGATACCTGTTTCTTGTTTTACTGCTTCCTATTCTTATTTTTGGCCAATAGTCGTAAATCCCCCTGAAATTTATTTTAACCATAAGCCATGCTTGTGGAACTGTATTGAGTATCTCTCACTCTTTCTGTGGAACATGATATCTCAGTAAATGTGAATTTATAGTGCTATGCATTGACTATGAGTTCTGCTGTGTTTGAAGATTATCACCGCAATGCGAACTTTATATCAAAAGTGCAAACTGGTACATGGTGATCTCAGCGAGTATAACATACTATATTATGAGGTATTCTGAATGCTTCCAAATTCCAATCTTTAACTCACTATACCCCTCTTCGTATAACGACAAGATTAACAAATTGCTCTGTGGCACTGCAGGGTCACTTGTACATAATTGATGTTTCTCAAGCGGTCGATCTTGACCATCCTCATGCACTTGACTTCTTACGTGAGGATTGTCTTCATGTTTCGGTAAGTGAGATTGGCTGCATGCATAGACAGATAGTTCTCTCCATAAACGGTAACCTAAACCCTAAGCCATTAATCTGGCTGTTGCTGCTTTGTAGGATTTTTTTAGAAAAAACGGCGTGGCGGTGATGACAATCCGAGAACTCTTTGATTTCATTGTGGATCCCACCATTGCTGATGAAGCTGTGGATTCTTACTTGGAAGAGGTTTGATAATGTTTTTGGCGTATATTGTCTTCTGTGGTCTTAGTTTTGGTTCTTTCTGTGTGATCCTGACTGCTTAAGTAATATGTTTGTAGGTTCAAAAAAAGATAGAAGCTAGAGGAGATATATCTGCAGAGGACCAAATAGCAGACTCAGTTTTCGTTCAGGTACGCACATCATTGGGTTGGTTGTTGAACATATGTGTGTGTAACAATTTTTGCTCCATCTTTCCTCTTGGAATGTTGCTTTTGTACTTGTTAATTCTTGTGGCCTGTATCACTCAAATTAATTGTTTCACCTCAAAAGTATCTATGTACATGTAGCACTCTTTATTCTTCAACTTGTCTGTGAGCTCACTTTAGGATTTTGGACCAAAGTCCAGTTCGTAAAGCATCCATGTAGCACTCTTGCGTCTTCGACCTGTTTGTGAACTCTTCTTGAATCTGGATTTTGGAGCCTAGAGCTAGGCAAATTTGTCCGATCTGAATATCTAAACTTTGTCCAACCCCTGAAAATACTAGTTAGTTACAGTTGTAGATTTTTCGTCCGAGTTTCATCATTGATTGATTTGACTGAAAATTCGGACACAACATTTCTCTTTTTTTAAAGTGCCAACTCAGCTTTGACCCTAATTCTAGATTGTCGAACTGACCCGGAAAAAATGGGCAATGGCTATTCAATAGAAGGTGCGAACTTTGATGTAGGCTGATTTGAGTCATTTGATCAAGACCTAAATTTTTGCTCGTGGTAATTTGGACCAAAGTAAGAGCTCATCACTCTAGTGGTGTGTGGGAATTGGACGTTTATTTGATCCTCACCACTAGGGTTTGAATCCTGGTGGGTACAATTTCCTCGGTGGATATGATACTGCATCTTCATGCACTCCCGTGCATAGGGGGAAGGTTGCCTATATCTGAATTCCCCTTAGACTTTACATTAGCGGGACTACATGGGGGATTGTTGTTGATATTTTAGACCAAAGTCCGATTGGACCTGCGAATAGAAATTCTTGACATTAACCAAATCACCCTATGTGCAGTCGTATATACCAAAGACCCTGGAACAAGTGAAAGATGCTGAAGAAGATGCATTCCGGTTAACCAGTGGGAAGGACACAGGAGATATGTACTATAAAACCATCACCGGCCTCAAGGGCGCTGTTGGTACTGTAACTTCCTTAGGGCAAGACTGTCCCGAAGGGGAAGCCACTCAGCCCGAGCCAGCCCCGAGCGAGTCAGGCTCAGAAACCGGCACCGAAGATGAAGATGATGATGATGATGAAGGCTCGGAGGAAGAAGCCAAAAAGATGGGCCCCGAAGATAGAAAGGCGGCGAGGAAGGAGAACAAGAAGAAAGTGAAAGAGGAGAAGAGGGAGGCCAGGAAGACTAAGGTCCCAAAGGCTGTTAAGAAGAGAAAGAAGAAGCTTGCTAAAGCTCACAAAACTAGATAGGTAGGTACTAGGTAGTCACTCCACTCTTGTTTGTTGAGTAACATGAATACCTAGCATTTTTGATAAAGTTAAGTTATTTGTTCTTGTCGTATAAATTCTGGGTAGATTTTATTAGTATTGTAATATTACCATCATATTCTCTTAATCGAAAGTTTATTATATCACTCGTTCATTCACATTGAAATCCGATAATGTTTGGAAGGATGTCAGAGTATTGGTTTCGATTTTTGATTAAAACAAGAGGAGAATTAGGCATTGTAAATACTCCCTTTGTTCCTAGAGTAATGGTTTTGATATTTGATTTTTGAATATAAGTCTAAAATGATATATTATCTTAAAAATTAACACAGAAGAATGTATTAAAATTGAATTTAAGGCCTTAGAAGTTAGAAGTTGGAAGAAACAATTGAAGGATGTGTGAGCGTGGTTGATGAGTGAGGACGGTAGGAGTGTAGTGCTGTTAAAATGTCGGTTTTGGGTCATTTGTAGTTGGGCCATTTGTAGTCCAGACGAGTCAGACGAAAAATTAATGTTCGATGCTTGTTTTTTGGGTATTTTACATGTCGGAGAATTCGAATAAGTCTAAATTTGCGTTAATATCAGGATGTGTTAATAGAAAAAGGGCAAATATTGTGTCCGGATTTTCGATCAAATAAATCAAGGTTGAGATTTGGATGAAAAATTTATGATTCTACCAGGGTTTCTCCGGGTCGAATTAAGTTGAATTTTCGAGTTGAACAGTTTTTGACGGCTCTAGGGAGAGAGTGAGGTAGGGCATGCCAAAATAGTGGCTTTTATGCACATAACGTAGGCTATATAATAGAGAAACCACTTTAGAAAGGTTTGGTACTATTATATTAAAAACAAGTCCCATTCCTTTCACATTTCCTAAGGTGTGGTGTGGTGTGATGCGGTGCGTTACGGTATCATAACTCACTATAATACTCAATATTTTTCTACGCTTCATCACGTTTTACCACAATCATTATGAATATATTTCCTTTTTTTTTTCTATTCATTTTTCTCTTCTACTTTTCACATTTTCTCCCTTTAACTACCACACTTACGACAACGTAACTCACCACATTTCACCACTTACCACAATCATTATGATTTCACTGCACCGCAACATTACCGCACTCTACCAATAAGGGATCTCATAGTCTATAATACTAATTCAAATCTCTAAAGTTTATTTCCATATAAAACAAGAAGCTACGAAAAATAAAATAAAATAAAATAGACCCATTTACTTTATCTTTTCTTTTCAAAGCCAGGTGCACGTGACTCATCAATCTTCAATTCTCCATCTTCTGAGTTCTCCCACGAGCTTTCCATTCTTCACAATTTCACATCATCAACACATCATTTCAGAAGAAAAATAAAAAAGGAATTATCAATACCACTGAATAACCTAGTTGCATAGTTATTAAAATCTTGATCCTGATTTATTATTCTACGATTATATGGTTCAATATCGTCGATGCGATTTTACTATTTATACACGATCCACAATTCTGCAAAGGCTAAATTTCGATCCTAACTTCCTATAGTTTCGAGTTAGGATCCCGATTTTAACAACCTTGCCTACTTGTCATGTTGCAGCCTCCCCAATTCGTTATGCTAGTTTTTTTTTTTTTTTTTTTTTTTTTGGCAAAACAAGACAACAGGTTATTCTAGGGTTTTAGGGCTTACCGTTGTTCAATTTATGGTTGAAATTTGACTGATTTCATTCGATGACTGAAACGACGGCTGAATGGTGAAGGTAAGCTTCAAATTCTCTCCAATTTTGGGTTACTGCCGTGTCTGCCTTTTCCGGCCCATTGGATTTTGGCAGGCCCAATAGCCCATTTGTTTTTTAGTTTTTAAAAAATCTCGGACTATATATTCCTCTCCAACGCGTTTTTTCCCTCACATTCTTTCCTCTCCTCCTCAATACTTTTTCTCTCTCTAGGGTTTTTTTCTTCCTCTCTGTGACGATGATGCAACCAGGCATGGCGGCTCCAACCCAAGCTCAACCTCCCCTGGATCAACATTACCAGCAACAACAATATCAACAGCAACAACATCAGCAACATCAGCAACAACAACAACAACAACCGTGGATGATGATGCCTCATCAACAACCACAGCAGCAGCAGCAGCAACAACAACAACAACAGATGTGGGGCCAACAACAACAGCCTCCTCAGTACCACCAGCAGCAGCCTCAATCGGCTCAACCAACAAGCGCCGATGAGGTTCGTACGCTTTGGATCGGAGATCTCCAGTATTGGATGGACGAAAATTATCTCCGTGATTGCTTCGCTCAGACTGGCGAGGTATACCAGAATCATCTTTCTAATTTCATTTCTCAATTTTGATTTTAAAGCATAGTATTCAAAATCTTACGGAAGAGATCGTGCTATCCTATACCTATATAAAAATATATAAAGAAAAAGGCTGAGATCGTGCTATCCTATACCTGAAAGATAAGGTTTTCATGTTGATTTGATTGTTTGGAACCTAAATGAAGAAATTGAAAACGTTATATCAGAAATGGCAACCAATTGAAGTAATTTGTGTGGTATGTTATTATCTAACGAACATTGATGTATTTATCCACAAAATCTTATTAGCTTGGGGTTCTTTTTTTTTGCGTGTATGGAATTTTTCTGCTGATATGTGTCTGATTGTGGAACTGGTAGGGTTTTGCTCTTTAACAGATACATTGTGCAGTTTATTTTTTTTTGTGCCTAGGTTTTTCCTAAATCACAACTCAAGTCAATCTGTTTTAGGGTTTTTGACAAAGCATCGCTTGATTAATTGCAAATAATATTTTTTTACTTTGCAATGAACTATAAACTATAATATGCA
The DNA here is from genome assembly GCA_029582165.1 of Portulaca oleracea. Taxonomy (NCBI): domain Eukaryota; kingdom Viridiplantae; phylum Streptophyta; class Magnoliopsida; order Caryophyllales; family Portulacaceae; genus Portulaca; species Portulaca oleracea. The sequence continues at coordinate 64,843,449 of CM055868.1, read as the reverse complement.
TTTTAGTTGGGGTTTGAGTAGCTTGATTTTTTACTTTGCAATGAACTTTGACAGGCATTGTCTGTAATAATTTACCACAAACCCAGCCATTTGGTCATCATGTGTGAAACATCTGTTCTAAAATCAATTCCTATGAACTAAAATTTACACTTGCTTTATAGTTTTATCTACTCGTACTTCATTTTGGTTTTGTTTTGATCCCTGTCTTTGTGTTGATCCTATAGGGTAGTCAGGAAATGATGACTGTTATGATTAAATAGAATTGGCTTTAGTCTGGATGGACGGAGATATTTTGCATCTGGTAAACGTCTTAAGGATTGTTTGGTTTTCGGAATCTTTGGTTGCTTGCTGTGAAACATAGGAAGTGGTTTGTGATCTTACACGATAGTTGAATGTGGACTCCTCTTTTTTTTTTTGGGGGGGGGGGGGTGAATTCGAATTTTCTTTTGGTGGCTATGAATTTGTGATGACAGACCATCACTTTTAAAGTGTGAGTAGTGTTTGACGTAGGTGAAAATTGGGATTAGTGGATTGGTTACCGATGTATTTAGATTTTGACTTGAATTTATCAAGTTTGGAGTATTGTCATTAGTTAATGGTGATCTTGATCTAATGTTGAGCTGAGTTTAAAAACCACATCTGAAGGATTCTCAGTTATTTCTTTTTTGATCTGATCAATTCTAATGTCGGCCTGAAAGACGTAAATTTAGTCTTGAGGAAGCACGGTGTGAATATTAGGAATATAAGAGGATTTCACCTTTACTTCTAAGTCCATAGAGTCCTTTAAATATGGATTCTTTTAGCCATACTTTCAAGTTTTGGGACAATTTTACCAAAATTTGATGATTTCATCAAGTTACTATTGTTTTTTTTTGGGATCATCTTTATCAAGTCCTTGTAGTCCGTGGACTGATTTGAAACCATTTCTAACAAATTGGTGGATGGTGTTCAATGAAGGTGAAATTGATATTTTTCTGCCCTGAAAGCTTGAGTTTGTCAAGGCACACATGTTGTTGGTAAAAACTGTATCTGCCTAAAGCTATGTTACTCGGACTGGGGCTTGCTTATATGTCATGGTTACATCCCTAAGTGTAAGGCTCAGTCATTTTGAAAATATTTGACAGAGCATTTTGAAATGTGTATTGCTGTATGTCTAGCGTCTGACCAGGAATGGTTGATGAAATGAAGGGTTGTAGTTGTCTTACAGTTCAAGAGACACTAAACTTTCTCAGTGTAACATTGAATTCAACAGACAGTGCTTTAGTTAACATTAAGTAACAAGATTGCTATTTATGTGATCAATTTTCTTGCTTAAATATTTGCTGTGAATGTTATTATCAACTATTGATTTAGGTTTTTGTCCTAGGCTCCTACCTGTTCAGGCTATCTTGGAAGGTTTCAAATATATTCTATATATTTTTTCATTCCATTTTCCATATGATTTGAAGTACATTTCCCGTTGCGCAACTGAATAATCCTTCTTTGCAGGCTGTTTCTGTTAAAGTCATACGTAATAAGCAGACCATGCAGTCTGAGTGCTATGGATTCATTGAGTTTTCCTCTCATGCTGCCGCAGAGAGAGTCTTACAAACTTACAATAACACCTTAATGCCTAATGTTGAGCAAAACTACAGGCTTAACTGGGCCTTCTATGGATCTGGGGAGAAAAAAGCGGATGATTCTTCTGACTACACAATTTTTGTTGGAGATTTAGCTGCTGATGTTACTGATTACACATTACAAGAGACATTTAGAACTCATTATCAATCTGTAAAGGGTGCCAAAGTTGTGATGGATAGGGTTACTGGTAGATCAAAGGGGTATGGATTTGTTCGTTTTGGGGATGAAAGTGAGCAGATCCGTGCTATGTCTGAGATGAATGGAGTTATGTGCTCAGGCCGAGCAATGCGTGTTGGAGCAGCTACAAACAAAAAGAATGCCACAGGAACAGGTATTTCATCTTGTTTTTTTTTTTTTTTTGGTCTGTTTAGTGCTTTGTAGGCTACTGTTCACATTCTTATATTTACTTGGAGTTTATTGATAATCTGAATCACATGAGCTTGGCTTTGTTTTCCTGTTTATATGCCTCAGATCTGAGAGATGTCAGTGTTCTTTTTGCTACATATTGGTTTATGTTGAGCATTATTTCATCTTCCTTCCGTTGTACTCTTGAAGCTGTGCAGAAATTCAGTTCCATTGCTTTCCTTTCAGAATTTGGGAACAGTTTATTCTTTTTAAATTTTAGAACTGAAAAACTTATAGAAATCCATTGTTGAAAGCAGGGTGTCACGAGGCTCTATCGTTTAGGGTCCTGCGACTGATTTCAGCTGAAATGGTTATCCCCTTAGTACGTGGCCTTGTGTAGGTCAGTGATGTCATAATTTCTCCATTTACAGCAAGAAGTATCTACCATTCAGTTTCTTATTTTCTTCTATATTTTTTCAGCTGTCAGTTTAGTTCTCTGTACAAGGTTCTTATTCATTTTCTTTCATTTAAGATTTCTCGCACTGTTCCTTTTCCTCATTGATCGTTTTAATTGTTCAATCATTCAGTTTCTTACATTCTCCGTCGTATATTTGGCTGTTGGTTGATTTCAATATGTTTACGTTGAAGTCATTCTCTATTTTTACATCTTTCAAGTTAAATTTTTTGTGATGTTCCCTTGTGTTCTTTTTCGTATTCTTTATGCTTCAGCCTTCTGAATCCTCCCTCAAGTCTTGTGCCCTGTTTCTTTTCTCCTCTCCAGCACAGTTAACTTCCATTCTTTTATAAGTTGTGGTAGCTTGTTCCCTGAATTCTTAGTACCGGCAATCCAATTCTTACCCCTTGTAACTATTGATAGCCGTGTATGATTGTGCTTAAATATACAAGCTATTTTGTTGGACATGTTCCTAGTTGTTAAGTTAGTATTTTGGTTCCTTGAGTCTCTGCTGGCTCATTTTCTTCACGTGTTCTTTTGTGAAAGATGGTGTTCATTACTTCATCCCTTTAGCCATCAGCACAAGTGTTATTTTGGTAGCTGGTTAGTTTTTTTCTAGCTAAGGGTCACAAAGCTCCACTTATTGTTTGGATAGGGTCTTATGACAGTTGTGTCGAATTCACCATGGTAGGTGCTTTTGCCTCTCATAAATTAAATTGTCATCGTCATGATTATTCTCATTGGTCGAATCAAAAGGTTGTATTGCCTTTTATTTAACTTCAACTTCATTTGGCAATTTAATTCTTCCAAAGGTGTTTCCCTTTGTGATGAGTGATGATTTTAAGTGTTGTTTATGTGAGAGGGCAAGGCAAGTACTGCAGTACAGCATGTCTCTTTCCTCATTGTGTGCCTGATTCCGCTGTGGATATGTATACTAAAGCTGTATGCGTTCTCATTTATCTACTCTTGAAGTCAATGAAATGGTATTGTGCAATCGGTCACTCTTATCATTGTTTTGGTCTATATATAACTATGTGCTCCACTTTGGAGTATTTTATCTTCCTATTATTAATTGAATATCGACATTGGTGTTCGGCTTTTTATATCTTCATTTGGCTGCCAGTTGTCAAGTATCAATTCATTTGTGAAATATTCTTGCTGTTAAATGATTTTTAAGTTTTCTTATTTGTGCTTTCATTGTGGTTTGATGTTACATATACTGATATACATGGTATTTATCAATTTGTTAGTCCACCGTTATATATTGGTTGTTGGCTCAGTGTCAAGAATTTGTCTTTTTGTCTGTTCTTGCTTTACCCTTGTTTTTTTTTTCCACAACGCAGCTTCTTACCAGAATACTCAGGGAACCCAGAATGACAGTGATCCGAACAATACTACTGTGGGTACTTTTCTTGAGGGTTTTATTCTGCTTTTTACATTATATGCTCTGTTAAATTTAAAATTTTTATTTCAGATTTTTGTTGGCAACCTGGATTCCAATGTCACTGATGAACATTTGAGACAAACTTTTGGTCCATACGGGGATTTGGTCCATGTGAAAATCCCAGTGGGCAAGCAATGCGGATTTGTTCAATTTGCTAACAGGTTAGCAATTGTTTTCGGGAAGAATTTATGATTGCAAGAGGAAATTCTTAAGTCATTAAACATGTTCTAAGTCCTATAATTTAATGAATTTACAGAAGTAGTGCTGAGGAAGCATTAAGGGCACTGAATGGAATACAATTAGGTGGAAGAAATGTCAGACTATCTTGGGGCCGTAATCAAACGAACAAGCAGGTCCGGTCCATCTTTGTTGCTGTGTTAAATCAGTTTGTTTATGCTGTTTGTATATGTGCTGAATTGTTCTGGTTCGGTGTATGCAGCCTCAAGCTGATCAGAACCAGTGGAACAATGCTGCTGCCTATTATGGATATCCTCAAGGTTATGACCCCTATGGTTATGCTTCTGCTCCCCAAGACCCGAACATGTACTATGGTGGCTATCCTGGTTATGGTGGCTACACAATGCCCCAACAGGCCCAGTTGCCAGTTCAGCAGCAGCAGGTTAGATGATGCTCATTTTGAAGCATTTGAGTTTAGTTATACCGTACCTGACTGTAATCTTTTCCCTTCACGTGTAATAATCATGAAATTAGCTTATGGAGATTTTGTTTTTCTGGGCTGCTGGAAAGCCCTCTCTTCCCCTCTTAAAGCTAACGTAGCCAGTCAGTTTTGAGTTTAGTTAATGCAACATGTTGGGTTTGGACTTTATAATAGAGCTGGCAATAATCCGACCCGGAAATCGACCCAAACCCGCCTGAAAGTTAAGGATAGGCCCGGAATTTCCAAAACTAAAACATAAAAAACCGGAAACCCACCCGCACCGAACCCAACCCGAAACTGCCCGCCCGCCCGCCCGCCCGAATAGACAGGTCTACTATATATGAAATCTCGCACTTAAAGGTTTGCTTGTTCAAAAAGATGATGTCGGCACAAGAGTTACAGTCCAACATGAAGTGGGTCGGTGTGTGGGTGAACATAAGTCATTTGCTTGTTCTTTTCTTGGAAGTCGCTTCTGTTTTTCTTCTTGACTTGTCATTTGAAAAGGCACCGAAATCCATGTTTCTAATCTTGTGGTGTTTTTGTTGAGTTCACATGTTTTGTTGAGAAATCGGTTGAGTAAAGATTTATTTATCATTTTTGCCTTGAGAACTTTTTTTTTTGTTGAAAAGCAAATATTGATTTCTGCATCTATGCAGTGTAGTAAGCCTACATACCTCAATTCTTTACAGGTGGTTGTAGCTGCATTTGCCCTTTTTTCTCTCTAACCGGTATGTTTCATTGGTTTCTGGTTTCAATGCAGTGATCTTATGTGATGAGGCATGATGGTACAAGGATAGCCTGGATCATTGAGGCCTAAAAGAAGAGAGGACCTTTTGGTTTCGGAGGTCAAAAGCTGCAAAGAAAAACCTTTGATTGTAGAATAGTGGAACATCATGTGGTGTGTGTTAAGGATAACTTTTTGTGGGAGCTATATGTACGTTTGCTTTGCCTTTGTTTTTTTGTTGTGGCTCTGTGTTCCCGTGTGCGGTAGCCTGTCCGACTAATATCACACATTTACATGGGAATGGATATTTGCCTGTTGCGGTCTGGTCTAATGCTTTATGTTGGAATTTGTCCTTGACATTAGCTGTTGATTTCATTTTTTGCCCTTGACTACCATTTTTCCCTACTGACATCATCTATCACTCCTTTCGTCCCAAATTAAGTGACACTTTGACTAAATTTTGATTGTTAATTATTCACAATTTATAATGAGATACAATATGAAAGTATCTTTACTGTAATTTTTAGTAAAATATCTTTTTAATGACGGTAATTTCATTTCATAACTCATTGTAATTTGAGAGTAGTTAAAGGTCAAAATTTAATCAATGTGTCAATTAATTTGGGACAAAGAGAGTACTTGGTTTAATTCATTAAAACCAAATTGCTTGCAAATCTCAATTTCGTTTTCTATGCCCACTTCACTCTCCCTCTTTCTTCCTATAATTGTAGAAACAATACTCTCTTCCTAGCCACTGCTTCCCTTCATATATGTTGTTTTCATGGCAGAAAACTCTATATTTGTTCCCTTTTCATCAACTCTTTCATTTGCATTCCAAAAGCGAACTTGTGCGAAGACCAAGGGTACTATCAAACGATTCATCAAAGGTCAAAACAACTGTAAGAGATAACAAACACTAATTTCAATTCAATAGTTAGGGTTTCAATGTCAGTAAATTCAGTTTTGAAATTACGGTTGCATATTATTGATTTTACATGTTAGTTGAGTTCCATCAACTTGCAATTTATTTCTTTTTCCCACACTTTTAATAGCATACTATAAATTTTAGAGCTTTTAACTATAAATAATGGCCGACATTTGAGGGAAACTCAACCAAAAGAAAATTGATGGTCAACCGACCACAGCTTGAAAGCAGGACAAACTCAAAAGCATAGTTGTAAGCGACCTACTTAGCCATATGGCATGAGTTAAAAGCTTACGAACCTAGTGCTAGTAGGCATCCATTCAATAAAGTCAATTTCCCAAAGTGATATGTCACACATTCACACAGTTGCAAAACCCAGACAAAAGATAAACGCCCTTAAGATATGATAGATATTCAATTCTGAAGTATTTGGTACATTACTTAACTATTTCATTATGCTCCCCCTGAAACGTTGAATATTGCAAACAATGATAATTATAGGGGTTGTTTGGCTACCCAGTTTTTTGGGTAGCTTTTAACTTTTTGACCATGGTTAAAAAGCTATTTGAGGTGTTTGGTAAGTAGCTTTTTATTTTAGTTTTTTGGGTCCAAAAAGCTAGTTTCCAAAAAGCTACTTGATGAAGTTTTTTGAGTTAGCTTTTCACAAAAAGCTACTTTACCAAACACTTTTCCTACAATTTGCTAATCCAAACAGCTAAAGTCAAACAGCTAATCCAAACAGCTATCAACTAACAACTAAAGGCTAACAGCTAACAGCTACCAGCTGGTTGCCAAACAGGGCAATAATACTCGTTACTATTCACACAGAAGAGCACTTCTAACTTTGAAATGATACAGGACCAGAAATTTAAGCAAACCTTAGCTGCTTTTATAGGAATGGTAGATAACGTGGGGTTTCAACTTTCAACGGTTTAACATATCTTGGCTTGGTTGGTTCATTTGCACAGCAATTATTTCAGTTTTTCAGGTGGGTCACGCAATGAAGATACTAAAGCTATGGTAGGTTTGAGTTTGAGTGTGAGTGTATGTATCAATGTATCATGTATGTGTGTGTTATCAATATCATCATTTCTCACTTGGAATCATATATTCATGTCTCTCTTTCTCCCTCTTTTACTCTCTTTTCCACTAATCAAAGCCTTTTTTTACTCTTTCATTTGTGTTTTCCTACAAGCATGCATGCATTGCATGGTATACCAAAACAAGTTGAATCAACATGGGTACCACAAGAATGATGACTTTTCCCCCTTTTGTATCATGTAAAAGAGTGAATAAAAAGTAAAAACAAAACACTCCATTGGTTATACCATCAAAGAGATTCTAATTAAATCAACCACTTTCGTTACACATAGGCATAACAAAAGCTGACCCGTCCCGACCCGAAATCGACCTGGTTTTTCAAACCTAAAATGTAACCAACTCGAACCAACCCGCCCTGCCTAAATTGACAGGTCTAGTTACATATATTTTACTCACTTTTTTGGTAAAGTTGAAAATTTATGTTTAAAAGTATAACTTTATACTATATATACCTATAAAATTCAATAAATCATTTCATTTTTCACAATTTAGTGTGTAATAATACAGTTTCTACCCTAAAACAAGACCGTTAATAAGCATCTTGTACTAAGATTCATGTTATTTTCGTACAGAATTCAGTAAATTGGATCCTATTACTCAATCTAAAGTAAGGGAAAGGGTGAATCTTTGAGTGTTTGCATGAACATGAAACTAGTGCAAGCTAACTATAGGGTTCATCAAGATTATATTCAAGTAACCCAATCAAATCTAGAAGTTTCTATCTAGGGCAAGGGAGAAAAATCTTGTATGTTGTCTTGTGTTGAAGTTAAACCAGTTATTATGTCAAAATGGGCAGTTGCAACGACCTCCATTAAGAAAGAGAAATGCATGCATTAAGAGACGTCCAAATGCAACAAAGTTAAGCAAGTAGTATACTTTAACCAATTACCATGGTAGCTAATTAACTTCCCCATCTTGATCAATAGAGCTTGCAAAATTTGTCCGATTTGGAATATTCGAATTGACTGACCCGGAAAAAAATCGGGTCTGGACATAGATTTTTCGTTCGAATTTTAATACGGACTGAATATGCGGACATAAAATTTCTCTTTTTTTGTCCGAACCCGATTTCGACTTGAATTTAATTGTGTCAGAATTATCCGACTCGAAGTAAAACTGGGTCCGGACATGAATTGCTCGTCCAAATTTTGACATTGTCCGAATTTGTCTGACACAAATTTACCTAAACCCGAATTTTTATCAATGCTATTATATTGATCATCTATTTCATGCTTTTAATTTGGTACAGTACTAATTAATTATTAAGTTTACTTGTTTAGTGTTTATACCTAGTCAAATTGATACCTTCAAAGTATCAACTACAGTATATATAATATATATTTTTGTGGTTAGAAGTAAATAAATTTGATCACCCAATTGAATTTAACCTCATTAATCACTCTTATCACTAGGTATATATAGATGCATGCATCTTATTTTAATCACTCAATTGAATAACACCTACAATATCAATCATTTAACTATATCTTCACTAGTTTAGGTAAAATCCGGTTATATTCAATTTATTGCCAAAACATCTCATATAACTTGCAAGTACATAGATGGAATTGAATGAAGACATATCCTAAACCAAACATGCTTTAACCCCAAAGGAAAATATAAACTCTAGTTAAGTGGACAACATAATTCCTGCTTTGCTTGACATGATTAGAACACTTACAAAGCATCAAAAATATAGATTGAGTAAAAAGAAAATCATCAACAAGTCAACAACTAAATCTAGATTAAAAAAAAACCTCTTCTAGTTGTAAATTGTAAGGATATATATAAGCTATAAACAATCTCATTCGATAATAATATTCTGAATTTCTCATAGTCAAACCTCTATCGAGTTGAACTCGATTTGTGTTACTTTTGCCTCGACCATCCAAGTTTCAGTTTAATTTTGCTTAATGAATGGCAAGCAGGCTTGTCTACGAGTCTTTTTTTAAAGGTAATCACCAGCAAGCTTTAATTTATAAGTCAGAGCAAGATGCCAGTGACAAATTGTCCAAGCATGATCTTTGGTGATGAGCTTCAAAGATAAGGTTAATCATCCCTTAACGACCACATCTTTAGTTAATTAAATTTTAATTTATACATTACAATGTAATGACAATGTATAAAAATGTTTCATCTAATCATATTTAAAATAATAGCATCAACAATAATTATTTTACATAAGTCTTATACTCATATTTATAAGGTGTGAAAAGATCTAATTTTCATATATACTCTGTTTGTTCCATATTACTAATCATTATAGGTACATATAGTACCTGGTACCAAAAAAATAGTCGGCTTTTACAAATTTAAATAACTAAATATTAAATATAATACACATAAATTTGTCGTGAAAAAGTTTTTATATGAATTTAGTAATATTAATTATGGAGGCACATTTCCCCTCAAAAAAAATAAAAAATAAAAAATTGTGAGGTCACATGAAAGTACTAACCTCAGAAAGAGTAGTGTATGTTATTTTCATGTATGGGAGGGTAGCTAGCAGGATTCCCGTGAATGTTTGATAATTAACCCAACTAACCATGTCTAGAAAATTCTTCCTGGTTTCATGAAATCTGAAAATTCATCAAATATTAAATTATGATTGGATATAAATTGTGTAATCTCAACTCACCCCTCCTGATTTCACTCTTTGACATGGAGGAAATGTCCCGTCACTACAAAAATTGTATAGTATTTTTAACAACCCCTTCAAAATGATAGAATATTAGATTTCATTGTGTTAAAAAATTATTAAATATAATCTTATTATATTTGAAAATATGGTACTGTAATAAAATACAATGAACAAAATTAAGCGTTTCAGACGATTAGAAATAAAAAATAACAACTAAATTAAAGTGTTTCATTAAACGTCTTTTGTTTCTTTTTCATGACGTACTACGTAGCGAATGATTTAAATAATGGGTCATTTGAAACTATATCCTTTAAATTGCATAATTTAGAGATAAGATTAACCCATCCATACCTCACATAAAATGGGATTTTGAAATATCAGTTTTGGTTTTATTATATATAAAATTTATGTGATTAAATAGGTGCACTTGACTTGGATTCACAAGAATGGGATCATCAACCCTATTAATTAATTTTTTTTAAAAATATGTATAGTTTCAAAGTTAAGATTATGGATTTTCATTAAAAATTGCATGCATACACATAATTGAAAAGCATCCCAAAAAAATCATTTTTCTTTGGCAAACTTGAAAGTTATCACCAATACTTTTATAAACCTCCATGCAGATCGTGATAACATAGATTATTCATAGTGCAAACGTATATTAATCAAATGATGATCCACATAAACTTCAAAAATGTCCAAAAAAAACAACCCTCAGTGAATCTCTTTTTCATTTTAGTAACTCAAAGTCAATGCGTTAAAGTTCAATGCAACCAATAGTTATACTATAACACCTAGAAACCAGCTAAATATCTACACATATAAAAATAACATAAAATTTCTATTGAGTTATCTTTATTTAAATCTAACACTCCTAAATTAAGTCCATGAGTTTCACTCACTTAAAAAGATAAATACAGACATCGATCTTTACGTTTTAACCAGCTAAAAATCGACGCGTACTAATCTAACGCAGATAATTTTTCTTAAATATTCTCCGTAAAATATGTAGATCAAACAATTATTTGATTATAAAATAAGTTCGTAGTTCCATTCACATAAAAAGTAACCATACTAAGACAAAGAAATCCTCACGCAACACAACATTTAGGGTAGTATTCCCCACTTTCCCCAATCAAAAATAGTAAAAGTAAGAAGAGATGAAGATATCACACAAATATGGGATATATATGAGATGAGATAGGAAACACACAAACACATACATATATTAAACATACCTAAAGTAAATTATGTTATAAGAATAATAAAAGCATGCACCATAATAATGTATAGTATGATAAACGTACGTACGTCATTACTTATCTTATAGGGTTAGTGAAAATGGACCTTCATTAATTGATTGCATATAATTAATAAACATCCCAAGATTGATAAACTATTCGTTTACTTTTCACTTTGCTTATGGGGCAACGGAAACCCTAGTTTTAGGTTTAGGTTAATATAATAAGCCAATAAGAATACTACAAAAGAAAAAGCATTCTACATGGCTTTAGTGAGTGAAGTATAGCCAATTGTGATCATATTTTAAGTGGTCTATATTTCTTGCTTTTTGTTTCTCCTAATTTCTTCTCTCTTTCAAAAATATGTGTGATTCTAGGTTAAGATATTTGTGTGTCAAATGGATATATTCACTTAACGATTTACGTTCGATCCAGCGAATCTGAGATAAATTTATGCAACAATTCTGAATTTGATTTAACTTTGTTTCAGACTTTAATTGTGAAGTACATTAATGCTGTATTGAAATGTATTAGATTATTCTATATATATATATATATATATATGTATATGTATATGTATATATATATATATTTGACAGCGATGATAACAAACAGAAAAAGAAAGAAACAAAAAGAAAGAAACGAAATTTACTTCTAACTTCCCCCCTTGCCTTAGTAGCAAGGTCATGAACTGAACTAATACCAGTTCTATAAACTTTAGAAATACCGACAAAGTCAAAACTCAAAAACAAATGTTGATGATTTTCAATGATCTATCTGATCTATCTCGACGCACCGAAAAATTTGCGGAATCCATCGATGACTTGTTGCGAGTCCCTCCAAATAACTAGGTTATTCCTAATGTTATAATATATAGAAAAAGATAGTGTTATTTCTGCTCTTTACATAGGTTTTAAAAATAATTAACCAACTATAAAAATTGTGCCATGTGTTCCCTCTTTGTTTTTCCTTTTTTTCTTGGCCGACACTTTGCTTTTGCATTTTCTATTCATGGCATTGATAAGTTAACTAAGTCAATGAAATTTTCTAAAATCATAATCAAGTATTTCAATTCAAACTCCACTAGAACGAACCTTTATTTCTCCCTCTCATCAAGATAGTTTGAAAAATGGTTTCAAAAAGAGATAGTTTGAAGAAATATAACAATAGAATTAGTCTTAAGTGGAACAAGTGTCACTTATGCAAGAATCATATATTTATAATACATATTATGACTTTGCTTTATATATATATATATATATATGAATTCACCCGCATGAAGTATTGCTTAAATGGTAAGGACTTTCAACGGATATAACAGAGGTCATAACTCATAATTTTGACTCCATTTGAAAGCATTCTACCCTTGAGCACTCATATTTACCTGCTCACATGGGGTTGCGAAGTCTTAACATAAATTGCATCACAGAAAAAGATATACTTGAATTCAAATTCGACTAGCATGAACCTTTGGGGAAAGGCTTTTTCAGTACGCTTAGTTTACACGTTTAACTATTCATCGCTTGTAGCAAACACAGACATAAAGCTCTATGTCTTTCTATTTCTCTTATGCTCGTGACTTTCCAATTGTTTTTAAATGGTTTTTAAAATATTTCATTTTCAAATTTCATTTTTTTTAAATTCATCGGAATCAGTCTCTTTAAACGTAAGGAAAATGCTACCTATAAAAACAAGAAAGAGTGAAATTTCCAATTATGAAGACAATGAAAAATAGATGACAAAATGTAGTGCCATATATAGACAGCATCTTGGGTTAGAAGTGGGAAGCCACAGCAAGAAGCAACAAGAAATGAATGGGCAATATGTCCCCATCTGACTAGGCATCGATAGCTACTTTTAATTTTATTATATATTTTTCCAAACACCCATTCTTCCTTGTTTTTATTATACACACATTTTCAATTAAAAGTCATCCATGCATTTTTTTTTATTTTTATTTTATTAAAGAGCCAATTTTTTCTCCTTTGTCAAAAGCCAAAGTCATTTTATTTGGAACGTACCAAAGTGAATTATTCTGCCCTCTCCATCACTCTTACTTCTGCCACATTTTTTCTCAAACAACCCTTCACATAAGTTAAGGAATCATGAGGCCCATTTCATGTATACTTTAAGCACCCATCAATGTCAATTGTAGAAAAGAAAAAGTTACAAGGAATTGAGATCTTTGGGTTTGAATTTTCCGACCCGTATACGTTGTGAAAAAAGGACGGCAGTTGATTTTTATAGGTTTAGCAAAGTCTAAGATTAGGGTCTGATGAATATAATTGGTTGTTTGAAGAGGTTTATATGATTTGACTGCAAAATTAAGAGTTTAGTTTTACCATTCAGTGGTCTAAATTTTTTTTTATTAAAAGAATTAGATAATGTGATGACGTGATGTATGTCATTTAAGACACTTATTGCCAGCAGGCTGACAAGAATGTTTATTACGACAAAAAATCTTTTTCATATGTTCACATTTCTAATAGTGCTTGAGAAATTTGCTATTAATTTTCTCTTAAGTCATGCTGGATAGTTTTTCTTTTCTTTTCTTGTTTTCTATTATAGCTTAGTCATGTTCGAGAGGTAGGAATATTTTTCTGAAATTAATGAAACTATAAATGTAGAAAAATTTATGTGAATATATGTCGTTTTTAATGACTTGAGATTCCATCCAAGTATCCAACTATATATAACATGCACTTATAATAATTATTCTCTTATCCCTTACTGTATATATCTATGGGAAATGAATTACACCTATAGTCACGTATCATACATGCATATTTAGTTGTTCACACAATATAGTTCTATTTTGTTTTTAGGGATCAGAAAGGAAAATAATAAAAAAAAATTAATCTTATTGAGTTTTTTTTTTTTTTTTTTTGCTTTAGTGATGTTTTGGTATTCTTTGATATTTTTTCTTTGGCTATCTAGCTGTTATTTGCTTACAATTGTATGCACCATTTGTTGCGATTTTCAATTTGATTTGAGCTTTGAATAATAAAAAAAGTTACAAATTACTTCTCTACGGAATTTGATTCAAAAACAGCATACATATAATACTCATTCTTAATATGGTCAAACAATGTACCCAACACATATACTCAAAGGCACATGCCAATAAATTAGTAGCTCATTTAATATTATGGTGGATGGTTGAATATGTCACATGATCAATTTTCATTATTTGTGTAAGTCTTGTTACAATGATATGTGTAGAAATGTAGATGAGTGAAGCTATAACCCATGCCTTTGGGCTTACATTTCCCTCTTCCCTTAATGATGCATGTCATATTTTTTTGGGAGCATTTAGTTGACAAAATTTTAGGAAGATTAGTCACTAAAAAAAAATGTACTTCAAGTCACATATTTAAATCAAACTATAATTGCAAGTTTCTTTGGCAACTCATAGGGCAAGTTGGGCATTTGGACATTCAAACTCACCTAAACTTTCACTAATCACCATAATATAAACATGGTTCACTAATCCTCATTATGGTACAAAATTGAACCTCCCTCTCTTGGTCTACTTTGTACATCACTAACTTTGTGAACCAACCCCCCACTCCTACCCCCCAAAAAACAAAAAAACAAAAAGAAACTTCCTACTTATTCATCTTTTTCCCTTTTTTTTTCAACTAAAAGACTTCCTAATCATGATCCCCCCTTCCATCATGTATCCCTCCCTTGATGATCATGATCATGCAACACCCCCAGGTCCACGTTCCCCCCGTGGTCCGCAGCCGCAGGGGAACACTGCCTCTGGTGCCCCAATCTCCAGTCCATCGCCTGGCACGCCCTCGAACAATAATTCGCCACCCCACACACCGAACACCTCCGAAACTCGTGGGCCCGGGTCTCGGGCCTCCCACACCCCGCATTCGAACACATCCTCAGGCCTGGGCCCAAACTCAAACCCAACCCATTGTCATCCTTCACCCTGAACCACCCCGTCATGAACCGGGCTGCAGGGCCCGGGTCCGGGGCGGGGATCCCGGCGCACCTGAAGTCGCTCAACAACCCCGCGGCCCGGCCCGGCCCGAGGAGAGCGGTGAGCTTTTTCCGGGTTTTTGGGCCGTTTTTTTGGGCCGCTGCGAGGGACGATAACGTCCCTGGTGGCAGGACGGCCGCCAGCTCCCGGGCGTTGGCCTGGAGGAGGAGGCGGCGGCCCTCGGAGACGTTCTGGTTGACGCCGTAGCCGTCCTGGAGGCAGTGGCCGAGCTCCCGGAGGGCGGCGACGCAGCCGAGGGAGGCGGCGCGTGCGCACAACGCGACGCCGGCGGGGAGGTCCTTGTCGCCCTTGCCGCCACCGCTTCCGTTGAACTGGATCACGGCGAGGGAGTAAAGTGACGGCGCGTGGGAACGAATCGCGGCTTTTGCGAGGAGGGATGTGCCGGCTTCTCGCTGTTGTAGACAGTAGAATTTGATCTGTTGGGAGGGGAAAAAAGGAGGCAAGAATTAGGGGAATTTCAGGGAGAAACACTAAACCAAAACCAATACTTCTCCCATCAAAAAGAAAAAAAATTAGTAAAATTTCCAACAAAAACACTAAACCAAAACCAATAGTTCTCCCGTCCAAAAAAAAAAAATTCAAATCCAGCACAAAACACAAAACATTTTACTTTTTACTTCAAATTTATCCATGTTAATTACAGCTTTTTCCTCCATTTTCTTTTTTTGTCTGTCATTACTCTTTCTTTCCCATTTTGTCTATCATTTAATGACACATTAATTTCTAATTTATCAAATTTATCATTCTTAATACAGCTTTTTCTTCCCTTTTTTTTGTATTGGTCATTTTATTCATTTTTTCACATTTTCAAGAAATAAAATGATGTAAAATGGATGTTTTCTCAGTTTTGCAAATGGAGATCAGAGTGACAAATAGTTTGAGAAGGAGGGAGTACAATTAAGTTGAAAAAAATTACATTTTTTTAACTACATAAAATGTCAAGCAAAAGACATGAATCTAAAAACTTATCCAAAAAAAAAATCGACCCAGAATTTAACTCAAAAATTAAGAACAGCCCAAAATTAACCTCACCATTCCGAGAAAATAACAGGCCTCGATGTTGCCGGAATAAACGCACTGTTTCAGAAAAAAGTGTGCAGATTCCGACCAATTCTTAGGTTTAATGGCGAAAATCCCCGCACTAGCTTGCTTTAACACATACTGAGTGACACCCAGATGGTTAAATCTCTTGCATCTGTCAATCAAATTTCACAAAAATCAACCCCAAATTCTACAGATCTCCAAACAAAATCGAACAAAAAAAACAGAGACATACACCAACAAGGCATTGATGAAATCAGCAGGGCAAGAAGCGGAAGAACAGAGCTTCGTCAGAATGCAAATGACGATATCATCTGGTAAATTTTCAAATGGGTCTGAATTTTTACGGTAATCTGCAGTTAATCTCGCCCTTTTTCGAGTATTCACCATGGACTCTGTTTTGATCTTCTTCAGGGGAGTTTTTGAATCAGATTAACAAGAATTGGGGGTTTGTTTTCAGAGGAGCATTTCGAGATTTGAATTGGATTTGTTTTGATTGTGATTTGTGATTAATGGTGGATTATATGGGAGATTAAGAGGAGAAATGGGTAGATTAATGAGTAGAAATATTGTAATTAGTGTGGGGGATGATGTAGTACTGTTTGGGATTCTGCATAGGGGCGTTATTATATAGGAGGGGATAAAGGCGAAAAAAACACAGGGGGTTGCTTGTGTGATGGAGACATCAATGAAGTTAAGCTAATGACGCCAAAATTAAATGAAAAATAAGTAAATATAAATAAATACTCCCTCTTTTTATATTAATTGTAATAATTTTAACTCTCACCGTCTCCAATATCACTCTTTGATTGATAGGTATTTTGTATAATACTCTATCTGTTTCATATTAATTGTCAGTCTCTGTAAATCGTGTAATCAAATTTCAAAATGTTTGACCATAAATTTCTTAATATATACAATGTGTTGCTAAATTAAATTACCATCATTATATTTGTAATGAAAAATATTATCAGAAAAATATAATATTACAATTGTTAATAGCATATTATATGAGAAATTATTAATCAAATGATAATATTGAAAGCCGTAAAAATTAAAATTATGACAGTTAATATAAAAAATGAAAATGCTAAATAAAATAAAGTCACAAGTATTTTCGATATGTGAGTTGGTAGCGGATGGCGGACGGAGATTAGATTAGTTTGTTTGTTTTGGGGTTGGATTAGAAAGAAAAAAAATGGGTTGTTTTATATTGATGTTTGTGCTAATCTTATAGATATGGATGGAAATATATATAAAGGTTGATTATGATTTGAAAATTGGATTAGAAGGAGTAATGAAGATGGATTCAATAAAGAGTCGGATCAAATAATTTCGGTTCGTAGTTTCTTATGGTTTCAGTGAGCATAGTAATCAGCCATTTTTCACAGATAGGGAAGCAGATGAATTGTCGATGCGACTCTTACTGGTAATGTACATTTCTGTAATTGATTAGATATGTTGAAGTAACTGAATATGCGGATATTGTGGCCTCTTTTTTGGAGGGAGATGTAGATGTGCTGATGTTGTAAGGTCATCTTATATATTGAAGTAACCAAATGTGGTGATTGCCTGTTGTTTTACCGGAGACAGAAAGGCATAACCGACAGCGTTATCTCAGTTGACGATACGTGTTTGATTTGTGTAAATAAAAAGTTATAAAGATATCCTGTCCTTTTTTGGGAGGCAAAAGAGCTTGTAGTGCATTGATGTATCTGATCGCTACTAATTTATCATAAGCGAAGAAACAACTGCAGTTCTGACACCAATTGAAATAACCCTAGAGAGGGTGAATATGTTTGTATAAAAAATCATACACTTAGTTATTACAAAATGTTAATAGCACTTATATATCTGAATAATACTTCTTTATTGATAAACTTAAAGGTTGATAATCCACCGTTGTTATTCCAAACAGTGGTTGTTATTCCAAACAGTGATAGCCTTTCATTAGCACATTTGATACATTGAAGTAACTAATCAGAATAATATCCTATCCTTTTTAGGAGGTGGACGGGTGTAGTCCATAATATTGTCCCATTTCTTAATAACTCATCATAATCTCGTTTGATTTGTAAAAGCAACAATATAGCTATATGAGGGCTTCTTGTAGTGGAAAGAAACATATAATCCATTGTTGTTACCTTCAACATCAATAATAATAATTTATCATAAATTTATTTAATGTTCTAAAATAATCAAATAATCATATATTTCAGAAGTAGAAAGACAAATTGTAATAGTTTTTCGTAAACTCATTTGTAATACTGACCTAACTAAAGACATTGATATTCTATTTATTTTCAGGAGGCAGACAAGCATAATACACAATATTACCACATTAATTAATAATTTAATAATTTATACATAACAAGCTAGGTAGACATATTGTCTTCTTTATGTTTTCAATTATATTAACTTTTCAATTACATTAATCAATTTCTTGATTTTCTTCTGTTTGAACCATTATCATTTATCATGTTGTTAACTTGTTATTCAATAACAAAGCTGAAAATAACTAGTAATTTATTTATTTATTTTTCTTTCTTTCTTTCTTTCTTTCTTAATTTTTTTTCGGGGGGTGTTGGTTCTAGTAATTACTTTAGGGTCAAGTTATTGATTTTTTCTTGAATAACTGTCCGCAAAGAAAATTCAAAAGAGGCTGAATTTGCAGGTTTTTATTAAAGATATTATTATATGTAGGAGCAGAAATTAGTTTTATTGGGGTTAGAGAAAAATTCAGAGAATTACAGATTGTTAGATTACTGCGCCACCAAAACAGCTTGTCCTATCGTATGCACAACGGCAAAAATAGTCAAGTCGGGTTTGACCGTATTTCCACGCATTATCTTTTTATTTTTATTATTATAACTAGTAGTATTATTTTTGGGTAAAGTTTTGATTATTATTGGTTAGCTTTTGTCACAAGGCACCCTCTTTAGCACACCTTGTTTGGCTAAAATTGTGGCAGCCAGCAAACTAAAGACAAAGTGAGTTCACCCCTTTCCCACCCCTTTTAACCAATATTTCAAGCTTCTTTGTGCCTTTTCCCACAAATCAAACTTTATTTAGTTTGAATTTATTTATCTAGAAAGTTCACCAAATTTGAATAAAGGAAAAAATATACAAAGTAATTTTATATTAATGTAAACAGCTAATTCATCCGTATGTTTTAAATGTGTATTAATTATTTTTTTAGTTATTATTTGCTATTCTTATATTAAGGCCCTGTTTTTTTTACGATGTAGTACTACAATTTACAGTATTGTTCAATTTTTTTCCATATTTTATCATTTCATATCACACTTTATCACAATCATTACTGATATATTTTCTTACTTTTCTCTGTCTTTATTTTTTTTCTTTTACTTTTCACATTCTCTCTCTTTACCTACTATAGCAATTACGCTTTACACAAATTTTACTATATCATCATTCCACACTTTACCGCAATTTTCACAATTTTACCATACCGTACCATTTCCACATCATACCGACCGCACAAAAGAACAGGATCTAATTGTCACTAGGTTGACTGTCACAGTGTCCACAAATTGTACCATACCATTCCACACTTTATTGCACTTTGCACAATTTTACCATACCGCATCATACCAACTGCACAAAAAAAGGGATATAATTGTCATTTAGTTGACCGTCACGATTTCTAATATCACTTACGATATCTGATATCACTTTTGATTGATAATTTTTATATAATATTTTAGTGGTTATGAAAATATATGTTTAATATTAAATTCAATGTTTATTATCAAAAAATATAAAGATTGGTCCCTAAATATTCATTTAAATATTCTAGCTTTTGTCTTCCTACAATAAGTTTATTTTGTTTCTGGTGAAGATGTGAAAAAAGAGGGAATCACAGTTGTGATACATATTAAAATGAACAATATCTTATTGTGATTTTCTTGAAAAAGTAGTAGAATCAATTGAGATTCCCTCCATTGAATGGCATGGGTGTAGTTATCAAGCTATGGTTTAGGAAGAGTGTCATTTACATATGAAATTTTCTAAGATACCACTAAATGGAATGTCTTGTTTTGAGTTTATTGAAAACAAGAGAGAAGCTAGCTAGCAATAAATGCTTTTAAAGGAAAGATAAATCAAGAAATGGATCCTTTCAAGTTTGAAGCTTCAAAGTTATGTATAAATGTGTCCTTTTCTATTGTGTTTTGGTAGTCTATTTATATATATATATATTTTTGATTATTTTTTTGGGTGTAAAGTAGCAAATTATATTTATGTTGTTGAGTTTTGGCGCAACGCTTTGTATGAGCACTGAACTGTAGGGTTGTTCATAGTCCAGTCGAAACCGAAAAAGGGACTGGATCGGAATGAACTGAATGGACCAAGGGAAGTTCGGTCCAGTCCTCGATCCAGAAAATTTTTATATTCAGTCCTCGTTCTATCATGTGGACCGAACTGATGGAGGATCAAAGTTACTAAAATGGTAGGATTTCTTTATATATAGTCCAGTCCTCGGTCCAGCTTAGTCCTCTAATTAGGTCCTCGGTCTTTTCGCTCCAGTCTGGAATCAATGAACAACCCTACCGAACTGTTATAAGAAATACCAATATTATTATTATTGTTGTTGTAAATTTAAAAGAATATATAGCTAACTAAAATAGTAGCTAGATGGAGCTAGTTGACATGAGTCATGATGAAAAGCATAGCTTACATGCATGTAGCCGGTAAGTTCAAACTTCACACACAAGTGGCATGGATTACATTCACGAAGCTTGGAATGCAAGTAATTAAATGGGATGATGAGTCTATGCATGCATTATTGTTTTTTTATTATTGCGATGGACAAAATCCAGTGTTTGTAAAAAGTCATACATGATGGCTCAAATACAGGACTCATCAAGAGTTCCCATAAGAAGCAGGTAATTAACCAATCTTTTTTTTAATTTCATTTCTTCATCTAATCCGTTTCTATAATTATAATTATAATCCTACCTGCCTTGATTTTCAATATAGATGTGCCTTCACGTAGTTTCAAGACCAT
The DNA here is from genome assembly GCA_029582165.1 of Portulaca oleracea. NCBI lineage: Eukaryota > Viridiplantae > Streptophyta > Magnoliopsida > Caryophyllales > Portulacaceae > Portulaca > Portulaca oleracea. The sequence goes on along the minus strand of CM055868.1, from coordinate 64,822,208 downwards.
GCAATAATATTAATAATAAAAAATAATATTATTTGGAGGAGATCAGTCTTTATAATCAATCCTAGTACCACTCATGAATGCTAGCTTTTAGGCCCCATTCTTTTGTGCGGTTGACGGTTGGTATGGTATTGAAATGATACGGAATGGTGAAATTGTAGCAGGTACGATAAAATGTGGAAGGATATATAGGGTAAAATTTGTGGAAATTGTGATTGATGAGGTATGTGAGGAGAGAAAATATGAAAAATAGAGGAGAAAAATGAGAAGATATATATTGGTAATGATTATGGTAAAATGTACGTGATATGATACGGTAAAGTGTGAAAGAATACTGAGTGGTATAATGAGTTGTGATACCGCACTGTACAAAAGAACAAGACCTTAATATGATACAATAGATAATTTTATTTGAATATTAGACCTAAAATCCTTATATAAGCCCAAATTATACTATACACTAGCTATGGTGGACTTACTCAAGTCCACCACATGGATGAAAATAGACCAGTTTTTTTACTTGATGTATTTGTGTAAGAAATTCATAAACTAAAAAATATCAATAAATTTTATGATAATGTTGATAAATTTATAATAAATTTTATAATAATATTAATGATTTTTATAAAGAGTTAACTCCTAGGTGGACCTAGGTAAATAGTAAAAGCTTTACCAATACCATATAGTAATTCATGTATAAGTTATAATTTAGTTATATCTATACCAACCATACAATTTATTATAGCTTTACAGGTTTGAAAGAGATCCTTACATATAGGATCGACCAATAAAAAGAACTAATAAGGCCCTGTCCTTTTCTACGGTTGGCAAAATACGATACCACACTTTACCACAAATCATTATTTTTCTCTCCTCACTTTTCTCCTCGACTTTTTACATTCTCTCTCCTCACCTACCCCTTATACCAATAACCTACCACAATTCTACGACACCCACCACAATTTCACCACACCACACCATACCGCAAAATACCGCAGAAAAGAACCGGGCCTAAGCCTGCTTGATCTTGCATTCTTATCCTAATATGATTAATAACTAATAACTAATATACTTGATTACTACCTGTTATTATACAAGCTAAGTACGTAGTTATTATGCAATTTTATACAAGTACGTAGTGACGAAGAGGATGATTATTGATTAAGAACTAATAAACTTGATTACTACCTGTTATTAGTGATAGAAACGCCATGTGTACACCTAATTTGTCGGGTCCTAATATGATTATGATTTATGACCACTTCCATTTCTGATAAACAATTATAACCAAGTATTTTTCGATTCTAGTTCAGCTCTTATGGACTTATTAAAACCCTTACATGCATATAACTTGGATTATATTTTGACAAATTATATTTTCTTCTTACCCTCTTGTTATCCCATTTAATAAATATACGTTTAAAAAGCAGAAAATAAAATAGAGTTATAATAAAATAACAGTAAATAATAATATTCACGCACAAGAAAAAAAAATGCAATAACTGTACTTTTTTCATCAAATATACATGTCTTTTATATATGTACAATTTGATAAATTACTGGTCAAAATTTATGCAATTCACCTTATTTACGACATACTAAGTTATGCAATTCACCTTAGAACATTTAGCTTGGGATAGGCCTGATTACTGGGCTGAGACTTGTCCGATCTGACTTAATTAAAAAGTTTGTGAGTCAGGGTTAGTGTGTTTTTTTTCCTTTCCATTGATCAGTCCCGACTTGAAAATGTTGTGACCTTGGGCTAATTGGGGTCGGGATGGTAAAAGATATTTTGACCCGACCTGATGGTCTGGTAAATAAATATATAGCATAATTTTTCATTATTGGTAGATATGCACCGTAAAATTTAGAATTTTTTCCAATAAAAATGGATATAATAATATATTTTAAAATCAGCTAATCTGATGACTCGATCTAAAGTCCAGTCCGAGTTGGGTCTTGGTCAAGGGCCATGTGATTCCAAGCTTATTGACTTGATCCAAGGCTCGACTCGACCCGACCAAGCTACGAAGGAATAATATATATTATAAATACTTGGATTTTATGTTACAAGATATCTATAAATAAGCAATTATACTACTGAAAACAAATATTATATCTAATATATATATATATATATGTAATAATAATAATAATAATAATTCTATATAAAGCACAAATTTTAAGAGGATGGATGTTTGCAGTGAATATGTGAATGAGGGAGTTTATACTTACTTTATATAAGGTTTGTTCTATTGTTACTGTGCGGTGCAGTACACTATATATATACTACTTAATATTCTTCCTTACTTTTTTACCATAATCGTTACCAATATATGTTCTTACTTTCTCTATTCTCATTTTTGTCCTCTGCTTTTCACATTTTCTATTCTCATCTACCATATCAACCGTACTTACCATAAATTTTATCATATCATTCAACATCTTATCGTATTTTCCACTATATTACCTTACCACACTATTTTCATATCTTGTCAACCGCAGAAAAAAAAAAAGGGTATAAAATGAATGCATGGTTTTAAGAATTTTTGCAGTTGCATGGACGGAGAGGATGTAGCGTGTGATTTTGCCAAACGAGCAATTATTCTCACACGTGGCCCGTAAGCCATTCACGTACTCACGCAAATATCTTCCCAACTACATTAATTAATTAATCGATTAGTTAAATTACTAGCAGTATTTCACTATCCTTATTCTTCCAAATTTTAAATTTTGAACCACAACTTTGCCCATATATTCATATATATACTATGGTTATGAGTTGTTATGTTATGGTGGTCCATCACTTGAGAATCAAGGGTAAGTAATTATAGAAAATTGTAGGTTATAAGGATCGAGTAGTTAACTTTTGAGGTTGATCAAGGGCTTCTATATTGAATTTTTTTAGACATAATTTGGAATATTCAAGAGAATAATCATATGATATTTATAATAAAAATAATTTTAAAATACTAATATATAACAACAACAAAAACAAAAACACTAATATTGGCAAATCACTTTATATCGAAATTTTTTGACATAAGAAAAAAATATTCATTAATGAAAATTAAATTTATATGAGATCTATGATAAAAATCATTTAATTAATATGAATCAAATTATCAATATAAATTCTAGCTTGCACATGAAATCTTATCATGAAAAAAAAAACTCTAAGCATTCAATAGTTTAAACAAGCTAAGCGATTTAAGTTTTACCATAATTCTTTTATTCTTATTTAGAATCAAATTTATGCTCATTCGATTTGGCGAACTCGAAAAATACGTGAACAAGTTGTGTATCGGACATAAAATTTTTGTCTGATATTTGATTTGTCCGAACTTGAAATTACCCATACCTGAATTTTTGTCGGCTCCCATGCTTGATCTATATAAATTTATTTAATTAGAAACAAGAAAAAGTGGGATAAGTAAACAAATACGTGCATGTAAGTTGTAACATGATAACCAATTAAGATCAATCCTAATTAATTAGGTGACTAAAGATCTCAACTTGAAAATGAGCTACAAAACTATGGATCACAACAATAACTTGTGGATAGGAGTAGTGGTTAAAGCAAGCCAACAAATTCTTTTTTGATTATTCACTTTGTGAACGTTAGAAAAGTAGTTAATTTTTTTTTTAAAAAAAAAGAATAAAAATTGAGGTTCCTTGAAACCCAAGAATCATGATGCTAAATTTAACAAGTACATTGTTTTGTAAACTGGGTTGATGTATATTACCACCTTGGACTTGTAGTCAAAGTAATGATTTTAATTTTTTGAATAAAAAAATGAAAAAATGGTCTGAATGAAAATATAAAGGGAGGTCATGATTGGATGGTGAACAATTGGGATGATCTCTTATTAGTTATTAGTATGCTTTCATTTTCTATTTTCTTTACTGCACTCTACGCAATGAAGCAAGTTGATGTTCTTCAAGGGAACATACACCACAAATTAATATGAACGGGCTATTTAATTTCATTAGTTTACAAGTGTTTTTTCTCCTTTCCTTTCTTATGTCATTGATGCTTATGATCATATCTTGGCTTCACGGCTTGGGACATTGAAAAGTAAGATATTCCCTCCGTTTTATATTAACGGTCACTTTGATATATGTATCAGATAAATTTTAAAAAATTTTGACAGTGAATTGTTATATTTATACCTCTGAGATAGAATACAATGGGTTGCACAACTTACCTTCGTAAAATACAAAAAATAAAATAAACACACACAGATATATATAGAACGGATCCAATAGGAAGAGAATTTAAATAGGAAGGTGAGAACAGTAAATCGCAGTCCTTAATTTTGCATGTGACAATGTATTACACGGGGGGAGGGGTGATCAAAGATTTCAAGGAGTGTGACCATGGATTTAAGGGATTGTAGTCACGAAATCCATAACCACAATCCCTGATATCCATTACCACATACCATCAGATATAAAATTAAGGGTTGTGATTTATTCTTCGTCGGGTAAAAAATGCAGCTTACAAACAAGACATGAAGTTACATTAACAAGAAATATATAAGCTACAGTGTCCGGTTTCTTGTTATATTTGTGCTTTGTAGGGACTAATAGATTTGAAACCATGTGTTTAATTGGTTATAATTATAAGTTGCAATGTTATGGATAAGGTTGACAAAATTAATCAGAAATAACGTGGTTATTGGGAAAGCTCAAAGCAAACTCATGTTAACCAGATAATAGATAGATAGATAGGGAAGATATCAATTCCAACTGATTTTCAAGTTGGCTGGCTAGTTTTGAATATATAGATATGATAATATGATATGATATGTGTCACATTTGAAGCTTCTTGCTTAATCATGCAATTAATTGCGTTCTTCTATTTACTTCTATTGTCCATAATTAATTAATATTATACAAGCTAGCATTATTAGGTATGTTTGTTATATTAGGGGGCCATATGATAGTTAATATATATATTTCATTTAATTATTTTAATTAGTGCATTGTCCCTCACTCTTTTGTTGAAGAATCTCAACCATTACTTTTTTATTTTTTTAGAAAATATTAATTAATGGTTCAACAATGTAGAGATTTCTTAGTTATAGTTTGAGTCTTTGAGATGATCATTGGGAGATCACGACATCGTAGGGATCTATATTGATGCCTATTTTGTTGCATGTGATGAGTTAACAAATCTTTATTTAGATGTTAGAAAAATAATCATAAATATTTTTTCGCAAAATCATGCCAAACCTAAAATGAAAATTATTATGGAATATAGGGGTAGGTAGAACAAGAATGCATGCTATATATTATTCACTAAGCTAGTATAAATATTAGAAAAGCAAAATATATCTGATCTTAGCACAAGATATCTCTAATTAAGTGTTTCATTTTAATGTAAAAACAATATTATTACATATTAACTTTTTTGAAAAAAAGGTATTATATTGAATTGCATATGTGAGTACATATAAATTGACATTACAGATATAATTGACTATTTGATTATGGTAAACCTCTTATCATTTTTTTAATGAAAGGTTAGATACAACGCCCTAGATAAGTAGTAACTGTTATTGTAAAGATTCTACCAAGATAACCTTAAAAAATAATACTTTGTAACTCGCTACTAGAATTTCCTTCCTATCTAAAAATTTGACTTACTCCATGGTCACCCTTTGCAAGCTAATCCGTCTTTTCGATAATTGAGGGAAATAGCCCGAGAATTATTCAACATACCAAACAATATCGAGCAAACTCTTGGTATAAAAGGCTTTACACCTTTGTCCCCTTTAAGAGGGATTACCATATATATATGCCTTATAAGATTAAAATGACATTTCTCCGGAAAAAAAAAAACCTAAATCTGTTATCGCTAATAAATAATTATGACTAACTTAGGATAATCTGTTGTCAATAAGTGCTTAAAAGTATTTTCTCTAGAAGATTATGTTGTTGTTATTGTAACCCAGGATAATCCATTTATTCTAATAATGTTACCATATTTGGGAGCTCAGAAATGTACGTGACAATTAGGTTAAAATTCCGTCCATATATATGTTAAAGTGTTAAACCTTGTGTTCTTTCAAATGAACGTTACATATTTTGCAAAAAAGAATCCAGTTGTGAAAATGTCAAAATCTAAACGACACTTTAGTCTATTCTAGATATTTATGAATTATGATTAACAACTTCATTAGCTGTGCTAACAACTTGCCAACTAAGGAACACTTGTGACAAGCTTGGAACCCCTTGAGCAAGTGAAAGTGACCTAATTAATTAGTAATACATAACCTGCTGATAATAGAGGAATTGTACACACACTACCATTTTATACATAACCTGCTGATAATAGAGGAATTGTACACACACTACCAGATAATAGTGCGTTTGGTTGGTCAATAACTCCTGGGAAATGGTCAATTTTCTTGGGTTGACTTATTTTTTCCATGTTTGTGTGCGGGTTGACCATGGGGAAAAATTCACGGTGGGCCCACCACTTTCTCCATTTTCTTAGGAAAATTTTTCCTTAGGGGGGAGCTAAGGGAAATTTTTCCCGTGGGAAATTTTCTTGGGTTCCTACCAAACGCTCCCTTAATGGATATCTTTTGTCTCTGACTATTTGTCACTTTATCATTTTAATGTGATTTTCACTAATTTTATATTCGTATTCTTCACCATTTATAATTACCTTTTATCAATTTAAGTAATTATATATATTTTTTTTCCATTACTTTATATTTTCTCCGTCTTTCAAAGTGATATTTGGAGTATGTTTGGATATTAGAAGGAGACAACAAGGGAAGGGACATATCTTTGTCTTGTTTGGATGATAAGTGTCGGAGAATAGGGTTAACAAGGGTTAATAAAATTTGTTGTGTTTGAATTTTTTTTTTAAGAAAAAGATAAGATAGGGGACTAAAATGAAGTAGTAATTATTATTAATGATGTTATTTTCTTTTTTTTTGTTGTTGATACATAATGGGGGTGAATGGTTTCCCTTCTCTCCACTCTTTTTTTCCCACAAATAAGGATAAATGAATTTATTTAATATCTTTCCCTTCTTTTAAACCTATCCAAATTAAATAAGCTGGTTCCGATTGATCCAAGATTCTAAAATTATTTATTACCTAGCTACTACCCGGAAAATTCCAGATAAACTTTAAATAGACATTTTACTTTTCGACTGTTACAATCTACCTTCTTTTTCAATATCCTAATTACGAACATGATTCCTTGAATAGAACCAAATGACCTAATTGCCAAGGTTGTTAGAATCGTGATCCTAACTCGGATCCATATGGTAGTCAAGATTGGAATTAACCCTCGTAGCATCGTGAATCAGAATGTAGATAGTAGAATTGCATCGAATATTTTGGATCATAAAATCGTAACATCATAGAACAGGATCGAGATTTTTATAACTATGCTGATTGTTCTCAATCCAAGCACTCATTTTAAATAGTTGTGATCAATACTTTGGTATTTGCCCTAACTCTAATCTAATGGCCAAAACACAATTAATCCCTTAAACTTATTGTCAAGAAAAAACACATAAAAATAAAGAGAGGTCGGCCCATGACATAGACATGTTGCAAACGACCTTAATTTAGTCAACAAATTATTTTAGTGGTTTAATTTGACAGTCGTGAATGAGTAGTTATTATCTACTACAAATTAAAATCATACATTATTTTGTTTAATTGAATATCGTCACTAAAATTCATTAAATTAATGGTGTTGAATTAATTGACCTTATCGAAGCTCAATAATGCAATATATTAGAACATGTAGATATTTTTGTCGTAGCAAAAAGTCACGCCTTTAGCTTCCAATTCCTAAAGTACCTTATTTTAATTTAAACAACCATTTTTTTTCAGAATTGTAATTAGACGACTTTGATCGATGATTTTGATCGATGATTTTGATATTTTCATGCGCATGATGCAACGTACACAACATGGATTAATTGTCAATTTGCAAGATTATACTTAGCTTAACGGCAAGAGTTGGCTAAGTTAGTTGCTAATTGTGAAATTAATTTGTGTTTACACAATCCAAGTTGTTGTTCCATGTGATTAACTAATTTGTTGAGCATTTAATCATGTCATAAGATGTAGATTAAAGGTCTCCACATGGCTACGATCATATTTGCTAAAAATTTAATCATGTCATAAAATGTAGATCGAAGGTATTTTGATTTTGAGGAATAGGTATTAACATAACTAAAGTACGCATCTTATTCGCAACAGAGCGAGTAGCCAGGAGTTAATGTTATGGATCTAGCTCTTCACGAGTTGCAGAGCTATACAAGCAAGCAATAAAAGGCTCTTTTCAGCAAAGTAGGAAACCTTTTTTCGATCATTAATGGGCTTCAACCCAAGATTTTATTTTATTAAATAATAGTGTCATTCGACATATAACCTCATACGGAGTACAATACAAGAGATGTTATAGAGACTTAACAAAGTACTTATTATCTAGATTTTCTCTTTAACATTATAAATACTCTGTAATTAGGACTATCGATTGAGATCTTGTGTAGTTCAACGTCTAAACGTCCCTAAAATGAATAGTGTTCCTGTATGCAACCTTTTCAGAAAACTTCAATAAATATATATGATCAAATTTCATGAGGGTTTTTTGTAAAAGTTATTTTGAATTTATTTAATGAACTTTTTTGGAGAAAAAAAAAATAAGTTGAAAAGAATAAATCTTAGTTAATAGTCATAGATGTTTAAGCGAATGAATTGTGTATAACTTTATCTTCTCCGTAATGTCTAGAATTTATTTGTTTAGAATCTAAAAAATGCGTTGTTGTTAACTGAAGGGAACTCTATATCACCTATAGAGTTGAAACTTTAAAAATCATTAACAAACTCTTACATGCACGTAATATGAAACTTGTAAAAGATTAAAATGATAAGATAATATACACTACATACATAAATTTAATAAAAGTCATGTTTATGTGTTTTGTTTTGTATTCATATTTTCTTTGGTGTTTGTTTTGATGGTTAGACTTTCAAACTCAAATAATCGATATAATTTCCCAACCTTAATTTATCTTTATCCGACCTACAATTTGCTATTTGATTCTATATATATACATGCATGCATGCATCCATATAAACACGGTATATATTTTAGTAAGTCGAAAAACTAAATAAAATAACGGCGCGCCTTGACGACCACAGTAAACCACTTGCGATTGTGGGGTTAATTAAATTAATTTTTTACATTAATTAATTAATTAACAATTAATTAAGGGCAATTTGTTGATATCCCATGGACGTAGTCGTTGGCCATACATTGTGTAATGTATCATTGTCGCGTGTTACTTTTCATGTCTGCTTCTTCAGTAGCAGACAGACTTACATACATTAAAAAATATAAATGAGACATTATTATATACATGTAGTCTCCATCCATCTTAATGAAGATATTAATCAATCATCACTTGTGGATTAATTAAATAATTAAGGTTTCATCATCATTTGCATGGTTAGACATGATTCCATGTAGCATACTAATCTCTAATTGATTTGCTCTTGTAATTATATACTATTAATGCATGATAATTGACGTATGTTCCTTCATATTTCTGTCACCTTTTTTGGATTGTATATTTATTGGAGTTTAACTCCAATACTCTTTCTACTTGAATTTTAAAGTATATATGTGAGTTTGATATGTTTAATATATAGCAACTTTTGAGATACTAGTTAGGTCAAAAATCATCCAGAGTTAATTATTAATGGTGTTCTTTGAAATATAATGTATAGTTGTGGGTGCAATTGAGATCCTACTGTAGGAAATGGACTTTTTTGTGTAATAAACTAGAGCTTTGCGACCATCATGTCAAGAAAGTATTTGACAAATTTATTCTTTTCTTAAGTATATATCAATGTCGATTGCAAGAGGTTGCTTGCAGGATTCGAATCCGTAACCTCACGATTATACGACAATAATTCAATAATTATGTCAAGGCTCCCCTTGTATGAGTGATTATAGTAACTAATTAATATCAAAAATATATATACTAAAATAATTGCGATTCAACTTAACATATTGTGGAAAATTATTGGATTTGATTATATTCCATTTAAATTAATTAATTCAATATCTTGGATGTTAGTAGGCAATTTAGCCATTCAATTAAAATTAAGGGTGACCGTTAAATTATTTCACTTATTTAATATATATATATATATATAATCAATTATTTTTTAATAGATATATTTAATCGAAAAAAATATAATCAATTATTTTTTTCCAAAATTATATAATTTTTTAAAAGAATTTTAGCTCATGGTAACCATGGATACCCCTATCCCAAGAGATTTGCCACTGCCAGATGTAATAAGAAATTTGTATAATACATTGTATAATCTTAAATATTGGCAGATTAAGTAAGACCTAATTTAATTAGAGTAAGATTTTATGTTAACTACTACACCAAAACTTCACGGGAATTAAAAAAAAAGATAATATAATCAATAACATTAATCTAAATTAAAAGACTAAAACAAAAGTGAAATCAAGGCCTCGTTGGGGATGAAATTAAAGTTGTGGAGTAGAGTTAAAGCACAATTAATCATGACTTACACATGCTTTGATTTGAAACTAATTTTATAATATAAATATAGACATATAAACAAAGATATTGCCTTGAGAAAAAAGAAAAAACAAAGATATATATACCATGAAAACATTGGACATGTTGGACTAATTATTGAAATGATTGCAACTCCAATTAAGCATCATAATATATCCAATGCAATCTATTGAACAGGTTGTTCCCTCCAAGGCTGCTAATGCAATAATTGATTTCTTTTTGCTTTTTCTCTCTTTATTTTCTTGTGTACATCAATAGAATTCGAACTTTTAACATTAATTAAAACTTTAAACAAAGCGAATATATTAATTGGTGTGACAAATAATATTCCTAGTAATAAGTCACAAAAGACACTAAAATACTATCAAAATATTCACAAAAATTAGTAGAAAAATTATACCAAATATTCACAAAAATTAATAGAGAAATTTAACCTAATTAAGATTACATTACTTTTAAATGGTTTTAATATATTTATTTGATTCATAAGTAGCACAAAATAATACCTTCTTCGTTCTTTTTTATTGGTCATTTACGGTTTTCAATGTCAATCTTCAATCAATAATTTCTAATATAAAACTTTTATAAAAAAAATATAATATTATACTTTTCAAATAGTATTTTTAATTATGAATCTAATGACATAATTTTTTTATGATAAATCACTATACAAATTAAGATATTAACACTCAAAGTTTTAACACAATTTCCTAGACGACAGATAAATAAAAACGGAGGTAGTATATGCTTATAAAAGAAGGAGCCGAGAAAGTATAATATTTCAACCAAAAATGAGAAATCACCTAGAGCAATTAAATGAAACTAATTAACCTCCTATTATTATTATTATTATTATTATTATTATTATTACAAAATACTACCTCCGTTTTGTTTTATCTGTCGCCTAGGGAATTGTGGCAAAAACTTTGACCGTTAATATCTTAATTTATATAATGATTCATCATACAAAATTGATATCATTAGATTCGTAATAAAAAATACTATTAAAAAAAGTATAATATTATATTTTTCTATAAAAGTTTTATATTAGAAATTATAGATTAAAAATTGGCACAGAAAACCGTAAATGACAGATAAAAAAGAACGGAGGGAGCAGTAAGTAGTAGAAGAAGTTGAGTTGCTTGAAAGAAGAAAAGAATAAGGTGCAATCGTGACACTAGTGCAACCTTGAGTTATTGGATCCTCTTTCACCATCAAAGGGGTTGAATTTTTCTTTAATCATTTCCCATTATTATTACTATTATTATTCTACATATAACTACTTAAAGTAACTAAGCAAACACAAGATGAGAGCAAAAAAATATCTAAGAGAAGAGAGTGACATGCTTAGATGTCCCACAAAAGCTAAGAATTCAAAAGGGTGGATAGAAAGCCACTATTCATCCTACTTGTACTACTACTACTACAACTTGGTTTAGTAAGTTTGGAGGGTATCAATTCACTACTTTATTCTTATTCCTATACTTTGGGATTATATGTTCTTTGAAACCATATATATGGAAAATTGGATTCTAATATTCTCTACTTTCATCAGCTGTATAGTAATAATCTATATTTTTATTTTGGATCCTAGTGGTACCAAAAAAAAAAAGGATTATAGTGGTACCAAATTCACCTCTACATTTTTATCTTTTTTCCTGCCTAGATTGTTTTTGTTTTTTCATTCGTGCCCCCAGAAAATTAAGTGTAGTTACTAAATGAATTTTTAAATAATATTTTTGAAAATCTGAATAATTATTATGATTTTTTTAAAAAATGAATAGAAGTGAAAAATCTTATTGTAAAAAAACTGGAAAAAAAAACAGGGAGAAACACCATAAATTCATTAAAAATCATGATAAAGTCTTATAGAAAGTTTTAAATCAAATGCAACTCAAAATCTATGATATTTAAGGTATATTCTCGGTGGTGTCTTACAAAAATCCAATTTCATTTTTTTTGGACCACCATAATCTAAAATGAAAATAAAGATTATTGTTATGCAATTGGTGAAAGTATGGATTATTAATTAGAATCCAATTGGATTAGGCTTGGATAAAGAAATATTGTAATTTTCTTAAATATATTGTGGAAACAATATGGTTAGAATGAGTATATCTATCACGAATGTGATGGGTTGATTTGTTCATACTAGTATGACAATTCTATGGTAGTACCATTGCCTTCTTTGGTAAGGTAAATCATTATCAAGTTCTAGTTTATAATTATGCATAGTCATGCATTACTTGTAAGTAACATTCTTGAATGGTAATACATAGAATAAAAGTATTCATATGTCTATATTGTGTGTGTACGTGAATTTAAGTAATGTTTGATAGCTAAAGGTACATGTATACTTGTCTACTTGTTATTTCTATAGCGAAGAAAATAAATTACTCAAACATAAATTTCTTATTTTACACATACTAATTTATTTGGGGTAAATACAATATGATAATTTGAAATGGACAAGAATTTTATCTTTTCCAATAAGATCATTGATAATATAACATTCAATTTTGAACTACAACTTGTTTTAAAATTTTCAAATATATAAAAAGGCACATTCCATTAATAGCATTCTAGACTTACACTCAAATTAAATTAAGGCAACGCCTATAGACTATTATATATCAAATTGTATGAGGCAAAAAAAAAAAAATCATGGTCATTACATCATAAGCATATATGCTCTAGATAAAAATGATATGAGTTCTGGGACATCTAAAATACTTCTTAGTATCGTGTCTTAGTATAAAACTCATATATTTAAATATTAAATTAAAAAAATGATATGATTGACTACGATAACTCGCTATAATGTTATATATAAATTGTGTAAAATTATATTTTTCTCTATAATTTTTAAAATTTATAAAAAAATATTAAAAATATACTCATCGGATGGGGATTATTCCATTAAGGTATTATTTGTAGCTGGCTACGCGTTTCAAACTTTTTAAAGTATCTATAAAAAAAAATTGTGTAAAATGTTATAATAAGTACTAATTTCATCAAAAGCAAGACACATTAATTGTATCTTCCCAAAACTCCTATCATTATCCCCAAACGAAAAATCAAACATTCACCTAGCTTGTATCAGTGCATTTTCTTAATTTCATGTTGTAATAAACAAATTTCTAAATCTCATCTTTTACCAAGTACGTAAGGATTATACTTTTTAAACTTTTGACTTTTTAAAAGTATCAAAATTAATATATAGCCATTATTGAATATTGAGACAAAGTACATAGTGTATTTTGAACTGTAAATTCTATATTCCTACTTTAGATATTTGAAAAGGTAGGAAAAACAATATACCAAAAGACTTTTTCAAAATTCAAGTTAGGTTAAAGGAATAGTGATGTTCTTGCTAAGCAAGAAATCCTATAAGAGATAAGCATATGAAAAAATAAAATAAATTAGTGAATAAAAAAAGTGGGAAAAAGGGCAATTTCTCTCTCACTCAATCTTAGCTCCACCAAGCAATTTGATGGGGTTTGGTGGGAAGTATATCTAAATGTGGTCACACTCATAATCACACTTTGGATCATTTCAAACTTAAAAGTTTTCTTTTTCCCCTTTGCTTACCTATCTCAGTTTGATTCAGACCATGTTATTTTATACGGCTGGCTGTGATATGGCGCAGTGCGAACGATGTGGTGGAATTGTGGTGAAATTTGGTAGGTTTGGATAAGTTGTGGTGAATTGTGGTGAGTCTTGTTTTTAATAATTGTAAATTGTATTGGTAAATGTAAAAAAGTTGATTGTGGTGGGTTGTGGTAAATTGTGGTGGATTAGTATATTGCGGTGGTTATGACAAGGTGCGGTGTATTGTGACACCGCAGCCAGCCAACCATATAAAAAAACAATGCATAAATCTCAATATTATCTTATAAATCTCATGCATATATATATAGTACTTTCATGTCCCATCAAATGTCCCAACTTTGGCATCTATAATTTAAGGAGTTAGTTAACTCTACACTGTTGTTCTTGTTATCCATATATAAATCTAGCTAGGGCTATGATGGTTAGGAGGTTTGGTAGGTTTTAATGTGACATTGTTTTATTTTAAATTTACTGTTAGGATGTATGAAAATATTATTCGCTATTTGTAACTTCATGGACAAAATCACGAGTAAACTAGTGTAAATATAATTTAACTTTTGACGATATACCTTCTTGATCTACCAGCACTCTACGCCATAAATCGTTGCTGGTCTAATTACCCTCTGGTTCTCTTTGCCCTTGGCTTGTCCAGAGTCCTTGGACATCATTACTAACCCACCTACAACATTTAAACCTTGACCACTTTCCATTAAAATCATCGACCCACCAATTAAACATCCTTGAGCTAGATTTAAGCTTGAAGACCCGTGCTGCCTAGACCAGCTTTGGTGGTTCTAATGATAAAAAATGTCAGTGAAATGTGTCAAACTTGATTGATAGTGACGACAAACTTGATGAACTTTGATCTTTCACTTGTGAGGCCCTTGACATAATTGACGTTAGTACTTGGAAATGAGCATATTTTTCGTGCCAAAGGCCTTGACGTGAATTACATCCTTGGATCTGGCTAGATATGCATCACATTAGTATTTATCAACATGGATGATAATTAGTTATTTTTCAAAAGACAACCAACTATTGTGGTTAACCGACTATCCATAGCCCCGTATATATTTTCATTCCTTTACTTGACTCTTTTTGGACAGATTAACCAAAATCTTGTGATGATATGGTATGAAGGAGACCAATGTAGTAGTCATTTCCCTAAATTTTGCAATTTAAAAAGTTTGATTTCAATTTACCCAAAATATATAAATTGTTCTCCACCTGCAACTCCATAAAAAAAGAAATAAAAAAATTTAATAAAACATTTTTCTTTACTCTATTCAAATCTAAGTTAAGAAAAATTTCTCAATTATTCAAATTATGGACACATTGCCTTTTCCAATTCCCACACAAAGTTTAAACATTAACACCCATCTAATGGATACCCCAACCTTTTATCCTTATTGGGCCTAAAGCCAGAGCATTGCCCAAACTTGTAGCTAAGCCCATGCCATGGAGAACTTGGGCTTTGTCAACCTTTTCTCTGTTTGGTTAGGAAAACATTTTATGGGCTTGGAAAATTATAAAATGAAAATTTTATTTAATAAAGCGTTTCGAAACGCACAGTGGCCGTACTGTCTTCTGAGTCCTCATCCACGACAGCCCATATAAATAGCGGACGAGCGAAGAAACGCATCCGCGCGGACTCTTTAGTCATCTCCGCTTCGCACTCCGGCGCCGATCCTCAGGAACTTCTTAGAGAGAGAAACAAGAGAGAGAAAGAAAGAGAGAGAGAGAGTCTCCTGCAGCAGCAGCCATGGAGGCGGAGCTCAAAGAAATGTTGAACGATCTCGAAACTCTCAAGCGATCTTCACCTGATCCATCTCTTCACAGTTCGATCGATAAGGTAGATTTTCCATGGTTTAATTTCTTGCTGAATCTTTGTCAGTCCTATCGGCGAATTGCCTCGGTTTTCTTCGAGTTTTGTTGAGAATTGAGATTGAAACGAGTTTCGATCGAATTCGATTGTTGTCTGTGGAAATGGCGTTGTTGATCTGTGAATTTTGCTTGATTGATCTCTGATTTTAGGTTTAGTTGTATGCGTCGAGTTTGTAGTGCGGTTACTGAAGTGTGCTGATCTTAATTTGACTGAAAGTTTTGCATTATGTGATTAGAATTTTGCATGCATTTGCTGCGTTTGTGATTTCATATGATATGTGATTAGTGTATTCAATACTGGAATGTGGAAGTTGGCTACATAAGAATGGTTTGCGACTTGCCTCAGTTTTCCACGATTTTGTCGAGATTGATTAGAGGTTCGAGTAATCGAGTTCAATTGTTGTCTGTGGAAATGACATAGTTGATCTGTGAATTTTACTTGATCAATCTCTGATTTTAGGTTTAGTTATACGCATCGACATTGTGGAGCAGTTACTGAAATTTGCTGATCTTTATTTGACCTAAAATTTTGCATTATGTGATTGAATATTGGAATTTGGATTAGAATTTTGCATGCATTTGCATATTCAGTAATGAAATCAGAAATGTGGAATTTGGCTACATAAGAATGGTGAGATGTTGAAAGAATTGGTAGTCAAATATCTTATTTGCCTTCAATTGTGGTTGTTCTTGTAATGATGCAGCTTTTTATTCTCCTTGTTTGTTTTTAAGTTTTGTTTTCGGTACTGGATTATCAACATTGCTAAACTGTATTCTGCATTTTCTTTGCAGTTGCTAGTTCGAGTAGATAATCTTACGGATCTTGCAAAGTCAGCACCTGTTCGACGTTCAAAAGTCAAGGTCATTTTTTCTCACCTCTTTGTTTGTTTGATTTGTGCTTTAGTGTTGATAAATAATGGACTACTAACGCATGATTTGTGGAGATGTTCACAGGATATGAGTGCTGAGGTGGTAGATAGTAATCCTTACAGTCGATTAATGGCACTCCAGCGCATGGGAATTGTGGCAAATTATGAAAGGATACGAGAATTCTCAGTTGCTATTGTAGTATGTATTTAACTCTTCTCTGTTCTATGTGAACATGGTTCTGTATTCCTTTGGGGCTGTCCTGTAGTTTATCATCTTAACTCTAGTTATTCTAACTTAATTATTCAGGGTATTGGAGGAGTTGGTAGTGTCGCGGCTGAAATGCTCACAAGGTGTGGCATTGGTCGACTTTTGCTTTATGATTATGACAAAGTGGAGTTGGCTAACATGAATAGGCTGTTTTTCCGTCCAGAGCAGGTATACCTATATCACCTTGTATCATTACCACCTTGATTTCTAGATTTTTTTGACGTTGAATTTACCTGGCTCCTTATATTGTGACGTCTACTGATATCAAAGGATAGGTTGAGATCCAGATGGTTTCCAGATGTTTATATACTCGGAAAGGCTTTGCCTTCTTGAACTGGTCTAGGGTTTTAGCATTATCTGGTCAATTGACTTTTTTTTTATGTAAATGTTCTGTTCCAGGTTGGCATGACAAAGACAGACGCTGCTGTCCAAACACTATCCGACATCAATCCTGATGTAGTTCTTGAGGCAAGTGTGCCATACTTAAATACATGAGCAAAGCTACCATTATTGTAGTACATCTATTTTGTTAACTTTTTGAAATCTTCTAGCGTTGTTGGCTTTGAACTAGATTTAGTTGTGGAAGTAGGCAGACCCTCCCAGAGGAGGGTTTAAGTGTTAAGCTGTAGGAACTACTAAGGATGGGGATGCTACTGTGATAATGCACCATATGATACATGTATATAAATCTCTGGTCAACTGTAGGCTCTGTAGTCACTAGAAAACCTGCAATGGCAGAATTCCTGCCAAAAAAAGGGAACTGTACTGTTGAACAATTCACATACCAAAAAAGGGAACAGTACTAATTTACCCCAAGATTCTTATGTGGGACATCTAGTATTTGTACTTAAAAAGTATGAAGTTAGACAATCAACTTAGATTGATTCCTCCAAATTCCATGAAAACAGCTGTGTTTCACCGCTCTTGGAATGTTTGTGTACTGGACAGTTTGTGCCATGGTTCGGTAACTTCAGTTAACACAGTCTATGGAGTATCTATTGTTCATACTTCATTCTAGCTAAATCTATCAAATTATCTACTGTTTCCCTCCTACTCTCCCTTTGCTATTCTTGTCAGTTAAATGATATTATAGGCTATTTTTGTGAGGGTTCCAACTCTGAAGAATACTTCCATCTCCCATTCTCTCTTTGTTACATGGCTTCTGGAACTTTTCTTAGGCCTGCTCTTTCTTTCAGTTCCGGTCCTATGCCATCTGTAGGTCTTGCTAGAGTAGTGAAACCATCTCCCTGCTAATGATATATAGATGGAAAAAAATTGTGCCTGCAGTGGACCAATGAGGGGTTCAGGCACCCTTTTTCTTTTTGGTTGGGGAAGGGGGGGGGGGGGAGGGACTAGAAATTTCCCATTATATTTGTTTACTAAGGTGTCATATCTTGTAGACATTATATAAGAGAACTGTTTCTAGTCGATTTTACGACTAATCATAGTGTTTTGTTAATTTTGTTCCTTGTATATCCTATGTCCTTAACTGGGTTTTCCTATGTTCAGAGCTATACATTGAACATAACAACCGTGGAAGGCTTTGAAACTTTCATGGCTAGTTTGAAAAATAAAACATTCCGCCCAGAGAAAGAAGGCAGTGGTGTAGACCTTGTTTTGAGTTGTGTAGACAACTACGAAGCAAGGATGGTAGTAAATCAGGTTGGTCCTTTTTTTTTTATCATACAGTCTGTTGAATTTATATATCCTGATTCCCATGTTGTTTGTTTTTCCCCCTTTCCGTATTCCCTTTTATTTAAATTCTGAGTTAGAAAACTGTTGTAATTTCACAGGCATGCAATGAGTTGAATCAAACATGGATGGAATCTGGTAAGCAACAGGATACTTATGTATGTTCGATAATTTATGTGATAAAAGATTTGTACTGATTGGAGGCGAAATTCAACCATCATGATTCATGATGTACTAGCTATCGCTGATCTTATGGCCTACTTGTTTCTTTAAATTTTATTTTTCAACATTCTTTAGCTAATGCTTTGGCATTGCCTAATTGCCTCAATTGTCTGTAGCCCCATGAAATTGCCTGCCTGTTTTTGCCCACTAGTTTAGTTTTTGACTGGTATGAAATGGATCTGCCTAGTAATTAGGAAAGTAGGATTATAACCGGTTCTGCTTCGCTCCCCTAATAATCTCAAATCCCCTTTTTTCAACCATTTTTAGCTATCAAGTGTTGGCTTGTGGTATATTTGGAGATAAGAAAGGTGCTATATGGCTTCTGGTGGGGAAGTTTATGTGAACATTGTTATCTGTGCAGGTGTTTCTGAGGATGCTGTCTCTGGTCATATACAATTGCTTATTCCAGGAGAAACAGCTTGCTTTGCATGTGTACCACCTTTGGTAGGTTTAAGGATTTTCATTAATTGTTGCACTTTCTCCAGAATATATCAAACCTGCTTATAAAAGCAGCTAAAACTTGAGATGTCCCAAATGTTAGTTTTCGCCACAATTAGTATAATCTTCAAGATAGTAATATATATGAATGACAATAGCTTTCGCCATCAACCAGATAGCTGTAGATGTGAATGCCTTTGGGTTGTTTACAGGTTGTGGCATCTGGGGTTGATGAACGTACACTTAAGCGTGAAGGTGTTTGTGCGGCATCTCTTCCAACTACTATGGTATCCATTCCATCCTATCTCACATTTACTAAGGGCCACAAAGCTGGCCCCTCTCTCTCTTTCTCTCTCTTTCTTTGTGATGTAGAAGATATGTTTTCCTCCTAACGAGCCACATTGATTGGTAGAAAGAAGAACCACTTTCTTTCACCTATATGTCAAAGACTCTTGAGGTTTTTTTTTTTTTTTTTTTTTTGTGTGTGTGTGTGTGTGTGTGTGTGTGGTGTTTGTTGGGGGGGGGGGGGTGTTGTTTATTGAATTAGAGGTGTTTGAATTTGTTTCCACTAGGCTTTTGGTGAATTTGAGGATTACATCTGGAAGGGGTCCCCCCCCCCCTGCAAAATACTATAGCCTCAAGGAAGTGACTAGACATGATTTGTATTATTTAGGGCGGACAGAGGGCATGGCACAGGATAGGAGTCTTTGAAGATCTAGGATTAAAGTTGCAGATTTTAGGTACTTAGTCAAAGATGCGTAATTTTTTTTATAAGCAGAGCTAAGCTTGGCGGCCGTTGCTGCCAGAGGGTAGGCATCTTATGATTCTTTATGGACCTTTTCAATGAAATGTGGTGCATCTTTACTCTTCTACTAGGAATCAAGGATGGTTGGTTACCCTTCATCTTACATCTATTAACCTGGTCTTGTAGGGAGTTGTTGCTGGACTACTTGTTCAAAATACCCTTAAATATCTTCTGAAGTTTGGCCATGTTTCACGATACTTGGTAAGTCATTCTTCGAAACTTTCTGAATTTTTTACTAATGTCCTCATCCCTCCACATAGAACTCCACTTATTTCTGTATCATTGCTTTTGATCAAAGGGTTACAATGCCTTGAAAGACTATTTCCCAACCATGGAGATGAAACCAAATACTCAATGTCCTAATGCGGCATGCCTAGAAAGACAGGTATAATAACTTTAACTGGGTGATAAACTGATAATTACATTAAAGTTTAAACAAGTCGGTCTCTTATTCTGACTTGTGAATTTCGATGGGGAAATGTTTCCTATTCCACAGAAAGAGTACATGTTAGCAAAACCGGCAAGGGATGCTGAACTCAAGGCAAAAATGGAGGCAGAAGCGTTACTGGTTACAGAGGCCCCACTTCATGCAGATAATGAATGGAACATTAGGTATTCATCCTCTGCAATTACATAAATGAGTGCAAACATGCATGTTATGGCCCTTTTTTTTTTCTTTTGTTTCTTGATAATTCTGGCTGAAGGACTATTGCTTTTCTTCTTCAATTGAATTGATTTCTTGCTAAAAGTAATTGAAATCAAGGTGGAAATTGTCATGCCAAATTCTTTCTCAAAGTGAATCATTCTTGTTTTGTTTTTTCTTGCTTAAAGATCAATATTTACATATAAACGGTATTTACCATTCTTTTTCCTTGCTTGTTCAGTGTTGAAGATGACAGTTTGCCCGACGGATCAACAAGCCAAAGCACAGGTGATTATTGACCATATCCTTAATAAGGGCTCCCACAATTTTACATTAAAGAGAACATTTTCATTTTGGCTAGTTAATTTAGGAGTTAGGACAAGTAATTACCACAAAGCTAGATTGATGCCCTCTTGATTTTCAAACCATACAAGTGCTTTTTCGGACAAATATGCACCTGAATTTTACTCTAGTTTCTTGGGAAAGTTGTTCTTTCCAAAGAAAATTTTCCCAGGAAACATTTTCTCGGGAAAGAACCAACCGCACCATAAAGTTATGCTAAAAATCTAACATTCCGAAAGTACAGTATATTATCGTACAAAAAAAAATTGTATTATCATAAAGTACAATATATTAGCCCCCAAAAAATCTTTAAAATTTGTCTGCGTTGGTTTATTATTATCTAAAGTGGCTCATTGCTTTCAGAAGCCCTTCCAGAAGGTCTTGTCCATGAACTCCCTGCTGCAGACGAATACAAGCATGAGTCTGCTGTCGAGCAACCTGCTAGCTCAGCTGATGATCTTGATGAACTTCGAAGACAACTTGAAGCACTTAATGCTGATTAAGTCAAAGATTCGAAGGATTTTTTTTATTTTTTTTGGGGTTTGAGGGTGGGATAACAAAGACTAATTTGGTTACTTTTTTGGACATAATAGTTTCTAACATTGCACAAAAGACAGTTGACATATCAAGAGATTTGCACAGATCCTCATTGTTGTAACTTAACAATCATGTTGAGTCTGTTTCGAAATTGTACACAATTTTGGATACACTTTGTCCCTAGCTAGTACTTTGTTTTGGTCAAATATATTGGGTAACTCTTTCGTACTTGTTATCCTAACAAATATCAAATGTATTACATCAGCGCACTCAGCAGAAAACTGCATACAACAGGTACAATAATAGCAGCAGCATCAAGTTCAAGTAATCTCCTATGGCTCCTCAAATTTGATGCTGATCTCATCCATTTGTGGCTGATGCTTCCTGACCTGCACCAGAATCCAGTGTTCAAAAACTTAGGTAGTGTTTGACCTAATTTCTTAAAAACAGTTTTTGTAAAAGTTGTTTTTGAAAAATTATTAAAGTGTTTGCCCTAACTTACGACATAAGTGTTTTAGATAGGTGGAGTATTTGGCCTAACTTATGATAGAAGTGTTTTTACTTATTTGACCTGTTTCAAAGCTTTCATGTGTTGATTTACATTTTTCTTTTTTATTATCTTTGACAAATTATCCTATTTAAATTTAGATTTAAATTATTTTTATAGTTAAATAATTATAATTATATATTGTATATTATTTTCATAATTATAATTATACCTATAGTTCTAATTATATATTGTATCACTTAACTATACAATTAAAAATGTTTTAAATTGCAACATATAATATTAAAATGCCTAATACCTCATCAATAATATAGAAAATGAAAAAAGCTAAATGGAAACTCTTTAATTTTTAGGAAGCACAATCATCATTTTGGTGCTTTTGGTTCTGGAGCTATTTTTTAGGAACATTGTTTTTGGAAAACATTTTCTAGCTTCCAAAAAAAATGGTGTTTGGCCTTTATTTGTGTTTATTACCTTTAAAAACACTACCAAAAACCAGGCCAAACACATGCATAGATTAGGAACTCATTAGTTCTCTAGTTACCACTCCCTACGCTATTTTTGTTGGGAATGTGTCGATAATGTTCAATTTCATCTGAGTGCTCTAATCAAGTTAATTCGATGATTAATGACTTTGCTAAAAGTCCATTTAATCAGTGATCGAACGATTCAATCACAACTATATTGGTTGGTCTCATAGGTCACACAAGTCAATGACTTGAAGGCAATGTATATGTGGAGATAGGTCCGGGGCAATACGGAATTAAACTAGGGGAAGCGCGGGGCCCATTTTGGAGAAAATGAGGTCACCACGACCCGTGGTGAGTCACCAAGGTCCGTGGTGGATCCGTGAGCAGCAAAAGTCATACAGTTGCTCACCACGGTCCGTGGTAAAGGGCAGGCACGCGTCCCAAGTCGATGGAAGACCTCCCCTTTTCTCCCCCCTATATATAGCTTGCCCATGAGATGTCAAAGAATGTCTTTCTATCCCATGAGGCTCATTTAGGGTAATTTCCCTTTAGAGATTTCGAAAAACCGAGAAAACTTTGTATGAGAAAACTTCCGATTTAGGACTACGAGGGTGATTTCTCGAGGTCTTCGGGTGGGAAGGATTGATCGTATTTGATGTGGACCACATACTCATCCGATCTCCGATTGGATCGAGATTTGGTGGTCTAGCAACCGGTGTCACAAGTGCTGCGTGAATTGCTGTGGATAGGGGTGAGCGATTCTAGATTTGAAACCTACAACCTGATCGAAACTGGTCAAACAGGTAAGGGTAAAGTTCTTAAAATTCAAGAACCTGTCAAATGGGTAAGGATAAGGTTCCTAAACTACTACCCTGAACCTAAACCGGAACCTAGAACCTGTCAATTAGGGTTGGGTTTCGAGTATTATCACTAAATTTGGAGATTTCTTAAATTTTAAGCTTGTTATATTACTTAGGTTATTTTACGTAAAGTTGTAATTTATGTAGAGACTTAACATTCACTAGACTATTTTAAATGTTAGATTTGTTTGCACTTTAGAGCAATGTGGGATTGATATATAGTCTAATTATAGTAGTCAATGTATAAATGTTATAGATGAAATAATGATACATTAGATTTTATTATTCATTTAAAAAAAATGCTAGACTTTAGCAGAACATATTTTTTTTAAAAATAAAAAAAACATATCAGAAAATATATTTAGTGTATAATAGGTGGGTACTCGGAACCGCAGGTAAGGGTAAGGGTAAGGGTAAGGTTATTAATATTTAGGAACCGGTTTAAATGGGTAAGAGTAAGGTTCCTAAAATTTAGGAATCGGTCAAACGGGTAAGGGTAAGATTCCTAGTTTTAGGTGAAGGTACCTGGAACCACTCATCCCTAACTGTGGAGGTCTTCTATTATGAAAACATACCACTCGGAGTTCGGAATGACGCGTTCAAGAGCCAAAGAAACGTGTTTAAGAGTTGAATGTTGACCGAGGCTTATCTGTTCAAGAGACTGTTAGGCAAATAGCACAGCCTCTGCTATCTTTTTCTTTCCCGTTGTTGTTTTAAGTTAGGGTAAATTAGGTGAAATTCTTAGGGTTAGGACTTCTTCCACCGTTAATCTGAGTGGCCTAATTAGATTGGACTCATTCCCCTTTTGGCCTAGATAGGATTTGGACTCGGTAACCCTCCATAACCCAGCAAGTTCATCATCAATGGGCTATTGGGCTTCATCCTTAAGAGCTCAACAACTATGACTCCATATGCGGGGTGTTGTATACAATACAGCCATACCTCAGGACTATATTACTGCCTGTGAAGAGACTGATTCTAACATATAAAATTCATCTTACGAGCTCAAATCTGGCAAATCTAGCCTAGTGTTTACTTGGTGGCTATACTTCTGTCTTCCATCGTTCAATCAAGACATTCGGGGCTTGTTTTATACAGTCTTACCTCTGGCATATATTACTGCTTGCAAAGAGAGTGAATCCCCTTGATACCCTCCTCGTTTGCGAGGGGGGAGAAGCAATGATGTTGATAGAAAGGCACATCTAAGTGTTGATGTTTTTTCAAGTGTATGTGTATAATTAGTGCGTAATAAGTGTGAAAAATTAAGTTTAAGAATATAAGATAATTTTTGTCTTGTTTTTC
Source organism: Portulaca oleracea (assembly GCA_029582165.1). NCBI lineage: Eukaryota > Viridiplantae > Streptophyta > Magnoliopsida > Caryophyllales > Portulacaceae > Portulaca > Portulaca oleracea. Next base: position 64,797,153 of record CM055868.1, on the reverse strand, counting down.
ACATGCACAAATTCTTTTACGCACATGTTTTTTGTGTTGATAAGGGTAGTTAGGTATGATTAATCATCCTAACTACCTTATTCATGTAAATCTTACATCATCATCCTATTTATAAGTTATCTCTACCCTATTCAAGAGTGCATCTTTGCACTATAAATAGGGGTGTTCTTCCTCCCCTTTACACTTACTCTATTCCTTCTAATACACCCCTTCTCTAGGTTGTGACTGCAACACATCTTAGGCAAGGATTGAAAGGTTGTTTAAGTCTCCTCCTATAAGGCAAAAGTTTTATCATGTGGGCTGCGACTATATACGGTTGGTATATAAGTCAAAGGAGATTGATCACGCCTATAACTCTCTTGATTATTTAAGTTTCCCATCCAATTTCTACCCTTTTTTTCAACACTAAGTAGTTCTAGGAATGAAAGCTTACCTTTATACCAGCCATTGAGAGTAGCTTGTGAGAAGCGACGTAAGATTTGTCAGAATTTTCTAGCCTCTTCTCCACGAAATAGATCACTTCAGAAACACCTGACTGCATAACATTTAAAATTAAAATGAAATGATTAACTGCACAGTGGGTTATTATACACAATAACATCGGCAGATGCTTGAAGACATGAAAGTCATGAACAGAAGAGACATCAGAAATACCTGAATGATTATTTTGGCGCATTCATTGCAAGGGAACATGGTAACATACAGTTTCTGCGAAGTTAGAAAAAAAGCATTAACTGCATTGACTGACAATGGCATATCAATTGGTTTAGCGCTCGAACAGACATAATTCCAAAACAACGGAAAAGAACGAGACTTATTTACCTGGCCTGCTGCAGATGCATGATTGGTGTTAAGAATAGCATTCACTTCAGCGTGGCAGACATAGCTGAAAGAAAGATTGGGAATCAAAAAAAGTATGTAATAAGGTATCAAAGCTTGAGTAGTTAAAAGACTTGTAGATCTAGACTTCAAAATCAGTGGAAAGGCCTCTAACAATTATATAATGCTAAATTAATTGTCAGAGTATAAAAACCATTACTGGGCCTTCAACCATCAACTTAAAATTTTGGTTAAGATGATTCCACATAGACAAATCTGAGCAAGAGGTCTCAGTTTCTAATATGAGCAGCTCCGGCCTCCTCTATTTTTGTGCACAAGGTTAAAGGGGGACTTTGTAGTGTTAAGCTTGCCATTGGCGTGGGAAGTCGTGTTAGGGTATAATAACCATTATCGGACCTTCAACCATCAACTTAATATTTTGGTTGAGATGATTCCATGTTAACGACAAAATACATCTCCAACCCATACCGCAACCAATTGCTTCACATAGTGATTGTCCCAAAACAACATAAATTCACAATGCTTTTCAAATTTTATGGCGGGGAGAGATGTCACTTACGGATACTTGGTCTCCAGAGCATCTCCATTCCTGGATTTCTGGAATGAGGCAAGATTATATGTATTAATTATAAGAATGTTATGTACCTTCATTTTCCCCCATTAATTATCAATCAAGATACTGACCTTTGCCCAAGGAAGTTTGTCATCTGAACAACCTCGAGGAAATCCATTATAGCCAATGCCTAACTAGAGAAATACACAGGTGAATATCAAGCTCAAGACACACAAAATTGACGTCTTACATATACTGGACAATAAATTTTGCAAGGCATCTTACCTAGTATGACACCATTTTGGCTAACCAAGCAAGCACCAACCTAGAGAGGGAACAGAGACACACAAATGTCAGCTCCATGTTAATAGTTTCGACAAGCAATGTAATTCAGAAAGGCATAAAACATTTCATATAATGATCATAGCAACTCATTCACAGCAATTTGTGATCTTATAAACAGTAGAGCATCACTTTAAATCTCTGATAGCCCAACTCCATACAACTTCAGACACTACACACCTAATTAGAAGAGAATATAACTATAATGAAGCTCTTATTCAAACCACAAATGAGATGCACAAACACCAATCCAAGAGTATAGATATCGGATTTTTTATCCTATGTTGTTGAATGGTCGCGAAGAACACCTTTGAAGTATTCTAATGTAGGGCTCAATTTAGAGGGGGCCAAATTCAGAGGAAAAAATGGACCACAACACACATACTTCAGACCAAAACATTAGCAAAGATCAGAGGATTACGAGTTATCCTCATTGTTGAGCACTGAACTCTAAGCTACTAAAATCTCATATCCACTATTTTCAAAGTGTACTCTCAAACATCACACATTTTCAGAGGACCTCAAACACATTATTCATACACACAATCATCCTACAGAGTTTTCAACAAATGTAGAACACGAAACGCATATGTGTATACTGGAGTCTACGTGTTCGCACGAGTAGGATCGTTTACATCTTGATCTCTTCACATGAGCAAAAGTGAAATTCAAAGTGGAAATTCTAATCGTTTAACACGAAACATCAAACATAACATTGCTCGCAAAACTTTTCAACATAATTCGCAAATTGACTTCGAAATTCTAATCGTTTAACACGAAACATCAAACATAACATAACTCGCAAAACTTTTCTACATAATTCGCGAATTGTTTTCCAATAAATGTACCTGACGATTAGGATCTTTGGAACGCTGAGAAGATAGGAAAGCGATCGCCATGAAGTAATCGTCCCAAGAAATGTACCTGCACCGAGCTCAAATTCAGCTGTTCTCCAGAAAACACTAAAAAAACCTTAAAACATACGCAAATAAACTCAGCTCAAAATCAAATCGAGGAGTTCCATAATTTCCGCATGGAAACGAAGGAAAATCACGAAATCAGAACAAGTTACTAACTCTTGGCGCTTGGAAGGATCAAAAGGATCTCGCATGGCGCCATTTTGCGGAACGAAATGGTTCGATTTGGATGTTTTGCGAGGATATCGGAACCTAGGGTTGCTGAAGAAGTAGCGAATGACGATTGCTGATGCGACTGCACCAATCAGAGTAGCTGAGGATACTAGAGTGAGATCTCTGGAGTTCATCGCTGCCAAACAAGAGAGAGAAACACCAGAAGCTAGAGAGAGAGAGAGAGAGAGTTGCGGCTATGGCGGATGGAGTGGATAGGAGGAGGGAGAGAAGGAGCGGGAAATGTTTGGCGCTGCATATAAAGGGCATCTCAAATTGATGCCAAGGACCCAAAATTACCAAAATTACTCCCAAGTCTCAACTACTAAAATACTATATTTGTCATTAAATGAGTATCACCCTAATCATAGTGACGACAAAAAATCGGATTCGGGACGACCAATTAGTATATTTGAGTTACCCAAACTTGGACTTAGCAGGATTACGTTGCAAATTATTGTTATTGTTGTCAAATTAGCCTTTAAAAATTAAGTTCAGAATTATTGAGATTATATATAGTATAAAGATAGACACAAATTTATCAAAAACTTTACCTTACATTTCCTTTCCGATAAATCTGACACATAGAAGAAAGGGGGTACGTAGGTATGATTGTACTGAATGAGTCTCTTCGTGCACTTATGTGGAAGACCAACTAGTATATTTGAGTCTCCCAAATTTCAACTTAGTAGGATAACACAATGAATTGTAATTACTATTTGCCAAAATGGTATTTACATTAAGTTAAAAATAATGGTGATTTGATAGCATAAACTATAAAGCTAGACCTTCTAACTATTACTATAAATATAAAATAAATATTTAAAGTAATGTTTGTAGTTTTGATACTGTTTATACTTGTAAGATGATTATCCATTATTTAACAATACAAGATGTTGAATTATTTCATCAACATATAAAATTTACAAATTTTATTATGATGTGTTCAACACATCTATATATGCTTATTTTCTCTAAAGAAATTATTTTTATTTAACTTATAGTTAAAATTTTAAATTCTGACAAATTACACCTATTAAATTGAAATGGAGGGCAGAAAATAGAAATCACTGTAATAATTAGGTATATAATGGAATTGAAGATAACTTGACACAAGAAGGTGGAGATGGCCGAGTTGGTCTAAGGCGCCAGATTAAGGTTCTGGTCCGAAAGGGCGTGGGTTCAAATCCCACTCTCCACAAAATTTTCATTTTTTTATTTTTCTGTTTGCCGCAATTTTTCACCCCCTGTGCTTAGTTATTCCTTTCCCTGAAATCAAAATTTCATCAATTTGTTGTTGTGAATCAAAGTTTCTTCAATTGATACACGAAGATGGGCAGAGACAAAGAAGCAGCGAAGAAGAAGACGAACAACAGCAAGAACACAGCCATGGATGAAAGCTCCGAATTCGAGTTCTGCAAAGTCTGCAAAATCAACCACAATCAAGGTCGCCGCCACAATTTCTTCCCTCGCCACACTAATTCTCTCTCCTCTCTCTTCTCTCGTTTCCGCCAGAAGATCTCTGACGTTAAATCGTGCCTGAAGAACCCTAGCTTCGTATCTCCTTCTGACGATTCTCGTCGTAGGATTTGGTGCATATTTTGCGATTGCGACATTGATGAGTCCGGGAGCTCTTACTCGAGGTATTTGAATTTCGTGCTCGAATTAGTTGATTTGCGCGAATTCTAGGGTTTGATGATTGTGTTTTGGTTGATTGTGAGGGAGCTGTGAAGTTTTTGTTGTTTGTTGTTTGAGCTTGAGGTGAAGAGTTAGTATGACATCTGGGAAAAATATGGTTTTGAGCTTGAAAAAGATGGTTTTGTGTTTGATTTTATGATGAGCAAATTTTATAATCTGGTCAGTTCCATTCAGTATTTAAGTATTTTGAATTGTAGGAACTTCTTAATCAGAAATTAAGGAATGATATGATTTCATGCTTGAAAATTGGATGAGAAATTCTGCTAAAACTTATCAGTTAGGTTCTGGGATGGGATGCTTCTTATGCAAGATTGTATGTGATCAGTTGATTTCTGCCTATGAATTATGATTAAGTTTGATTGTAATTCTTGGCAAGTATGATTATTCTCTGAATTTTACTTCGAAAATTGCTGGATTCTTGACTTGTACTTGCAGTGGTAATGCCATAAAGCATTTCTCAAGTGGGGATCACATGAAGAATTTGAAACATTTTTTGTGGAAATACGGTGGCGGGATGGATAAGTTGGATTCTTTCAGAATTAATGAGGCTGAGCTAGCTAAGGTATTTGTCACCTTCTAAAGGCTTGAATGGAGTGTTGCTGCATTTTCTTTAAGGTTCTTCCTTTGTGTGTCACTGTGTCTGTGTTCTATTTATTTGTCACTTGCCCCCCTGAGACGGGTTTCAATTGATATATGCTGTTGTATGGAGTTTCAGCAGCAAGAACTCCCCCCGTGTGTGGATCCCGCATAAACGGGGTATGGGGAGATCCAGATGTAGCCAGCCTTACCTTAATAAACTGTTAGAAAAGTATAAGATCAAGGCTGTGGAGAGAAAGAAACTGAGCCGTGGGATAACCACTGCCTTGAAAGCGAATTCGGCTCGACCTAGGTGCCAATCGAGAAAAACCGGTCGCTCCCCAAGGTTAACTCAGTTAGCCCCTGGACACGTGCACTCGTGGCCAGGAACTTGGAGCATGGAAGAATGTGTAAGCCCAGGGAAAAGAAAAGAAGAGAAGAATGCCTGTATTTTTCTGTGTGTTCAAACAACAACTAGAACACCAATTTATAGGGAGGAAACAGATCTGATGGAAAAGGAAACTGAAAAGACAAAGAACTTAATGGCAGGCAAGAATCAAGGAGTAATAAAGGCAAGGCGTAAAATCTGGATCGGAATTAATTCGGTCGAAGATATTATCGCCTATCAATTTAATGACTCAAAAAATATCAAACCGGATCAAAACCACCTGACCCACGCCCGGACGGACGGCGGCGCGCCGCAGCAGCGTGGAGGCCCAAACCAAACCCTCCTCCATAAAACCCACCTTTAAGCCAATACAACAACCCATAGGAGAGTGGAATATTTAAACCCACTTAAAACTCTCCAACTCTTCCTATGTGGGACAAAGGGAAGATAAAAAGAATGAGAAAGAGCCTTGTTGCCATTAACATAAAACCTCCACAATTAACAATCCCCCACTAATGGCATACAAGGGAAAAGGAAAAGAAAAGAAAGAAACAGGCGTAAACCGGTCGGATACTTAGGCGTCAATATCTTTAGATTTGAATTGACACATTAGTGGAGTGAGGCAACAATCAACAATCTGACAAGTGGACTAGGCCTTGAACTTGTAAGGGCTTGATTGAGACCCCCACAACACATATCAACCCTGAAGAAATCCATACTCCGCGATAGAAACATTTGCGCCTTTATGGCCATACGCATACCTTGGGACTCATAAGCGCTCTAGAGAGATAGCCTAAATCTCTCATAGAAGGCGGCCAAACCTTCACACTTACGTAGGTAATTCCATTAAGTCCATCTCAACATGGACTACCACAAAAGTGACTATGGAATTATTAAGAGCAAATAGCTCAACCTCTCATTCTTCAATCGGCGAACCCATCAGTGCATCTCACAGGCACCCCCCACAATGGGCGTGGATTCATAGAGAGAATAATACCTTAAAAACACTACTATGCACCATAGGGATAAGAATGTAGTGCACCTCAAAGATTAGTATAGTTTCGTTTGACCAAATATTTGGGATCCACCATACCTCTTCAAGCTATAGGCTTAAGCCCTATCCCCCTCGATGCTTCGAGAACAACTCTTCTAGTCAATCCCTTGGTGAGTGGATCTGCCAAATTCTTCTCGGATCGCACATACAACAAGGACATGACACCATGTTCCAAAGATTGTCTCACCGCACTATGTCTCGCACGGATATGTCTCCTCTTTCCGTTATAGACACGGTTATGTACACTCCACTCATCGCCATGCAGTCACGATGTATAGAGATAGGTGTCTTTTGACTTTCCCATAGTGGCACGCCTGCCAATGCACCTCTAAGCCACTCGCTCTCGACCTGCCAACTCAAGAGCAATAAACTCAGATTCCATGGTGGAACGGGCTATGCAAGTCTGTTTTGCAGACTTCCATGAAATAGCCCCTCCACCCAAAGTAAAAACATAACCACTAGTAGAACTGACTTCATCATTATCAGAAACCCAGTTTGCATCACAATATCCTTCTACTACAGCAGGAAACTTATTAAAATGCAAACACCAATCAATTGTACCCTTAAGATACTTAAGCAAACGATGAAGTGCATTCCAATGTTCTTGACTAGGGTTATGTGTATAACGACTCAATCTACTCACAGCATAAGCAATATCGGGACGAGTAGAGTTCATCAAGAACATTACACTTCCTATGATTTTAGCATATTCGGATTAAGACACACTAGGTCCGTTGTTCTTCTTTAATGAAATACTTGGATCATACGGAGTTCTAACAGGTGTCACATCAAAATGGTTAAATTTCTTTAACACTTTCTCAATATAGTGGGACTGACATAAAGCATAACCAGAATTGGTTTTTCGAATTTTAATCCCTAAGATCACATCAGCTTCACCCATATCTTTCATTTCAAACAAAGAAGACAACAAATTTTTAGTCTCATTGACTACAAGCAAATTTGTACCAAAGATCAGCATATCATCAACATATAAGCATATGAGCACACACTCTGATCCAATCATCTTTGAATAAACACAAGAATCAGACAAATTTGCTATAAATCCATTTTTCACAAGAGAACTATCAAATTTCTCAAACCACTGTTTGGGAGCTTGTTTTAGACCATAAAGGGATTTTTTCAACTTACACACACACTCTGATCCAATCATCTTTGAATAAACACAAGAATCAGACAAATTTGCTATAAATCCATTTTTCACAAGAGAACTATCAAATTTCTCAAACCACTGTTTGGGAGCTTGTTTTAGACCATAAAGGGATTTTTTCAACTTACACACTTTATTCTCTTGACCAGGAACCTCACAACCCTCGGGTTGAGTCATATAAATTTCTTCCTCTAAGTCACCATTAAGAAAAGCTGTCTTAACATCCATTTGATGCACAACAAGATCAAAAATAGCAGCAAGTGCAATCAAAGTTCTAATGGTACTTATTTTGGTCACAGGAGAATATGTGTCAAAATAATCTATCCCTTTCTTTTGATCAAAACCTCTAATAACAAGTCTGGCCTTGTATTTATCAATCGATCCACGGCCCTTAATTTCTTTTGAAAATCCATTTACTACTAATAGGTCTACAACCTCTAGGCACATCGTTAATTCCCAAGTTTTATTAGTCTCTAGGAATCTATTTCACTTTTGATAGCTTCTTTCCAAAAGTTGCGTCGATAGACCTAATAGCTTCTGCATAAGTTTTGGATCTTCTTCAACAAGAAATAAAGACACAAAATCCTCGATAAGGCATCCACATCATAGCGGTAGAAACTTCAACTAGAAAAGCAAGAACAAAATCAGTCCAAAATCGAGTTGTCCTTTGCCTCTTACTCCTTCTAGGTTCAACTACTACAACTCTAATATTAGAACTAGAAGAAGGCAAGTTCACATTTTCAAGCACATGATCAGTACAACATTAGGCACAACATCAACTCTTGAATTAGACACATTCTTTTCAATGGAAATACATGCTCAAAAACTCAAGATCTCTATATTCAAAAATAGAATTATCATTCAAAGACATAAAACGGTGGCAGACTATTTTGAGCATAACCAATGAAAAAGATCGAAAGTCTTTGGGCCTATGTTGGTACGTTTATGACTAGGCAAAGCAACTTTAGCCAAACACCCCGCACTTTAAAATAATTTAGGTTCGGGCATACCCTTCCAAAGTTCATATGGGTCCGGTCCATCTTTTATGGGAACTCTATTAAGAACAAAACATGCGATTAAACGACTTCTCCCACATATTGTCAGTAATCCAGAACCTATAAGCATGACATTCATCATTTCTTTAAGTACGATTCTTGCGTTCACCTACACCATTACATTGTGGTGTATAAGGGGCGATAGTCTCATGAATAATACCATTTTTCTCATGAAAACAAAGAAGTCGAATCATATTCACCACCCCTATCGGACCTAAGCCTCTTGATTTCCTGTCTAGTTGATTCTCAACTTCTGCCTTGTATTTTATGAACATTTCTTCGGCCTCATCTTTAGACTTTAAGAGGTAAACTCTCGTATATCTAGAACAGTCATCTACAAAAGTAATATACCATTTCTTTCCTCCTCTACTCATTGTGTTCTTGAAGTCTGCTAAGTCCGAATGAATGAGTTCAAGCAACTGAGTTGATCTAGTAGTTACAGATTTGAAAGGTTTCTTAGCAAATTTTGCCTCAACACAAATATCACATTTAGAACAATTTTCTGTGCTAACATTCGGAATTAGTTTCATGTTCTTTAGTCTGTTTAAAGAAGCATAGTTCACATGTCCGATCTACTACGCCAAAGATCAACAGACTCAAGAATATAAGCGGTAGAAGCATTTCCATTAGCATCGAAGCAACATTCGAACATATAAGCCATTGCTAAGATACCCTTCCCAACAAAAACCCCATTACAGTATAACTATTTTTCCAAATTTTGATTCACCTCAAATCCAAAGAACATCAAGGAGACTACCGAAACTAAGTTTCTACGAAGGAAGGGACATACGACATTGTTCAGATATAAAGACTTTCCGTATAAATTTAAGGAGAACCTTTCCTTTACCCAACACCATTGTGGTAGCATTGCCCACGTGAAGACTTGTTCACCATCGGGAACTTCATCAAAATCATGCATCGCTCCTTGTTAGTGCGAAATGTCCGGTCGCAGATTGTCCGTAATCCATTCGATGTTATTGGTAACGAGATTAGCTTCCACCGTTATCGCACAAAACGCCGGGATCTTCACTGATTTTGTCCACCATTCTCGGCGGGTTTCGCTGGGTGCAGTTCGCTCCTTGCGTTGTTTACACCGATATGCCTTATGGCCCGGTTTGCCACGACATAACAAGTAACTTTAGGCTTCGGATTTTACCGCTAGGCTTGTTCATTTGATTCGATGCTTATCGCTTCGATCCTTCTTATTTTTCCCTTGAACTGTCTTTATTAGATTGCACAAATGATTCAACTAAGTTAGCTTTAAAATTCAAAGAAAGAGAAGTCATCTTATCTTTCGGACGATTTGCTTCCTCGGTCCTCATATGACTAATTAGCTCTTGAAGAGTCGATCTTTCTTCTTATGCTTGAGATGATTCCCTGTAGTCACCCGTGATGGTGAGAATTTCTCGATCAGAACATTTGCTTGCAAAACGTCGCACATCTTCATTCCTTCATTCAGCACTTCAGCACACAGGTTCTCATAGACATGAACCTGTTCCATAATGGGCTGATCGTCAGGATCCGAATCGACCACTTGCCAACCACGTACTTCTTTTTCCCAAAGATCGCCACCGTATTTGATTTCGGTTTACGCCATATAGCCTTGGGTGACTTGAAGACAACGAACAAATCAAGCAATGGTTCGTCGTATTGTTGAGAAGATAACTTCGGGCCACTTTGTTGTCTTTCTCGTTTCTTCTTGGCATTCTCATCGAGCGACAACCGGAGTTCTTGGAGCGATGGAGTCTGCTTTGGATCATTTTGAGGAGACGGAGCATCCGGATCTTCGATATGTGGGACGACGAGAACATAATCGATCTCGGTTGCTCCGCATAAAGAAGCAATTTCGAGACCATCGCCAATTGGTTCCATCGAAGGGCTGATTACGTAGATTTCAAGAGGATTTTGTGGGGCGACCATTGATCAATTCGCTTTCAAATTGTTAGAAAAGTATAAGATCAAAGTGTGGAGAGAAAGAAAGCGAGCCGTGGGATAACCGCCTTGAAGCGAATTCGGCTCGACCTAGGTGCCAATCGAGAAAAACCGGTCGTTCCCCAAGGTTAACTCAGTTAGCCCCTGGACACGTGCACTCGTGGCCAGGAACTTGGAGCATGGAAGAATGTGTAAGCCCAGGGAAAAGAAAAGAAGAGAAGAATGCTCAGATTTTTTACGTGTGTTCAAACAACAACTAGAACACCAATTTATAGGGAGGAAACAGATCTGATGGAAGAGGAAACTGAAAAGACAAAGAACTTAATGGCAGGCAAGAATCAAGGAGTAATAAAGGCAAGGCGTAAAATCTGGATCGGAATTAATTCGGTCAAAGATATTATCGCCTATCAATTTAATGACTCAAAAAATATCAAACCGGATCAAAACCACTCGACCCCCGACCCGGACGAACGGCGGCGGCGGCGCGCGCGCGTGTGGAGGCCCAAACCAAACCCTCCTCCATAAAACCCACCTTTAAGCCAATACAACAACCCATAGGAGAGTGGAATATTTAAACCCACTTAAAACTCTCCAACTCTTCCTATGTGGGACAAAGGGAAGATAAAAAGAATGAGAAAGAGCCTTGTTGCCATTAACATAAAACCTCCACAATTAACATAACCATCCAAATATAAGGAGTTTGATGCATAAAATACATGGTATATACAAGGTTGTTAGAATCAGGATCCTAACTCGGATATGTGGGGTAGTTAGGATCGAAATTAACCCACGTAGGATCGTGGATTGGAATATAGACAGTAGAATCACATCGAAGATTTTGAATCATAAAATCGTAAGATCGTAGATCAGGAATGGGATCGGGATTTTACCCATAATCGTTGGACTTTTGCAAGGAAGAAAACTAAATTGACCGATTGTTCAAAAAATTTAATGATAGTCTTAGGGGAAGCTGGGAAGAAGAAAAACTTTGGAAACTGGGAGTGAGTTCAGATGCTCACACTTCCCCCAAAGAATTGTTGCATAGATTACATAGATAGAAGTTGAGCTCGTGTTTAGGTATGTAGAGCATTTACTTTGCCTATGAAATCAGTATTTCAAATCCTGATGGTACAACCATATGCTTTTCCTTTGAGAACCCTCTTGTTGGCTGGCCTTTTTCCTTATGCAACATTTTGGTCCTTCTGCAGTGGGAGAAGAAATGTGAAGCATTAAAAAAGGAAGCCGCATCATCAGGCAAGAGAGAAGTTGGGTCTTCACGTGGACAATCAAATGATATCCAACCAAACTATGCAATAGTGAATACTTTTGACACGAATAATGTTCAGTTTATTGAATCAAATATCTCAAATAATGTTGTACCTTTACAATACAATACAAATGAGAATTACCAGGTATACCATTCAGATATCTCAGAGGCTTCCGAGTTTGGCTCTTTCACAGAGGCTGCTGCTTCATCTATGCCTTTGGTCTCACAACATGGCTTAAACACCTGGAATCCAACACATCTAGGTGTGTCCGATTTTAACAATTCCTGGATGATTCTCTTTCAACTTTGCTTTCAATTATCTTTTCTTTTCTTTAATGGAGATCTAATCTTATGTGCTATTATTGACACCGTCCAGCTCATGACAGTGGGTTTTCTGGTCTTTCTGCCGGTCCAACCTTATGGTCTAATTCCTTCACTGCAGGGGTAATTGTTCTTCTTCAGATTGCTCTCTGGGTGCCTCTTCACATAAATAACTTATCTGTAGTTTTCTGGCTTGATCTTATATTACTAGCTTTCACGCTGCAAAAATTTACAGCTTGTGTGATAAGATGTATCGGAGCTTGGCTTGCATACCCTTCCCTAAAACATGTGATAAGGGTTTTTTTTCTGCATAATGTGACAAATATTCGCCACCAAGTAACTCAGTATTCAAGTTCACTTTTATTTCAAATCAGGTCCATGGGAACCAGAGCATGGCCAATGGTGACTCTACCTCTGACGGTATCTCTTAATACTTTTGGGACCTTAAAATTTGTTATTATTTTTGTTAGTTTTATCTGCTTTGATAGTATGGTTTCTTTCTTCCCTGCAGGTTATCAGAGTCTCACTCGAGTCTTGCCCAGGGGTACAGATCATACTATGGGAAATGTTCATTCTGGGGCACCTCCTCCTTGGCTTGAAGGAATTGAATCGCATAATGAAAATGGGCAATCGAGCAACCTTGGACCGAATGATGCTCCAAAAAATGATAGAAAGAAAAGTAAATTAAACCCCAAGAGAGTTGGGGCTGCATGGGCGGAAAAAAGGAAAATGGAACTGGAAAGGGAGAAGATAGGAGAGATCATTGTGAATGTTTCTGATTCTGATTGGCTTCCTAACTTTGGAAGGGTCTGGCAATCAGGTAGCAGAAAAGAATCCATGAAAGAATTCAAGAAGGAAAAGCTAAATGCGCGTACGGATGAAGGTCAAGATATCACGGAGATTAAGATACGTCCTTATGTTAGCAAGAGAATGGTAAATCTCACGTCTCATAGTCATTTCTTCTAAGAGTTTGTTGTTGTAAACATCTTAACTGTGAGCAGTGTAGATAGCAATGTTAACATCATTGTTCATCAGGCACTTTTACCCTTACCGTAACTCATTGTTCATCAGGCACTTTTACCCTTACCGTAACTCATTGTGGCTCCTATTGAATATAGCCTTTCTACCTTCTACCATTGCAATTTCATCCATTCTGAAACTTTTGTTTCCTGCGCACCCTCAGCGAAGAGATAATAATGGGGTTTTTTCTGAAGCTGTGCAACAAGGTGGTGAAGTCTCCTGAAATGTCTAGAAAAACTGGGTCAATTTTGGCATAATGTAGAGGTATGATTCTTTACTGGGATGCTTCCTCTGGCTTTTACTGAATTGGTGTTGGTGGGAAGTTTCTTTGATGAATTTGCTTTCTGATTTAAGAGCTTGTATAGGTTTAAGGGAATCATGTTATCATGCAAGGGCAATGCGAGTTGTCACTGTCCAAAGGGTCATTTGGAAGAGAAACTGGTTGAATGGATTAACACCTTTTCCCCCGAATTTCATTATCCCTGTCCGTAAACTCAATGTTCTTTGCGTTATTGAATCCCAAGAAAACATTCTTATCATGTACCAACTCCCATGCCCCACACAATACACATACTGTGGAGGGCGTTTGCCATATTACCAGTTATTTCATATTTGATGTGTAGGTTGTGACAATTCTTTCTCATGAGCTCTGGTCTTTTTGTGGTTGGTCCATATTAATTAACCACATACCCACTTGTGCCTGTAAAATACTGTATAACTCTGTAAATACAAGCTTAAAGATTGATGTTTCTGATGGTCCTGCCGTAAGTGCACCGGCAATTTCCTCTGATATTTCCTTATCATTTTATGCTTTTTAAGCTGGTGAATCATAACTGATCTTATAGAACCTTATTCGGTTTTGTTGTCTGCCCATAATTTTCAGGAAGCAAGTGTCGCACCCAAATCAGGAATCCTATCAACTGTTTGGAGGATTCGTTACTTGTTCTGTGAATTTCCAAATTTCGGGGAGGAGAATGGCTAAATTGTTCTCGAAGTGGTTTTCGAAAGGTTTTCCTGTGGATTTGCAGGAATCAACTTCTTTATGTTCTCAGCTTGTGCTATTAAGTGGTGTCAGTTCTACACTTATATTTATCACTAGGCATGTCCATTGTCCTGCGCTTGCCATATCTAGGTCGTGCCATATGTAAGTTGATTCGTCTGTGAAGAATTGGAATATGAGGTTCTAGCCAATCTTTAGAAGCCTGAAGACGGAAGTGAAAGCAAAACTATGAACAATTGCGTCACTGTGGATAAATGGTATCGTTGATATATCTCCCATATTCTTCCCGTTTGGCTTATGTTATAGGTTATTCGGATTGGGCCAAGATCAGACACCAATTTTGTGGAGTGTGTCTGAGGTGAAAGTCAGGCTCTGGGGAAGAGATAGGCAAAAGTTGACTTGATGTTGTTTGATGGTGTTTCTTAACAGCGGAATGAACAAGCGGTTATACGTCGTCACATGCATGATATGCTTTCTAATCACAAATGTTGTCACAGATGTACATATGGATATGTTTTTCCAATCTCAAATGTTTTTTGCATCACTGATAAAAGAAGAAGCAAATCATTTGCAAGGGGAAATACTGGGTGCAGATTAGAATACAATTTTGCTTAATATGTTTTGACATTTAAAAGAGCACCACCCTTGCAATAGATCTAACACTATTAAAAGTGATACATTTTTATGCAGCTGCACGTACAGCCGCCGGTACAGGTCAATGCTGATGGAGCTATGTTGTGGCACTGAACTACTCTTATGATTTATGGGCCAGACCATCTAACCAGTGTCACACTCACAAACTTCGCGCCCATGATTAAACAAATGCCGTGTCAAAACCAATACTCCTAGATTCGAAGGTACGATTAAATGAAAGGCAAAATTCAAAAACACCCACAAAATGTGAGGACATCATGAGCAATTGAGCATGCCTCTTTGGAGAAAATATGGGTTTCAGGGGTTGGGTTGGGTCACACAGGTGAGTGCATGGACCTTCATTCTTCATAAGAACATAATAGAACAGGGGGAACAAAAAAGAAGAGGGACACATAACAGAAAAAGGATGGGGAGAAACGAGGTAATTCAAAAGGATCCAGTTGACTTGGAAAATTGATGATGTATTCATCTCAATATCTCATCTCTGATACGTCTAACTATGACAGAAATTGACATTTTTGGCAAAAGATAAACCCTAGGGGGTCTAGCTGTTAGCTAAGGGATTAGGAGCAAGAGAAGGTGCCTATTCCACTCAACTTCCTCTTCTGCCCTACTGCCTGAGACTCCACCGCAACTGAACCTGTGACGAAAATGCAGCACATGAGTATTTCATGCTGAGTAAATCAAATTCGATAGAACAAATTAGAGATGGGATCTACAAGAGTTGAACTTCAGATACGTACATCATATGTACCACTACCAAGTATCAAATACTATCATAAGCCAATTACATCGGACAAGGTTGACGACAAAACATGTACCTCTGAAATCAAAACCAATACTCCGACATATCTCCCAGCCAGATATGGAGAAGTCAGATATAACAGTCTTATCACTAAATTTTGCAAATTGGAGGTACTGGTTCCAATTGACCCAAGGTTAAGAAATCATTCGCTACCTACTACTCCATAGAAATCGTTCCAATTGTCAACAGAACATGTACATGTGTTGGACAATTGTAGCATTAACATAAGATGTGCCAAAATAGTCAGGCAGACTCCCATTAAAACAAGGGCATACAACAATGTGAGCATAGATCAATGATACAAATGAGCTTGTAACAGCAGCACTAGTTTTGGAGCAAATGAACATAAAAGCACCCTTTTCCTTCTCCTATACAGAGGGTAATAGTAATAGCAATCACTAAACAATCTCAAATCTTATTCAAATATATCATACAGCTCCATCAAAAGATATACCAAAAATTACAGCCAAGTATACACAACAGTATATACTGCATTAACACGCAAATCAGTAACTTTCCATCCCAGTATACATCACTTCATACTAGCAGTAATCCAAATGAAACAGCAAACAAGTAACAGACATCTTGGACAACTACCAGAATTCATGGCACACAGAACCCTCTAATTCCAGAATTCAGCACAGGGACCAATTCTGGTAAATCATCGAATGCATGCTTAAGAGTGCTTGGATAAAACTGCCCCTGAAGTTTCCAAAAAATGAGAAAAAACGCCCCTTAACTATTAACCTGATGAATAATACCACTTAAGTTTTCATAATAATAAAAAATGCCCCTCAAAATGAAATTAATGGGTAAATTTCATTTTGAGGGGCATTTTTTATTATTATGGGAACTTAAGTGGTATTATTGATCAGGTGAATAGTTGAGGGGCATTTTTTCTCAATTTTGGAAACTTCAGGGGCAGTTTTATCCACACACTCATGCTGAATCAATTTCATCTTTCGAATCATCTCAGATGAAACAAGTTACAAACTCCTAACATGATTTCTGTGTATGAGTAACAAATACTGAAAGACTAAATGTAAACCCAGAACTCCTCAAAAAGCCAATTGAAACAAAGATTCTGGCAGACAGCTACAAATCATAACTCAATCTGGTTGCAAACTTTGCCTGTAGCCATTACTAAATCCTTAAATCAGCAATATGCAGGAAATTACACAAAACAGAAGACAAGATCTTGTCAGGAACTCAAATAACGCAGCATGCATGAACTTAGATCTTAGACATGCGATCAATTTCAACACAATCACCGTCATACAGCATGAACATCACCAGGAGAACAACAATCACAGATCGAATAGCGCACACACAATCTCATCCATTGTTCATAATTCATTCAAAGCGACAAGAAACAATTCAGATCGACATAGATTGATCTGACTCCGACTTACCTAAACAGATCCGACGATGATGTTGTTAATCGGAATGAAGATCAACTTGACGAAAAACCCTACGAATCCCATGACAACGAATCCGATCGCAGTGCGAAACGCAACCTTGGTGAACTCTGCACAGAATCAACCAAAACAGGAGATCAATTGATGAATACATGACTCAATTCACATATGAATTAATAAAGAAAAAAGGAGAAGAAGAAACCCTAACCTTTGCGATCGGGCTTGTGGCATCGCTTGACGAGGCGAATGCTGTCTCTGGAGAACTCTCTGAGGGGATCGACGACGTTGTCAATGGCATCCATTGCAGCAGATCAACAATGAAGAGAGAGAAAGGGGTTTTGGAATTGGATTTGTTGACTGCTGTGAATTTGCTTTGCTTTGGGTTGAGATTTGAGAGGAATAAGGCGTTTCGGTTTGTGTTTTTAATTTAAGGTCGAAGCAATAGGGAAGGGTCGACCTTCACAACACGTAGTTGGACTGCCAATGACGAGCGAAACGTCACAGGAATGACATGGCGCGCTGCTATTGGCTCGCCTATCAAGCTCCGCCCATACTCTCTATAACGCGCTGTTTTTTTGGATTAATCCAATCCAATCCAATCCAGATCAAACATATCCAAATTTATTCAAACCTTACACAATTCCCCAAAAAATATTCTCATTAAAAATATAATTCCAAGAAAAACATCATAACTTATCCAATCAAATCAAATCCAATCCAATCCAATCAAATCCATCCAAAATGTTTGTCATTTAACAAAATTTTGGTCGTTGATTATTTTCAAATTACAATAAGTTACAATATGAAATTACCATCATTAGAAAAATGTCTTAATAAAAATTAAAATGATGGTAACTTCATATCGTAACTTATTGTAATTTGACAATATTCAACGGTCAAAATTTTATCAAATAACAAACATTTTAGGACGAAAGTATTATATAATATTTTATTAACAATTGCGATATTATACTATTATGATAATATTTTTCGTTACGAATCTAATGATAGTACTCATGTGGACATGTCGGGCTACAAAGGGACCCGTGGATATGCAGCCCCTGAGTTGGAGACCCCATATGGAGTAACCCACAAATGCGATGTTTACAGCTTTGGGATGCTTTTGTTTGAGATCGTAGGGGGGAGAAGAAACCCCAATGCTAATTTGAGTGGAAATAGGCAAGAATGGCTCTCACGATGGACTTATGATAAGTTCACCAAGGGAGAGTTGTTGGATATGTTCTCCCTTGCTGGGATCCCTGAGGAGCACAGGGAAAAAACTAATCGAATGGTGAAGGTTGCTCTTTGGTGCGTTCAATATTCGCCCCAGGCCAGGCCAATGATGAGCTCGGTGGTCAAGATGATGGAAGGTGGAGTTAAGATTGACACTCCACCCGATCCATTTGCCAACATTCGCAATAAGATGGATGTGGGTAATGGAACCCAAAGCAACTCATCCCAATATAGTCAAAACAACGAGTTAGATGTGGGTAGTGGAACCCAAAGAAATTCTACAACATGGTCCCAAAACAACAAGTTAGATGTGGGTAGTGGAACCCAAAGCAATTCTACAACATGGTCCCAAAACAACAAGTTAGATGTGGGTAGTGGAACCCAAAGCAATTTTACAACATGGTCTCAAAACAACAAGTTAGATGTGGGTAGTGGAACCCAATCTAGTCAAAACAACAAACTAGAGATTATATATCAATAGGTGTTTGATCAACATTTTTGAGAATGAGAAACTTGTTGTTCAATTGGAGTAGTTGTGTAGGAGGCAAAAATTTGTCGGCAAATCAGAAAATGACACGTGGAAAATAAATTAAAAATATTTGGCCAATTATTATCCGCCACGTGTAAAATTAAATACGGCGGTCCATTTAAATTAAAATTTTAAATGGAAGTGTACCTTGGCCAATACCATCGTGACACGTGTCAATTATGATGCAGAAAATAGTAATTATTTCTTTATTTTAAATAAAGAGATAATTAATTAATTTGGGCCCAAGCCCAAAGCACGACTCAAACCCTAGGCAACCCTAAGTCTCCAGAGGCTATAAATAGGGGTCTTCCCCCTCATTTTCAACACACTGCAGTCTACCCCCGACGGCATTCGGCATTCTACACTCCAGAGGCTTCAGAAGATCAAACTGCCAGCAGTCTCCAGCTACCAAGTATCAAGGATCAAAGTCTGCAAAAGCTCAAGATCGAGTTTTCAAGCTTCTACCACATCAAGATCAAGAACTGCTTCAGAGTTCTTCACCAAGACCTGCAAAGTCTTCAGAAGATCGAACTACAAGCGACCTCCAGCTACCAAGCACCAAGAACCAACGTCTGCTAGTTCGGCAGCTTTTGTTCTTTATATCAAAGACTGCAGTCATCTTCTTCGTTTGGTTCGTCGATCGAGATCAAGCACTCAAGCCCTCGCATCCAAGAACCTGAAGAACTACTGCTTAAGATCTTCAGCTATCAAGCAAGGATCAACGTTCAAGACCTTCAGCTCAAGAACTGCTACAAGAGTTTTTCAGCTAGGCCTGCATTTGAGATCGAGATCAAGCGTCCGCGCCCTCGGCTCACCGAAATTTCAGGAGATTGAATCAGAGGACTACTTTATTGTATTTAATACAGAGATTGTACCCGCTTACATTCAAATATTAATACAAATTAATTTGTTTCTCATATTTCTTGTCTTTATTTATTTCAGGCTAGAAATTTGTGTTTACAAATTTGGCACGCTCGGTGGGACGTCTCTACCTCTCATCTCTTTCTCCAAGAAGTTCAAATTCATCTTCAACTCAAGCGACGTAATGGCACCCAAGAAAGTCATCTCTCAACCCTCAACAAAGTGGAGCGTTCAAGCTTCATCCCAAGGGTCGACAACTATGAGTGCTACATCAAGCGGAGTGATGACTCGAAGGATGGCGAAGGCTGCCGCCGCTGCTGCTGCAATTTCTGCTCTGCTGGAAGAGCCAACTACCAAGGCACCAACCCCGTCACGGAAGAGTCTGGTTGTTGATCCAAACCTTCAGGGAGTGCCTCAAATGACTCCTCGCTCTCAGAGGCCAAGCACTGCAAATATCTACGGCTCAGCCATGATTACCCCACGTGGAATGGACGAACTCCAAACTCGCTACAACCCGATCTTCGAGTCTGAGGACTTTGAAGGCCAAGACTACTCCAGCGAAGATTCTTCCCCAATGACTGAAGAGGAATCTATCTTCTCGGAGGCTGAAAATGAGTCTACTCAAACAGTCATCATGCCAGTAATGACAACTGACGCTTCCAACGTGGAAGAAAAGATTGCAGAGTTGGAGGCTACACTGAGAAGACTTGCTAGGGAAAGCGAAGAAAAAGACAAAAAGATCGACAAGCAAAGAAAGCAGATCGCGAAACTGATGAGGATAATAGAGAAGCGCTCTCATGAAGAGTCTGATGAAGAAACTGACCAGGAGGGATCTGACAAAGAATCTTCTAAGGGTGATGGTGATGGCGACAGTGAAATAAAGAAGATATCCTCTTCAGGATCAATGACTGCGGAAGAGATCCAGAGTATGATCGCTAATGCAGTAAGGGCTCAACTCAGCGAGGGATCAAACAAGACCCACTTTTACACAAAGCCATACACGAAGCGGATTGACGCCCTTCGAATGCCGCAAGGATATCAACCCCCAAAGTTCAATCAATTTAATGGGAAGGGTAATCCTAAGCAGCACATTGCTCACTTCATCGAAACTTGTAGTAATGCCGGCACAGAAGGAGATCGACTAGTGAAACAATTCGTCCGCTCTCTGAAAGGGATCGCATTTGGTGGTATCTGGATTTAGAGTCCGAATCTATCAACGATTGGGAACAAATGGAGCAAGAGTTTCTCAACGAGTTCTCTGCGCTCAACGGGTCGCCGCATTGACGAGTTGACAAATACCAAACAGTGGGAGGGCGAGCCAGTACTTGACTATATCCATCGTTGGAGGGCTCTTAGTCTTGAATGCAAGGATCGCCTCACCGAAGCTTCAGCTGTCGATATGTGTGCTCAAGGTATGCACTGGGATTTACTCTACGTCCTCAAGATGGTCAAGCCGAAAACCTTTCAGGAGTTGGCAACTAAGGCACATGATATGGAGATCACCATAGCAAGTCGACGGGGAAGGTCTTCATCTTCATATGATGCAAGGAACGACGATAGGTATAAGAAGAATGGCAAGTGGCCAAAGATTTCAAAAGAAGAGTCAATGACTATTTCAACAAGCGAACCAGTGCGAATCTCTGCTAAACCTAAACCCAAAAGGGAGAAAGTCACTTCTTCAAAAGATGCTGAAAGGAAGCGCCCTACACTGAAGGAGCTTGAGAAAGAAGTACCCATTTCGGACTCAGACTTGTCAGGAATGCTCGACAACCTGTTAGAGACAGGAGTCATCGAACTTCCACAACCAAAGAGGCCAGAAGAAGTGGGAAGAACTACCGATCCAAGATATTGTCGTTATCATAGGGTAGTTAGTCATCCTCTTGAGAAGTGCATTACGCTCAAGGAGCAGATCATGAAGCTAGCTGAGGAAGGGAAGATAGTATTGGACTTGGATGATAATGTCGAGGCCAATTACGTCTCGGCACGACCAATTCCATCCAGGGGAAATGAATAATTGATGATTCAGTTTGGGTGCCAAAAACCAGTTCCTCTTGCCGTACTAGTCCAGGTACCTCGAGATGAACATGAGCAAATACTAGAAACTTTTGGTGAAGACGGAAAATGGATCTCGGGCACTCGAAAGAAGACTAGGGGGCAAAGGGAAGTCCAAACACCACGACCCCAAATGCATCAAAGGAGAAGGAACAATCCTCAACCTTCGATGGAGAGGAAGAGGCTTGAAGTCATCAAGAAGCAAGAAGTGGGTTCAACTGAGTCGCTTGAGCGAGGCCCTCGTGTTCCTGTCATGCTGGAGGAATACTTTCCGAAGTACTTCTTTGAAGAAGTTAACAATGTTGCAGCTGTGAACATGGTCTACTGTTTCGAGATCGAAGAAGATGATAGTGAAGGAAGGGAGTATCAACCTAAGTCAAAGCTCTCCGTGTTCGATAGGTTGGGACAGCCAGCTTCCCGCAAACAAGTATCTGTCTTTGAGCGAATAGGGTGTCCAGGAGAGCGCAAAACCTCAGTCTTCAGCAGGATCAAGGATGGTTCGAGATCAAAGTCTTCTGTATTGTCAAAGATCAAACAAGCTGAAGAGGTGGCAAACTCACAAGCTGACCAGGAAAAGAGCTCCGCATTCAGCCGCCTTGGAGTCATCAACGAATTTCAAAGCTCCATCCCATCTCGCATGAAGCGTTGTTCAACATTGGAGGTTAAGACTGAAGGATCCCTTAGAGTGAAGAGGCGCACTGTGATCTTCACCGGTCATCAAAGTAAAAACAATGCCAACGAAGAGCTTGAACAAGAGGAGACACTTTCTTCTTCCCAAGTTAAAATTTAGGAGAGCGAAGATGTAGCTCCTGAGCAAGAGCCTAAACTGTTCACAAAAAAAAAATAAATCATTTTCAGTTCATTTCAATTTCATCGTTGTAATACTCCTGGCCCGCAAGAGTATAAACTGTGTACGGTTAAATTAATAAATAAAATTTTTATTTCTCCATCTTTAAATTTGAACTACGTTTGGCTTGATCCTTATGGTTATTCTATCCCTTAAGGTACGTAGGCAATTTGGGTCTAGACCCAAATACAGTCATACCCAAAGAAAAAAATCATCCCAGATCATCAAATTTTGATGACTTTCCTGGTCAACAAACTCCAAGACTTTCAAGTCAACAAACTTTGAGGACTTACAATTTAGCAAATTCAAGACTCACAAGTCAAAGTTCAAGACTTTCAAGTCAAAGACTCTCAAGTCACCAAAGTCAAAGACTCCCAAGTCGAAATTGAAGACTTTCAAGTCAAGGACTCCCAAGTCAATAAAAAAAAGACTCTCAAGTCACCAGATTCACCGACTTCCAAGTCAACAAAATTTTAAGATTTCCAAGTAGAAAAAAAAATCAAGACTTTCAAATCAATAAATTTCAAGACTCTTAAGTCACCAGATCCCTTGACTGCCAAGTCAACAACAAGACAAAGACTTCCAAGTCAGTCAAATCTCGCATCAACAAGTCTCCTGACTCCCAAGTCGATAAAATGAAGACTTACAAGTCAACCAAATTCAAATCAACAAAACACAAGGACTCACAAGTCAAGAAAAAAAAATCACGACTCCCAAGTCAATAAAGTTCGAGATTTCCATGTCAACAATGCATACGACTCCCAAGTCAGCAAATCCAAAGACTTTTAAGTCAACAAACTTCAAGACTCTTAAGTTATCAAACCGACCGACTTCCAAGTCATCAAAAATTGAAGACGTCCAAGTCAACCAAATTCAAGACTACCAAGTCATCAAAATCAAATTTTAAAGACTTTTACGTCATCACAATAAAGACTCTCAAGTCAAAAGTACAAGAAATATACCGACTTCCAAGTCATTATGATTGTAGGCTTTCAAGCTGCACTCTAGCTTGCCAAGATCTTCATGTCAGTGGTTTGCTTCAAGTCAGCACCATCAATGAAATACTCAGGCTAACAACTTTCTTCAAGCATGCAATGTGGGGGCATCCTAACCGTGTTGGTTGAATTCTGCTCCAAGACAACGCCATCGTCCTTCAAATAAAGTGGCGCACTCCTTTGGCTAAGTGGTAGACTCTTTCAAGCTGGCGATATAGACCTCTCATTCAGATCAATACTGCGGGCAAGCTAGCGGGCGATGTCCTCGTGACCTTCCATGACGCTCACACCCAAGAAAATGTTTAGCTGGCTTGTCATGGACCTTCAGAAGAAAGTCTGGTGTCTCACCATGACTCGATAGAGAATTCAAGCCCTCTCTTGACAACCTGTAGACGGCGGAAAGTCCAGGAGGAGTAGCCCAGGAAAGCGGAGAAGACGACACAGTCGACTCAGACAATCCTGAAGAGAGTAGTCTAGGACTACTCTGCGTCAGTACTGAGGAGTGATCCACTCACAGTGAGACGATGACTATGTCGACCCAGACAGTCCTGAAGAGAGTAAGTCTATGACCACTCTACGTCAGTACGCTGAGGAGTGTTCCGGCGAAGTGATGACCCAATCGACCCTGACTGTACTGTTGTTTTTAAGAGAGTTGTACAGGACAACTCTACGCTAGCAACCAAGGGAGTAATCCACTTGTGGCCAGGCAATGACTCCGTCGACCCAGGTCAGTTCTGAAAAGAGACACCTCAATGATGTCTAATACATCAGAACGTCCCTAAGGAGTAAACACGATGACGACTCTGTCGACTCAGGTCAGTTCTGAAAAAAGACACCTCAAAGATGTCTAATACATCAGAACGTCCCTGAGGAGTAAACGCGATGGCGGCTCTGTCGACCCAGGTCAGTTCTGAAAAGAGACACCTCGAAGATGTCTAATACATCAGAACTTCCCCGAGGAGTAAACTCGATAATGACCCTGTCGACCCAGGTCAGTTATGAAAAGAGACACCTGAAAGATGTCTAATATATCAGAACGTCCCCGAGGAGTAAACCCGATGATGACTTCCGTCGACCCAGGTCAGTTCTGAAAAGAGACACCTTAAAGATGTCTAATACATCAGAACGTTCTCGAGGAGTAAACCCGATGATGACCTCCGTCGACCCAGGTCAATTTTGAAAAAGAGACACCTTAAAGATGTCTAATACATCAGAACGTCCCCGAGGAATAAACACGATGACGCCTCTGTCGACCCAGGTCAGTTCTGAAAAGAGACACCTTAAAGATGTCTAATACATCAGAACGTCCCTGAGGAGTACCCACGAAAGCGGAGATGACGACACGATGACCGACAGCGATTACGAAAGGGCGCCTAGGACTACCCCTACGCCAAAGACGAGGAGTAGTACAAAAAGCGAAGAAAACGACACAGTCGACCCAGACAGTTCTGAAGAGGGCAGTCTAGAACTACCCTACGTCAGCACGCTGAGGAGTAGCGCAAAAAGCGAAGAAAACAACACGATCGACTGCATAGTCTCAAGAGTGTAGTCTAGGACTACCCTACGTCAGTACGCTGAGGAGTAAGCAAGACTGTGATGATGAAGAAGGACAACTTCAAGCACACGATGACAATTAATCTCAGCTCTCTGTACAGAAAACATGGCAAAAAAAAAATTGAACAAGAAAAATAAAAGGTCAAATTATATGAAAAAGAAATAAAAAGAAGAAGAAAGAAAGAAAGAAAGAAAGAAAGAAAGAAAGAAAGAAAGAAAGAAAAGATACTGTAAAACCTGTGAGTTTGCAGATTCAGGGAGAAGATGAGGGACAACAGATGAATGGAAGAGGCAAGAATGGTGCGTTTATATAGTATCTGATTGGCCAAGTTTCAGGATAATACTAGAATTCTCAGTCAAGCCTCCAACTCCATCACCATCACCATCTCCAACTCAAACTCAAACTCAAACTCAAACTCCAACTCCAATTCCAATTCCAGTTCCAACTCCAACTCCAACTCCAATTCCAACTCCTTCTCCAACTCCAAGTCCAACTCCAACTCCAACTCCAACTCCAACTCCAACTGCCAAAAATTAATCCGACTAAATTTCTGATAAAATTTTTATCCAAACTGAAAAGTTGTGATAAAAAAATTATTTTCCTTAAATATTCGAGACTCAACCGCTTAAAACACCCAAAATTTGTGTCTGCGGCTGGCTCTCGAAGGGGGCATCTGTAGGAGGCAAAAATTTGTCGGCAAATCAGAAAATGACACGTGGAAAATAAATTAAAATTATTTGGCCAATTATTATCCGCCACGTGTAAAATTAAATACGGCGGTCCATTTAAATTAAAATTTTAAATGGAAGTGTACCTTGGCCAATACCATCGTGACACGTGTCAATTATGATGCAGAAAATAGTAATTATTTCTTTATTTTAAATAAAGAGATAATTAATTAATTTGGGCCCAAGCCCAAAGCACGACTCAAACCCTAGGCAACCCTAAGTCTCCAGAGGCTATAAATAGAGGTCTTCCCCCTCATTTTCAACACACTGCAGTCTACCCCGACGGCATTCGGCATTCTACACTCCAGAGGCTTCAGAAGATCAAACTGCCAGCAGTCTCCAGCTACCAAGTATCAAGGATCGAAGTTTGCAAAAGCTCAAGATCGAGTTTTCAAGCTTCTACCACATCAAGATCAAGAACTGCTTCAGAGTTCTTCACCAAGACCTGCAAAGTCTTCAGAAGATCGAACTACAAGCGACCTCCAGCTACCAAGCGCCAAGGACCAACGTCTGCTAGTTCGGCAGCTTTTGTTCTTTATATCAAAGACTGCAGTCATCTTCTTCGTTTGGTTCGTCGATCGAGATCAAGCACTCAAGCCCTCGCATCCAAGAACCTGAAGAACTACTGCTTAAGATCTTCAGCTATCAAGCAAGGATCAACGTTCAAGACCTTCAGCTCAAGAACTGCTACAAGAGTTTTTCAGCTAGGCCTGCATTTGAGATCGAGATCAAGCGTCCGCGCCCTCGGCTCACCGAAATTTCAGGAGATTGAATCAGAGGACTACTTTATTGTATTTAATACAGAGATTGTACCCGCTTACATTCAAATATTAATACAAATTAATTTGTTTCTCATATTTCTTGTCTTTATTTATTTCAGGCTAGAAATTTGTGTTTACAAGTTGATCACTAGATCTTCCTGCCAAGTGAAGAAAAGGCAAAAGGGCCAACTTGTTATGGTATTCGCCTATTCGGTGATTGTGTATTTTTTCCTCGCACAATAAAAAATTTATATTTGTAAACAGATGATAAAGTTTATCAAACTATTATCATTATATTTGTAGCAAAAAATATGTTGTAATTTTTTTTATGAGATATTATGTTTGAAATTATTAATAAAATAAAGCTACTAAAGAACGTAGAATATTTTATACGTGACAGAATCATTTTCAATTAAGATTTATTAGGTTGATCAAGTCGTCACACGTTGTTGACTTGCAACGTCTCTTTGATTAAATATCAAGGACAATGACCATTCCTAAATCCTTAGCCTTTCAAAATTCAGAAGTTTTTTATTTTTTTAATATGCTAAGGACTATCCATTCCATGTTGTCACATTGATTTATAAGTCAGTCAAATTTAAAAAAATTTATCATTAATTTCTCAATATATACAATTAATGTTTTATTATACGAGAGTATTATCGTTATATTCACAGTGAAACATACTATCATAAGAATACAACGTCGTAAATATATTGAAAATTACATAGTAGTCCTTATTTAGTGATAAAATTTCCAATTTTCGTCGAATCATATTGAATGAATACCCTATGCTGCTATTAGCTAGATTTGAATGGCAATTTATTATGTGCTTCCTAAAGCAAATGTTCTCGCTAATGTAAATATATATATTCATAAGTTAGTAAATTTTATAGGATACCGTCTTACGATAAATTTATCGTGAGAAATATGACTTTGTGGTGACATTTTATAAATATGGGATTGACTGATAATTTATTTAGAGTGACTCTGATTAAAGTCATTACTTCATAAATTGTTAGTTACATTCGTATTAAAAATTCATTTTGCATCTCTATTAAATCATAATAAAATATTAAAAATGTCAACTATATAAAAAATTCGTCTGACAATAAGTTCACATGACACGATCTAATACTAGAATTTTTACCTATAAATTCATTGATATAACTTTTAATTCTATAAATTTAAACTTTTCAATCACTTATTTGTTTTTATATTAACTTTTCAGCTGTTTTTGACTATTCACTTACTTTATGTTTACATTTTATATGCATAAATACATTGACCCGACTTTTAAATTTTATATTTATACACTCTTCAAACATTAATTTATTTCCTACTAAATTTTCATATTTAAATTTTCTAAATGACTTTTGAAAACAGATACTCTCAGGAGCATGACATAAATAACGTAATTTGAATGATTGCCCAAAAGTCACCGTATGAATTGGTCACTTTGTCACTTCTTCGAAGTTTCATCAAATTCCAAATTTCAATAACAATGTAATCCAAAAGAATAGTCAACGAAAAAGGCAACCCCAACAAGTAACAACTGTACAAGTTACAGTATATAGGATATGCATGGCTTTCTTAAGCAAAGCATTGCATTATATTTTTCATTTCATATAAGCAGTTTGTTAATTAAGAAGTAATTAAGAAGCCTCTAATCCTTATTATATGCTCTGAAGAATTAAGCAAATTAAGGCAATGAGCTCAACTTCATTTGGTAGCAATTTCTCACCTCCAGATTCCTTTGATTCTGCTGCTAAATCTATAACCACAGCTGCTATTGGTAAGCCTCAACTTTCATGCTTCATTATGCTTTCTTTCTTCAGATTTCTTTTTTTTTTTTATCGTCTCAATATATCGAAAGACAAGTGTAAAATATGTATATTAGTATAAGTTTTAACCCTTTTATTGTGTTATTCGTGACAAAAATGTTTCTTCATTTTCTTGATGAATAATTTTGAATCGGTCTTTTTATATGTATGACAGTATGAGTAGGCTATCATCAGATGATATTTTGAGTATTTCTTCATTGATTTTAGCTTTGTGTTGCCTTTGATGCGACGGTTCTGTGTTTTATTCATTTTGCGATTTAGGTGTTTTTTTAGAACTTTGCATTCTTTGTGATGCGAAAAACTTTTGAATTTGTTTAAATTTTGAATAATTGAAAAAAATTTATAGTGATTGTGATCGTTAAAAGTCCTATAAAAGTTTGTGATCAATGCCTTTTTTTGGCTAATCCAAAGGTCTTTAGCCAATACTTACATCCCAAGAGCTAGATCTAGAGCATAGTGCACATTTTGAATGTGACAATATGAAAGCTAAAAACCCTTTGAAATGTTATTGCAGTGTCAATTATTGTGGGAGTAATCGCAACAATAGCGATAGTGATTGCGATAATCTACTGCTTAAAGAAGGCAGGAGATGCAATTCCAGCATATGCACAGACTCAATTAACCATTGGGGTCAATAATAAACCTGATCCTAATCAGGTTTACACTCGTGAAAATCCCACATATTTGACCCAGGCAACCATGGAGCGGTTTCTCAGTGACATTGCCAAAGAGAAGCCTATTCGATTTTCCCCTCATGAGCTTCGAGAGATCACCGGCAATTTTTCAAAGGTACCCGCAATAGTTATCTAATGCTTTTATTGTTGTGGAAGCATCTCAGCCAGAAGCTTAAGCTGATGGTTGTAGCCCCAGGGATAGTTTTATAGTCTAACACACCCCCTCACGTGAACGCCTTTTGGGCTTGAAGCGTGGATGCTGCAAAGGCTCTCTTCAACTTGCGCAAATGAATATGGAGGGTGCTGAGATTCGAACCTGAGACCTCTTTCTCAGGTCTGATTCTGATATCATATGGAATCATCTCAACCAAAAGCTTAAGCTGATGGTTGTAGCCCCAAGAATGGTTTTATAGTCTAACAATTGTGAAACAACAAAGTCTATAGATGCAATGCTTTTATTTTGTTGTGATTCTGATTCATTCGGTCAAACAGGTATTAGGATCAGGTGGATTTGGAGTAGTGTACAAAGGAATGTTCCCAAATGGAGTTGAGGTCGCGGTTAAGCTTCTCAAGGACAATGTAAGCAAGAGGGTCGAGGAGCAATTCATGGCAGAAGTAGGCACCATTGGGAGGACATATCATATCAACCTTGTTAGGCTCTATGGTTTTTGCTTTGATACAACTATGAGAGCCCTCGTTTACGAGTTCATGGAGAAAGGATCACTCGATAACTTCCTCTTTGGAGACGAAAAGGGGTCACTAGAATGGTCCAAGCTACACGAGATTGCCATCGGAACTGCAAGGGGGATTGCGTATTTGCATGAAGAGTGTCAACAAAGGATCATCCATTATGACATCAAGCCAGGGAATGTGTTACTAGACACGAATCTCAACCCCAAGGTTGCGGATTTTGGTTTGGCAAAGCTTTGTAATCGCGATAGTACTCATGTGGTCATGTCCGGCTGTAGAGGGACCCCTGGGTATGCAGCCCCAGAGCTGTGGACCCCATACCCGGTGACCCATAAATGCGATGTTTACAGCTTTGGGATGCTTTTGTTTGAGATCGTAGGGAGGAGAAGAAACCACGATACTAATTTGAGTGGAAGTAGTCAAGAATGGCTCCCACAGTGGGCTTATAATAAGTTCAATAAGGGAGAGATGTTGGATATGCTCTCCCTTGTTGGGATCCCTGAGGAGGACAGAGAAAAGGCTGATCGAATGGTGAAGGTGGCTCTTTGGTGCGTTCAATATTTGCCTAAGGCTAGGCCCATGATGAGCTCGGTGGTCAAGATGTTGGAAGGCGGAGTCAATATTGATACCCCACCCAATCCATTTGACCACCTCCTCGATAATTCAGATTTGGGCAATGGAACCCAAGGTAGTTCTTCAACATGGTCTCAAAGCAATTCAACCCAATCTACTCAAAACAAATTAGAGATTCAAATTGCTACTTTTTGATCATCATCTTTTGAGAATATGATACTTCAATCCTAGTAGTTGGTCACTTGAACCTCCTACCTTGTGAAAAACTGAAAAAGGCAAAAGGGCCAAATTATTACTATGGCATCAGGAGAAGGTGATTTTTCTCACTCAAGAAAAATGTAAATTTGTGCTCCAAGATTATGGTTCCTTTCATCTTTTTGTCTTTTCATTTTTCCCTTCTTTTTTTGCGACAGAAAATGTACATTGGTTTTGTATCACTTGTTATTCATGCTTGTAAGTTGTAAATGAGGGTGCTTATAGTTTACAAGACTCGGTTTATCTAGCAAGTCTTGCAGAGCACAATCTTATAACAGTTATCATGAGATGAGACACATTATACATTCGGTAACAGCCCCAACATTAAAACAAGAGTAAAGACTTCACGTACATGTGATCTCACGATATGTTAATGTACTGTTTGTGTGATCGTCTCATACAAGAATTCGTGTCAACTCCGACCATCTCATACAAAAAATTGTCATGTTAAATAGTGAAGTATAAATGTGATTTAGATCAAAAGACTTCAGCTCAATAACAATGAACCACGGCAGCATTTCGCTCAATTGAACCTGATAAATCAAACTCAAACTCAATGATCACTCAAATGACCCAAAAACCAAGCCAGACACAAACACGAAGCAGCCATAACTTTCAATCAAAACTAACCCAATCCAACACGAATTCTACAACTGATGACAATCTGTGTCCTTCTCGACGTAACATCAACTGATGGATGAGCCAAACACGATACAAACCTGAAGCTCACTGTGACATGAATTGAGTTACCTTTTGAACTATGCTTGTGCTAAATTTCTGTAAAAACTCGATAGTCCCTCGATAATTTTAAGAACGTACTGAATTTCAGTTAATCCATAGAACCGTTTCATACAATGTCAAGACAAAACCAAAAGCTGGCGAATTATCAACATAAAAAGCTCAGAATGCACAGCAGATTTAATAATGAGAAGAGTCAATATTGTTTGTAGCAACCCGAAGGAGCTGCCACTGGTGGCATTGGGCAGGGTTCCAATGTTTCTAGCAAGTTGTCTTTTTCTTCTTTTTTGGGGGGGAGTCAAATTACATTAGCAATTTATATGCAAATAATACCAGTAAGCGCCTAAATTGAGATTCGTAAGCATGCAAGCATCCTCTTGGATATCAGCAAGCAACACTCAGAACCCTGTGTTCAGCTTCACTGGGAGAAATCGGCAAATGAATCCATCAGCTGCACACACAAATGCTGTATTGTCAGATAAATCATGGCAGAATAATGTATGGTTGAAGATTTGACAAACAGCAACATATTGCAGTACCAGAACAAGATACAAACCAATGGCAATCAATTCAGTTGTACAAGAGAAAGCATTGAAACTTTGATAAGAATATCGAACGCTTGGCCAGAAAATTTACATTGGGAATGTAAAACGACCAATAACTAAGGGCAAAATAGTTGGTAAAGTGGACATTTAAAAAGAGACGGGCAGAGAAAAGGAAAAAACAATGCCTTTACTATACAGACCCCAAAACAAGGTGAACAAAATAAAACCAATTCATCAGTCTACTTCAGTCTTACAGGACTGAGAAAATTCAAGAGAAACTAGTTACTGAGGGGCTGATAGGTGGTACACTACCTCCTCATCCTTGCATCTCAACATTGCAACATAAGAAGAAAAGAATAGAACTACAAGTTCAATCCCTTTAATCGATTCCTAAAACTAAAAACAGGCAACAAGTAGAAATTTAGAAGTAGCTAGCTATTCTGATTAAGCAGAACTTCCATATATGTTTGATTCTCACCCAAAGGAGTAGGAAAAAGGCGGCAAGCGATGGGAACCGTATACTTAGCTTACATCATTCAACTGTGTATAATTTACCAGATGTTACCAGATTATTTTATGAATCTCACCCAATGTTACCAGATTATTTTATGAATCTGTAAGTTGATATTCTACCATGTATGTCTAAAAATGACACGAGATTACATATACTCCATTAACACAGACATTTCAAAATCATTTTATGTATATAATTTGTGATCCGTTCACATGTATCTGACTTCACAAAATAATACTTAGACAATATCTTTCAATTATTAGTAAATATTCCAAACGCAAAAATTGATTTATATATACGTAATCACCAAATAAATAAATTTACACCTGGCTATTTGCACTAGAAGGGAATAAAAGAGGACGCCATTCATTGAGATGTTGTAATAATTGAAGCTCCATTGATAAAGGAAACTTGGGATCTTTCCACAGTTATTGTTTGATAAGTAGTCAAAAGATGTACTGAAAGAAACCCAAGGGGACATCACCCATGTATAACAACGGCGAATACAAAAACACTATGTCCACAAGCTCTCATCAAATAATATAATCAACGAAATCCAAAACAGAAAGGGTAAACTTCTGTCACCCTGAAACAACACACCAGACTCCTAGTATACAACATCCTCAAAAAGTTGAGCTTGAATCCCCTTTCCACATTATTTATGTTCTTGTAGAGAGATATTTGGGAAAAGGCACTATAGCTTTGCTAGTGAGGATATTTGAATTAATGGGTCCATAAATGAGTTATTTTTGGAAGAATATTAATCTTATTTGCTCAACTGCCATTTATTTTCTTTATGGTTAGGACCTGGAAAAATCATTGATGATCCTTCGTCGTGCATCCTAAGCCCAACAAAAATCAATTCGCTGACAGTCAATGAGTGCCTCACTCAAAAAGGGTGATGTCTCTCCAAAGAATTCTCTTCATTATGAAAACCATCCAAAAAAAGGTGATTCTCCTTTGACTGTCTCCAAACACCACCCCTACTTTAGTTTTCCAAGGTTCTAAAACAGTACCAGGCTGGATACAAGTGGAGATCATAAAATGGGACTAGTATGTGTGTATTCTTTTGGCCAAACAGAAAATGCTTTGACAATGCCTGAGTGTCACGTCCAAAATGGAAATAACTTTGTACATAGAAACACCAAATAGAGTCTCTCCTCTGGTAGATTCCTTTCTAGAGATTGTATGGAAGCACAATTCACGATTTTGGCAGTACCAGAGAGAAAGATGCATCAATCTACTAATTTTGTTGAGATAAAGATCCAATTTTGAAGAGTTTTGTTCTCTTTTTTGTTTTAACAATTTAAACTTTAGCCAGAGGGAAACACAATGAGAAAGACGGCCATATTGGAAGAAACTACTAGAAATCAAATGCACCAATAATAATGTTATCTTATTGGAAGGTTCACAATATGTATGCAATCATCACTTTTTTCCGAGCAGTCTTAGTGCTTTTTTGTTTCTGCTATCCACCAACATCATTCTAGGCTAGACAGTGACTAAATAACAAATAAACCACGAATTAAAATCCCTAAGTTACGAGGGCAAATAAGCTATCTATGCAGTGAACAAGATCTAACTTTCCATTTGGAGACTGACTTTAGGATGTGTTGAGCTGTTGAGCCTCCTTTTAATAGTCTGTGCTTTTTATTGACCAGAGGGAGGCCACAGTGGAGATGCTTTCAGATCTACTATCATATCCCTAAGGTAAATACGTATGTACTGAACACTCTCTCATAGGGTAAGAATGCATAAGGTAAATTAACACAAGCAAAATCCTTACTAATCTTTAGATATGTACCTTTTACTAAACATACTACTTGAACCTACCGAATGTCAGTAAAATCTTTATTCCTCATTTTTTTGCTCATTTCAACTATGATATACAGAACCATGTGATATCCAAGACAAAGTAACTTGACTAGCACTACACAACTTGATAACAACCTTATTGAGCATGAAATAAACGCACTTCGGATACCTAGATCATTCTTTGTTCTTCATACTAGTGCTAGACCTTTTCAAAACCTCAGTCCATGAAGGTCAGATTTCCCAAGACCGCATTATGGATGGTCACTTCCAATCACACGTTCATGTTAAGCAAATGGGTACATATTTGAACAACATACCCAATAAGATTTTGTCTCCTTCACTTCAAACACCAATTGGACCACAGTATCAACATCTCATAGACCTTATGCCCTGATCGCTGATACTGCATAGTCCATACTCACCGTCTTATGTTCACATCTTGTAGAAAAGCATACGACCCATAATTTTGTTAGACCGTGACATGTTTCTTATGGTTGCAGGCAACATGAGGCAAATGAAAGTGACTGCTATAAAGTTGCAATGAAAATCCGTGGCAATAAACATTAATGAAGTATGTTCCACATATCTGTCTATAATAATGAAAATCTATTCCTTAAGAGAAATATACGCTCCAATAGATACACATCATCTGTTCGATTGCAACACAAGGAACCACACCATCACGCATTCTACCCATAGTACAGATGCATATCTTTCATTTTACAACAAGAAGATCCTGTATAAACTAGAATGTCTTGATTTTCAAAGGATATAGTTCCATTTCAGGGGATTGACTTCACACCAACAAGCTAACACGACCATTGATGCCTAGAAAGGACAAGCAAAGAACAGTAAAGCAAGGTTTCAACAACACCATGCAAGTGATAAACAACTACTCATGGTGCGAGTCCTACCTTTCGCAAATATAGGGTGCGTGTGATAAAACATAACAACACTCAATATCACCATGTCCAAAATATTTCAAACAGTTGCTTTAGCTCTTCATACTCAATCAATTATTCTTAAGCCAACCAGCCCCTATTCACCCCAAGGTGAGAGGGTTCCATGCAATCAGCAACAAGTATCCAAATATAAATCTGGTTGGCAACTCTCCTTTATAGTAAACTCTCAGAGAGGAAGGGGGAACCTTACTTTGTGGGCAGGATGATCAATAGGTAATTCACAACTCTACACCTTGAAGGGGAACCCGTTGGTTCAACTACGCCATTAAACAGCATAGCAAGT
Organism: Portulaca oleracea; assembly: GCA_029582165.1. Lineage (NCBI taxonomy): Eukaryota > Viridiplantae > Streptophyta > Magnoliopsida > Caryophyllales > Portulacaceae > Portulaca > Portulaca oleracea. Next base: position 64,761,481 of record CM055868.1, on the reverse strand, counting down.
TCAAGAAAGATTATACACCAGCCTTAACAAGTCCAGAATCTTAATGAACCACTTCAAAATTTTGTATGACCCTAAAAACAAGAGCTACTATCTCATCACTAATCACAAATCAGTTGCTGCTATATATCAATTTTCATCTAAAGGCCATCTCCTACTCGAATCAGCTATTTCTCCCCTTCCCAATTCTTTTTCTACAAGTGTTTGGTTAGGGGAAAAAAAGAGGGCATAGCCCTGTATCCAGGTTTGTTATATTTTATGCTTGAAAAACCGGGTCGGATCAGCTTTTGCCAGGCTTAGGTATAGGGCTCTAATGTCCCAAAATCGGACAACCAAGTAAGTCACCATCCAAGACTTCAACCAAAGCTGTATCTAATGGGCAAGTGTAACACTTCATCTCCAATAACATAAAATAATCTCACTTGACCTACTCAATATCCACTTGGCAAACGCAGACTAATGCAATGCATATCTCAGCCACCATCCCACTTCCCCATTGTGATTGGACGAAACTTCTTAGTCAGTCAGGAAAAAGAACCGTTAAAATAAAGATCACAGAAAACAGATGTCTCTCCCTCCTCTCTCCAAAAAGATTACACCCACAATTTCCATAAAGAATTCTTGAAACGTAACTCAATGTCATCATTCCAAACAAAAATGCATGTATAAAATTCAACCAAACAACAGATCTAAACTACAAGAAGGTATATAATATAATATAACAGACATTCAGTTTCCATTACCTCTGGCCGTCGAGATTTCCCTGGCCGCTGTTCGCCGGAGCACCGCCGCTCCCGGCGCTTCCGTACGATCCATCATCCCCCGGCGCAGTCTGCCACACCGACTGCCACGCCTGCGACGGCGGCGCCTGCACATACATCCCGGCGGCCGGATCCACCGCCGGCCGTCCAATCATGACTCCCGGCGGCGCCGGCTGTCCCATCGGCGGATAATAGTACGGTACACCACTCGCCGCTGCCGCCGCCGTCGGCCCTACCATTCCTCCGACGATCCCTAACCCTGCCGCCTCATCCTTGATCTCATCTCTCGGAACAATATCGACGAGAAAATCGAAAATATCCGTCCTCGTAATCGCAGCGGCAATATCATTCTTCTGGAGAGTCCTCCTCTTGTTTTCCTCGGCATGTAACCACGATCGAATCGTCAATTCGAGGATGAACAATTCGCATGCTTTGGCGAAGAGAATCGGAGCCTCGGCGGAGATCATGCGGACATCCTCGTCGGCCTTCATGATCTTCTTGATCCTCGCCAATGGCAGCTGGTGGTTCTTGAAATCGTTAACCTGCTCGATCTCCTGGCGCTGGTAAGACCAGAACATCTGGAGCTGCTGCTGCTGCTGCTGAAGGAGGTGGTGGTACGGCGGTTGCGGAGGGTAGCCGGTGGTCGGAGTGGTGGCCGACGGCGGAGTGGCCGGTGGCGGAGGAGGTGGAGGTTGCTGTTGATTGCCTTCCATGGCGGACGAGAGAAGTATAGCTAGGTTATGGTGTGTAGGTTTGAGATGGAGATTTCTCTCTCTAGAAATGGGAATGGAGGGTGGGGTTGGTTGGATTTAAAATGGGAGAGGAGAGAGAAAGTAAAAGAGAGTGAGTGAGTGAGGGAGGGAGGGGGGATAAGGTCGTCCCGGATAGTGCAGATTTTCAGATGAGAAAGGGTCAGGTCGCATTTTTGTTTATTTTCTTTTTTTCCCCCCAATTTATTTCTTTTTTAGATTTTTGAATGATAAATTGCTAGTAATATACTATTCCCTCCTTAGTCCTTATATTAGTTAGTCCCGCATTAATGGTGTCACAATTTTTAATACTACATCCGTTTTTATTTATTTGTCATTTAGAAAATTGCGTTAAAAATTTTGACCATTAATATTTTAATCTATATAATGATTTATTATACAAAATTGATGTAATTAGATTCGTAATAAAAAGTATTATTCAAAAAGTATAATATTATATTTTTTTAATAAAAGTTTTATATTAAAAATTATTGATTAAAAATTGACACTGAAAACCGTAAATGACACATAAAAAAGGAACAGAGGGAGAATATATTTTTGACTGATAATTTTTAGTATAGTACTTTATCAAAAGAATTATAATATTATATTTTTATTTAATATTTTTGTAACGAATCGTGACAGTGATTGTGTATGATAAAATATTATATAGGTCATGTTATTTTGTTATGTTGTTTTCAGGTTTGAATAGCTAGATTATGATAAGTTGTGATGTTTTTTTGAAAATTATATTTTTAGAGTATATGTTTTTTTGGAGGAATTGTGTTAGGTTTTGATAAGTTATGATAAGTTGGTAAAGTTACATCAAACCTAACCAAATATAAAGGTGATAGATAAAATGGAAAGGAGGCAATATATTATATAATTTTCTTATACAATAATCTACTATATGTTGAATATGTTAGATTTTTAATATAAATTTAGGTTAAATTCTGGTGCATAACTGCTCATTAAAAAAAAAAAAAGTTTGTATGGTTTTTACAAAACAGCCGCATTCAAAGTACAGCGTATCATATAAGAAAATTGTATGGAAAGGAAAGGAAAGTTAGGTAACGAAAGCTAAGGAAAGTTAGGTAACGAAAGTAGAGGGTGTAAGTAAATATCATATCACATATTTCTTTATTTTGATTAAATTATGTGAGTAGAATAAAAATTTTAAATTTACATCACCTAAAGGATTTTTTGATGGTACTATAACGATATTTGGGGTATTGGGAAGTAATATGTCGACTTTTACTATTGGACAAAAATATCCCTGACTCTTTTACATAAGTGAGATAATTATACCAACAGTAACTAAGGGGGTGATGAACCGATTTCCGTGTTAACGTAACTGGCGAAAGGAAAAAAACATGCCCCAAACTAATAATCCCGTTAATCCTTCCATTTTTCTCACTGACCCACGTCACAAGACATTGGTTGATTGTGTGCCACGTCAGCACGGAAATCGATTCATCAACCCCTTAGTCACTGTGTTGGGGTCAATCTTTTAACGTTGGTTAGTGAGAAAAACGAAAGGGTTAATGGGGACTACTGCGCAATGACCAGATTTTTCCCTCCACCTCCGAAGTCAACACGGAGACTAGTTCAGCAACCGCTACCCGCTTAGTCACCATTGGTATAATAGTCTTACGCATGTATAAAGGTCGAAAATATTATTATCCAATATAAAGATCAGTGTATTACAATTTACAATCAAATATCTCCAAAGGTCAATATATTATTATCCAATATCCCTTACCTAAAAGTATAGTCCTATTTTTTTTTTGAAGAATAATGTAACACAAAGTCAAATTAATCAAGGTAAGACAAGAATAATCTCTCCCACGTCGTGTAGCTCAGTTGGTAGGGGGATGTTTGCTTAGTCGCAGGTCAAGGGTTCGACCCTTAATGGCCGCATCCTCTCGCCCTGCCTCTGAGTTAGACGGAATTACCTCATCGTCAGTGAAAGGGGGAGTTGACGGGGCCCTCAAGGCAAAGGGTATTGCCTTTTTTTAAAAACAAGAATAATCTTACCCAGTACAACAATGGAGTCATAATATGACTCTATCTTTTGGATTAGATAAAATAAGGTCTGGGTAGATTAGATTGAATTTGATTGAATAAGTTATGATACTTTTTTGAGAAATTTGATTAGATTGAATTTGATTGAATAAGTTATGATACTTTTTTGAGAAATTTGATTAGATTGAATTAAAAAGAGTTAATCAATTTAAAGACCATGGCCTATAAGGATATGATGTCTTTAATTGGTGTTCTTGGGACAAAAGAGAGGGGGGTGTTAATTTTTAATTTGATTGGTTGAATAAGTTAATGTTTAAGAATAAACAATAGTATATATTTATTCATTGGGAGTGATGTGGATGTGTAGATTGAGAAAGGATTGGGTTAAAACTTGGGGGTGTGGGCTGCCTGTGCAGGTCGCTATTCATCCTTTGGATTTTCCTTTATTTTTCTTTTTCCCTTTTTCTTATCCTTTTTTTATTGTGTGAAACAGCCAATCAGAACCGCCGTCCAAGTTTAGTCAGCTTACCTAACAAATAAGGTGCTTAAAAAAAATAAAATAATGGCAATACTTATTTCGTCCCAAATTAATTGATATTCTGACTAAATTGTAATTGTTAATTATTCACAAATTATAATGAGTTACAATTTGAAATTTCTTCCATTTGAAGAAGCTTTCTAATGACGATAATTTCATATTGTAACTCGTTGTAATTTGTGAGTAATTAACAGTCAAAATTTAGTCAAAGTATCAATTAATTTGAGACGGAGGGAGTAATAATGAATAAGAAATTTTATTTTTCTTTAAATTAATAAAGTCATAAGGTGATTTGAATTATATTCATAATTTGGATAGTTGAAAAATATTTTTTCTTTTAATTCAGGTTGTAATGATTATAATTTATACCAAAATTCATTAGGCAGTGAACAAGTTTATAAACTATGGGTAGATTGGATAAAAACCTTTTTAAACTATAAAATTTAAGGATAAAATTGTTACACCCGACACCTTCTTACCTTGCACTATGTAAAATTCTGGAGTATTGGATTCTTATGTGATTCGGTACATCATGGTTAGTATGACTGCACCCAAATTGTAAAATTGTATCATAGATAAATGCATGATTTTTGAGATCACTTTCAAGTTTTTTTTTTTTTAAAAAATAACTTACCGCGTGGTGTTTATAGTTCAATTTGCTGCCAATTCACAGTTCAGTTCATCGATTATGATCTTTTTACTCACCCCTATTTCTCGAGTCATTGTTGGACGCGTCTTTTTAATATGCCCTTCATCTGTTATTTTTTCAATATTTTAGTGGTTGGAGTCTTTTTTAAGGTGTATTTGTTGGTGTTGGCGATTCTTGGTATTTAAGTTTAGAGGTGTTGAGTTGGTCAATACTGAAGTTATTTGAGCGTTGGTGTTTGATTTGTCTATTTGTGATTCCAAGTTTCTGTTGGACTGGAGCTGTATTAGTGATAGTTAATTTGCCGTATGGGTCAAAACTTAACTTGAATCAAACGCTGAAGAATCGTCAACAACTTTTTTTCACCATAACACGTTATAGCTTATGTTTTCTCTATAAATCTTTTGTTATTGTATCATGTATGATATAACTTATATTATCTTTTTTTGTATTGATTGTCGACTTTATTTCTAAAATATTGCTCCAATAAAACTATATGAATAGACGGCTGAATTTTAAATGTTTCTTTGCCAATGAATAAGAATGATGCAACTCTTCATACGTAAAACTTGAATAATGTGGGACAATGACAAGTTTGTGGAAATACTTTCACATCATTATCATAAATGATGAACAAAAATTCATTGGTCTATGGAGTATAAATTGTAAAGTGGGTAAGATATGCTTGAAAATAGACAGTTGGTGACAAATTGCTTAATAACCTAATCTTATCCATCTTTTACCAAAGTAAACTATATTGTTTGAATTTTTTAGCCAAAATTTTTGTCAATTCTAATTAATAATTTGGTCAAACACCTATTGATTTATAATAAAATATTGTGCTACAAGTTAGTTCTAGGGCGATATTTGAGAAGAACCTTATCTATTTATAATATTTAGAAAATTAAAAACATAATAATATAATTTTATGATTATGTCAAATTTATATTGATAGAAAATAATGATCAACACATACACATTACACTCCAGAATATAAAAAATAAAAAATATATATATATATAACCGAAAGTGATGGAAGTAATTATTTATGCTAGACATACCATGTTATATTTGTAATTTCAAATTTACATGACTAATCATTAACATAGAGTATTGAAATGGATATTATACCATAACATGTCATGTGTGGATTGGAAAAATATGAAGGGATTATTCTATAGAATAACTCAACAATTATGTTATATAATTGACTTTATACACTTTAATATATTTGACTGCACTTACCTATATGTATTTCACATGCATTTTACCGCATTCAAGTACATTTACCTATATTTACCTGCATTTATTTTCATTAACCAACATTAGGTACAATCAACTGAATTTAATTATGCTTCCATTTACATTCTCAATTATATTAATATGCACCCTCCAATCAAAAATTAGTGTTATAAGCAAACTGTAATAAAATAAACCGTCCGTACACTAGGGCATATGCTTGCCAATTTGATTGAACATAAAACCAAAAGGAGATACCAAAGCAAAGTCAAATAATATTTTACTTCCTTGAAAAAGAGAAAGATAATTGGCTCTTGGATGGGTTGGATCGTTGTAGGCTTAATTATATAGTTATATTATATTCTTATTCCCTAATAATTTTTATATGACATATCTTAATATGATTTTTTTGTTTATTATTTTTATTATTAGAAGTCGAATTTATTATTGGCTCATAATAGGTAGTATTTTTTCATTACACATTTATCTCATTTACAAGATTCACATGTAAGTTCTTATTTTAAAGAATCGCCAAACATTTATATAATAGGATGGAGACCTTTATTATATGATTTATGTTGGCACCTTGCTACATACTACAAGGTTTGCTAATTTAACTTCTTATCACTCTTTTGTGGGACTTGAATTATTAGATGAGGATTAATGGGTGTGGAAAAATTGGAATGTTGGCCAACCCCAAAAAAATTCTCTGTTATCTTACCTTTTAAAATTGGGATTTGAATTAAAGAAAGTCAAGCATAAGAATTGTGGGGCCCTTGTGCTTAGAGGCACACATTTTTCTTATTTTGCAAATTTATGGTTTTCATTTCCTTTTTTTTAAATAATTGAAGACATAAATCACTAAAAAAAAAATCTAACAACATAGAGAGTTCAGCACACCAAACACCACCGCCCAAACATAACAAAAAATACAACAGAGACGACACCTAAATCAATACCAATATATCTGCCAAAAGCACCAACCAACCAAGGAAACACTCATACAAACAAACAAACCATGCAGATGACAACTCAAAGAAAGCCATCAAAAGGGGAAAAAAATCTAGACACTCTTAATAGAGGCACCTGACCCGATTAGACCTTGGAATCATTCAACCGCTCCTTATACAATTTTATAGTCATCTCTCGTTCTTGCAAGATTCTTAGCCCTCCCTTATTATTGATGTCCATTATCAAATGGTTCAGGTAATTCTTAAAAGAAAAGTTATTATAAGATTTATAATTTTCACTTACAAAGTAAATATTTGTTAGATATAAACATAACCCAATATGTGAAAACTTATCCTTACATAATAATAAAAAAATAAATAATTCAAAAGCCACCCATGATTAGGGGTGTCCAAAACCGGTTAACCGCATATGCGGTTAACCGCATTTGTGGTTTGTGAATTTTATAAACCTAAACCGCTTTATGCGGTTAACCGCTTTATGCGGTTAACCGCTTTTGGAAACTAGAAACTGAAACCAATCCGAAACCGCATTGATAACATGGTTAACCGCTTTTTGGGTTCGGTTTGCGGTTAATCGCCGGTTCCTAAAAATTTAAAGTAACAAGTAAGGAAGAAAAATTAACATTTTGCTTTAAAATTTCAAATTTTACACCTAATTTAATCAAGACCGTTACTGCTTCACAAAAATGCAAAACCGAAACCTAAACCGCTTATACCGGTTTGGTTAACCTAAACCGCAATTTTCAAAAAATCTAAATGGTTAACCGTTTTTACCGGTTTGATTTATGCGGTTTTGCGGTTTTACGGTTTGATTTTTGATTTAGGTTTTTGTTGGACACCCTACCCATGACCCATCCAATGCGTTAGAAATTGAAATTGATCCCAATTTTGTGAGAAGGAACTTGGAGTTGTTGCTATTGGTCCAACTCATCACCTTTCTTCACTAATTGAGAATTGTCATCTTCAAAGACACCCAATAAATTACAACCGGACAAATATCAACATCACCTATGAACAACTATGGCATGCATAAGCCATTCTATGGCAAGAGTGGTCCAAGCCTCTCTATCTAGTCATCTCTAAATAACATCAAAACATTTATTATTTTCAAGAGAGATATATGCATAACCGCGCCGAGATTTAGCGAGAAACTTGAAATAATCAAATCGACCTTTGAAAGTCCAAGTAAACGATGTCATTATTTCCTTTGATGTGATTTCCCAATATTGAATCACTCTCACCTTGACATTAATGGTCAGTAGAAGTAAGATTTCTTATATTTGGATATTTTCAAGCCTGTAAAATAATCATTGTTTCTCATATGCATTTACGCATAAACTCGCCAATGTTTAGTAAAAGAAACTTGAACAACTCTCACCTTTAGCAGAAATATAGCAGAAGTAAGATTGCTTATAAATGGATATTCTCAAACCCCAAAATCGAGGAATTACATGTAGATAGTGCTATTACTATTGTTGTTCTTGAAGTTCTTGTGGTTATTATTGAGAAGAACCTAAGAGGATGGTACCCCTTTTTTTTTTTTTTTTTTTTTTTGTACATGCAAGGCTACTTTAGTCACTTTTGGCTGCGTTCCTTAAATGGGTAGGGTGAAATTAGGTGAAATTAGATAATTAGGGAAAAACATATGTAAAATTTGGAGAAAATTGAAAACGAGAAAAATACACTCAAATTTTACAACACCTAAAATTTTCAATTTTCTCTAAAAGTTACAGCAAAAAAGAAAAAGAAAAGGGGAATATATCATATACAAACTCAATATAACCATTTCAGCTATACATTAAACCCAGAATGTGAATACATCATACATGGAGGCTATACATATAGCCATACAAAACTCAAAACACAGACAAATAAACAAACTAAGATTGTGAATACATCATATACAAACTCTTAACATAGCCAATTCATCTACATTGCATACAATGTAAATACATAAAAATACACCCATGCAAAACTCAAAGTGCATAGACAAATATACAAACAAACATTCTTGATTCTACCATGCAACCAATATGTATCTTATCATACTAGCAACCCCCTAACATCAACAACTTCCCATTTACAGAGAATGGGAAAACAAATCATCCAAACAAAAGGGGGAGAAAACCCAGAACCTGTTTTTGCCGATTTCTTCTTGCTGTGTAGCTTCTGAAACCTTTTTCCCCCTCTTCTGTGCTCTATTCGACCATTTTCTTATTGATTCTTCGTTTGTGGTCTCTATTTGCGCATTTTCTTCTTCTTCCAATCGATTCTATGTCTGTGGTCTTGCATAAAGTCGAGCATAAAACTCCCGTGTTCGATGCACAACCAAAAGACTGAGTGCAATCGCAATCATCAGCAGCCCAGACAGAATAGCGCATGTCACGGAGTAACAGACAATGCCCGTGCAAATTGTCGGACTATCTCCTCGAACTGTGTGTCTGAGACCAGCCTGTTTCTCTGCGTAGTACTCGTAAATGCTGCTCGCTATGACCCCGGAAAAGAGAAGCGAACCGATAGGCATTGTGATCGTGAGGAAGTTGTACAACGCCCCGAAGCTCTTCAGCCCAAACAGCTCTGAAACTGCAGCTGGTACGATCGCCCAGTGGGCCCCGTACCCGATCCCGCTCAGGAATGTCACAATGTAGATGGACCCGGGCCATCCTAGGGCGTAGTATAGAAGCCCAACTGCCATGATTGCTTGAAAAACGGCCATCGCCACTGGTCGAGGGTACGCGTAGTTTCTGAGGAGATCATTCCCACAAGAAAAGAAACAAAGAGAGTCATGGCCAAAAAAAAAAAAAAAAGATATAGTGATTCAGGGAGAAAAGCAAAGACTGAACTTTTACCCTGTGGTAATACTTTATGTGAGGGTGGGTTTAGTTCCTAGGGATAAATTCTCATAGGACTCTGTTCTTATAGTTGAGATGAGGAAGCAAAGACCCACATCTAAGTTCCCCTATGTTCTTTCCAACAATGAGCTCGTAGCTCAGTTGGTACCAGACTACCAGGTGTAGTATGGTATACCACACGTCCTAGAATCGATTCGTTGGTGCAACATAATTTACTCCCCTTTGTGAAAGTAGGATGTTTTGCGCAACAACGGGCCTTAAGGCCCGGTATCCCCCTCCCTAGTGAGCTACTTGACCCACTGGAATCTCCTTGAGATAGAGAGTCAGTAGATGGCTTGACTTATCAATTCTTAAAACAAAAAGAAAAAAGGTTATCCTATGTTCCCTACTTATGCACTAGTATTTTGCTCGTGCGTTGCACAACTGTTATCTCTTTCATCCGTTTTTCATGGGCAATTTTTCGGCTTTGTGTAGGTGATCCAATGTGACAGTCCCATATCCTATCTGTCATCCATGTACTGATCTAACTCAAGGTTTAACACTCCCTTTAAACCGAGTGCAGTTTTATCTCATATCAAACAAGAAACCAACAATTTCTCAAAAAGCATGGACTCATTCAACAAGACAAGAGATAACAGGTTCAGAGTACACCTTACAACCACCTCGGAGAAGTATCCGCCACCAACGCGCCCAAGGAAGTTCCAGATGCTGATCATCGAGACAAACATCCCGGCCTCATACCCGAGAGACTGGCTCATCTGTCCCATGTTGTCAATAACCGTCACCCCGGACCCCGCAGCAATCACCAAGGACACAAAGATCAGCCAAAAGTCGGCCTTCATGAGCGCCTGTCCGAGGGTGAAATTCTCCCCCCGGCGTGGGCCCCTCCTGCTCGTCCCCCTCCCCCTGACCCTCACTGCCCCCTCTGCAGCAGCTTGGAACAGCTTGGCCTGCAAATGGGCGATCCGTTTCTTCCTATCGGCCACCGTTTCGACCGCGCTTTGCCTCATCCTCTCATCCTCACTCTCAGCCTCACTATCGAGCTCACTAAGCAAGATCTCGGGCTCATTTCGCTTGGACTCGGGCCCGGGCCCGAGGAGTAATTGCTGCTCGAGTGTAGGAGGGGGTGGTGGGGAGAATGCCAGGATGACCGGAAGGATCACAGGGAGGAGCAAGATGCCAAAGAGGATTACCGAGCATATGATCACCGAGGACTCATTGAAGTAGCTGGTTTCGTCCTCAAGAAGTAGGATGACCAACAAATACGCGGCCACCATGAGGCAAACGCAGTAGATGAAGGTGAAGCTCCGGCCATCCGAGGGCCTCAATTGACGGTGGCCATCTACGGATCTCACGAGGAACATCAGGGAAAGAACCACCAGTGATGGCCCCACGGCGATCATTAGGATGAGCGAATCTTGGCCCTCAAATGGGCTTATCATGTTGTAGACTTGGGTTAGGATCGCCCCGCTTAAGCCTGAGAACCCCTTGAGGATCCCCACAATGGGACCCCGACTTTTGGGGAAGTTTTGCACACATGCCACTAGAGCGGCGGTATTGAAGTAGGTCTCACCGTTTGTTCCAACAAACATGGCAATACAAAGCTGCAAGAGTTCAGTTAAAGTGTCAGAGTGTAAAACCAACACTGGGTCTTCAACCATTAGCTTAAGCTTATGGCTGGGATACGTCCACATTGTTCTTAGAGGAAAATTTATTACGAAGCATTATATGACAAAATTTGGACAATATTTCTAATTTCGAAGTTAATCACGGAATCATACATTATCTAAGATTCTAACATCTTGGTCACATTTGCCACTTCAAATTACGTGAGCCTTTTAAACACATCATAGGCCTTTTTAAAACCAAAACAAAAAATCTAAGTGTCACACTCGTATGCTAGGATAACTTCAAGCTAAAGGTGGGGATTATCATCCCAAAACACCTTATCCATTGCAATATCGATTCGAATAAGTTAGCTGAGGAGCTTCTCTCTCTCTCTCTCTCTCTCTCTCTCTCTCTCTCTCTCTCTAATCAAGGTTAAATGGGCCCATCAAAGCAGAGGTAGATACACAAAATCCAAATGCATTTCTTTCAAATATAGACACAAAAAGGAAAAAAACAAAGCAACTATGGCAATGTTCAATGTTGCTAGAAGAAGCAGGGCCAACTGAAGAAAAAATCAACAAATTTGCAAAGCCAGCTGAACTGAACCAAAATTGAATAAGCGTAAAAACTCAAGCATAGAGCAACGAAGGCACTTTATAGTTCTTGTGAACCAATCAAACGAAAACTACAACTTGCACTAGCTCTAGCTCGCTCTCGTGCGTGTAACAACACCTATAACAACACCTCCCAGTGTGGATCCGTTCTCACGGGGTAGGATCCAAATGTAGTCAGTCTTAACTCAACAAACATCACCATACTTAGAGCGGCCGATTACAAGAGACTAGATTGAACATACCCACAGGCCACAACACAAACAACCTAAGAAACAACTACATGATTGCATGAAGAAGAGGCTGATTCCGACGGACCCAAGAAAAGAACCTTTCAAAATCGAAAACAAATCATTTCGAAAACCAAACAACCCAAGAAAACGTACATACAAGACACGTTCAGGAAATCAAAACAGAGACAGGGACAAAAACTGTCAAAAAGAGGAGCATTTATTCAGCTAAGCATTTCATCGAACACTTAGAGTGCATAAAAACTCACCACCCACAAAGGCAAAGGAGGCAACCTGTTCGTAACAATAAGCCAAAGCAATCCATACCCAAAAACATTCTGCAAAACCCCAACAGTTAGCATCGCCCAAAAGGGCATAATCTCAGACAAAGCACCAGCAATAAACCCTATACTATCACCCAAATCTTTCGCAACACCCAACAACGCTATTTGCCTCTGATTGTAACTCATCTCAGATTTGATCACAGGCGATATGCTCCCGAACATATACCCAATTCCTGCGCAGCATTGAATCCAGATTGAAACCACGAAAACTAGCCATCGATTGTTCAGAAATGCCTTCAATCTCTCTGTTCCTGAACTCACCATTTTCTATCGATATCCTTGACCTAGAAGTGGATGAACATGAGCAGTGATCAATCATGGTGGAAGTGTTTGATTAGTGAACTTTAATACTGATCGTCCTACTTTGCTTGGGACAGGTGAATGAGATGTTTACGAAGGGATTTTGATGTTTTGTGGCGGGTGATAATCTGGGTTTATTTTGTAGTTTTGTTTCGAGTTGCCAGGTGCAACTGTAGCGCGGCAAATCTTGGTAACAAACGGTCAAACCGTCAAACACAAAATAAAAAATATATTATTGGGATATTGGATGACAATATATCGGATTTTGGGTGTTGGATTGTAATATATGAAATTTATTATTGGATGAATATCCTTGACCTTTGTACCTATGCAAAATTATCATAGAAATAGTAACTAAGGGGGTAATGATGAACCAATCTCCATGTTGAAATCGGCCCCCGTCTCGTTAACCTCTCGCTTTTCTCACTACCCACATTAAAAAATCGGCCCCGACATACATAATAACTAAAGGGTGGGTGAACCAGTCTCCATGTTGACATGACACACAACCAACCAATGTCTTGTAACATGATTACGTGGGTACGTTGGTGAGAAAAGCAGAGGGTTAATGGGTTTATTGGATGGGGCAAACTTTTTTTTCCCTCCGCCAGCCATGTAAGCATGGAGACCGGTTTACAACCCCTTTAGTTACTGTTGATATAATAATATCACTTATATATAAATGTTAGAGATATTATTATATAATAGCAAAGGTCGGTATATTACAATCACTTTGTTTCCGTGTTGATATTGCTCTATGACGGGTGATATGATATATTTTGGGCTTGTTTGGATTATGGTGATGGGATTCATCGGATAAATGAGTACCATGCAAGTGTAGTTTTGGGTTTCCTTTCAATCATTGATTGCTTTTGTGTGAGGACTTTTGCGGCCATAACCATTGCTATAGGATGCTGACTTGGATAATCATCTTATCAAAGTACCTATTTGATAAACTACACTTGGCAACTTGGCATCCATAATGAAAAAAAGGGTATATTCTATGCATTGGGTTTCAAGTTTATCTTATTGATCCATAATCTTATTGCATTACCATTAGCTTTGTTAGGATTGTGAATTGGGAGTGGTCAATATGTTCACGTACCAATGATGAATGAATTTTGATCCATGGCTATCAACAAGATGTCCAATATATAATAAATACTTCCCATTAAACTCCTCTACTATGTAAATTCAGACCCTGTTATTTTATGCAGTTGGTATGGTGCAAAAATGGTGTAGTATAAGTTATCTTCGAGTTCGGGTCAAGATCAAGTCATCAACCCGAGTGTCGGTTTGGGTTCAGTTTCCTGTTCGGATTTTGGGTCTCAAGTCAATTTTGCCAAGTCTACGAGCATGGGAGGAAGATTGCCTACATCTCATGGATGGATCCCAGACATGGTTATAGGTGGCCACGGCCACCGGTAATATAAAAAAATCAATAATTCAGTATAATTTGTGATAAAAATTATGATTTTATATGAATTGGATGAATATAATAGTATATTGGGCACCCTTAATTAGAAGACCTAGATCGTCACTGCTACATCTGGATCCCTCTAAACCTGAGGTTAGCAAGACTATATTTGATATTGTTGTGGTTGTAGGAGAATTCATGCTATAAACTTTCAATTTTCATATATGCACATAAAACCCTTCATATCATAGCATCAAATTGCTCATGCTAAATCAATACAGAGCTTCATGAGCCAACAAATCATAAGACACCAAAAACAGTATGATTCCCCAGCTACCTAAAGCAGGATCTAACAAGGAGATAATGTTGGTTAATCCATGGATTCAAAACTTGGAGCAAACCAACCCAACTCATCAACGATTTTCTTCATTCTCTCTTCCTGTCCTTTGGAATCACCAAAAGCCGTCGTGAAGGGATAAATATAGGTTACCTTGGTGGCCATGCATCTGTACGTCACAACGTCTCCTTTCACTAAAAACTCCATCACATCTCGGCCCACTCCTCCATCAACCTCGGCTTGGACATATGTCCCTATACACAATCACATCAGTCGTTATGAACGAGACATTATGTATGACAATGTAGGATTACAACATCAGCTTGGACATATTATGGACTGTTTGTTTACCAAATGAGTATAATGATATCTTGGACACCCCTGATATGAAGACGTATATGACATGTACACAATAGATTGACAGTAGTTATGAATGAGACATATATGACGACGTAGGATTACAACATCAGGTAGACTATATTATGGACTGTATGTTTACCAAATGAATATAATGTTATCTTGGACACCCCTGATTTGAAGACATAGATCCGCTACTGAATATGCATGGGTCTTCTCATATGGATAACTTAGACTTGGTTCCCCAACAAAAGGCCTCGAAACATTGACGACATGTACCTAAATCCTGACAATCCAGCCCTAACTTGCAAAAACTAGACCCATAAACCAAAGACCCTAATTTTTATTGAGCCTATTATGTTAAGAGTGTAAACCCATCGTTGGGCCTTCATCTATGAACTTAAGCTTTTGGTTAAGATGGTTCCACGTGGTATCTGAGTCAGGTGGAATGAGAGGTCTCCAGTTCGAATCTCAGTAGCCCCGGTGTTTATTTGCGCAAGGTCACACGAGGGGACGTGTTAAGTATAAAACCGTTACCGGGTCATCAACTATCAGCTTAAGTTTCATTTGAAACTAGACTACCCAACATAATTAATCAATCCAGCCAAAACCAAACATTATCAACCTGTTCCGAATTCAAATCCCATCCGAAATAATCGGCCCCAAGCTCAACCTGTATACATACAAGCCTGAAACTCTAAAAGCATCAAATTCAGCAATCTTTTCCACACTAGAAGGTTGCCCATCAATAATAATCTAACTGTTGTCATCTTTATAACATGGTTAAAGTGGCAAAGTAATAGCATTAGGCCAAGATTACCATTGGGTGTGTCCTCTACAACTTGTATCTTTGCATTTTTCTGTGTAGTCAAGATAGCATCTTGCAATCTCTGCATCAAACCCAACCACCGTTGATCATCAATTTCGCGTAAAAATGTTAAAATTAATGGGTATTTAAAAGCTTCCCCGCTACAAGAACAACTAAACAATCTGAATCAAACACTACACATTCTGCCTGAGTTGAATTCATCAACCCAAAATGGCGATCGAGATAAAATTGAGCTTATTACAGTCCAAACCACAAATTAGAAACACTCCTAAGTGTATAACCAATGACAATACTCATAAATCGAAGTGTAAGAGCAAAATTTCCTGATACCTGAACAGCATTTTCAGTGAAACCAGCAGGAATCTGCCATGGAAACTGGAAATTGAAAGTCTTTGCATTGGTAGAAACACACCCAGGATTAATTGATGGGCAAGCTCTAATTTTTCTGCAAAATCACAAAAATTGATCGTATGTGCATCACTTAAAAACCAAAAACAATGATCATAAACATGTATAAAATGAAAAACCCAGAAACAAAAAAGTGACCAATGACTAAGTACCAACTTTCCAACCCTAAACAATGATCACACATACATGTATAAAATGAAAACCCAGAAAACAAAAAAGTAAGCAATTGCTAAGTACCCATTTTCCAACCCAAAACAATGATCATACATACATGTATAAAATGAAAAACCCAGAAAACAAAAATGGGAAGAATGACTAAGTACCTACTTTTCAACCCAAAACAATGATGATACATACAAGTATAAAATGAAAAACCCTAGAAAACAAAAGAAGTGAGGAATTCAGGAGTAAGTACCCATTTTCCAACCCAATGGGCAAATTCTTAGCCTGAGAAAAGGGGGTAGTTGGGGCAACAAGAGGAGCTTGGGAAGAGAGTGAATTGATAGAAGGGATTGCTAAAGAGGGTAGTGGAGTAGAAGTGAGAGCAATAGAGAGTGAAATTGAGAGGAAATTGGTGAAAATAAGGGTGTGTTTGGCATTGGGGTTTTGGGAGTTGGTGGTTGTGATGAGGGAGGGAAATAATGGAAGGGTAGAGTTATGGGTTTTAGGGATTGAGTTTGGTGGGGAGAGAAGATGATGAGGAGGCAAACTCATCTTGGCCTTGTTTCTTCCTCAAGCTTTTTCAGAGCCTTGCTTTGCTATTCCAATCTGCTTCTTTCAGTGGTGCAGACTACCAAACAGAAATCTTGTTGGACACTTGGGTGTCACACAAAGTGGGGCTTCAAAATGGGTTAGTGACCTTTGATGGATGGCCCAAGAAGGGGATTAGGAGGACAATAAGGTTCTAAATTGTAAAATATATAGTGACCACTAAGGCTGACGTGACATGACTTATTTTTTAACTTTTTTTATTTTTTCTTGAATTGTCTTGGAAATTTTACACCAAAAAAATTGTCATGGATTATTCATGTTATAACCATGGTTTGCTACTTAATAAAATCATAGATTATTAAAGTTGTAACCATGATTTTGACACTGAGTGCACCCGTGAATTGAAGGACAAGTTGCTATTCACTGAGTTCAATCAGGCCGTTGGCTGGGAAAAGCTCCAAGAAATTGCCGTTGGGGGATGGCGTACTTGCATAGTTGAAACAAACAAGCATAGTTGTGCTTGTCGCAATCTACAATATTGTTATAAGAACTAAATGGCATCATAAAGTTTGGTAAAGTAAGATCAAGTAAGCAACTATCAGAACAATCGCCACCAGCAATTCTCAAACCATACAAAATCCAATGCTCGTGGCATTATCTTATCAAACCACACCAACTGAATCAATCATCATTATAAATTAACGAATTGGAGCAATGATGGAAGCATAGATATTCCGCAAAACCGAATACAAACAGTGCTGGGTATGACTATCATACATGCCATTATGCATATGCAAAACGATCACAAATTTGACCATTTGCTTTGTATACCCTATACAAAAACACACTAGAAACACAAACCTGCCCCCATCCCCTGGAATTGAATCGAATGGTATTCAAGACAATACCTCCCTCCCCCTCCGCAAACCCTAATGACTGAAATTGCAGCGCGTCTGAATTGAAGTGTTGAATCGAAGAACCTCTGTGCGATGACTGTTGAGTACATGGTGGAATTATTAGCCACTTCTTCTCAAGAACGCGAGAACCCCTAAACCGGCAACGAGTGCAGCACCAGCAGCAACTGAGCTGTATGCAGCTGCCCATGCATCGGTGTGAGCATAATCGAGACTGGAAGAGCCGGAAGCCCTTCTACGGCCTTTTGAGCCCGTATCATCCAAATGTAGTTTTAAGCCCTGTTTATATGTAATCAGAATGGCAAGAATTGTTGAAATCAAAGCGTTCGCAAGTAAAATTTGACAACACTGCATAGATTGCAGAATAAGGAGATCACACATTAGATTGTATAACAATACATAAGTTGCAGCAACCGTGAAACATTCCCAGCAACATTGCAAATTATAGATGGGAATCGACAATTTTGATCTACACATGAAAGTAGGCTATTTTTTTAAAAAAATAAGCTTTGCGCGTTATACAAGGATTAGTTTGCTCTAGATCCAAGATTTTAAACCATCATTTTGGCTCAAAATGCTAAACCCATGCCTGAAAGTAGCAACATTTTCTAACATTCATAATAGGTTTCACATACCAAAAAGGCAAGTAGGCAACACTCCATGTGCTATGGGTGGCTGGGTGCACCCCAGGTCCACAACACCATACCTAATTTCTTTCATTTCTTATATCTGACTATCCAAAAAAGCTGATAATAATGCAATGTAATCATCTATCTTTAACCATCAGCTGCACTATTGGGTTGCAGCATCCCAGGTCCCCCGTATTTTTCTCATGAACTGTAGCCTTTACAATAAGCAAAAAGGTGTACCAAACTTGGACTAAAAAGCACAAGATGCCAAGGGTCCTGAGGCCCAGGTGCCGATTCCAAAAGAAGCGAATGGAGAATAGAAAACAGAAGGAAGAATCGAGGGAATCAGATCCCCAGACAGCAATAATAAACAAAAAATGCTGTAAGCTACCAATTTTTTTGCTTTTTTCTGAGTGGCCTTGGTGCCATGCACATTCTTTGCATGAGCCCTACAAGCCCTCTTGACCATTTTGTGTGTGTGTGGGGTGGGGTGGGTTGGGGGGGGGGGGGGGGGTTGGGGTCATTTCGCGTGCAATTGATCCCATTAGAAGAAATTGATAACAGTTCCCTAGAAGGCTCCGTTTTTTGTCCTTTGCTTAAGGAGCATGATGAGGAGACATGCATGGGTGGCAACCCAAGATAAAATGGAATCCAAGGGAATTCGCCAAATGGGAAGATTGGAAGCGTAATGATCTATGCCAGGGTGTTAGCGGGAGGAAGTGGATCATGTACTCTCATCATAGACCTAGAGGCTACAGCAGATCAATCTTACTGCGTCTTTCTTGTCTCTGTGATAATTAGTAAAATGAGTTTAAGCCAATGCCGATGCTACTTAAGGAGTGACCTTTTGCAGATATAGGACCGAGACATTAATCTTCTGTTAATCAACAAGAATAAATGATTTAGGTATAGATCTCCTAAAAGGATGAAACTCAATTTACTAATTATTTGGTGAAATGGTTTAAGATCTTCCTGGGACCACTTTGAATTGATCTGTTAGTATGTATGATTGTATGGTAATAGGCTAACCAAATGCACCAAACACATCAAGCAATGGGTCGTCACGCAGGGTTTGGAATCTACGAACATCGTAACCACAATTGTTCCCCATTCCTGAATTGATTAATGAAAGCTTTACCAAACTGGCTGTTCAACCAAAAGAAAAGGGAAACTTAAAAAGAAATGACATATGTTACAGTTACAGGTTTCTCGGTATATTGACATGCCAAACAGGCCACCTCCGAGGACAAGAAAATTGTTAGCGTAAAGCTTTATCAGTCAGGAAAAGCATACAATACCTTCCATCCAGCTGATTTAGCATGTTCTACAGCTGCAACAAGATCACTATCAGAAGCTAATACAACTTTGTCACCGTCTTCATCTTCATACTGTAGCAACCAGCAAGGAAATTGTCAGGCACATTCAAAAACATATCTTATTCCAAATAACACTCAAAAGTAAGGGGGATTTTACCAATACTTGAGGTAGACGGCTGCGATCAATATCCTCACCCACTCTTTGAAGTATACAGGTGATGAGATCTGTCATACTTTGGGTATCTAAAATGCAAATTTCAAAATAAATAAGGCTGCATGATGTTAAACTAGCCCCAGATCAATAGAACTGGATCTGCAATGAGATATCAGTATGTAGAAAGAACAAAAACTTACTGCAGATAAACCTGTGCATCCTGCCTCTCTTGTCTTCAATTTTAAACGCAAAGCTATTCGGTGCTGAAGTAAACAATGACTTCGCAGTCTCCCCACCTTCGGACGCCAATTTCTGAGAACCCTCACTGGTATAACAGGAATGACAGCCATTAGCATATCAGAAGTAACTTTTCATACATGAAGAGTAAGTACGCCCATCCATTTAGCCCTATATACTAGGGGAAGCCTCAAGTAAGCTCCACAAACCGGGGCAAGGGGGAAGTACGAAACTGCCATGACAAGTATGGTCCATCAACCTCACTATTTCCACAGATGGGATTTATTTATTTATTTTTGCTTTTCTTTTTAGCTTCCATCAAGTTTCGAACCTTGGTGGGGAGCATGGAAGATGGGGCAAGTAGCCAAGCACCTCTTTTGTATACAATAAGTAACTGATGTCTCAGAATCAATGCCCTTACCTCCTTGTTTCTTCGTCATCATCTGTTGGACCCAACTGCATGGCAGAATCCCAAAATTTTTGCATCATACTGGTTGTAGCCTCGGTATTAGCTGCACCAGTAGTACTCCCGACCTGACAGAGGAAAAAAAAAAGAATAAGTTGAAGATAATCATTCATAATGCTTAGAATATGCCAAAGATACAACGCTAACGGTCAGTCGGTCACCATCCTATTGCTGGTTTTAATTATATATTGTAATGTAAGAACTCCAAGTAATGCATAGCATGTCCATGATACTAGGAAGAAGGTGCTTTAGATTTAACAATATTCAAATCCCCCCCCCCCCATCTCTCTGTCTGGCGCTTGGGAAAAGGGGGCAGGAGGGTGAACAAATAAAGTAGAAAAGGGCAGTGGAAACACCTTGCTGGATAACAATAAACCCGAAACCCAACAGAAAATGCAAGTGACTTTGTTCAAGTACATGCAAACGTTAAATCCATCAAGCATACAGATAGAGGTAAAGACTGGATCAAATTTCATGGTCTCGCTGATAAAAAAACACAGCCTTCAATAAATGACAGTGTACGATAAAAGAACAAATAATACCAAATTCTTGACAGGGCATAGAAATTTGCTCAATATTTTAAGTTGGATGCTGTGAAACTTGAAAGGAACCATGAACATTCACAGATAAGGGCTTCAGGAACTATAGAAAGCAAGAGCCGACTCACAGTAGCTATAGCTGCATGGGTTATGTGAATCACATCGACAACAGCAACGATATGTCCATCTGTGCCCAACTCCAAGTGAATTAGATTCAATGCAAGGAGCAACTTTTAATTCAAAACTGCTCCATATGATCAATAAGCGTACCTCTATCCACAACAGGCAAATGTAAGAATTTCCCGTCATGCATAGTGTGTAAGGCATCAACAATAGGCGTATCAACCGTTGCACATTCTGGGTTGGGAGTCATTACCTGTGTGTCCATATAAAGACAATGAAAACAATTTGTTCAATGAGGATGTATCACCTCTCGAGTAAATGAATGGTTCGAAGGTTGAAAAGAAGAAATACTGAAACTTCCACATCAAAAGAACATCACATTACCTTTTCCACGAGAGTGGAATCTGCAGGAAGATTTTGTGCAATCACACGCATTAATATATCCTTGGAACTGACAACACACACAGAAATAAATTAGTCACAGACTGCCTACTTGAAGAAAGAAGGGAAATTTGAAGAAACTGGTCACAAAGCTTGAGAAACAAGTTCATGAGTCCACGGTTGTACGCCACTCTTCTTGCAAGGGACTTACGTTAAGATTCCCCTGGGCTTATTTTCAATAACCACAATAGCGCAGCTTAATCGAGACTCAAGCATCTTCTTCGCTGCTTCTAAAACAGTGTCGGTTGGTGACACAGTTAATAACCTGAAGAAAAACTTTGAACAATTGTAAGGAAAGACGGCTCAAAGACTTAATCCACTTCCTAAAACTTCTATAAACAAATGATATTACCTACTTTGAATGCTCAGCAAGAACAGTCGACAATGAAGGCCTGAAAATACGTTCTCTGAGTACCTCAATGAAAGTATTAGGGCCTGTAAACCAAACAAAACTCAGCATTGTTGAAATCCACTTAACTAATTTAACTCGAGCTTACACGGAAGTGAAGAAATTGTATCAACAAAGTGAACAGATATTTCACCCCCTGTATAAACTATTTCATCAGCATGAGCCCCACTTACCAGAATTTGACGAACCCCAACTTTTCTCGACACCTTCAACAGCTGCTGCAATGGCCTTTCCTTTCTCAGCTGCCCGCTCCATGCGTGCAATGGCATCATATAAGCACTTTGCTATGTCAAGTAATGCTACAACCTCCCCATTATCCACCACTGGTAAATGTCTGAATTTTCCTGCCAAACCAAAGCTTGACAAGTAAACCTCTGATGGTTTCATATAAAAGAAAGTCCCAATAAAGCTAAATGTAGCTCTGATGTCACTAAAACCTTGAACCATCTTCTGTAAGGCCTCCACGGCTAGGGTGTCAGACAGAACAAACATGGGATTTCTTGTCATTACTTGTGAAACAGGCGTCTCTTCCAGGCTTAGCTCTTGAGCTATCACTCTTGTAGCAATATCCTTGAACCACAATAAGGTTGCTCATATAAGAATTCAAATCAAGAAAATGGAGTGGCTTAGTGAGGACAGTCACAAATCTACTAGATAATATATGAACCTTATCAGTAAGAATCCCACAGAGTAAAGCATTTGAGTCCGTCAGCAAAACAGCATCTAGTCTACGGGCTGCCATCTTGCGGCAAGCATCATATACATTTGTAGTTTCTGGAATCATGAGTGCCCTTGACAGTCGTAGTCGCTTCACTGTTCGTTCTCCAGTCAATCCCCTGAATATCCAAAGTCTTAAATATTTCTTTTTGCAAAAGAAAAACAACAGAGTTTATATAGCTAATGTTTAAGGTTTTTTTCGCTCTTGCTGCTTCGACATAAATATTTTTAGCCCAAATGTCAAATTTCAATCAGAATCAAGGAAAGTCCAACAGGCAATTCTCTTGGTCTCAACACAATCAGGATTTCAAATGTATAATATCCACAAGTATCCACCGAAGAAGAATACACGATTCTTAAGCAACATACTGGCCCAAAAATGTGTGACATATACTCAACAAAAACTATGACCATGCTTCAAAGAATGAGTACAGAGTTCTTAAGCAACAAAATAACAAAAAAAAAATGTAGAATTTATCGAACAAACAACAATTGTGCATCAAAGATGAGTGCCAAATACTTGGCAAACATAATAGCCATGAAATAGGGAAGCAGGCTTACATAGAGCGCGATGGCGTGATAGATTTTCTGGTGGATTCAAAGGTCATTCCATTTTCAATAGCTTTGTGCCTCCCATGAGAAATTGACGATCTTCTACCTCCTTGATTCGACATCTGCCTCCTCAATCCAACCCTTCAAAACTTATTCCTGATAGAAATCGCACCAAAATAAGAAAATGACAAAACGGATAAAATCCAAACACTCCAACAAACTTTCAAAGCCACGCAAAAGTGACATCAACCTTCGTAAAGAACCGATCAAGCCAAAATTAGTTCCTAAAATCAGAAATTTCGAGAATTCAGCTAAACATGTAATCATTCATTGATTTACAAAAATGAAAACAAAGAAATGTCACACTAACAACTAAAAAATCAAAGGATTCCAACAAATTAATCAAAACTTATTCCTGACGGAAATTGCACCAAAAAAATATATGAAGTAATTAAACGGATAAAATCCGAAGAATTTCACAATCATTCCAAACCACGCAAAAGTGACATCAACCTTCGTAAAGAACCGATCGAGCTCCCCTAAACTCAAAATTTTGTGAAACAGGAGAATTAATCAAACAGAATTCGGCTAAACCTGGAATCATCATGCACTTACAAAAATAAAATCCAAAGACCTTCACAAACATTCAAAACCACGCAAAAGTGACAATCAACTTTCGTAAAGAACCGATCAAGCCAGAAACTAGTCCCTAAACACAAAATTTCGTCAAACGGAAGAATCAATCAAACAGAATTCGTCCTAACCTGGAATCATCATGCACTTACCAAACCGAAAACAAAGAAATGCTGCACTAAAACTTAAAACCAAAGAATTCCTGCAAATTACTCACCGACGAATAAAATCGAGATTCCAGCTAAATCGGAATAAAGCGCGTGGTGCCTGTTGAAGGAAAGGTCGGAGGCAGCGAATCAGGAGAGAGAAACCGATCGGAGGCGGTGGCCGGAGAATCTCTCCGGCGAAGAAAGGGCGGCAAGACGGAGCGAAGTCGATCGGAGAGGGAGAATTTGAGGGAGGAGAGAGAAAGTCCAGGGAAATGGGAGAAGAATTGTTTCGTTTGAAGATTTTCGAAAATGCGCCTCTCCTTTTTTTTCTTTTCTTTTTCCCTTTTTTTTTGCTCTTTCAGCCCTTTTTCCCCGGGATTGGACTTTTCGAGGGTTCTTCGGCCTATGGAGACGACCGAAGTGTCAAACGTGCGCTATTTTGTTTGCGTAGATGCATATTTTCTAAAAAAAGTTTTAAATCATTTTTAGTGTTTTTTTGGACGGTAACTCTTGGACAATACAGTATTATGCTAATTTTTTTTTTCTTAAATGATAACATAACGTGTTATGAGGGTGGTGGACAAATGGACAATAATGTATCTCGTGTGAATTCGTCTTAACCCGAATATTTGAATTTGGCTGACCCGAATTGAATTAAGTTTGATCATCAATTTTTTGTCCGAATTATAATTTTGGACAATTCGGTCATATCCGATTTTAAGATTGGGTCGGGTTCGAGTTTGGGGTTAAAAAAATCGGCGAATTTTGTGTCAAATTCGGGTTTGGATAGCGTTCGAACACTAGAATTTGGTCAAAATATTGGAATTATGTATAAATTTAGTGTAATTCAGATTTGGTTATATTCGAACAAATTCGGATAATTCAGGTCCGGATTCAGACACTACAAAATGTCCAAATTTGAAATACAAATAGGATTCGGATCTAGAAATTTTGTCCGAATAACTGAATTGTCCAAACCCAATATGACCCAAACCAATTTTTTACCACCACTAATTGCATATGTAAACTCCAAGGAAATTATAAATAAAAATAATTATAAAAAAAAAAAAAAAGACTGCAATTGTGTTAGTCTTACTTTTTGCCCATAAGGAGCAGCGGAACACAAAAACGTGTTTGGTTGTAAGATCGGGCCATGAAGAGCGACATATTACATCAGATGTGTTTCGGTATCTGATTGCCTTTTTGTCGTAACTGTTTGGCCCGACTCCAAAGGCTTTTTATGGGCCTGTCAATTCTCGACTGGATCAGCATAAAGCTTCTGCTTGTATTTTGTACCAAAAGTTGGGTCCAGTAATTTCGGCCCGGTCAAATGTGGTCCATGTCAGAACTCAAATGAGATATTGATATTTAGATCCGATTTTTTTTCGGGCAGGACCATGTTAGACAATACTCAACTCGGTCCATGTCAAAAATTGTGTTGGTCTTTTTGATAGTTTAAGATAGTTGAGTGTGAATTTAATCGTTGAACTCTAGAATTTCAGTGATACTATATCGATACTATGTAATGAAAATTCCTAGTTCAGGATACGAAAGAGCATAGGATTGTAGAAAAGGGCTCGTACCATGGTTTGAACTTAATTAGAACAACACATTGGGAGCAAAAATCTATAACAAAGACAACAAATTGGGTGTTTGGCTATCAGCTCTTTGAGGTAATTTTTACTTTTTTGGTTTTTTTTAGATATTGTCGGTAAACAACTTTTCACATGAGCTTTTTGGATCCAATAAGTTAATTTCAAAAAACTATTTAAAGATGTTTTTGAATTAACTCTTCATAAATAACTAGTTTACCAAACACCTTTCTTGCAATTAACTAATCCAAACAACTAAAGTCAAATAGTTAATTCAAACCGCTATCATTATCTTAACTAAAATTTACGCCTAATTCTTGAGACCAAAGTGTAATTATTTCGAGAATTGGTCACCGTCGGTGTCAATTTCTTGGGGGAAATGGATTGGGTACTTGACCAACAATGTCAACTTCTTCTTCCTCCAACATCTTTACCACTGTGTTCATACTAGGCCTTGACTCGGCCGAGTGGTGGATACACTTCAAAGCTACCTTTACCATTCGACCTGCTCTGCCTTGGTCTTCGCTAGGAATGCCAACACGAGTGAGCATGTCTTCTAACCTCCGCTGACTGAACATGTCATAGGCTGCATTGGGAATCATGTTTTGGCTTGTCCAACCACTCATTGCGAAAGTGTCATTGATCTTTCTCCTTGTCACAATCTCTAATAAGAGCAAGCCGAAACTGTAAACATCGCATTTATGAGTCGGTTTTCCTTCTTCAGGGGCATCAAACATCTCTGGGGCCGCATATACATCATCTCCTCTATTACCTATCATGTCAGTAAAACACTCTTATTATTCGGTGACCTCTATAAAACACAGATTCACCCTTTTCAAAAGTCTAATTTGTCTATATGTGTTTTATACACCTATTAAATGTGTTTTAGAATACATAGATTACCTGACAAGGTGACACATGACTGGTTGCGACTTCGTAGCTCTGCTCCCCCAAAATCAGCAATTTTTGGGATGAGATTTGCATCAAGTAGCACATTATCAGCCTTGATATCATAGTGAATGACACTCAGTCGACAACCCTCGTGTAAATAAGCAATCCCCTTTGCAATACCGACTGCAATCTCGTACAATTCCGCCGACCATTGTCGTGCATTTTGCCTTTTGAATGATAGATACTCACTTAGAGATCCTCTCTCCATATACTCGTAAATGAGACATTTCGTGTCTCCTACAAAACAATACCCACGGAGCTTTACAAGATTGATGTGATGTGCCCTCATTAGGCAATTGATTTCTGCTTTCATTTGCTCCTCTGGTTTCATATCGGCATTATCGTTCTTGATCTTCTTCACCGCAACTACAACCCCATCTTCAAATGTTCCTCGGTACACTTCTCCGAAGTTACCTTCTCCTAATTTTCGATCCTAACATGAATTAAACAAATATTTTCATTAAATAAAACAAAATGATAAGAATCTCAAGGAAGACACCTCTTAAGTGTCTAAGTTATCATAGCAAGCGTTTGGTTAGTAGCACCCCTCCATATATGCTGAAGTCGTGAGTGCGAATCTACGTTCGAAACAAAAAAAATAGTAACGGGGATGTTGATATATAAGTGATGTCAATGGCCGCGCTTGTACACGTGGGAAGGCAATTCATTTCCACGCTTAATAATCGACGAGATCATCTGTTTCCTCACTTATTAGGTGTGTCTAATATTTTCTCGTGCATAGTCTATGCACGTTTGTCTT
Source organism: Portulaca oleracea (assembly GCA_029582165.1). NCBI lineage: Eukaryota > Viridiplantae > Streptophyta > Magnoliopsida > Caryophyllales > Portulacaceae > Portulaca > Portulaca oleracea. Next base: position 64,733,969 of record CM055868.1, on the reverse strand, counting down.
ACGCGTGATTAGTAGGTTTCTATACTAAGGCTCAAGCCAATTAAGTCCGTAGTGTCTACCGATTTCGCCATATCCCCTTTACTATGTTTTAAATTTCAGATCTCAGTGGGATGTCTTTCCTTTTTTTCTTTCTTTTATGTCGAAATCGTTGAATTCATTAGATTTGATACGGACGAGAATGATCCATCACATATATTTGCGAGATTAGTACCTATCTTAAGCCTGCAAAGAAACTTCTTTTTCCGCACTAATTTCTAGAATATTTATTATATAACATCTTACCTTTCCAAATTGATATCATATAGTAGTAGATATTTCAACTATACTATAGATTTTACTAGGATTATATGTTTTATGGTGCGTTTGGTTACGATTATTTTTTGAGAAAGTTTGTCAATTTTTTCAAGTTAGATCAAACCTTCCCATGTTTGTTTGTAAAATGAGGGGAAGAAAATTTTGAAGTGGGTATAGGTCCCATAATTTTCCGAAAGTGAATGGGAAAAAAATTTCTCATGGGGGCTTGGAAAAGTTTTTGTCCGATGGGAAAAGGAAAGTTTTTTTTTTAACTTTATTTCCAAAATGTCTCTATAACTTATTTTATAAATTAACATATGCAGTCCCTGTTTGGTCTAATTTCTAACAAACCATTTCTACAAAAGCTATTTTGGAGAAGTATTGAAGTGTTTGACCTATCTTATGACATAAGTGATTTTATTAAATTGAAGTGTTTGCTCTAACTTAAGTGTTTTTACTAAATTAAATTGTTTATCCTAACTTTTAAAAATTATCATGTACTTTTCTGGAGTAAAATTATCATTCGATTATTTACATTTTTCTCTTTTATTGATTGTTAAACAAATCATCAGATTTTACTTAACTATAATTATAATGGTATAGTTATGGTTATAGTTATAATAATTATTATAACTATATGTGGTCTTATTTAACTATATAATTCTTTAAATTAAATATTATCTATCGAAAATTTATTAAATATCATATTTGTAAAAGAATTAGATAATAAAAATGTCCAACATAATATTAAAGGTTCTAAAATAATATTAAAATATTTAAATTCTATCTTTATAAGAATCAGAATATTTATTTGAAATTATGGAAACTAATCACTAAAGAATCCCACGTATTGAGTACTGATTAGTTTGTAAGAAACAAAAGCAGCAATTTCCTATTTCTGTTTTTGGAACTGTTTTTGGCCAAAGCTGTTATAGGACAAAACTATTTTTGGACAACAATTATTAGGTTCTAAATAATCATCGTTTGGCCTAATTTGTGTTTTTTTAACTCCAAAAACACTATAAAAAACTAGGTCAAACAAGCACGCAGTGTAGTTAGGCCATTTCAGAGCTTTTCCACAAACTTTCCTATGTTTTCAAATATAAACCAAACACTATGAATTATTCTTTTCCAGAAAAATTTTCCACATGAAAAACTTTCACCATTCAATTTTCTAAGGTTTGAGAGGTAGCATACCTGGGAGAAACCATCAGTGATCTGGCGCAGCACAAGGGGGGAATAGTGAGCAGGTCTCTCACTTTCTAATCCATTCACAAACTTTTCCATCGAGCTTTGTAGGCTTGCATTCCGAGTCACACGCCAATGTTTTGACAACGCAGCTGAGACTACTATGACCAAGCATGAACATGCGGAAACTGGTGCAAAAGATATTAATCAAGTCAAAAGTGTTGGATTTTACTGTCCAAAATCAATTTGAAGGAAGAAAGACGCTGCCCTTTTGTTTACCCACTGCCACCGGCGGTCTCAGCAGGCTTCACACAAGAGACGCTGCCAGCGTCCCATGATGACGTGGTTCGTTTGCGGCGGCTACTCTATTTTTATTTTCTAGATTTTGTAATATTTAACCTAGTTTTCTTTTCCTTCATTCTACTATAAATATAGGTTATTATCAACCTATACACTCATGGGATACGACAAAAAACATACACAGAGCATTCTTCACCTCTACCCATCCCTAGGTTGCGAGAGTCCTTTTTTTAGAGAGTTATTTTGCCTTCAGTATATTCCTATTGTGCTATTAACCCCTTGAGATCTTACCGTCGATCTCGTAAATCGTGTGTCTTTATACTCTCTAATATTTTATTTACTGATCTTGTTATATTTCTTCTCAATTTATACATCCTGATAATTCTCTATTCCAATGCAAATACTAGACCTATCTTTTTACCTCGATCATAACAAATGATATTAGAACCTCACAAGAGCATCTAAACCTAACAAAACCCCATAACAAGGAGTCTTCTTTTTGGAAGTCTTTTTGTAAAAATTTATGTGAAATTCTGCCACAGTTTAGGCTCTGTTCTTTTGTACGGTGTGGTGCGGTGCTGTGTGGTGATGGCGCGGTGTTGTGTGGTGATGGCGCGGTGCGGTGGAATTTGAAAAATTGTGATGAAGTGTGGTGAGTTGTGGTGATAGTTGTTGTAGGTGAGGTATGTGAGGAAAAAGAATGTAAAAAGTAGAGTAGAAAAGTGGAGGGAGGAGAAAAATAAAAAAATATTTTGATAATGATTGTGGTAAAATGTGGTGGAGTATAGTAGAATATTGAGGCCTTGTTCTTTGGTTATGTTGGATATATATAATTCTCCCAACTTATCCAAACCTATCCTAATATAATACAATTCCCTAAAAAAAACATTCACTCTAAAACACAATTTTCCAAAAAACATCGTATCTCAACCTATCCTAACTTATCATAACTTATCCATCAAAACCCGAAAATAACCCAACCAAAGAACTGAGTCTGAGTAGTTCGGTGTGGTGTGGTACTGCACCGCAAGTTATCGCATAAAAGAATGGGGCCTCAACTATGATAGTTGAAATGTATAACTACGTCTAATTTTATCTTTAAGAAAACTAAATTTAATATGTATAATATTGATCAACCAATAAGTAATTCTTTTTGTTGAAAATTGGCATATAAATTTTAATATTTTTGAAGAAGATTCTATCATAATTGTTTTTTATCAACTATCATGGTTCAAAAATACATGTACCATTAGTTCTACCATAAAAATTTAAAATTTAAAATTTTGGAATTTTTCCAAATAAAATGAATAAAATGATGAAGATTAAAGTTTAAATTAATTTTAGGTGCCGAATGAACTAATCACCTGATCGGTGGCCCGTGGGGTCCAACTAGAAGCCCGACCTGAAGTACAGTGTCACCCAATCCTACCCAACCCAAACTTTGAGCAGGTCCAATTAATATCCATTGTACATATTGAAGGTGTATATATTGTTGATACCATCATACAGGATAACAACTACTCCGTCCGTTCCATATTAATTGACACTTAAATTAATTTTTTTGTTCCATAATAATCGTTACTTTCCATTTACAATACCTATTTAATTATTTTAATTTTAATAATTATGTTAATTTTTTACTCTTTCAGTTAATAAAAAGGGAATTGGAAAAAAAATAATCCAAACTTTGGGGATATTGGAAAAGAATAATCTGAACTTACAACTTTGTTAGAGACGAGCTAAACTTTAAATCATATTATTTTAACATCCACATCCTAGTTAAACTCCTTCGAAAAGTGACATAATTGTGACGATATTACACGCCAAAAGTTCCATGTATAATTTTGCCACCACCATGTCACTTTTTGAGCAAGTTTAATTAGGTTGTGGATGCTAAAAATAGTAGAGGTTTAAGTTCAACTCATACATAACAAAGTTACAACTTCATATTATTTTTTTTCCAATATTCCCAAACTTTATTTTTTTTTCAATTTTCCTTAATAAAAACCACTCCTACTCATATTCTTTCATTACCTACATCTTGATATCCGAAAAAACACCTGGCAAAATACTCCCTCCGTTCTTTTTTATCTGTCATTTACGGTTTTCAGTACCAATTTTTAATCAATAATTTCTAATATAAAACTTTTATAGAAAAATATAATATACTTTTTTAATAGTATTTTTTTTACGAATCTAATGATATCAATTTTGTATGATGAATCATTATACAAATTAAGATATTAACGGTCAAAGTTTTTGCCACAATTCCCTAGGCGACAGATAAAACAAAACGGAGGTAGTAGTGTTATTTAATTATGTGGATAGTTTTTTTAGTTAAACCTTGATATCATGATATGTGAAAAATTTTGAAATGTGTCAATTAACACAAAACGGATGGAGTATTAGATATAGGAGGTACTACCTCTGTTCCAAAATGTTTGTCATCTGACAAAATTTTAACTGTTTATTATTCTCAAATTACAATGAGTTACGATATGAAATACCGTCATTGTAATTTTTACTAAGCTATCCTTCTAATAATGGTAATTTGATATCATAACTCATTGTAATTTGTAAATAATCAATGGTCAAAATTTAGTCAAATGACAGACAGTTTGGGATAAATGTAGTAGTAATTAAATTGGATGAAAGAGAGCTAACCGTAACCGTGTAATAGTTGGGTGTATGGGTGAACCATACTAGTGAAAATGATGAAGTAGACGATGGTATGGACTAAGACGTTGGCTGGTTTGATTTCCCATGGCATGTACTCCACTATATTTCTGCGCCCTGGGACTTGTAGGAAGGCTCCTGGCATTAATATCACGGACAACACTAACGCCATCGCCACCATATACACCTCTCTATCTGTCGCGATAAACATCTCCCTGTATCTGTGAGTGTGTGTGCGCGCGTACAATAATGTCCGGTTTGTGCACCCAAAAGAGAGAGAAATCTCTGTCAGACGCTACTTTTCAAGAGTATGAAAGATTTACATGTATGATATAAATAAGAGATGCCTAACTACCAGCTTATCGAGGTACGTAACATTTAGTTTTTTTGGACATTGTTACTTTTTTTTATCAAAATCGAAAGCATATATGAAGTGTTTGATAAACGACTTTTCATATTAATTTTTTGGATACAATAAACTGGTTTAGTTTTACACAAACAAGTATCAATAAACAGCTACCAGCAATTAACTAACAACTGCCAGGTGATTGCAAAGCAGTCCCTTAACCTGATCAATTTCTTTGGAATTTCATACTAATACCAATACGAATTAATTAGACTGCCCTGTTCTTCGGATTAGTTATAATAATTTTTGGGGGAATCATTTTTTAGAGAGGATGGTTTTTTTTTTTGGAATTGTATAAGGTTTTAATAAGTTTAGATAGGTTTGGATTGGATAGCTGAACCAATCTAAAGAACAAGCCATCAATCAAACAAATCAACCCACGAAATGTAATTCACAAGGCATATTCGCTTGGAGTTCACTTCCAAAAATATAGCCATTCATACCCCCTCACGTCAATCCCACGAGTATCTTAAGCCCCGTTCTTTTATACAATTGGTTGCGGTTGGTTAGGTGCGGTGCGATTGAAATTTGAAAATTGTGGTGGGTTGAAGAAATTTGTGGGGGAATGTGGAAAGTTGTGGTGGATTGTAAATTTTTTATTGAAAAAAGTGAGATTCAATTTTTTATTGAAATGTTAGATTGTGGTGGGTTGTGATGTGAAGTGGAACCGTAACTAACCAGCCGCATAAAAAAACGGAGCCTTATTCATTCTCATTCAATCACGACTGAGAGCAAATCAAAATAGATAACTTGCATTGGGTTTAGGGTAGAAAGATGAGTAAAAAGTTGAGACTTTATTAAATAAATTATCCAACACAAAAAAGGAAAGATAAAAATTAAATAAATTGCATTCATTGAAAAATACGATGAACATTTCAAGTGCGTTTGTTTAGTCAAAAACTCGGGGAAAATGGTCAATTTTTCCGAGTTGACTTAATTTCCCATGTTTGGTTGTACATTGAGCTCGAGAAAATTTTTACAATGGGCCCACCATTTGCAAGGTTTTCATAGGGAAAATTTCCCTTAGGGGGATTAAGGGAAATTTTTCCCGGGGAAATATTTCCAATAGAAAACTTTTCCCCGGGACAATTTTTTCTAGGAATCTTACCAAACGCAACCTTATTGAAATTATAAAGTAGATAATTTGATAATAATTTTTTTATGGAATTTGATAATTATTCAGAGACATATATACAACATACCTGGAAATATAATGTATTGAAACCTGCTGGGAATACAAGGGAAGGGAGGATCACAGGTTGAAGTGCCCTTTCACTCGTCCGAGGTTTAGCAAATATGGTACCACTTATATATAAAACATTTTGGTTAGCCAGGGAAAAGGAATCTGATTCTTTTTAGAAAATACCATTTTTATTTTATGGTTAATTTGCTTTTAGGGCCACCCTTTAAGGTCGCTAACCCTAGGCTATTTGGATTGGTACACCTAACACGGACACATGATGAGCTCGCAAGTTGGCTCATTGACTTGTTTTATTAATTTTTTAAAAATAATTTTGTCTAGGAAAAACTGAAAAATAATATCATTAAATTCATAACTAAAAATACTATTACAAAATAAATTATTATAAATTTTTTGTATAATATATATTTTAATTTTTTTGATAAAATACATTTTTTAAAAGTGAAAAAATGAATATTATATTATATTATATTATATTTTTTAAAAGACAAAACATGATTATTAGGGAAATTGGACAATAATATATTGACCTTTAGGGGTGTTGAATAGAAATATACCGACCTTCACTTTTGGACAGTAATATCACTGACCTTTATAGTTTGGTGACATTAATGTACCACCTTCAAGGATTTGCACCCAAAAAATTAACAACAAAACTAACCCCTTAATCCTAAAAATACCGAATACAAACACTCAATACCCCTAAAAATACCTAAAAATGACACCGGTCTTTTTGCACCGCCTGCCACGTCAGACCGTCAGACGATTCGCCGCCCAGAAAATCCTTGAAGGTATATTAATGTCACCAAACTATAAAGGTCAGTGATATTACTGTCCAAAAGTGAAAGTCGGTATATTGTCATTCAACACCCTTAAAGGTCGGTATATTACCATCCAATTTCCCAAAAGTAAAACCCAATCACCATATTTACTCGATGCCAATCAAACATATTGAAAAAGTAAAAAGGGTTAGGCCTTGTCAAATTCATGGGTACAAAACAGTTGGGTAAAAGTTAAATTTTGATAACTTTCGGTAATTTTTAGTAATTTTTGGTAAATTCTGGTAACTTTTAACAATTAATGCCAATATCTCAAAATTATTATTTTTGTTTGTTTTTTTAATTTTGGTAATATTTGGTCATTTTTGATAAATTTTAGTAAATTTAGGTAAAAATTAGTAAATTTGAGTAAGTTATACTTATCTATGATCGAATTTGACATAACCTTAATGATCTTAAAGGATGGCCCTAAAAGCAAATTGACCATAAAATATATAGAGGACAATTTGCTTCTAAAGCCATCCTTTAAAGTCAATAACCGTCCAAATAATCAATTAACGTGTTGATGGCATCCCAAAAGAATAATTTCATACACAATATACAAACATATAGTATTGACTGAGATTGACTCTCACTTTATCTAATTCAGAGTAGGGCTACGGAAATGATAGTATGAGCGGAAAATTATATTCTAAGGTGTTTGGTTGGTTAATAATCCCCGGGAAATAATCAATTTTTCCCGGGTTGACTTATTTTCCATATGTTTGGATGCCGGTTGACTTTGTGAAAGTTTTCACGATGGGCCCATCATTTTCTCCATTTTCCTAAGAGTGCGTTTGTTTAGTAAAAAACCCCGGGGAAATGGTCAATTTTCTCGAGTTGACATATTTTCCTCATGTTTGGTTGTACATTGACCTAAGGGAAATTTTTACAAAGGGCCCACCATTTGCAAGGTTTTCCTAGGAAAAACTTCCCTTAGGGAGGTTAAGGGAAATTTTTCCCGAGGATTTCCAATGGAAAACTTTCTAGGGAAATTTTTTAACAAACACTCCGCTAATAATTTTTATTTTCAATTTTTGTATGTTAATAATTTTTATTTTGTTTTTGTATTTTAACAGTCTAAAAAAATAATAATTATATTTTAATGATATGAAATTTACTTCCATATTTTTTATTTTTTATTCTTGCCTTATCTTGTTTTTATTTTTTTCATTTTTGTCTCTAGAAATGTTATAAATTGTAGTTATTAAAAGAATTGTTGCATTATTAATTTGAAAAATATGAGCAATTAATATGATTATTTTTCAAGGAATACAAGTAAAAAATTGAAAAAAATTTCGGGACAAATGTTGTAAATTCATTGAAAATCGTGAGAAAATGTTGTGCTAAATTTTAAATCAAATGCAAGTCAAAATCTATGATATTTAGGATATTCACTCAGTGACGTCTCAGGAGAATACAATTTTTTATTTTTTGTACCACCAGAATCCATAAACAAAATATGGATTATTGACATACAAAAGTTGAAAGTAAAATTATTTGAATCCATGCCCTGTTCTTTTTCACATTACCATAACACATTTACCGCGAAACAGAGTATGACCCTGTTTGACAACTGGTTGGTAGTGGGTCATTGTTAGCGCCTGATAGCCGTTAGCTAATAGCTATTTAGATTAGATGTTTGACTTTAGTCGTTTCGGTTAGCATATTGCATAAAAATGTTTGGTAAAGTAGTTGTTTGTAAAAAAAATTGTCAAACATCTTCTTTAAGTAACTTTTTAAAAAATAGCTTATTGGATTAGAAAACTAATATGAAACCTGAAAAGTTATTTACCAAACGCTTCAAATAATTTTTTTGACCTTGGTAAAAAAACTGATAGCATTCAAAAAAACTAAAAGTCAATCCAAAAAATTTGGAACAAAACACCCCCTATATGTTGCATTTCATATGACAATGATAATGGTTGGGGAAGAACAAGTCCACAAACCAAAGCATAGAAATTCAAATACATAAAGTAGAGTTACATAGACAACCAACAAGAAAAACAATCCAAGATACATAAAAGAAGCAAAGACAACCACAACAACAACAAACCACGGTACAGTCCCGTTGTAGCGAGGCTGATTCCGATAGACAGGAGAACAATGTAGTTGAAAAGCAGAAAATCGAGGAACAAAAATCACATAACAAACTAAGACATACAACCAATAAAATAGTAACTAGCGCGCGTCACCTGCCCAATTGTCATTTATGAACTTCTATCATCGTCTTATAGGCACACTCACAAGTCTAATAACCCTTGGAGATGTCTCAACATCAAGGGGGATTTCTCCCTCCAACATCTTCACCACGGAGCTCATCTCCGACCTTTCCTCTGGCGAGTCTTGGACACAGCACAACAACCTAAATGACCTGTTGGATAAATAGGTGAAGAGGAGGGGACTATTTACCTAAATGAAGTTTCGATTTACGAGCATACTACTAGTAAGAAATGAGTATGCAAGTTATAGATTATGAGTAAATTTATTGTAAGGTATGGATATTGGTTTTCAGGTTTATGAGCAATGATAGTTAAAAGTATGAAAATAATGATTGTAAGGTATGAGCATACAACTAGCGCGGGCAAAAATTCGGGTTCGAGTAAATTCGAGTCGGAAAAATTCGGACAATGTCAAAATTTGGACGAGAAATTCATGTTCAGACCCGGTTTTATTTCGGTTTGAACCGGGTCGGACAATTCGGACGAAGCAAAAATCGGGTTCGGACAATAGAAAAAAGAGAAATTTTATGTCCGAATATTCGATCAATATCAAAATTCGGACGAAAAATTTATGTCCAGACAAGTCGGACAATTCGGATAATTCAGGTCGGACGAAATTTTCCCAGCGCTACATACAAACAACATACTATCTTTGATGGGCCACGAATATGGGCCGTGGAAGACACTGGAGCAAAGGCATGCGGACATCACATACCCCTCCGGGCTCATCAAACTCCATGCACCGGGCTCACCACACTCCATGCACCCTATTTTGGGGACGCATGGAATAAAAACAAGCAAATCATAAATCAAGTTTAGCAAGGCAGGCTCTGTGGTCATCATCAGTCAATAGTAATCCCTCATTAGTCAGCACTCAGCAGTCAGCGTGAGAGTGTGAAGCAGCGAAACCATGGGGGATTGGGGGCCGGTGATAATCGCGGTGGTGCTGTTCGTACTTCTGACGCCGGGACTACTTTTCCAGATCCCCGGCCATGGCAAGGTGGTGGAGTTCGGGAACATGCAGACAAGCGGAGCATCAATCCTTGTCCACACCATCATATACTTTGGCCTCATCACCATCCTCCTCCTCGCCGTCGGTGTCCACATCTACACCGGTTAGCTCAACCTTAATCTGTTCAATTCATCTTTTACTTTTGTGTTTAACTTTGACTTCGTCGATCTGTGTAAATCGATTTGTATTTGTAGCTTACTTTTTGAAAGATTGATTGCTTTTGAATCTGGAAATCAGATTCAGGCTGGATTCAGTTTTGGCTTAGCTTTTCATCTCGCCTTTTTCTTTGGTTATTATGATTTGTCGAAATTTGGTTTGAGAATCTTGACCAAAGCATGGTGAAATTTTGATAGCTGAAAGGAATAAAAAACTAAAAAACAGAACTACCTCCGTACTTTTCTTTCCAAGAACGTTCATGCCATCCCGAAAGTTCTCAGGACCTATACCTATAGTGTTGTCCGCATGTATCGAGAAGAATCTAGATATTATCTGTGCATTGGAGTGAAAATTTAACTGAAATGATCCCAATTTTGATGCTAGATTAATATATGCAGCTTTTTTTTTTCCGAACAATTTGATATATTACTTTTGGATCTGGAAATCAGATTAAAGTCGGCTGGCTTCAGTTTTTTTGGCTTTGCCTTTTACCTCGCCTTTTCTTTGCTTGTTATTATTTGCATTGGACTGAATCTTGCTCCAATCATAAAGAACCTTGCCCAAAGCATGGTGAGATTTTGTTAGCTGCATAAGAATCAAGATATTCTCTGTGCATTGGAGTGAAATTTTAACTGAAATGATCCAAATTTTATCCGTCTAGACTAGTATTTCCAGCTTCTTTGAGTACTTTTCAAAAGATTGATAGATTACTTTTTGATCCAAATCCATCTAGACTAGTATTTCCAGCTTCTTTGAGTACTTTTCAAAAGATTGATAGATTACTTTTGGAGCTGGAAATCAGATTAAAGTCGCCTGGCTTCATTTTCTTGGCTTTGCCTTTTTATCCCGCCTTTTCTTTGCTTGTTATTATTTGTCGAGATTCAACTCAGTTTGAGAATCTTGCTCAAAGCATGGTGAAATTTCGGTTGCTCCATAATGTGATCTGTATGTAGCAAGAAGAATCGAGATATTATCTGTGCATTGGACTGAAATTTTTACAGGAATGATCTAAACTTGCCTCGTCAATCTGTGTAAATTGATTCTGTTCCCCTTTAGTATATTCAACTTTGCCTTCATCGATCGTGTGAATTGATTAGTATATTGCAGCTTCCTTTACTTTTGGAATGATTGATTACTTTTTGATCTGGAAATAAAATTGAAGTTGCCTCTTCTTTGCTTATCATTATTTGTCTAGATTAGGTTTGAGAATCTTGCCTGGTTAATCTTGTCCCTGTATATCAAGAATCAAGGTATTATCTGCATTGGTGGGAAATTTTGACAGAAATGATCCAAATTAGCATGCTACATTAGTATTTAGTTTGTTATTTTACCCATCTAGATTAGGGAAAATGTGAGTTCTTGGACGTTTTGTCTCGACTTTATCAACTTTTCTATGTGCTAATATGTTTTTTATTTGGCCCCCAAAACATCAACATGTTGTTTCTGTTTGATCACTGCATTTTCATTCCTTGGTGTTGGTGGGTTTTGGAGCTAAATAGAAGTCAGATATCATGAGAGGATAACATATTGACAACATGTGAAGAAAATTAACTTGATGGTGCTGATTGGTGCATAATGAATATTTACATTGCCTTGGAGAAACTATTAGATTACAATGAAAGATCAGATGAGAAATATAAACACTTTACAAAACAATTTTGGATCTGGGGTTTTTGTTAGTTTTTGTGGGTTAGGATTGGAATTCGGAGATTCGATGCTCTATACTGATTTGCTCGTTCTTGATCTGTGACTTTTCAACTTCATTGCATCCCTTGGATTGATGGAATGTCATTCTTGTTTGATCCTCTGAATTAACTTTGAATTCTGAACTCTGAACTTTGGATGCCGAACCGTGCTATGTAATGTACGTATGTGTCGATGTATGTATGTCATGATGCCATGGATAATTTTAAGGGCGCTTCGCTCTCATGAGAATCCCCTCCCAGACTCTTCCCACGACTACTGCCCCCTTGCCCTGTTGCCTCGATTGAGCTTTGTGCCTCTCCCTGACCCTGACTCTGACTTCGACCCATTGTATCTCCATGATCATTATGGTAAACATCGGTTCCAAAACAAACCATCCTGAACCCAAACTTCCTCGATAGGAACCTGTAAAAACACGTGATGAACCAGAAGAACCACGGCAAACACACTAGGATGATCCCAACCACTGGGTACCATTCTGTCTCTGGAGTCTCGGCCTGGCATAGGTAGAGCACCAACAGGGCCCCGCCCGAGATGATACACGTAAAAAGCACGCTCGTTATGACCCATATGAAGCACCTTTCTGTCGGGTTTTCTCCCGGCATTGGTCGTGTTTGTTGTTCTGAAGGAGTGATTAGCAGCACCAAACCCAGGGTGGGTCCCACATATGCGGGGTCCGAGATGATCCAGGTGAGGGCAGTCTTATCCGAACAGGTTGTTGCTTAGAAGAAGGATTGTTTGGGGATAAAATTGCAGTGTTTCATTGCTCCCAAAATGGGGATTGTGTTGAATTTTGTGATTTGAGGCCCATTTTCCTCATCTTTGGTGCATGATTGGAAATGGGCAGGTTGGAAATGAACAGGCAAAATTCAACCAATTTCAAAGAGGGGATGAAGTTTGAGTGTGGGAATTAAAGAGGGTTATTGACAATGGTGGAATTTTGGAAGGAATTGTTTTGTTTCAGGTTGAAAGATTGGTGAGGTGAGAAGAGAATGTGTGAGAGAGAAAGGTGGAGACAGAAACGGATTATTGTTGTTTTTGGGTTTTGTTTTCACGGGCGATGTTGATGGTATTTGTATTTAATTACCTGCTAATTTGACTGGTTTTGAAAGTACTAAATTATCAATTAATTTCCCAATTTAAAAAAATGACAATGGCTAAAATTTGTAGGTTATTATGAATGAATTTAGTCATTTACAAAATGATTGATGTCCTGACCCCGTTCTTTTGTGCGTTGCGTTTGTGTTTACATTGCGTTAAGTTGCGGTTGAAATAGTTAAAAAGTAATGGTAATTTGCGTTATATTGCGGTAGGGTTGCGGTAAGTTGGACGTTGCGTTTGAGTGCGTTAAAGCATAAAAGAACAGGCCTAAAAGTAACAACTTGCCATTCAAAAAATGCCCCTACAAAATTTTACGTATGTAAAAGCAAATTACTTTAAATGGAACAACTTCACCATTCGATGTTATGGCTAGAAATTAGTCATAATGGTTGGATTATCACCCTAACCAATCAAATGACATTGTCTCAGTAAAATAATGAAAGCTTTGGACCAAACTGTCGGTAAATAAAAATAGATGTTACCTACTCATAGTAAGTCCCCGTTTTTTTATGCATAGGTTGCGATGCGTTATTACACCGACCACACTCTTTAATTTTCCATCACATTTCATCACACCACACCACAATCATTACCAATATATCTTTTTATTTTATTTTTTCCTCACTTTTCTCTTCTGCTTTTCACATTTTTTCTTAACTTACTCCACCTACCACAACTCACTACATTTTTTAAAATTCCACCGCACGTAGGTTTTTAGACTATATTAGGTCTATTACTTGAAAGCGTAGGATTTGAACCCAGATGAAGTTCTGACCATCTGCCCCGCAACTAACCGTATAAAAAGAATGGGGCCTTATTAAAATCTTGATACTGATCTACGATCCAACTACCGCATGAATCCAAGTTAAAATCCCGATTCTAACAATCTTGTACCTACTACTAGAGCATTTTTTTTTTAAAAAAAAACGATTCTAGTTTATTTTTTGCTATCGACTTTCTCTCTCTATTTCTTTCTTGCTCTCCATGTTCTTTTAGTTGGGCTTGGGCATTTTTACAAGACCGAGATATCTATGCTATGCAAGCTAAATAAAACTAAAGACTATCTACTTGCCATCCAGAAAAAATAGATTTCTATGCTATCTATTTTATTTTTTTGTATTTTGCAGCAGTTGACAACTAGTTGATCGGCTGTCTTGTACTATAAGGTCATATTTTTTTTTGGGTGATGATAAGTATCTTGCCCCAAAACACTCCTTAAATGTCTTCTCCCTTATAAAATCAATACTTATTATCGTTTTTAACCCCAATTTTTTTGATAGATACTATTAATTATCAATTATAAGAAGCTTGGAATGTGTTGGCTACGCCAACAATTAAAATTGACACCCTAACGAATGAACCCCATCCGTTGGGCATATTTTAGACGCTTTTTTGTAAATTTTTAAAAATATAGATAAAAGTGTGATTTTATACAATTTATATATATTATTATAGTTATAGAAGTCAATCATGTAACTTTTTTCCAATTTAATTCACAAATATATAGGTTTTCTATAATGACAAGACACAAAATATGTGTCTTGCACAAGACTTTTATCATTCCCGTTTTTTTATACGGTGCGGTGCGGTACCGAAACTCACCATATTATTTAATATTTTTTCATATTTTACCATACCACATTTTACCACAGTCATTACCAATATATCTTCTCACTTCTTTTTATTTACTTTTCACATTCTCTTTCATCACCTATCACATCAAATACACTTTCCACAAATTTTACCTTACTACTCCACACCTTAACGCACTTTCCACAATTTTACTGCACCGCACTATTTTCGTATTTTACCAATAGTACAAAAGAACACAACATAACTTGAAGGGGAAAAAAGTGATAAAAAACAGATGAGACTGTAATCTTGTTGATTGTCAGGCTACTACAGCCATCAAGTCGCAATAGAGAGAACAGTAAATAATAACTAAAATGTGATAAATTCAAACAGTAGCCAGTAGTGGAGTTCTGATTACAGTATACTTAATTACACTAATCAACTGCAACCATCCTCTTAATTTCTTCTTGATTTTTAATTTTTAGAAAAAAGGGGAAAAAGGAAAATTAAATCTAGGTCATATAG
The DNA here is from genome assembly GCA_029582165.1 of Portulaca oleracea. Classification (NCBI taxonomy): domain Eukaryota; kingdom Viridiplantae; phylum Streptophyta; class Magnoliopsida; order Caryophyllales; family Portulacaceae; genus Portulaca; species Portulaca oleracea. Next base: position 64,718,794 of record CM055868.1, on the reverse strand, counting down.
AAGGAGAGTGCATGGCAGCCATGCATCAAAGGCCAACCACAAGTCTTGAGCTAGGGTTTTCCTCCACCATTTCATGCAACTGGGACATAACATCAGACAACCAAAAACAAATACAAATTAATGGATTTAGACTTCATATGATTTGCTTAAATTTTGATTAGTTAACCTAAAAATGTTGAAACATGCATGGCTTTATTAATTCAAATCATGATTGACTCTAATCAAATCAAATCAAATCAAGCAGATGACATATATGTGTTAAAAAGTCATGTTGATCGATGTCGTAAACATTAGTTTTATATTACTGGTCTCCGTCCCAAAATATTTGTCAATTTAACTAAATTTTCACAGTTAATTATTCACAACTTAATTATAATAAATTACAATATGAAATTACTGTCATTTTAAGACGAAACTAATAGTTAAAAACACTTAAAATTAATGTTCGTGTGAAAAACGAAGTATAATCACCATTCATGAATTAAAAACAATTTGTTTGTTTACGTGGATTTGATTTAGTAAGAGTTGTAGTACCTTCTTTTGGAGAAGGGCATTTTCCTCTTGCAGGGCTTTTTGCTGCATACAGTTAAAGGACTAATTAGTAGTAAACTTAAAGTGATATTCATCATCACAAAAGAAATATTCATATGGATTTATAACAACAATAAAATCTATCATCATTTTATGCAAATTTTTGCTTTTAGTTCTACATAATCTGTTCACATATATATTACCTTTCTCTTCAGCATACTGATGTTCTCCAAAGCGATGCGCCTCTGTCACACAGGACTAATATTCATGAGATAAATGTGTGCTCCGTCAATTATATGTCATCATATATATATATATATATATATATATATATATAGGATAATTGGATTTTAATAATCCCTACTTTCACCAATTGGACAATAGTGGACCGTACTTTTACTTTGTATTCTGGTGGTCCAAAAAAAAATAAAAAAATTGGATTGTAGTGGTACCAAATTCACCTCCAATTCTTCTTTTTTTTCATTGCTACACTATATTGTTTTTGTTTTTTCGTTCCTGCCCCTAAAAAGTTAATGAATTGTAGTTTCTAAAACATTTTTTGAATTATTTTTTTGAGACTCCGAATAATTATTATGATTTTTTAAAAATAATAAAAGTGAAAAAATCGTAAAAAAATAGTAAAAAAATGAAAAAAATTGGGAAAAACGCTGTAAATTCATTAAAAATCATTGTAAAGTGATATACTAAGTTTTGAATCAAATGCAACACAAAATCTATGATTCCCTCGAAAATATCCCACTACAATCCAATTTTATTTTTTTTTGGACCACCAGAATACAAAGTAAAAGTACGGTCCTCCATTATCCAATTGGTAAAAGTAGGGATTATTAGAATCTAATTATCCTATATATATATATGGAAAAATTTATAGTAATTGTCACTATAACGAGCACCATACATATAATACCTTCTTAGCACGGATACGTTCGACGCCAGCCTTGAGTTGCCTTTCGAGTTGCCTCAACTCTTTCATGCCAAGAGTCGAAAGATCCTCCCCTGCTAAATGCCTTAACAACCCCAACCAATAATCAATAGAAAGAATTTTCTTTTGATTTTTCCGATTATTTCAGTCATAAAAGGCTATAAAGTCCACAATACATAACAAAAAATTGCCAAAACAGCTAGATAGCAATACAAAAACCGCAAAACAACAATCTTTTAAGATAAACTGAAACAACTATTAAAGAGTTACCCTCAAAGTATCACCTAAACGGCTAAACCAAAGTGTACTTCTTTGGTCATGATATGTCCTCTAAATCAACTTAATTCTATATATCTACCAATGTTATCAACTAGGGTTTCATAATTATTACTAGCAGTATACTAGTAATGTTCTTGAAAATGTAACGATAGGAAAAATACATTATAAAAAGATACTTCCTCCGTCTTTAAATAAGTGTCAAACTAAACTTTGACTGTTGATTACTCACAAATTACAATGAGTTACGACATAAACCTAACAACATTGTAATTTTTAATACAATATCTTTCTAACTATGATAGTTTCAAATGATAACTCATTGTAATTTATGAGTAATAAACGATCAAAACTTAGTCAAATTGACACTCATTTAGGGACGGAAGCAGTACAAACATGTACGATATTGTTTAAAATTCATAGACTAGTCTTTCTTTTTGGTACAATTTAGAGAGATATTTATTTTCTAAGGAATTAATTGATTATGGTACCCACTCATGACGTTGCTAAACTTGCCTCTTCATGCGAATGCCATTTAATTGGTAGAAGAAAAGAGACAAACAAAAAGAGAGTGAAAAGAAAGCCATGAGGATGATTGAATGAAACTGATCCTAGAAATTTACAACCTCCACAAAAAATATTAAGGCTATTCACTTTTCATGTCATTTTTCTACCAACAGTGCCAATATATACATATATATGGTGGTGACTGGTGATGAATATGGTACAATTTCTACTATACATGCATGTACAATATCATTCAAAATTCAAGAAACTATATACTATCATATATATACATGAAAATTAAATAATATCATGTATACATACTTGTTTCGAGCTTCTAATGCATCGATCGATTGCTTCAAATCGTTGATTTCAGATCTCCAAAACTGCCATGGAAAGAATAATTAAGCTTGTTATATATAGCCAAAACCAATTAACATGGATCGATCATGGAAAAAAAAATACATCGATTTGAGAGTTGAAGAACTAACTAGCTCTGGGTTTTTTTGTGGTACTATACCGCACTTATCACAATTTATCACACTAACCATAAATCATCACATATTACCACATCATATCATACTTTGATACGATAATCATAACTTTTTCTCTGTTCACTTTTCTCACTGCTTTTCACTTTTCTCTCTCATCATCTATCACACTAATCATTCTTACCACAAAATTTACCACAACTTACCACGCTATAACACATCATGTCACACTAGCCACGCTTTTACCATTACTATACTTTATCCACCGTAGAAAAGAACACGGTCTAAATATACCTCGATGGTCCTAGAACCATGGGGATTTAAAGGGGGAAGTCCAACTTCTTCTCGATACTTGGCAATGGTCCTATCCATGCTGTAAGACAACAAGTAAAACATGATTAAGAATCGCAAATTCTAGTGAATACTGATCAAATCAAAACCAATACTCCGAAATCGTAAATTTCAGTTAATGCAATTTAGATAGACTAGTTCCAATCGATTTAAGATTTAGAAATCATTCGCTACCCACTACTATACCAAAGAAAAAAGTAGGAGTGGTTTAATGAGATTTTACGCAAATTCTAATAAATATGATTATAAATCGCAAATTCTTATATGAAACGGTCTCGAAAAAAGGAATTAGAGTACATACTCATGGCTAGCAAATTGGTAAAGCTTGCCAGAAGGAGAGAAAACAAGGGTAGCAATCTCAACATCACAAAGTATGGAAAGCTCAAAGGCTTTCTTAAGAAGACCATTTCTTCTTTTGAAGAAGGTTACTTGTCTGCTTGTTGGATTCTCTATTCTCTTCAACACAACTTTCCCTCTTCCCATTTTTTTTACTCTCTCTCTCTTTGTGTTGCCAAAAATGTTTGTGTTTAAGGTCTATTACCAAATCCACACTTATATAAACGGAAAAAATATCTTTCCATGCACTCTTTGGATTGGACAAATATGTGTGTATGTCCCCCCACCTTATTTGTGTGGACATTGACTTGACCCTTTTGATCTATGGTTTAATTAATTAGGTCGATGCATGGGAGTTTTTGTGAGTCATTAAAATGTGTATCAGGGTCAATGAGGGATGACAGTTGGGTATGAATTCGACCAATTTGATCAGGTTGAAGAATATGACTCAAAACTGAGGAAAAAGAATCGGTCTGAATCTGATTTAAAAGCCCAACTCCAAATATAATCGAGTTGGATTCTTATGCAGGGTCCTACCTCCGACACGGTTAAGTTCGACTAAATCAGATAAAGTATAAAAAAAAAATTGAAATATATTCTATAAAATATAAAAAGTAAAGGACCGCTGGAAGCCTGGTCTGGAACCCTAAATATCATTTTTCCTTCACCTTTTGGAAATCTAGAACCTGACTAAGTCTACTTAAGTCTGATTTAGGTCTGATTTCATTTTGAAGTCCAATCGGGGGTTGGAGGTGGCAAGCTCCAATCATGATCAAAGTTGAAGGTCTAAGAAGCTGCTGATTAATCAGACTTAGCTTGGAGGTTAATGCTACCTCCTCTTATCAATATCGAAGTCTGAGTTGATGGATTCGTTGTTATCCCTAGTGTCAAACGATGAAATATCTGTTCATAAAGTTTAGGATTACTAAAATGTATTCAAAGAAATAAATCAATGTCTAACTTTAATTTGATTATCCAAAAGAATCAATGGGATCGAACTTCAACTTTAATACTTTTATTATGGTTGTTTTTGTTTTTAGAAAAAGTCCTAGACAGCTACCTAATATGTCTTTGGCTATGTAAAGTCTCTTATTCAACAATTTATAGTGATTTGGATCTTTTACGAAGTTTCTATAATTATATTATGGAGGGAAAAAATTGTTAGCTTTTTAGACTATGTGTAAGTAGTTAATAGCTATGATTGTGGAAAACCCTTCAAGAACATCCATATAAATAGTTCTTTTTGCCACAAATAATGTAAAATTAATTCATATAAAAATTAATGTGCACTCCATGAAATCAAACAAGTTCTATGGACTTGTTACTCTATCGTCGGGTTTATAAAGTGTTTGAATTTAGATAACAGTCGGCTGAAAAGCCTGAAATGCAACACCTCCAAAATTTACAGTATTACTATATGCATTGAAAGTTTAGATATACATATTCATAACCCATAGCTATTTTATTTTTTTTTTTAAAAAAAAATTGTAGAATCAATAAACAAAATGTTCAAAGATAAAGATATATTTTAGCAAAGAATTTTCCTACAGATTAAATTGAATTTTAATCTTAATTAATGCTTATAAAGAGCAACTAAAAGTTGTTTTCACAACTTCTATCATAGATTTTCTATCATAAATTTAACTATTATGTCAATTAATTATATATAAAATGATGTAAAAGAAAAAAAAACATTCCCAAGCATAAATTTTTGACCAGGAAACATAAATGCAATAAATATTCGTACTACTTAAACACTAATTGAAATACCAATTTTTACCAAAAAGTAATATTTATCATATAAAAATTTTAATTGATTAATACACTAACTTTCACTCCAAATATTATTTTCAAACACAATATTCATGCTAGTTCCCCTTAGTAAAAATTACTAAAAGTACTCCAAATATATTTTAATTGATTATGATCAAACACTATTAAAATTTTATTTTTAAAATAATAATTGTAATTTCTAAAATTGAACAAGAAGACGACACGTAGGATATAAATTGATGAAAGAATTATCGACACGTGGTAAAAAAAATTGATTGATGTAACAAGCTTTTAGCTTTCACTTCAAGCTGGATTTATTGGATGAGGGTATAAATTTTCTCCTCCTCAATTGGTTGGGTGGGTCGACCAACCAAAAAGAACGAAAGAAAACATAAATTCATCCACACATAATTTGCTTGACCAAAATTCTTTTTATCATACATTTCTATATACTTTGTCCCCTTGTTTACTGCCTGATTTGACATCAATTTAACCTTTCTCTAATGCTTTGTTTGGAAAATGAAATCAACATTTCATTGAACACTACATGAATCATGATGTGTTTTTGTACTAAAATTAGTGTTTAATTTGATCTAAAACTCTAGTAGAAGAATGAGGCCCGTTTCTTTTATCTTTTATACGGTAATGCGCATGACGCGCGACGAAAAGGTTTGGTGGATTGTGGTAGGTTGTGGAAAATTGTGGTGGGTTGTGGTAGAATATAGAAAGTTTAACTTTTAATAAAAAGATAAATTTAATTTAATTAGATTAAGTAGATTGTATGGGTTGTGGTATACTGTGGTGGGTTGTAGTAAAATATGGAAAATTACGGTGCGGTATGCCACCACAGCCTGTCAGCCGCATAAAAGAACGAGGCCTGAGTTTCTTGGTAAAAAGGTGTCTGGCTAAGGATCTTGTTTATTATAGATATGAAAAAAGCTTTTAATTTTGTCCATCTTTTTTTTTTTTTTTTGAACCCGGGTAAAAAGTACAACGGAAGGGTCTCCTAAGTTCCGTTGTACTTTTTACCCGGGTTCAAAAAAAAAATGTAAGTTTTATTACTATTTACAATTTTTTTTCTATTGTCCGAACTGATTTTGACCTAGATCTAGTTTCATGTGAATTATCTGACTCGAAAAAAATTGAGACCGAACATCAAATTTTAGTCTGATTTAACATTGATTGAGTTTGACCGACTCAAATTTAATCGGACCCAAAGTTTTGGCAGCGCATGTGGGAGGTATTAGATATTTAAATTGGTGTCATGAAAATTACTTGGGAGATTTATAGGATTGGATACTTGTAATACAAAATACAACTCATGACGTCCTCATTTGGTTTTGATTCTCCCGTAGATGTCATAGTCTGGCAGCCCATAGTATTATAGGATGAACCAAGACATGAGTGGATGGGCTCTACTGAGTATACACCATCTTTCAATGGATTGCTACCCCATATTGTCCTTATTCCTCACATATTACTACCTCCGTTTTCTTTTATTTGTCTTTCACGTTTTTTGAGGTCCGTCTTTAATCAACAATTTTACACATAATATTTTTATAAAGATATACGATATTATACTTTTCTAATAGTATTTTTTATAACGAATCTAACAATATCAATTTTGTATGATGAATCATTGTACAAATTAAGATATTAACGGTCAAAATTTTTGACACAATTACCAATGCGACAATTAAAAAAAACGGAGGGAGTAGAATACAAGCGTGGCTAATAGTAATTAGAAAGATTACAAAATAATTATTATACTATGTAAATTAAGGATGATAATAATTCTTAATATTATAAGGAAAATTGGGTTAATTTGAATATTCTTATTAATTACTTAGAATATGATAGAAATGTTTATTTTTTTTAGTTTGGGATGACCTACGCTTGATATTCATGTCAACAATATATATATGATAGAAGTGTTTAATTATGTAAGGTTAAACTAAATTGGTAAGTTTTCGGGTTTATAGTTCGAGATTTGATTTTATTCGGTGTCACATCATGACACCGCCAAATTTATTTTTATCAACTCAGTGATTGTTCACTACAATCTAAGGGATACAAAATAAGGACCATTGTAGAACATTTTTAAAGTGTGTATTATTAATTTATAGGGGGGCTAGAAATTATTCAAATTCAATTTTCCAAATTCTAATATTTTCTTGTCAAAATATAAGGATTTTAGTATCAATTAAATTTTATATTTTCTTTTATTATAAACAATTAAAATAACAGTAAAACAGCAATATCAAAAAACCAACAAAGAACATCACATCAATATCTATTGAACTTAACATTATCATACATGTGATAGATACCCAAAACTTCAAAGGATTAACCATATGTCAAAATCCAAGTAAAGTGCAATTCCTTTTCTCCGTTATATCTTGATTCAATAACCTTAAGAAAAATTGATAACTCAGAAGAATAATGCTACATCACAATCAAAATAAAGATTGGTTCAAACTTCTTGTTAGGGTTAACCTTGTCGATCCTGCCGACGATGGGATAATGTTCTTTCTTTTTATTATTCAAAACCCCAAAAAAGGATACAAGGGATTGTAACCAAGTTGCAAAACCAACAGCACAACAACAAAACATAAAGAAGATAAAAAAGTTCACAATACAAAGTTTTTCATACTTTCATCCTTGAAGATCTTTGCTGCAATCTCTTCATCATCGCAAATCATACTCAAAACACCTCTCTAATAAGGCTCAGTTCTTTTGTACGGTGCGTTGCAGACCTATGGTACCACAACACACCATACCACTTAATATTCTTCCACACTTTAACATACCATATCACACTATACCACAATCATCATCAATATATCTCCTCAACTTCCTACATTCTCTCTCCTCACCTACTACATCAACCACATTTTCCACAAATTTCACCATATCATTCCACGTTCAACCGTATTTTCCACAATCTCATCATATTGCACCATTTCCACACCATATCAACCGCACAAAAGAACAAGGCTTAAGAGATATTAATGTTTAAGATAAACACTATACATTATCCTTAAGAGAAGATAAGCAAGGTACAAGCATAATTGTAGATGGATGTTGATGCGATGTGGGTATAATAACATAACATATATTATATATGGTGATCATTTTGACAACAAAACAAATTAAGGAGAAAGATTCCAAGGCCTTGTTAATTTGAGAATTGAAAGGACTAAGAAATCAAATGTTGAGCACAATTCGTGGGGGGTACAAATTGGTGCATTTTCACCCTATCAATCTTCGATACGTCTTAAGTCTTAACTTTGCTTTTTTCACGACGGTGGAGATGCATTCTCTCTTTTTCTACCCCCAACTTTTTATCTTCTCATACATTGCCCCCACCTTCACCTCTTACTAACCTATTGATGGATATTTATGAAAATGGAGGATGTATTAGTTTCATGGTGATAGGTGTTAAAATGTTTATGAAATGTCTTGGATTAAATAAGAACAATAATAATAATGATCACTCATTTTAGTGTGTTCTTGTTACAATTTGATTGGGAGAACTGAAATGAAGAAATTGATTTCGATGGGATCAAAAAATTCCGTAGAAAACTGAAATAAAATTGTTTTGTAAGTTAATTGGAAAATTGTTTGTATCGAAAACTAAGAGAAGGAGAGAAGTAGGAAAAGAAAATGTCTGTATTAGTTAATTGGAAAATTGTTTGTATCTTGTCTTGTTTTGTCTTTGGTTGGGGTTTTTACGGTAACTTGGGGTTGTGAGTATCATGTTTCCTTCTCTAATTTCAAGAAGTGTTGAGCTTAAGGCTGAATTGTCTTCCATTGTTGACTCTCTTAATCTTGAGGGTTGGCTTGAGGGTGGTCTTAGTGGTGTGTCGGCGATGGCTGCTCTTTCTAGAGCTAGTGAGATTGTGAGTGTACTTAAGAAATTCCTCGGGTTGTGTGAGGTGGTTGAGTCCCCCGGTTCCAGTGTTGTGTCGTCTGGTGCCGCTGAGGTGAGTGGTGAGGTTGGTCAGCCTGGTCGTACCTATCCTGATGGGCATTGGGGAGTTAGGTCGCAATCTTTCTCCCTTTTTGTTGATAACCTACTAGTTGGGGTTGACAATTTGAGTTTGAAGAACCTTTTTGCTGACTTTGAGTTCGTTTTTGATGCTTAAATCCCTCAGAAGTTGGGTAGGAATGGAAAAAGGTTCGGTTTTGTTCGTTTGGCGGACAAGCAAGTGGGTTTGAATGTTATTTGTGGTCTTAATGGAAAATCGTTCGCTACCTACAACCCCATGAAAAAGAAGCATAAAATTGTTTTGTAAGTTAATTGGAAAATTGCACGTAGTTTCATGGTCATACGTGTTAAAATGTTTATGAAATGTCTTGGATTAAATAATAATAATAATGATCACTCATATTGTTGTTTTTTAAGGAAAAGATTATTCATTTTGGAGGATGCAAGTTGAGAACGTGTTATACTGAAAAGACATGCACGTAGTGTTATGAGATAAGTCGATTAATATGGATCAAAGCAAGTGAGAGTTACTTGATCACCGGTTACAAATCAAAAGAAAGAAGAAGGGTTGCTTGAGGCCTCATCGAACATGTACAACAAGCCATCGACCATCGACATCAACAATTAGTTTTTAGTGCGTTGCCATTATAATCTTAAGATTCAAGAGTTTGATAATTTACTAACACATTCACAAATTAAATATGATAGTGTCCAGACTTTTTTGGGTGAAGATAAATATACTTAATGAAATTAAAGCTCTACTTTGTTATTTTCATTACCCGATCCTCGGGATATCATTGTCTATGCTATAACTAGCTCCAACAAGGATGTCAAATTTAAATAAATTAACACTCATGGCCTTATTCTAAGTAAAAGACTTCAGAGGAAGCACTATGGGGAATCCTCAAGAAGTGCCTAAGTAAGTCAACATGTTGTATGCTCGGACTGTGGTAATATGGTACATTTCCATAGAGATTGTCATAAATCCAAAGGTTAAAGAAAAGAGCATAAAAACAACCAAGAGCCGATAAACTCTCTTTAGGATGTTGATGATGTCTTAGTTCAAAATAAACCCCGCAATTTTTATGTAGTAGGCTCGGGTGCTTCATTTACTATTAGTCTTACAGAGACTTGTTCCAATACTCTGTGAATGGAAGGGGCAGGTGATGTGAACCTTAGATTTCTGATAGTTGTTAAAGTATAGATGATGCTCAATATATTCTGAGTCTAACCAAAAATTGTTATCAGTGTGTCAATAAGATAATTAGAGACTCACTGCACAGGTTGAGGGTAGTCATTCGAAAGCTATAATATTTGTCATTTGACTTTTTAGATAGTTCATCAAAACTATAATGAAAAACCAATTTTTGAACATATTTAAGAAAATACAACATACTTTTAGACTAGATCTTACAACACTTCTATGAATATCGAGAGTTGTATTTAATTAGCATATTGTAATATATTAGAAGGATATCTATTTTTTTATCAGTGTTAAATCAATAACTAAATTAGTCATATATATCAATCTTTCAACGCATTTACAGTAAAATTAACACGATCCTAAGACTAAATTATAATAAAATTTATATTAGTTATTTCAAAATTTAATTTTATATTTATATTTTAAAGCTATAATTACTCATTGAGATTTTATTTCAAATTTAGAAAATAAACAAATAAACAAACTTAGAAAAAAAAACAAAAAAAAACGCCCCATTGCACCATCTTCACCAGTCACCAACGACCTCCATTGCCAAGGCTCCGAGCAGAAGTGCAGAGCACAACACAGTGAATCTCTCTCTCTCTCTGTAACAATGGCGACACTTTCTCGACTGTCAAGAAAAGCCCTAAAAACCCTCCCCACAACATCTCTCCACCACCATCCCCACCGCCTCCTCCGCTCATTCTCCGCCGCCGCCGCCGCCGCTACCGTCGAACATCCACCGCCGGCGAGTATCCAGATATCGGAGTCTCCGGATCGAGTGAAATGGGATTACAGAGGACAGAGGATGATCATTCCGTTAGGTCAATGGAACCCTAAAATCGCCGTCGATGCCTATGTCGCCCCCAATGTCGTCCTCGCTGGTCAAGTTACTGTTTGGGATGGGGCTTCCGTGTGGAATGGGAGTGTTCTTCGTGGTGATCTTAACAAAATTAGCGTCGGATTTTGCTCGAATGTGCAGGAGAAATGTGTTGTTCATGCCGCGTGGAATTCTCCTACAGGTTCGGATTTGTTTTCTTTCGCTCGTTTTGAATTTTAATTGGAATTCGTGAAATTAGGGTTGATTTGTTTGTAAATAGGGGATTTTGGTCGGTTTTGTATGTGGTATTGTGATTGTGGTGATCATTTTTTTGCTAGTTTTGATTGGAATTCGTGAAATTAGGGTTTATTGTTAGTGAGTTGGGCGTTTTAGTTGGTTTTGGATGTGGTATTGTGATTGTGGTGGTCATTTGATTGGAATTCGTGAAATTAGGGTTGATTTGTTAGTGAATTGGGGATTTTAGTCGGTTTTGGATGTGGTATTGTGATTGTGGTGATCGGTTTTTTGCTTGTTTTGATTGGAATTCGTGAAATTAGGGTTGATTGTTAGTGAGTTGGGCATTTTAGTTGGTTTTGGATGTGGTATTGTGATTGTGGTGATCATGCTCGATTGTGCAGGAGAAATGTGTTGTTCATGCTTCATGGTCTTCTCCTACAGGTTTGAATTGGTCTTTTCTTCGCTTGTTTTGATTGGAATTCGTCAAATTAGGGTTGATTGTTGGTGAATTGGGAAATTTAGTTGTTTTTGGATGTGGTATTGTGATTGTGGTGATCATTTGGTAAGGAAGAGGGGAAATCGAAGATGTTATGGAACTTTAGATTGGGTAATTCTTACAAGATTGCTTGACTCTGAGTTCAAATATAACACACTGGATTAGGATTTCATGAAATTGTGTTTGTAATGCAAGATTGGGATTACTGATCCATGCTATTAGAATTTGGATCTTACCTACCAGGTATCAAGTAGCAAAAATCTTGCAGTGTGTTTGGACTAAAGGAAATGATGAAAGGATATAGTTGTAATGATAGTGATGTGTTCTTGTGTTTGCTTACACATGGTTGAGAGGAAAAACACTAAAACTAGAACCGATGCTCCAAAATCCTGCCTTGGGCAAGATGTGGAGGGGTCGAATATAACAGTCTTACCCCTAAATTTTGCAATTTAGAGAGGTTGGTTTAGATTTAGTAATTGTTCACTACCTATTACCCATGGCGGAAAAGGAGTTGGTTTATTGGGGCATTTTACTTCAGTCCATTTCAATCTCAGTTGAAAAAAGTAATATTTTTCAATTATCTAGATTATGGACATAAAGGTTGGACTTGGGAGGAGAAGAAAACTATTTTTCGCATCCCGTGTTGTATTTGGGACTTGGGAGTACTAACCAAGAGCAAGTGGAAGTGGGATATACACAGGTGAGTGTTATCTCCCTTCCCCACATGGGTATCATGCTGTCACTCATTAGACAAATGAAGTAGAGAGGGGTCAGATTAAAGGGTATGAATTTTTATACTGAACATAGTTATGTGTACCAAAGATTATAACCCTACTAGTTATAGTTACCGGGAACGCTACGTACACCTATGACCCGCGTTCCCAAGCATTCCGAAGTCGAAACTAGACTAAATTTGTGTAAAAATTAGCGACCTACGTTCCGGGGCTAACGACCCAGAAGTGTTCCCGGTAAATATGCTCCTCTCTTCTATGATGGCGGTGGTATAGTGTTCCTCGGTAACCCTCTAGAAAGGAAAAAACCAGGCAAGTGAGTGCACAGAAGTGTTCCTGGTACTATAGTGTCTCCACTCTCCAAGATGTTGGGATAGCTGTTCATGAGTGCACAGTCAGATAAAGGAATTTTCACAAACAATATCTTCATTATGGGGCGATCATGTATTTTAAGACATGACCAAACTTTCCCTGTAATTTACTTGTGGATATTTTTCCCGTGTTAGTAAAAGCATTATCTGGGGTACAATTAGTCATAGGGGAGGAAGTCATGATTTAGAGGGAGATGATACTGATATGCCCTCTGTGGTATATTTCTAATTGAAAAGTTACTCACTATGGAGGCTAATTCAGAACAAAGGACCTTCCATATATTTCAGGAAAAAGGCTTATAGTACAACCATATTGGAGCAATACTGCAAAGCTATGTTACTCCGACTCTTCATTTTCCTTGTCGGAGCCTTGATACCCGGACAAGGGTATGACACTTACACTTCAAATTACAATGAAAATGTGAAATTTCTTTAAAATAGCTGAGTCCGACACCTGTATCCGTGTCCGATATGGACACGCGTACCCGAGTCTGAGTAACATAGCTGCAAAGTCTCAGCTAGCATAGCCAGACAGTTGGATGCGCACAGCCTCACGCTCAATAGGTATTTGTTGTACAGTACAAAAATTGGCTTTCAATATGAAAACTACAAAGCCTGAGCTAGCATAGCCAGATAGTTGGGTATATATTTATGGCTGAAGGGCTTGCAAACCCCCCCCCCCCCCCCCAAAAAAAAAAACAAAAAAAAGGAAAAAAGAGAAAGGAAAAAATGAAAACTCCAAATCCTTCCCTAGCAGGTATGGAGGTGTCGGATGTGGCGGTTTTGACCCTAAATTCTGTTATTTAGAGAGATTGGTTCCAATAGACCAAAATTTAGGAATCGTTCGCTACCTACAACCTCATGGAAAAGAAGCATAGGAGGTTTGATGAGGCATTGTATTTCCTTTCCTAGCATGCCATGTCAAACCATATGAACATTTCCATGGCTGCCTATTCTTCATATCTTTACCATTTTCTCTACCTTGATTTAGGGCTCTCTCGTTAGTCGTTTGTGTCCCTTTTGGTAACCTGAACTTCGTAACACAAATTTAACCTATAGCCTCTCCTCATAATTGTTCAGGTCTACCAGCCCATACATCCATCGATAGATACGTGACCATCGGTGCGTACTGTCTACTGAGGTCCTGCACAATCGAGCCAGAGTGCATAATAGGGCAGCATTCAGTCCTAATGGAAGGTTCCATCGTAGAGACCCACTCCATCCTCGAAGCGGGCTCGGTGGTTCCTCCGGGAAGAATCATTCCCTCCAGTGAACTCTGGGCCGGCAACCCGGCCCGGTTCGTGAGAACCCTGACCCACGAAGAGACTCTCGAGATCCCCAAGCTAGCAGTTGCCATCAATGATCTGAGCAGAAGTCATTTCTCTGAGTTCCTCCCTTACTCCACCGTGTACTTGGAGGTCGAGAAGCTCAAGAAGCAGTTCGGTATCAATATTTGAAGCCATTTTTGTTTTCTTTTTTGTGGGTTTTTTTAATACATGGTTCCCCTCCTTGAATAATGGAGCTTCTTGACTCGGTTCCAATTCTTTTGGTATTCGATATTCTGAGCAAATGCTCTCGGAGTTCTAGTTGATTGATCAGTGAGTGAATTGGTAATACGTCTGTAACATGGATCTTACTGTGTAATTTATAGCATTTTTGGACCGTATTGGATGGCTCTAGTTGTAAGTTTTGCCATGATAATGCTAATATAACTGCAATTTTTCGCTTCTGCTGGTTTAGTTGATTGACGATCCATTGTTTATGCTAATCGATGATTCATTGTCATTCGATTTGAATCGGCTATTGGAGCTCAAAACCCAGAATTTTCTCCAATAGTAGTCAATCAAGATATGAGATATCAACAAAGAACTGAGGTAGCAAGTTTATGGAGAAAAACAATAAACTTCCATAATACATTGGTCAGCACAAACCTATATGTTGCATAAAACCAAAGATACTGTATGCTTGGTCTTGTTTCTTTCATCTTTTGTTCCCTACAAGTTCAGTTTTGAGAATAAGTTTAGCCAAAATGAGCTGAAAAAATTAGCTTAGTTTTATACTTGTGCTTGTTGAATTTGTATCATAGATGTTATAGGATTTTATCTAGAGAAATTGTTCATTACATTGCATACTACATACACTAAAAAAATGTCAAATAAATTAGCTTTGGAAATTAGAATTGTACATCCCGTCCATGTATATTATTGACCATTATAGAAGTAGCTTAGTGGCAGAAATGAAAGGTAAGTTTTGTATACATTATACTTTTTGTGGTAAAACCCTACCCGGGATCTTTACATACATGGACGCTTTGTGCACCGATCTGCCTTATAGGAGTAATTTAGTGAACCTTTCATCAACGGGTATGAATTCAAACCTTGTTAGACAAGTTTGATTATACATCATTGTTAAAAAAATACTTCAAACATTAACAATATCAATTGTTTCAATGTCAGAAGTAAGATTGGTACAAGTAGCAAAAATTTTGAAAGATAGTTGTATATTATCACGATTTTCAAAAAGAAAAAAACAAAAAACCTTACCTTATCACTAAGCAACAACACCTTTTCATATTTTATGGAACATGTATAAACACATGACATGAGTCTTTTATAAAATATGACCAAACAAATAGGTCTCCATGAACTAATCCAAGACATGCCATCTCTTAATTTAATTAACTTAATTAGCTTAGCTACATGGTGGAAGAATAATTAATCACTTGACCTAACAGATAATATGTAATTTAATGCATGAATGAAGCACTTGACTAGTGAATGGTGGATGGCTTATATATCAATACATTAATTATATGATTAATTAGATGTAAATGGTGCAATTAGGCACTACAAGTACATGGGCATATATAGGGTGAGTGTACTTTTTGTATTATGCAACATTAGTTGGCAGCTTGGAATGGATTGGAATGCATTCATGTAGAGCCGGCAAAACTTTGTCAGATCCGAAATATTCGAATTGTCTGACCCGGAAAAATTTGGGTCTAGAAATAGAATTTTCATCTGAATTTTGATATTTAACCGAATTGACTGAATATTTGGACATAAAGTTTCTCTTTTTATTGTCTGAACTCGATTTTAGCTTCGTCCAAATTATCCGACACGAAATAAAATTGCGCCCATATATGATTTTTTTCATTTGAATCTTGACATTAACCGAATTTGTCCGACCTTTTTGCGGGGGCCACATATGAATTTGTTAAACTAATTTGATGTACATCGTCTTCATCAATTTTCACGTGGTTAGGTACCTTTTAAGCAATTATTATTGGCTTTACACTTGAAATGTGGGAAATTGGAGTATTGGAGAAGCAATTAATGTGCAAAAATCTTGCCCACCCCCAGCCCCCAATGAGAAAAGTAACTTGGAAATACTCCCTCCGGTCCAGATTAATTGTCATTTTGTCTAATTTTGATCACTAATTATTCATAAATTACAATAAATTACAATATAAAATTACCTCCATTATAATTGTTAGGAAAATATCTTTCTAATGATGGTAATTTCATATTGTAACTCAATATAATATATGAGTAATTAACAGTAAAAAAAATTAGTCAAAAATTCTCTAATGATTCAAATTTTCTTCAAACTTGAGATCATATTTTATGGAAACAAGTTTTAGACAACTTGGACTAATTTGTGTGTTTTGCTTTGAAACTTTCTCTAAAATATGTACCTTTTGAAGTAAAATTGAAGGTTGAATCACTCAAAACAAATGTATTAGTTGTAAGACAAGAAATAATTCATGCAAAACATGAATATTATTAGTACCAAACACATAATTGAGGATGATAATGCTAATTTTAAGCCTTGTTGTCTCCCTAAAATACTAAAAATATTTGAGGCTAAAAATTAAACAAATCTCTTCCCAATTAATGCAACAATATAATGCAATCTTTGCTTTCATCATCCACTACGTACGTGTGTCTTTAATTTGTTGATCATGAAATACCAATTAAGATTCCAATAATAAATAAAATAAGATTTTCTCCCTTTTTTGAATGTCATACTTATACCAAGAACAAGACATCTCAACCACTCTCTATCTCCTCCCACTAACCCAATTCCTATTTAGTAGTTTACTCCCCCTATATATTTCTTAAGCTTCCTAATTAGCCTCTAATCTAAGAAAGAAATCTTCATCTCTTTTTCTCTATATTGAGTCACAAAAGTTTTGCTAGTTTCTCTCTTGATCTTATACTCAAATTACATCATATATATACAGAGGGGTCTACACTGAATGTTATTGTTCGCCGTCACTTTGTTTTAAAGGTAGGTAAGTTCGGGAATGTTAAGGTCGGGCGAAGATGTTGGAACGGCTCAATCAAATTAAAACTTCCCGGCGATTTAGGGGATACTGGGTCCTTCTAACTTGATTGAGCCGTGCCAATATCAATCTCTGCCCTCTTTCATACCGCTAAGGTTAGTCTTGATGGAAGCAAAGTATTTTTCATCAGTTAAAATTATGGGGCTGATGGGTCATATTTGTAATGAACAATTTGGTATTTGGTATGTTAAATTTGCTGGTAGTTACCTCTAAAATAGGGGCACAATGGGCAGGCCAAATTTACCCGATTTTTTTTTAAAAAAATCTTTGCCCTCTTTTGAAATGCATTTTTTTCACTCGTTCTCTTTGCTCAGTCATTAAGATACTTTTTCCAAGAGTTTGTACCTCAATAACATAGGGATCGAAGTTAGGAATTGTATCCTCCTCGCCAGGATTTAAACTTTGTCTGCCTATTTTCAAGACAAGCAATTTGATGCTTGTCATACCTCATTCTCCTACCTAAAAGGCTAATAGCCCAAACTTACTAGTGAACCAAGTTACCAATATAAAGAAAAAGGAAACCATAAGTTGCTTCATTTGTAGTTTGAGTAGTACTCAAAGTTTTCAATGTTTTGGCTTGTTGTTTGTCCCATGGTAGGTTTTATGATATTGTACATCGGTTAATCTTAAGTCCTACAAGTCGATCGATAGTGTATTGGTTACGAAATGTCTTTCATATGCTTGGAGTTTTCGATAAATTTGACATTCATCGTTTAATTGATGTTCAATCATAATTCATACATATGAGAATATTGAACAGTAAGAAAACTGTTTCCATTTATAATTAGCACTAATATTTAACATCACTGCATTGCAAGGTTGTTTGCTATTACATTACAGCCCTGTTCTTTTATGCGTTAACGTACCCAAACACACCGTAACTTACTGCAACCTTACCGCAACATATCGCAAATTAAGAACAGGGCCTACATCGTTTCCCTTCAACTCAACCATGAAGGTAAGTTTGCCCCTACTTTGTCAAATGTACTAAGAGAATGAGTTACTCGATGTAAACATATAGTAGATAGAACTGTATGGAAAAATAATTGTATTATTGGATATATATTTTATCTCGTCTTATACTGAGTATGTTGTATATCTCTTGGATGTATTTTTTAATTTCAAAAGTTTTACACGTCACTTATAAATATGATGTCAACATTCTCAATTATGGTGCATTTGATAGTTTCCTAAGAAAAATTTTCCGAGTTCTTGTAAAAAACTCTCTAACCTCTTGGGAAAATTGTTTACTGAACTTGTAAGTGAAATAATGAGTCTCACATTAAAATTTTCCCCATCTACTAAGAAAAATCAAATATGAGAAAATTTGTCAACTTGAAAAAATTGACTAACTTTCCTGGAAATTTTCTCAACCAAACACTTCCTTAAGGGTATTGCAAATCAATTTGGATTCCCAAAGTCCAAGAATACCCTCACGTGAAACTCGTGTTTGGATTAAGAGAGTTTCAATAGGAGGATATCAAATGAGAAAAATAAATTTTCTTTTATTCCTTGTCAAGGGGTTTCACATATAACAACCACGGTTATAACTAAACCCAGCTGACTTGCAAGCTGCTCAAGTTTGAGTTGACCGGAGCTGAGCTCGAGCCTAAGGAGTTCAGTTCGGTTAGACTCGGTTAAGCATTAACCTAGCCGACTCGAAAGCTGCTCAGGTTCGATTTGACCAAAGCTCATCTCAAGCCTAAGGGGTTTACTTCGGTTAGACTTGATCAAGTATTTCAAGTAGCAAATTGGCTATGTACCACCTCTTTGATTCAACATCCATCAACCTAACATTACCTAACTTTTGTCCAAAATACCTTAGATATCTTGAAATGGATATTCACTTAAACTAATCAATGCCTATCAAATCTCAAGAAATTCACACCATTGAAACTTTTGTACAACACAAACTATTCTAAAACCATTTAGTTGCTGAAATAGACCCTTGAACCAACTATGGCCAACATATTAAAAACAGCCACAACCAAGATAATAGTAGTCTTAATCAGATAGATCCAAAACATGTAAAGTTTTCTATAACATGAATATCTTGTACCCTTAGGCCGTACCGAAAGCAGGAAATATGGATCAGACGACGTGTTCTTAAAATCTTCCAAAAATCATCCGACAATGACTGAGAACCAACCTCCAAACAGGACTTAAATGTCATCCTCCTTGCAACAAGGAGTGGGGAAAAAACAGGCAACAAACAACAACAGGAACACAAGAAAAATGATTTTCATGATTAAAAACTACTTCTTTTGAACCGTAGAGGGCGTTGATTGCTTTTATACTTCACAATCCAAGAAAAATATAATTAGAGGAGAAAAGGTTAATACCAAGTAGAGCCGGCGAAACTAACTCGACCCAAATGACCCACCTGAACTTGAATCGACAAGACCCAAAAGTGCCAAAAATAATTGACCCGCAATAGACTAGAACCCGAAATGACCCGACTTGACCCGAATTTATCATTCGTCAAAGTCATTCGTTTCATCTAAGATAAGCTCATCCGACTAAACTCGAACTTTCTCGACCCAAACATGACCCAGCCCAAATTGAACTAACCCAAAACTCGTCTCAGTCATCTGAATGACCCTATTGGCAGGTGATAGATGTCACGATGCGATAGGAACCCACTCTGGTCCCTAACCCCGTTCATGTTCGTGTTCACACGTTCCAACAACGGGCGTCCCAAACAGCAGCTAACAGCTAAGATCCTTTCACATAGGTTATATCAAGGGGCAAGTAACGACACGTATTTACAGAAAAAGTTGATCACAGAAACAGTGGGAAGTTCGTCCGTTCGTTCTCAAAGTTGCAAGTCTCTGCCAAATTATATCAACACCCTATAACAACATCTGATCGTACTAACAACACGGGCAAAAGCACCAACAACCACGACTCGTAGGTAGTAAGTAAGTATGCAAGAAACAACTGAAAACGCACACTCATCTTTACAGCCTAACAACCTCTACTCTACACCAAAGTTTTTCTAGCATTATCAAACTATGAATTAAGAAGGAGAAGCAGAGGAAGACGAACCGGTCATCATTTTCACCTTTTTCAAGAGCTGCTCCACCTCGCTCTCCAGGTTGGATTTTGTCTCCTCCGACATCTTCCCATCCGACGTCTGTGCCAGCATCGAATTCATCGCCTCGAGCTTCTGCTTTATGAAGATAACCGCCAACGGTTCGTTCTCAGTTTGTTCAGAAGATTTGACATCTTTTTGTGTTTCGGACAGTTTGGTTTTCTTCTTGTCTTTCTTCGGGTTAGAAACTGACCCGTTAACCAGATTCGGAGTCCTAGGCTCCATATCCGTGGACACGGGTTTTTTCACACTCGACAAGCTCTTCTTCTTCTTCCTCTGCTTCTTGTACAGATTGTAATCCGACCCGTTTTTGTAGCTCGCGCTCCGGTAAGATGACAGAAACCCTTTTATCGTGCCAAACGACTGGTCTTTGTTCGGATTCAGAGGTTCAACAGCAGCAGTCCGCATTTCGGACAGCACCTTATCCGAACTGTCCACTTTCGCCCTCAGTTTCATCTTAGTTCTTGTCTCACTATCCGCCACTTTTTGCCTTTTCTCTGATAAAGTAGGAGTGGACCCCACGAGCTTTCCGGCGGCCCTAGTCATCCTCTCCCCCATCCTCGCCACGTCAGCAAACTCGAGCCCTCCGGCTAACCCTAACCCTCTTTGCCTCGGCAATGGACTCGTGTATGGAGGGGACAAATACTTGCTTTTCTTCTTCTCTCTCGGAGAGACTCTCTCTTGCAACTCCTCGACTATGTCATCATTCCCAAATCCAACATTAACGGTCAGTTTTTTGTCCTTGTGAAACCTCTTCATCTTCCTCCTTTCAGTCTTTTCAGCAGTAGTTGGGGCCCCACCACTGGTCTCTTCTTTCTTCCTTGTCCTTGACTGAGTGGTCACAGAAGAATTTCCGCCCTCACCAATGAGAAACTTCCTCTTTTTCCGCCCTGATTTGTCCTCTTTTGGGGTCTCGGTTTTACCACCATTGTCACTGTCATCGTGATCCAACTTCAGCTTTTTCTTCTTCCTAGATTTTGACCCTGTGTTCCCTGAGTGCGGCTCTTCTTTCGAATCAACATCTGGGCGACTTTTTACCTCCAGCTCGAGTTTTGCATCCACTCCAAGCAACTCAGCAACACTCTTCTCCTTTCTTCTTTTGCGGGATTTGCCACCATCCGGTGTCTGGGGCCCGGTTTGAGCCACCGAAAGATCCTCACCATCCGGACCTCGGGGTAAACCTAAACCATCATCCCGCGTTGAAGTATCTACATCCACAAGCTCTTCGATTCCAACAGGTTCATGAAAGGAGGGCAACAAATAGCCCCCCTTGACATGATAAAACGCGGACAAATAAATCTTCATCACTCCAAGCTCGAGGATGTTACCAACAGACATGGTTAGGGCAAACCGTCTAATGTCAACAAGAATCTTTGCCGGGTCAAACTGAATAACCGAGGATTTCTCAACAACTACTCCATCAAGAGGAACAACCCGAACCCCTTCTTTGATCCCTGCATTCACTACAAATGGAAGATCATAGCTTCGATCCTTTTTCGTGGGTGTTCCACGAATCATCATCTGTGACTCGACAACAAGGCAAAACTCCTCCACGGCTTCCTCAACCGCATTTACAAAGTTCTTTGAGCTACTTTGCTTCGACATCTCCACGAAATTCTCCTCAAAGCTTCTCAACTGAGAAGGGTCACACCAAGCAAAAGTTCCATCCCCGAAATAAGCCACAAGAAGCCGCCCCTCATGCTTGTATTTCAAGGCCAAATCCGAGGCATTCGAAGGGTCATATATTCGCCCGGGCCACCATGGATGGCTCTTGATCTTGCCCCAAACAAAGTCCCCCACACAAAACCCACCACATTCCTTAACATCAACATCATCATTTGCCTCAAGAACAACCCTAGAATCATCATCATTGACCTCATCCTTCTTACCCTTTACAACCCGGTTCCTGGTTCGCTGCGAAATACTCCCTAAAACCTCACCACCTTTCTTCTCATTAGATTCAACACTCTTCACATCAGAATCATTCCCTCTTTTCTCACCCCTATGATCATCATCATCATCAACACCATCATTAGCATCATCATCATCATCATCATTCTGACATTCAGACTTCTGGGTCAAACTCAAACCATCTTCTTTACACAAACCCCCAATCCCATTTTGATCAATTTTCTCACCAAAGTTAGATTCTTTCAATCCCTCATCGTTATGAACCCTAGAATCATCAAAAGATTCCCCTTTAGACAACCCTTTTAATGGAGTCTCAGAAACCCTAATTCCATCACCAAACCCTAGAGATTCTCCAGGTTTATCGAAAGACCCATCAATCTCTTTTACCCTTTTCTCATTTACAGTCTCCATTTCTAATTCGCACAAGCTGAAAAAGCAAAACCCCACCCAAAAAAAGGGGGAAACTGTAATTAAATACCAACCCAGTAACAATAAACTGAAATCAACAAAAACCCATGAATATAATACTGAAAAATAATATAAGAAATTACAGATAGGGCAATACCTGATCGAAAAGAAGGGGGGAATTTGACTTGAATTTGAAAGATTTCTGGTTTATTTTTATGGTGGATAAACCTCCGAAAAATCTGCAAGAAACAAAGCCCTCTTACTTACTCTTAGGTTGTCTGATACCCAGAAGAGAGAGAAAGTTTCTCCATGTGTCTTTTTTGGAGGATTTCTTTTGTTATTTTTTAGGAAATGACGGTGGTGGGTTGAGTTCGTCGGGTATGAAGATGGGAAGAGAAAAAGGCGAAGACACTACTAGACTACACTGCTCGACTGAGGGGGAATTTTCCTTTTATTTTTCTTTATTTCCCTCTTTCATTTTACATTAATTATTATTAGGGAAATTGGACGGTAAAATATACCGACCTTTAGAGGTGTTGAATAGTAATATACCGACCTTCACTTTTGGACAGTAATATCACTGACCTTTATAGTTTGGTGACATTAATGTACCTTCAAGGATTTACCCCCTAAAAATTAATAACAAAACTAACCCCCTAATCCTAAAAATATTGAATACAAACACTCAACACACCTAAAACTACCTAAAAATGGTTTGCACCACCTCCCACATCAGACCGTCAACCGGTTCCCCGCCCACAAAATCCTTGAAGGTACATTAATGTCACCAAACTATAAAGGTCAGTGATATTACTGTCCAAAAGTGAAGGTCGTTATATTACTATTCAACACCCATAAAGGTCGGTATATTGCTTAGCGCTGGCAAAAATCCTGGTCGAACAAATTCGAACAATGTCAAAATTCGGACGAGAAATTCATGTCCGGACCCGGTTTTATTTCGGGTCAAACCGGGTCGGACAATTCGTACGAAGCTAAAATCGGGTTCGGACAATAAAAAAGACAAATTTTATGTCTGATTATTCGGTCAATTCGGTCAAAATAAAAAATTCGGACGAAAAATCTATGTCCATACCCGGTTTTTTCCGAGTCGGACAATTCGGGTAATCCGGGTCGGACAAAATTTTGCCTGCTCTAATATTGCTATTCATCATTTTGATTTTCACCGTTTTTATTTGTCGTTGTTTGATTGATATTTCCTTGCATAATATGTTATTAACAATTATATTCATCCTTGCAAAAATTATCAATCAAA
Source organism: Portulaca oleracea (assembly GCA_029582165.1). NCBI lineage: Eukaryota > Viridiplantae > Streptophyta > Magnoliopsida > Caryophyllales > Portulacaceae > Portulaca > Portulaca oleracea. The sequence goes on along the minus strand of CM055868.1, from coordinate 64,694,705 downwards.
AAGTGACATTGAAGATAATGATAATGGAGAGTGGAGACCGAGACAGTCAACAAAATCACGGTTGATATAGAATGGAAGGAGTATTTTATTTTTTATTTCTTTAGTAGTGTAAAAAGCATCGGTTTGCATTAATGCAAATGGCAATTTTAGGTTACTGGTCCCTCTAATCTTCTGTTTAGGCATATTATTAATCCCTTTGTCTTTTCGTTGCAAATACTACCTCTAAGAATTATTCTTTTTTGTTTTTTAGAAAACTAAGATTTATTATCGGTTTGCTTTATAGTTTAATTAGGAAAAGCAAAATCAATGCTCCTAAATTCAACTCAGATAAAGTGTGGACTGTGGAGGGATCAATTTTATCCTATATTTTATAATTTGAAAATACTAGTTCCAATTTATGATAATTTAGAAATTGTTCGTTATCAATTGTTTCATACAAACAAAAAATAGATGATGTTTAATTAAGTGTTCAAGTAATATTATGTTCACAAAATTAAAGTAATGCAATAATAATTGGTAGAAGCATATTAATATTAATTATATTAGGTAACATATTGAGGATATAATTCACAAATGATGAAAATTTTATTGGGTGACGAAGGGTATATAAATAGGTCACAAGTGGTACTTCATACATAATTTGCCAAAAATATACTAGTATTTTTATATTACTCGTGATTCACTTTTTTAATGTGAATGGCAACACCATAGTAAAATATTAGACATATAATTTTCTGAAAGTTGACTATGATTTTGTCTAACATGTTAATCTTATATGATAGTAGTAGTCATTTGCTCAAATCCCTAACAACCAAGGTACTTCATCATGTCTTGTAAATTTCCATATAAGTACTTGTAGAAGTGTTTATTTCCATGTAATGTGTTACTATTTATCTTCTAGTTTGGATGTATAATATTTAAAATTGATGTAATATTAAAATATAGTAATTTGTCTAGTTTATAGAAATTTTAGATGAGTCGAGTCTCATTTTGAAAATTTATGAGGGTCAATGATGATATTTGGATTAATTGAACACTTTTAAAATGTATTTACTACTCACCACTGACAAAGTTTTGACATTGACGGCGGAATTTAAATTTACAACCTAATAAGTTGTGTGTTCCCGTTTTTCACTAACTATACCTACTCTAATACATGTGCTTTTGAATATTTGCCTTTATTTCATACATCGTAACAAACTACCAAAACTACTATTATAAAGTTCATTTGAGGTGTATGATCATACACCTTTCTGAATCCATACTCACAAATGACAAGATTGAATGTAGATGCATGTAGTCAACCCCTAAATGGTTTCAGCTTGTGAGAGGTATGGGTCAACGAACCTGCTTTGGCCTCACATTATCCATTTTGCTAGACTCTGGAAGAAGAAACTTGTTGTACAGAACCAAAGGTAATAACTTGGCCTCAAGATTTATCCTCTTTGCGCCAACAATCGTCGCCGCCGCCACAACCGTTAGTGACTTTGACGGCCGACAAACACCTATCCAGTGGTGGTGGATCTAATAATGATTTTGGGTGGTGGTTGGGGATCTAACAAGGCCGCCGCCGCCGCCACGGTTGCCGATGACTCCAACCACCGACGCAGCGATGTTGGGTTGTTGTCGTGGGAGAAGAGATGTTGGGTTGTTGTCGTGGGAGAAGAGATAGAAAGGGATAATTCTTTTCCCCTCCCCTCTCATCTCTCACAACCACCACCCACCACCACTCATAGACCCATCGTCGTTGGCACACTCACTAACGTGGTGGTTGTTCCCTTTTTCTCTTATCCGACAACCATCATCAACCACCACTCCTACACCCACCGTCGTCGCTCCACCCAACCACTGACACGGGGGTGGTGGATCTAGCGGCGACAGAGGGTGGTGGTTAAGGGAGAAGAGAGAGAAAGAGAGAGAAGAGAGGGATGTCATGGACAATCTTTTTTTTTTTTTTTTTTGGGGTGACATATGCACCGCACCCTCATGAGAGGTCGAACACAAAAAAGTTAGTCAGCACAAATTCCAACAGTCCACGTCAAATTTTTACTGATTTACCGTCACTTGATTCAGTGATATCTCACTAAAATACAATTATCATTTTTTTGGAACCAATAAAATACAAAGAACAGGGATTATTACTGTATAATTATCGAAAGTACATATTATTAGAATCCAGTTACACCCATGGCCCGATTTAAGATCCGGCCCATTATCCAATTAAGCCCGCCAGCGGCTATATATAAATCACAGTAGTCTTGCGCAAAAAGAAATTTGGATTCCCATTTCTTCCATTTTCCAGCCTGATTTTTTCCCAGCAATTCAACTCAAGAGTTAGAGAGAGAGAGAGATGGACAGACTGACGCGGATGTTCGCCGGCGCCGGAGGTGCCCTCGGCCACCCACCGCCGGACTCTCCAACCCTAGACACTTCCGAGCAAGTCTACATCTCTTCCTTGGCTCTTCTCAAGATGCTCAAACACGGTAAATCGCTGAATCTTACTTTCGATGTTCAATCTCGTAACTATTCGATTCTGTGAAACCCTAATTTTGGAAATTTGGTTTTGATTTGGGGCTTAGGAAGAGCTGGTGTGCCTATGGAAGTCATGGGACTGATGTTGGGTGAGTTCGTCGATGAATACACTGTTCGTGTTGTTGATGTGTTCGCGATGCCGCAGAGTGGTACTGGTGTTAGTGTTGAGGCTGTCGATCATGTTTTTCAGACTAATATGTTGGACATGCTTAAGCAGACTGGAAGGTATGCTATGCCGCAGTGAATCTGTTAATTTTGGATACTTTTTATGGTTAATGCGTTTTGGTTTTGAAATCGTTGTTTTCGATTTGAGTTTGTGGTTTTTTTTTTTTTGTTGTTGTCCGAGTTAGGGGTTTTGTGCGAAAGAATTTTGGTAGAAGTAGGGTTAGCATCTAGAAAACGGTAGATGTGGTGCTGGTTTTGGCAAAATGCATGAGAAGATTGGAGAGTGAACATAAATGATTGAAGTGGTTCTTCGAATTGGTGACGACGTGTATGATAGAATTTCTTGGTCCAAGAGGGAGGGAAAAAGGGAGGTTAAGAATGATGACTGATGAGAAGAGAAATTATGAAAAAAGTAAGATGAGGAGAACTCGAATCAGCAAAGGAGAAATTGAGTAAAATCTGCGAGGACCATGATGTCAATATAGCCTAATCTTAAAGGATCAAGGTCATGTATGTCGTTATCTATTTCACATGAATAGGACTTCAGGTTTACGCTCGAATGCAAAGTATTAGTGCCCATTGATTGATAATAATGTCTGAGGTGTCTTATGCTCAAGAAATGATGTAGAAGGCCAAGTGTTATTGCATACATATTTTGGTAGTTTATCCTGACAAATGGATGAAGACGATGTTGGTGAACCATATCATGGATGATCATACTTGGTATGGTGTTATTCTGACCCTCTTAATCACCACAGTTGCAATTGAGAGCTTTATTGGTGGAGGAATTTGCGAATTCCTGTAATAGTGTTAGCTTTTGCCTGCCACAACCTTGTTGTTTAAAGGAATGCCATTCCAGCGTGTGTGTGATTCCAAAATCGTTGATTTATATTCTGTTCTTCAGAGGTGTCTAAGCTGACCAGGTGATTTATAGTCTTTTGAGATGTTGATCAAACTCATTGGCAGCAAGTGGGATGGATATGTTCTTTGGTTAGGTTTTGAACTCATTCCCTATATATCTAGTGGAGTTTCGTTTCTTCCAATTTCTTCCACTTCCAGTCCTGAAGAAGTGGCCCTTAATGCGTCAGTTTTACACAGTTGGTGTCAGAGGGATTTTAATTTTTCGATTACATTTTTAATGTGACAAGATCATAGCTGTCTTCTTTTGGTGCTGGAAGAATGTCAAGTCTAATTTTTCGCAGCTGCACCGCTGCACGTGCATTGTAACTAGCACTTGTCACCTGACCTCCAAAATTCTTTTTAAAAAAACCTAGCACTTGAGTTCTTGGCTCCAAGGCGCTGCGTTTGCATCTTTTGACATGTTTTCTGTATCTGCTTGAATATCTGCTTTGTTTGCTGACCCTTATGCTGGCTAATATTATCTTAGGCTCTTAGCTCCTTTGAATCATAGGAGTGCAATATGGACATAATTTCTGTACTGCTAATGTTATTATTGACTTTGATTATAGGCCCGAGATGGTTGTCGGATGGTACCATTCACATCCTGGATTTGGTTGCTGGCTTTCTGGCGTTGATATCAACACTCAGCAGGTTTATCATTATACTTCACCTTGATATGGTTTAATAATTGTTGAATGCTGAGAGATGCTTGCACTTGACCCCCCCCCCCAGGCCCACCCAACCACCACCACACAAAATACTCTCCCTATCCTAAGATGTTGCTGCTCTTTTTATATTCTCTTCTTTTGTGAGTTATTTCATGGGGTCTCCTTAAATATGCATCTCTCTCTTCTGTTGCAGCTTTGTTGAGATATTCATTTCATATTTTCATAAGCAGTACTTGCTGTGTATAGTGTCATGGATTTGTATTTCCTATGATATGTTCAGTTCTTTCTATGGGGAAATTGTTTTGACGTTTGGGTGACTAATAGAGTTGTACATTTTATGTTTATATGGGGATATATGGGGATAGGGGAGAGTTCATATAACACCTTAATGAAGTGCAAGGGATTTCTTTTCTACATTGACACACTAGATATGATATACATGGTACATTTTGTGATTCATCTCTGACCAAGTTGAAATGATATTTTACTTAAATTCATATCATATGCATTGTCCTCTATATGTCTGAATAAAAATTACCCGGTTTCTCTTTCATGACATCTAAGCAGTCTGCATACGTTTTAAGTTGATATTCTCCTGAAGTCTCTTGCAAACTTTCTTCTGGGGCCTTCTGGTCTGTGTCCTTTAACCAGGCGCAGACATTTATTTTTCAGAATGGTGATAGCATCTCAGTACCATGCTTGCAGAAGTGTCAACTCTTCCCCCTCCCATGCTGTGTGATAGTACATGTAATTTGTATTGAGTTTTTGGAAGGAAGCATTCACATCTGCAGGAGTCTTTGTTGTCTCATGTGTTTCATTCTTTATCTGTTGTGTCCTTTCTGTGTGTGATCAGTATAAAGGAAGCAAGTCGGGGCTAATGGGCAATCCCACTGTGTCTGGTGTCTTGTGTGGCATATGTTTGATTTAGTCAACTTTATGGTCAGATAAATTCCTGAATGTTACAAATATTGCAGAGCTTTGAAGCTTTAAATCAGAGAGCTGTTGCTGTGGTGGTGGATCCAATTCAAAGTGTCAAGGGAAAGGTTGTCATTGATGCCTTCCGTCTAATCAATCCCCAGACAATGATGCTTGGCCAAGAGCCTCGCCAGACAACTTCCAACCTTGGGCACCTTAACAAACCATCAATTCAGGTGTGTGAATTATTGTAACTGCTGCCATTTGTTGTACTGGAGTCTTGGAGCGTGTCTGCATTTGTTCTCCGTCTGACAAGGTATGTTTTCCAGGCATTGATTCATGGGTTGAACAGACATTACTACTCCATCGCCATCAACTATAGGAAGAATGAGCTTGAGGAGAAGATGCTGCTGAACCTTCACAAGAAGAAATGGACTGATGGATTGACACTCCAAAGATTTGATGCTCATTCTAAGACTAATGAGCAGACGGTCCAGGTTTGTGAACACTGCCTTGGTTTCTTAATATTTGAAATTGTTGGTTTGATATGCTTACGCTAGCTGGGCTAATCTTTAATTTAATACTACCTATTGCAAACCGTAAGAATGGAAGTATCAGTTGTGTCCTTTTAATATTGGAGAGTGCGAGGTGGGAAACAGTGCTTGACAACCTAGACTGTGGTATTCAATTGTATTTTGCCTCCAATTTTCTAGGTTACATGCTCTTTGGTTCCATTTGGTCCTTGGAAAAATGAACTGGAAATAATTTTTTTCCCTCTCTTCACTAATCTAGTAGTACAAAAAATCCTTTCTCCGTTTCTTCTTCACCAATCCCTCGTTTTGTCTTCTCCGTCTCCAATCCTCCCCTCCCATTTAGCATATTTATTTTCCTCCCACTTTCCTCTCAGATCTAGAAGGAAAGTATTCTTGGCAAAATCAATCAAATTCATGATGTTATGTATGTAAACCAGCATGTTGTCTTACTACTAGTGATCTTGTGTATGTGAATAATAACTGCAGGAAATGCTGAATCTAGCGATAAAGTACAACAAAGCAGTACAGGAAGAGGATGAGCTGCCCCCAGAGAAGCTGGCCATCGCCAACGTGGGAAGGCAAGATGCCAAGAAGCACCTTGAAGAGCACGTCTCCAACTTGATGTCCTCCAACATTGTCCAGACATTGGGCACCATGCTCGATACCGTTGTCTTCTGATTCTCGTCTTCAACTTTGGACTACAAACTGTACCTGTGCTTCAATGTTATCTCTTGTAACTTTTACTTTGGATCATCACGCTCAAAATGAGATAGCTACCAAGTATTGATGTCTTAACTCTTAAATCTGGTTTTACTTCTTCTACCTTTGTGCTAGTTTTCATCTTCGGTCTCGTGTAATTGTTTTTGAATCAGTAGTTTGTTGAATGATTCTGAACACCGTCAAGAAATGCAGGGAGTGACATTCTTTGAAGCTATGTTACAGCCCTTACAGTTACAGGTCGACCTCTACTACTACTATTGTGTTGTATGTAGCATTTGAATGGCAACATGGGAACGAAGCAATCATAAGTTAACTCGACTTTTAATGAATTAACCAAAAATTGTTACGAAGTCTAGGGTTACAACTACAGTCTAGAGTTCCATTTCATTTGCAAAGTATATACTGAGCGATGGTAAGGGACATCTTTTTTCCCTTTTTAGTGCATAATGACAACATTGACAAATGGTTAAATCAGAATCAGATAGAACCAACTACTCACACAATTTCATAAATTTTGTGGCATGACTCAAGGAATTCAAAACCATGACCCATTGGCCATGAAGTGAAATATCTTGGTCCAACTCATATTCAACCTTAGGGGTGGCAACTATGCAAATCCATTCATGTTTGTATTCGTGACAATATTACACGGGTTGGTTAGAGTTCACTGACATGTACTTGACTGGTAAACAAATAAGTTGATTTTGGTATGACCCACTTATTCGCTCAAGATAAATAGGTCAACATCAAGTCAGGTCAAACTTGTTTGATATGTTTAACAATTAACATGATCTATTTACTACTTTAAATTTAGTTTGATTAACATTGGATTTAGTGAGTTAATTTAATTAAGCAATATATATGGCATTTGGCAATCTATTAATGCCACTAAGTTCATACAAATTTTCATATACATTCTCATACCATATTATGCCCTTTTTTGAATGTTTTTCTTGGAACTTTTTTTTGTGTCAGACTTTTAAATTTGAATATGACTATTTAATTAAACATGTTAGATGTGCTGATCCATTTAATTAAATGATTTCAAAATCTCAAGCACAAGTGCACAACCCACTTTGTTTCCAATTAAGTTTATATCGTATAATCATTTCGTGTCAGTTTTTGGCACTCTTATATTCAACTTGTAACGTGTTAGAATTATAAGGAAAAAAATTGAATAAATTTTGGATAAAGAGAAAAATATGTCTTTGCTAGAAGAAATCAAAGTTAAATATGTCTTTGATTGAAGAAATTAAAGTGCAACACATTTTAATTTTTTTTTTTGGGTTTGGAAAACAAAAGGTTTCTTTTTTATTTTGTTATTGACTTGCTTGTGCTTTCTCGTTTGAAACCCAGCGTACAAACTACAAACACAGCTTCTTCGCTCAGACTCACTCTGACTTCTGCTTGACTTCTTCTCCTTCACCATCTTCACTTTTCGCTCTTTCGACACTCTTTCAGGTACTCTTCCTCTCGAAACGTTTCTAAATTCCGATTAATTTCGCCCAATTTCATGATTATCCCATACCCATTTGGGTAATTCGAATTTTACTCTTCTAAAAAAACCCTTGTCATGCCCTAATTTTGAGCTAATTGCAGGATAACGGCAATGGACGGTGAACAGTTGACGGAGCAAGAAACCGCGCTTTACGACCGTCAGATTAGGGTTTGGGGTGCCGATGCTCAACGAAGGTATGTTTTGTTCGAAGTAGCCTTTTTTTTTTCCCCTCCTTGCAATTCACTAATTTTTGAGCGAAAGAGCCAATTTTGCATTAGGGTTTTTATGGGTGTGGTTTGTGCTTTCAAATTGTTAGGGTTTTGGAAGGGGTTTTGTGAATGTGTGGTGATTAATTGAATTAATTTGATTGCTCATTATCATATTATGTGGTAATTTTGTATGTTGTAAGTGCATGAAATTTCGCTTGGTTAGCTTTGTCTGATACTATGAACAAAACCTAGATTACATGCTTGTCTTAGCATAAATTTCTCTTGGTAATCTTAAGTAATTCTAAAAAAAATAAAAATCAGTGGAATATCATGACACTAAGAAAATGCAAAGTAGCTCTTAGTATAGTAATGTAATGTTTTCATATTGTTTTAGATAGCACAGGTTACACTTCTGTCATACCATAAATTTCTATGTGTATGTGTAGAATTTCATATTGTATCAAAAATAAAGAAGAAAAACTAACACTTGGTTGATTTTGTGCTGTTACAGACTGAGCAAGGCCCATGTGCTTGTTGGTGGGATACAGGGAACGATTGCAGAGGTATCTCTTCGATTCCCTCTTTGAAACCTAATATAAATTACTTTCTTTTTTTTTTTGTGTGTAATGGACTAAGCAAATGTCTCTCATTTGCTTCTTTTCTATGGAATAGTAGTTAGCGAACGATTTCTAAATCTTGGGTTCAATTGGAACTAGTCTTACGAAATTGCAAAATTTAGGGGTAAGACTGCTAGATCCGACCCTTGACCCCTCCATACCTCGCCAGCTCGCTTGGGTGGGATTTCAGAGTATTGTTTTTTATTTCTATGTGTGCTTGTTTTACGTGGGATCTGAGATTATGGACGTGTATATGCATCCAGTTGTGCAAGAACATTGTGCTAGCCGGTGTCGGAAGTGTGACATTGGTGGATGATAGACCCGTGACAGAGGAAGCACTCAATGCTAATTTCTTAATTCCCCCGTATGAGAAGGACTATGCTGGGCGGTCTATCGCAGAGGTTTGTTGCGACTCTTTGAAGGATTTCAACCCTATGGTTCGTGTCACCGTGGAAAAAGGTTTGAACTTTCAAAGTATCCCTGGTTATTCTTTTCTGAAATCAGTTATTATGAGAATTCATATAATCTTAGAATAAGCTTTTGAGATTATGTATGTGTATATGCTTTTGTATTGAAGCTCATTGATACTGTAAACAGTCCTTTTCTCATCCATGAGGAAGAGTATTATTGTATCCCGGCCTGATCTATGGTGAGGCCTTTTGATGATTTTTAACGATGCAGGCGATTTATCTACCCGTGGTACGGATTTCTATGAGAAGTTTGATGTTGTCATAGTTAGCCGTTGCCCTCTCAATGCTAAGGTTTGATCTGAATTCTTCCTCTCTGTCATTTCTACTTTGTCGTCTCCATGCAGTTTTGGTTTTCTATTTTAACATTTTCTCAATCGTTGCTCCTTTTTCTCAGAAAACAATCAATCAAAAATGCCGAAAACTCTCCAAGCGCATTGCATTTTATTCAGTTGATTGCCGGGACTCCTGCGGTGAGATATTTGCTGACTTGCAGAGTCATACCTGTACACAGGTTCGTGCGCTTTGTTTTGCAGTACTCGGCAATATTGAAGAAAATGAGGTTTAATCTTTTATATAATATGAGGGAGTCTCCAAAATAACGTTCTTATTTACCCTTGCAGAAGAAGGTAGATGAGACCGTCGAGTGCCATCTGCAGTACCCTAGTTTCGAGGTATGGGCCAATTTATTTCAGCTGACAGCTTGAAAATGGGTTTGTAACTAACCCCCGTCGTTTTCTCACAATAAATGGATGAAGTCGAGAATACTTAGAAGCTTGTATGTTGTCGTGGTAGGAAGCCATAGCGGTACCGTGGAAGGCACTCCCCAGGCGAGTCTCCAAACTTTACTTTGCTATGAGAGGTACAGAGACCTTTTCACCTTTTATTTATGCGCTTTGCTAAAATCCCGTCACTTCTTCTTCATCCTCGATTCTTTATCTGCCGTGATGTTTAGAAATGTTAGCAGATTTGTTCGTGTGTTTTCTGGGTTATTGTGGAATGTTAGCAGTCATAGCATCCAAACCTTTTACCTGTTCTTTTCATACTATTTATCGACCCTAAAAGAAAACATGTTTAGTTTTGTTGTGAGTCTAGCCCTGTCAAAATGTTGTCCGAGTTTCCGAATTCGCCTGATCCTGGAAAGACTGGGTATGGTCATAGGTTTTTCATCTGTAGTTTAAAATTGTGCGAAAATTCGGACACAATATTTCTTGTATTTCTATTGTCCGACCGAATTGTTCAACCTGCTCCGATCCGAAAAAACTGGGCACCGGTCATCAATTTTTCGTCTGATTTTGAAACTAACTGAATTGACCAACTCTAATTTTACCCGGACCCGATATTTTGACAGTGTTGGGTGTGACTGGTCTTGTACCCATGCGATTAGGAGTTTGGGACCCTACACCATTGGATGGTATCATAATTTGGTACTGGTGACCCAATCCAACAACCCTGATTCCAGTAAGAGTAGAGTAATGTCGATCGATTGTGTTTTCTTGGACTCATGGGACAAATTTACAACAAACATAGAAATTGCTTAAAAACCCAAATGCTCTGATTTCGAACACCCATCTAAACTTAACTCGATCTGGCGGACACTTTGTGAGGAGTTAATGGACTCTTATATCTGACAACCACTTGCACTTTTGCTGCTCCTTTCAGTGATAGAAAAGTTTGAGGAGTCCGAGGGACGCAATCCCGGGGAAACCTCAGTTGCTGATCTGCCTAGTGTTCTGAAGCTGAGGACGGAGATTTGTGAATCACAGGTATCTTCAAAACTTGTTAGTTTTTCGGTTTAGAAAACTGTAAAGAGGGAAAGTCTAATCTCAGCTTCGCTCGCCGCTGCAGTCATTCAGTGAATCCCAGATCCCTGATGCGCTCCTTGAGAGATTGCTTGCCGGTAAAATGGAGTTTCCACCGGTTTGTGCTATCATTGGGGGAATCCTCGGGCAGGTCTTTGCTTTCCTACTAAACTACTTTTTTTCGGTTTTTTCTTTTCTTTTTTTCTGTGTGTTTGGGGGTGGGGGGGGGGGGGGGGTAGGGTTGTCAAAAGACTGTCTGACCGGAATTCCCAGTGTAGTCTTGATTCGGGAAAACAATGGGTACGGTCATATAGATCTTTTGTCGGAATCTCAACTGTGACCGATTTGACCGAAAATCTAAACACAATGTTTTACGTTTTCCTATTGATCGAACATGATATTGACTCAAATCTGGGCTTGTCCAACCCGAAAAATACCCGAGAAAACTGGGCATCGTCCAACTTTTTTGTCCAATGTCCAATTCGTCCTCAACTGGAATGACCCAAACCCGGTTTTTTGACAACCCCCCCCCCCTCGGGGGGGGGGGGGGTGGTTCATTTTGAGCACGTGCCAGCCTCGCAAGTCAAATAAATGATGGGTCATGCGTCTGTTCGGTCATGTCACACTGATAAATTAATCAACTTTAGCTGCCTAGATTGTGACATGCCTGCCTTCTCTTAAAATGTAAGCAATAACTAAAAACTCTCCCTCACTTACCTAAACTCAATAATCTTAGTGTACTTTTTTGCTTAGATTGTAACAAAAAAAGCAAAATCTCTCTCTAAACCTCTTCAGCCTTTTTCTAGTTGAGTAGTAGGTATTGATCGGTCTTCAAATCTTGGGTCAATCGGAACCAGTCTCTGTGAATTGCCATAATTTAGGAGCAGGAGAGCTAGAAACCCCCACAACCATGTTTTATAGCCGGATTTTTTGGGGTATTGGATAGCGTTTTCGATTTCGATTTTCTACATTACTCGGTATTCATTTTGAATTTGAGCTAATGTGATTGAATGAAAATAATCTCAGGAAGTGATAAAGGCGATATCGTGCAAGGGAGAGCCCCTGAAGAACTTCTTTTACTTCGACGCAATGGACGGCAAAGGCATCATAGAGGACATATCTGCTCCAAATTCGAATATTTGAGACAGAAATTCTGGCCGCTCGATGTTGTTAAACTTGAACACTTGAAACTGCAACGTTTACGGCCACCTTTCTTCTGCCCTAACCATGGTTAATTAGGCTGTTTATGTTTCTACTCTTAGATTATGATGATATTTCTGGGCTTTGCTTTTGGGAATTTTGCTGATTTCTGAGGATGTAGTAGGGTCATATGGGCTTTTGATTTTGTACCTTATTTCTAACTGGGCTGGGTTATATGATTATTTGGTAAGAAGTTGCTAACTTTATGTACTCGTTCGTTCTTTTTTATTTGATTTTGACAAACTCTTTTTATTTCATATTATCTGTCATTTTATAATTTCAATATATATCAGCCTATTGTTTTTCTCATTTAAAAGACGGTTAAATTTATGTCGAAATACATAATATAGTATTTGATATTTGATCCCCGTAAACGTAAACCTATGGAGTAGAAACCAAAAACTGAAGTTGAAAATTTTGTCTTATTTGATCACACTAACATTGACCGTATTCCCCGAAAGTTAGACGATATTTGTTATATATTTATAGTTCAAATCTAATTTTAATCCGGATTTACATTTGATCTAATTATCTAGCCTGATTTGATCCGAAAAAAAATGTATAATGATCATCGATTTCTTGAGTTTAACGACTTATATTTAATTAAAATCCAATTTTTTGACAACCCTATAAAAAAAATAAATAAATAAAGCTAATACACATGTGAAACAAGAGAAAGACTGGAGCCACGGCCCACGGGTCCCATGACAGCCACAGCCTTTGGCATGTATGCAAGCTAATATTTCTAACCAAAATATTTTTAAAATTTTTATATTTTGATCACATGTGTTTTTTTAGTTAATAACTATTTTTAAAAACTTAAAATATCTATAATCTGCATTTTAGATGTATAACTTACAATTTTTTTTGGACCACCAGAATACAATTTTTAGATCTACAAAATACAATTTTTTTTTTGGACCATCAGAATCCAAAATGATAGTAGAGATTATTGCCATACAATTTGTGGTAGTAAGGATTATTAGAATCCAATTTCCCTATGTATATATATATATATATATATATATATATATATATATATATATATATATATATATATATATATATATATATATATATATATATATATATGCTTGTAATGTTATACATTTAAATATAGGAGCGCAACACTCTAGATAATATAATCCAAGTTGGTCAATTGTTATATAGTGAACTTTGTCGTACTTATCTAGGTCCATCAAGACGTTAAATTTAAAAAGCATTCATCAATATTTAGTATAGAATTCATGATAAGTTTATCAACACTATTGCAAAATTCATCAACATTTCAACTAGAAATTGATCATATAAGAAATTCATCAACATTTCAACCAAATTTTAACACAAATTCATCATATAAGAAATTGATCTATTTTAATACAAATTAGCGGACTTAGATAATTTGCGCAAGTTGGGGACCGAACCTCATTGGTTTCTTCAAACACATTTATTCGATCTAGAAACACACTTGTTTTCATTGCGATGATTGTCATGGTTGACAACCACCTATAAGTTTTTCCTTTTTCTTGATTAAGCTATTTAAGCTCTAAGATTCAACATAAATGTCCAATCCTGGGGGGCCAATTATGGCAACACATCTTGTCCATTTATTATGATTTTAAAAAAAGTTGGGATAAATATAGAAGCAACCTCTTTGAAATTTGAATCTCATGCTATCTGTTTATGACTCAGTATGAACTGCTTTTAGGCTCCCACGAGGGCAATGACTACCATCAATGAAAATGATTCCAGTGAAAATTAATATACTACCTCCGTTCTAAAATATTTGTCCATTGACTAAATTTTGACCATTGATAACTTACAAATTATAATGAGTTATAATATGAAATTACCGCCGTTGTAATTTTTAGTAAATTATCTTTCTAATGAAGGTAATTTTCTATTGTAACTCATTATAATTTGTGAATAATCAATGGTCAAAATTTAGTCAAAGGACAAACATTTTGGGACGGAGGTAGTATTAGATTTTTTAACCAATAATCGATTACAGTTTCTTCTTTATTATAAAATTATGTCAAAATACAAAATGTAAGCCTCTTGATTCGAGATGGTCAATAATCTTCTTGATTAATTTCACTTAAGTTACTCAAAAAATTAAATGTAAAGATGTTTAAATTATTATAGATGTATATTTTATTACTTTGAGGGTTATTACTACTTATAAACGGTATAAAAATAATTATTTATTTGCACTTTTTCATAAGTATAAAACTATGCATAAAATGTGAATTTTCTACAATGATTGATAAAATTAGGCTATCGTGTATATTTTTTGACCTAACTAATAACTTATAAATATTATACTCTTGTAGTTGATAAATATATATAATAATTATTAAAGAAAATATTATTAAAAGTTACAAAAATGTGAATTATGGGCAATTTCGAGATGGTTATATATTGATTCAAAATACATATCATTATAGTGCAAAAAGAAATAATTCTGACCAGAACATTTACAATGTTAGAAACTCAATTTATGGATATACAATGCTCTTTACTAACAGAAAAGTAAAATGCACTATGAAAACTGAAAATAGGTGACCATATAAGCTAGGAAGTAAAGAGCATTTACAATGTTGGTTTTTACAAGAGAATTTAGAGATGATAACTTCGTTAATTTTCATGTGATCCTCAAGTATGCGCATTTGTATTTAATTATCGCAAACTATACTATATTATTTGGGACAATAATCTTATAAACATTTTACTTGGACATTAATAATGTATAAATGAGTCTCATAATTAATAATGAGATTTATCATTGTTTTGGTGATGTGGTTCTCTGAAATTCAGTGACGGATCTTAACCTTCTGATTAGGGATGACTAATACACTGTTGTTTTATATGATAAATATAAAATTCATAATTTTTATTCCAAATTATACTTTTTTTTTTTTGGTTAACGGTGGTCGTGGCCACCGTCACCGATGCCCTAGGTCGCCCATGCTGAAATCCCTATCTTGTGTTTCTAGCATTGGAAATACTCTTACACTATTCCAAAAACTTATTTTAGAATTTTCGTAAAAAAAATAATAATCAAACCTAAATATTTATATATCCACACATAAAACTTAAAGATCATTCTCTATATATATTAATCAAAACGAAAAAAATATATATTATTTCATAGATAAGATAATAAGAAGGCCAACACCAAAAAAATTTCTTCCAACCTAAAATGAAAGGTGCAAACTAAAAACAACAAAAGAAGAAAATAATTACAGAAATACAAATCCTTGGTAAAATACTGAATCTGCTAGGCCGATCATCCATCCTTTTCTTTGGTTAATTTTGGTGGCAAACAACGTACTAAAAGTAGTTTTGCATGGATGCATGATATGGTTTTACGTACATAAAAATACATGCATATATTATATATTTATATATGAAATAATTAGTTAATAATTAAGGAGGAACATAAATTTGCATTTGTTTCAAAATATGCTCAAAATTATCAGTGGATCTCTCAACTGGGTGTGTATGTATTCCTTCATAGGTTGTGACTACTACCTCTTCATCTTTTGTCAATCTTTGCACTTGCTTCTTCACATTACACCCTGGATGTGTGCATCGATAGTAGCTTCTGCAAATCAACATATCCTTTGGTTATTAAAACTATGCTTAATTATGAAACATATATATTTTTTTGATGTGGAAACGTATAAAATTTGATAAAATACAAAAGAATCAATTTAACCGAGGTTTGATTCTTATGATTTAATTTCATTTTGGAGCTAATTTCCATATGTACACACACATATATACGTGTAGATTGATAGTTATATATAAAGTTCGCGTTACATTGGGAACTTGTTTCGATGAGTGGTAAGGGTTTGAAATCTTCGTGTGCATTAGCTCATTATATGCTCGAGTTAGCTAACAAGAACAAGAACAACAATAACAAATTCCACGGACACATTTGGGTTCGGTCTGTGGGAACCAAATATATGCAACTTTCGCCTGATTCACATGGTTTCGCTGAAAGTCTTTCGAAAAATCATTTTGGAAAAATAATTTAGATACCAAAAGCAGCTCAATTGAAAAGCCAAATAAAAGACTAGAAACCAAGAAGCGAGTTACCTACTTGAATTGAACATGTTTAAAATTTGAAGTTTACATTTGATGAGGCCATGTAAAATACTCCCTCTGTCTCAAATTAATTGACATTAACCGTTAATTATTCACAAATTACAATGAGTTGCAATATGAAAGGAGTTATAATTGATGAGATGAGACAAATACATTATCAAAGGACGCTCCTTTTAGTATAGCTAGTAATCCCTCACTCACTTTAGCTTTGATAGGATAGAACCCATCATTTTCATGCAAAGTATTTGTTCAAATTGTACATGCTTAGCTTTAGATATACGACTTATTTTCTTACATAAACCAATTATATTGCTTCAAATATAAACTACTTTATTATTAGTCTAAAGTTGGTAAATTTCCATTACCAAAACAATATAGTACTATGTACTCACTCATCCAATGAATTAGATTGCATATTTTCTGATTCATTGTGTACGTTGCAATTTAATAGGAAATGGAAAAGAATGCCCTATGAATCTCTAAGAAAATTTTTCCATTGATGGATCATATATGCTTAAAGGAAGATAACCTAGTTAAAAGTAGAACTTCATCCTGTTTTAACAATTTGAACTTACTTTCTAATGGTTTCTTTTAGATGATTCACTTGAAAATGCATCTTCAATTCTAAAAGACTTCAATTAACCAGTTTAATCGGTAAAGTATTGATGTAAACAGTCTTTATAATTCGATCGATGTAAGATTTTTAGTTTATTTATACTGTTTTTTCCTATTGAAAACCATGAATTTACGATTTTTAAGAAATGTTATATCAAACTTTTCCCTAAGTAGAAGCATGTAAGTTTAATTCATAAAGTTGATGTAAATAGTCCCGATAATTCAATTGAAGTAAAAATTTAAATTTGTCTATACTATTTCTTTCTATTGAAACGATGAATTTGCAATTTTTATGAAATATTGTTTACATCAAACTTTTCCCTAAGGAGAGACAATCTAAGTTAAGTATGTAAGTTTAATTGGTAAAGTTGATGTAAACCGTCCCGGTAATTCAATTGAAGTAAAACTTTTAACTTGTCTATCCAGTTTCTTTCTATTGAAACAATGAATTTACAATTTTTACGAAATGTTGTTTGCATCAAAATTTTCCCCAAGGAGAGACAATCTAATCCAAACATGCAACCATGGTGAGACATGAAAACTAAATTTTGACTAATCAAAGATACTCATCATCAAGTTGAACACTCAATTACGTGCTTAACTAGGACATTGTGTTCCTGTTTCTCAACAACCCACTTAAGAAAATCAAATGACTAATTAACCAAGTTAATTACTCACCTCAGCTCCATTAATGCTTAATTACCATCACTAATCATCCTTCAAAAAAAAACTTACCTAGGAAACTTGTTGTTTTTCACAGCTTTTTGGCCATATTTTCTCCATCGATATCCATCATCAAGTATATCAACTTGACTTCTTGTATGAAATGCATATCGATGTCGTCGAACTTTCTTCTCTTTTCCCTCTTTCATCTTCTTCTCGTCTTCGTCTTCTTTGATCACACCACTCGACGACCCAGCTTGGTTGTTGTTGTTGTTGTTGTTGTTGCTGCTGCTATTGTTGTTGTTGTTGATGATGATTTCTCTCTTCATTCCTTGGAAGATCTCATGTTGAGTGTGAAACAAGTTAGGGTTTGGGGGATTGAACAACAAGTCTGTTGAGAAGGGAAAATTTCCCATTGGTGTTGTTGAGTAGGGAGATGTCATGGTTGGATTATTCTCCATTGTAGAAGCTAGAGAGAGAAATAGAGAGATGTAGAGAGAGAAAGAGATGTAGAGAGAGAGAGAGAGAGAGAGAATTTTGAAGAAGAATATGAACATATTTTTGTCATTTAAGCAGTCATAAAAGGTGGAATTTTGATGTGAGGGGAGGAAAAAAAGAAGGGGGGTAGGCGGCTAAGTGTCCATTGGAAAATTTAATTTGTACGTACGTGTGTATTTGATGTGTCATCTGGTCCATATGCACTATGTACTACCTTCATTTTTATTTATTTGTCACCTAAAAAATGGTGTTAAAAATTTTAACCGTTAATATCTTAATTTGTATAATGATTCATCATACAAAATTGATATCATTGGATTTGTAATAAAAAATATTATTAAAAAAATATAATATTATAGTTTTTACAAAAAAATTATATTAAAAGTTATTAATTAAAGATCGACACTAAAAACCGTAAATGACAAGTAAAAAAGAACAGAAGGAGTACTTGCAAACACTTGTGTTTTTTAAATTAATTTAGTTTATTCTAGCTACTTGTTAAAATTTAATTAATTTCGCTGTCTACGTAATTTAAAAAAATAATAATTGACCACGAATCGATATAATATTCAATTATTTTTAGTTTAGTCGATGAATTGGAATTTAAATTTGCTAGGGTTAATGATTTTTATCGAAAGCAACCTAACTGAGCTGACCTGATAGTGATTTATATTATCATTACTTATTTGAGATGACCTCCTATTATAAAATTAACAATAAATTATTTGTCCAGCATGCTCCAAATATTATTGGATTATATTTGAATATTTCCTTTATGTATACCTACAAATGATTTTTTTTAATTTTTTTCCCCTATGTATTTGAATTAATACAAGTTATTAGTCCAACATGCTCCAAACATTATTGGGTTTGAATATTTCCTTTATGTAGAGCTACAAATGAATTTTCAATCTTTTAATTTTTCCATGTAGATGAAGTACAAAAGTTATGAAATTTGAAACTTATGAAATTATCTAAAAGTTGTATGAATGAACAATTAGTAGGTTTTAATAGCCGTAAGTATAACAACATACCACTCGCAACACTCCGGTACGTAGTTTCTTATCTTAATAAGTTTTTCCTTTATTTTTGATGCGGATCCGTCGGAATCAATCTCTTCTTAAATTTTTGTTCAAGGGGGTAAGATTGTCTACATTAAAATCCCCCATACCGCGCTCAAACGTATCACCTGAAATTTTGCTATTGTTGAAAGTATAATAGCATATATAAACTAAATGGTATGAAAATACTCATTTAGGATGCAAAAATATGACAACAAAATACAACTAACGTACAAGTCCCTATATTTTGATGTAATTATTTTAAACGCCCTATATTTTTGACAAATTATTATGGAGTGACATTATCTTTGCGGTAATTATTTATTGGGGACATTCCGATCAATTTTCCGGTCTAAAAATATTCAAAACAATGATTTTTGTATTATTTAGAGTTGTTTAATTGAAGTCAACTATCATTTTAGGCCTTAGTATTTAGGGTTGGTCAAAGATAGATAACTCTAATCAACAATAAATACTGCAATTAATGCTTTATACGTCAGAAAATAGATCGGAATGTCCCCCATAAATAATTAAAACAAAGATAATGTCACCCTAAATTATTTATCAAAATACAGCGTCCTTAATATAATTATATCAAAATATGAGGATCCTTTAATAGTTTATCCCAACAAAATATAACTTGATTTTGAGATATTAAACAAATTTCCGTGTAAAAATGAACAAGAAAGAATCTAAAGTGTTCCAATGGTAATAAATTAACTTGGGACAATATTATACACATACACATGCTTAATCAGCAATGTTAAAAGGTTATCGTGAGCAACAAGTAAACTAATATAATTGGATAAAATTTAATCTAGAATCGAGGTTTTACTTAGCTGTAGGATAACTAAGCAATGAATGGAGTCATTTTAAATTCATGGAGAAAAAGATTGTACAAAAGTAGGAAGATTCTTCCATCCTACATCTTTAATTTTGCTGACTAATTTAACCTAGATAAGCAAGTATAAACTTTCATTATACTACCTCTAAATACATTTTCTATTTTAGGGGATTGAAAATAAGAATATCTTTTTGTTTATATATATATATATATATATATATATATGTGCGTGTGAAAGATTCTTAGGAAAGACTTTTCTGAGAAACATTTTCCGCAGCCGGGAAAAGACTTTCCCTATGAATCCTTAGGAAAGTGCTCACCGAGCTTAAGAATGAAATAATAGACCCACACGCTAAAACCTTTTCATTTATTTACCATGCACAATCAAATATAAGAAAGTTTGTCAACTTAAAAAAGTTGATTAACTTTCCAGTGAATATTTTGGAATCAAACGTCGTCTAAGAATAAACATTTCATCCACACGGGACATTATGGGAATAACTACTACTACGGATTAGCAAATTATATGGGAGGTGTTATGCAAGGTCCGAACTAGAATCAATTGAAGGTCTAGTCTTGAAAGCAGATCCGCCACAACGTACGAGTCTCCAAAAGTATCACAATAGTCATTGAGAAAATTGCGACCATTGTCAATAAATATAAATGATAACCTTATTATATTACCAATAATAGATAATATATATATATATATATATATATACACACATTTTATATACAATTTAACATTTATGAAAAAAAAACTAGATAAATATGTTGTATATAGTTTATAAATGATAATAACTCACAAAGTAATGAAACCTATGCACACACTTTATAGAAAATGATGTAAACATGCTTAAATATAATGTTTAAGGTAATTTAAGTAAAACTCAACACCCTTATCATTTTTATGTTGAAAATATTTTAAGTTAATATGCTAAACCACATAAGGCCCACACTTATCTTATCTTAATTTTAAACGTACGGATAGATCTAATTCCTCTAAAAATGGTGGAACAATTTTAAAGGACATTCTTCCCACAAGTTTATATCATGTTTGCAAATGAAGTAAAGAAGTGATTGAGCATGGATTATATATATTGGTCCATTTGTTTAATTTTAAGATAGAGCGAGATAGAAATTATAACGAGTGGTAACAAGTAAAAAGTATTTAAAAAAACTGTCAATAAAATAGCTATTATATGAACTATATGTAAGAAAATTAAAATATGCAAAAATAGTATGTTCATGAAACTATAGAGTATAGATTTATTGCAATTATAACAAAAATAAGACAATAAATCCAGGGAACCTTATCTATATATGTATGTTTATAAAGTGTTTTATCTTTTTCTTATTTTTGTCAAGAGAGAGGAGAGGATGCGAAATTCAGGATTCGGGAAGGATCTGAAATCTAAACATTTCAAATCAAATGATTTTATGTAAAATAATGTTCTACTTATATTTTTGTAATAAAAACTAACACATCACCCTATTATCATAAATTTATAGTATGACCTAAAATTGCATGCGTTAGAAAAAGATATATCTTCAAACTTAATTTGACAAATATAATTTTACAAGTAAAATGATATTTTTTCAAATTTAAAGAAAGAACAAATAAATGAGTAAATTTATCTAATCCATTAATAAGTAGTTGGGTTAAAGTATATATTCTCGATCTATTTCATATTGATTTATGTCATGCCGTTGTGTCGTGTCAATTTTTATCGGACCATGATAACCATCTTGACTCAAGATGGTTCTTAACCATCTTAAATTGTTCATATTTCACTTTTTTGTAACTTTTATTAATAGTTTCTTTAATAATTATATATACTTATATCAATTATAATGATATAAAACTTATTAGCTAGGTCAAAAAATATAATAATACCTTAATTTTATCAATCATAGTAGAAAATCCACATTCTATACATAGTTTTATATTTATGAATCAAATATAAATAAATAATTATTTTAAAATTATTTATAAGTTGCGGTGAGCTTAAAAATAATGAAACATATATTTAGAATAATTGAAATACACTTACATTTTACTTTATTAGTGATTTTTAAGAAATACAAAATGGTAAAAAGTCATCTTGTGTCAAGATGTTTATCATTTTCGATTTTTATCACCCCTAATATTTTAGCCGAAAGATTTTAATTTCCACACAGCCTAACCGCAAAGACGTATGTAATTAGGATTAGAAAACAACACGAGAAGACGCGGCAAGCCCCCAAAGAAATTAAAATAAGAAGGTAATTAATTAAGGAGGATTATATAATTAAGTAAATCAAAACTAGTCCTTTTCTTCAGGAACTGATTTCAAACTTTAGTCTTTGATTAATCAGTTAGGCAACATAAAGTTGCCGAGGGTCCCAAAAACAATGATTTAGATGCAATGAATTCTCAGTTTAGTGCTAATTTACCTTCATTAATATTCCTAATTTTATGGTTAACTTACCAAGATGAACTCAAATCATATCACTAAAAGTTTATTAAAAAAAATCAAGAAATATTTAATATTCGCCGCCACCTAGCTTGTCTTCTACCTCCTTGTTTCCTAACCAAAAACCCTAGTACTTCTCTATTGTAAGGCATCGTTCTTTTGTGCGTTAATGCACCCAACGCAACGCAAAATCAATAAAACCAACGCATGGCAAATGCAAGATAACGCAACTTATCACAATCTACTATTCACCTCTACTCACCTTTTTATTATTTCCTACCGCAACTCAACGCAATCTAACGCAACCCAAACGCAACTTATCGAAACGCAAACGCAACGCAACGCAACGCAAACGCAACGCACAAAAGAACGGTGCCTAAAATGATTAACATCTCAAAGAACAAAAGGAATTAAAGAACAAACAAGCGGTAAATTGCAGTCAGATAGAGAAGTCTTTAGACAACTCGTTTGATAGAATGGTTGATGAAGCTTATTGAGCGGCAAAGATTGGTTGTGACATTAACATCATTCGCAAAGACTAAGAGACTGCGACGATGCTCTTCATAAAGCATTGGCAAGAAGATAGGAGGGTAAATTGAAAGATGAATCTTAGTTGTTGTTTTGTTTGCGGTTTTTATTCGGATGAACCTTGTTTATTTTATTGTCTTGTTGTTTGCATGCAATCTTTGTTGCAAGACCTTTTGCCCTTTGGGGTTTTGAATAATAAATAAAAAATGATAAACATTTTGATACAAGATGGTTAATAATCACACCTAAATCATTCATAAAATTAAATGTAAGTATATTTAAATCATTATAAAGATATATTTCATTTTTTTAGAGTTATTACAACTTATAAATAATATAAAAATAATTATTTATTTATATTTTTTTATAAATATAAAACTATGTGTAAAATGTGTATTTTCTACTATGATTAATAAAATTAAGCTATTATTCATATTTTACGACCTCTGGTAACAAGTATTATATTCTTATAGTTGATAAATGTATACAATTATTAAAGAAAATATTGTTAAAATTTACAAAAATATAAAATATGGACCATTCAAAATAATAAATGTAGAAGTGTATTAAACTTTGAATTAAAATATTGACTCAATTATAATATATTAAATGCTACGGCCAAACACAGTTCATACGACATACGTTAAAATAATATGATATTCATAAAATGATATTCGACATTGAAGTATAAGACTATTCTCGACTTACAGGGTAGAAAAATCTTTAGTATATATATGTGGAAAATCTTCCTTGACATAAATTAATAAATTATTGGAGGGTGTAAGAAATTAAGCATGGCCAAACAAGGTATCAAAAATTCAGAAAAAAGGAACTCTGACTTTCTTTCCACAATATAATTCCATAAACAGTCTTATACCTTTCAAACTTTAATAGAAGCCACAAGAAATAAGAATTGTTTTCCAAGGTCAAACTTTGGCAAATATGGAGAGGAAAATTTATCCATGATGACATTAGAAGAGTGACCACAGCAATGTACATCCAAACAAAAATGCAAAAGAAAAAAATAATAAAAAATCAAAGCAATGAAGAAATATTCTCTTGCTTTTATGAAGATCTTAATTATATAATTTTAAAAAAATTCCAAGGTTCCAGGAAATTGTTATTGTTTTGAAAGTCTTCAAATCAAAAGAATGAACAAATTTGTGAATTTTAAACTCATATAATTAAATTACAAGTCATCATTTGAGATATTACACATAACTTTAATCAAAGAATTCACACCGATAATCATCATCCGCCAAATCAAAATAGGACATATGTACAACTCCTTTATGAAAGCGACTCGCCCGTTTCAAAGTCATAAAATTGTTGCAAACCTTGTAAATGTCAAGTGTCATGTGCTAAATTTTTTGATAATTCAAAGTTCAATCCTATATTCATTGGATTTCTTAAAGTAGTTATGGTGATAAATAATCAGAGACGAAGATAGTATTTTCTTACCAATTACCTCGTAGATTTATATAATATTAATTTACTTCCACTACCTAAAGTCACATAAAAAGAGGACACAACCCCTTCTTATAAAAGTGCCTCGCCCGTTTTAAAGTCACAAATTGTTGCAAACCTTATATACCCTAAACTTTTCGATAATTATTTTAAAATTTAATTCTATATTGGTGTTCGGTCTCGTTTCGAGCCGAATTCTTCTCTTTATTAGGGAGTTTTATATGTTCTAACCCCATATTTTATTCGAGTTATGAGATTTTTGTAGTTTTGTAGGAAAATAAGAAGGTGACCTAAAATGGCGCCAAAACGGAGCAAAAACTCGCCAAATCAGGAGTGAAGGCAGAAGGGCTGCTCGACCGAGTAGCATGTTGGCTCGCCCGAGCAACGCCTCTGGAAGGTCAGCGAGAATGGCCGATTGAATTTGAGCCAAGAAGAGGAGAGACAGAAGTCGGCTCGCTGAGCAACATATTGGCTCGGCCGAGCCATGCTTCTGCACAACAACGTGGAAAAGATCGAAAAAATATGGCTAAGGCAGTGAAGAAACAGAGGGCCAGTTCGCCCGAGCAAGGGCCCTGCTCGACCGAGCTGAGCTTCTAAGCTGCCGAGGAGAAGTTGCTGAGGAACGAGAAACACGCGACCAGAATGTCTGCTCGCCCGAGCCAAATCCGTTTTCTGCGTACAGGCCGGAAATGAGATGCTGCGTTTTGTGCAACTAACTTAGGTCATTATAAAAGCCTTAGCTGCGATTCCATTTGGGATAATTAGAATTAGCCTAGGTAGTTTTAGGAGTAGATTAGATTTAATTGCTTTCTTTAATTGTTCTTCAAGTTTTCTCCATTGTTCTTCAAGCTTTCTTTAAGTTTTCTTGCAATTGTTATTAAACTCTTCTTTCAATCATTCTCATTGAAGCTTTACAAGCTTTCTTTCTCTCTTCCCCTCTCTCTCTCTCTAATCTCCATTGTTGACTTGTTTTCCAAGCTTTATAGTGTTAGCCACAATCAACTCCATTTTTAGTGGGGAGGAGGGTCAGGGAACTCCAATTCTACTTACTAGTGAGAATTTGGGGGATTCTTGGTAATCCAAACCACAATTTCTTGTTTGTTCGGGGGAAATTCCAGTGTAGATTGAAGGTTTATTGAAGATTAGTCATCAAAGGTATAATTTCTTGTCTCTAATTTCATTGTTCATTCTAGATTTCCATTCCTTGCTTTAATTGCTTTATTTGATTTCATGCTTTTAATTGGTTTTGTCAAAGCAGTTAATTACGGTGACAAATAATTAGAGATGGAAATAGTACTTCCTCGCCAACTAACTCAAGGTTTTAGGTGATATTAAGGCTCCGTTCTTTTATGTAGTTGGTTGCGGTCAGGTATCAGTTTCTACCACACTTCACCACATCACACCACAATCATTACCAATATATCTCTTCACTTTTCTCTTTCCTCAAAGCACCCGCAATAGTGAGTTTGAGTTTAACTAATTGAATAATGTAGAATCTGTGGACCCCTACCAAGAGGTCAAATTTTATCCATTTATTTTGCTAGCTTTCCAATGGTGAGCATGAGTTTGACTTTAATTTGGTTATATCGATAAAAAATGATGTAGATAAGGAGAGAAAAAAATTTAAATATGATGAAAATATTAGTGTGTTAAACTCGCTTTCAAACGCGTCTCGCGAGATTAACAGCAAGATTCTCCCGAGACGAGTCTCACTCTCACCACTGAAATGTTCTACACGACTTCATTTCATTCCCATCTTACGTCATGTCAGCAGTGAGACGAATTTAAACTCACCATTGCGGATGCGCTCAATTTTCTCCTCTACTTTTCATATGTTCTCTCATCACCTACCCCACGTACCACAACTCTCACCCCAATTCACCACATCTTTTCAAATTCCACCGCAGCGCACCATTACCACATCGCATCAACCGTATAAAAGAACAAAGCCTAATTAGTTTACCCCTTAATTTGCAAGACCATAGTAAGAAAATAGAGAGCAATCTGGTTATCTTTTATTTATAATAAATCAATCAATCAAAGTGTAGGGGTTCATAACAAATATCAGCAGCATGCAAGGCAAGGTTAATAGACATGATGAAACGATCATGAATACAATCAGAACCCATATTTATCTGTGGGGCTCATACACAGGGAATCAAATAAAAATTGAGAGGAGAAAATTTAGACTCTTCCACCAAACATTCCCCTTGGAATTTCTGCAACACTATCGGCACTTGCATGGATCGCACCTGTGCATACCAATTGTGTCCCGCTCAATATTATCATCATCACCTCCATAGCCCTCTGCATCATATCATAAATAAATAAATTAATTAATTAATTAATTAATATCGCAACAATAATAACCATCCACAATAATAAACTATTTGGAAAAACAGGTTGAACTATAGTTTGGATAGCTGAAATTCATTTTAAAAAAAATTCAAAAAAAGTTGATTTGAATTCAAAAAAAAAGAACCACTTGAATTGTTGGTGTGCTTGGTTGAAAAGTAAAATAAGCATCACAATTAAAGAAATTCCTGCACTCATTTGAATAGATGATGCGTTTGTTGAAAATTTTTCTTAAGAAAGTAAGTCGACTTTTCCATGTTAACGAACTTTTTTTTTATGTTTGATGCTATATAATTAATGAAAGTCGGAAGACTTTATTGAAACTCATTATTTTACATTCAAACTCAGTAACCTTTTTAAGATCGAAGGTAAGAAAAGTTTTGCTCACCAAGTTGGAATCTGTGTAGCCAACATCAATTTCCTTAGATGCCAATCTGCAGGAGCAATTTCAACCATAAGCCCCATTAATATTACCAATCCTTACCAAAATTAACATTTATCATCTGCTACAAGTTATCGAAACTTTCACATCATCCATTCCTGTCGATTTTTACCAGTCTTAGCTCACTACTAAAAATATGTGTATTACCAATCATTTTTTTACAACCAATTTAAAATGGTTGGAAAAACCAACCATTTTAGCAATCATTTGATATTCCAACTATTTTTCAAAACATTTAGTATGAAAAATGGTTGGAAATTCCTACCAATTTGGCTAAAATGGTTGGAAAATTTTCCTACCATCATTTTGATTTTTCCTACTATTTGGAATTGATTGGAAAAATAGTTGGTAATCCAACCATTTTTCCAACCATTTTGAAATAGTAGGAAAAAGGATGGTATGAAAAATTTTCAACCATTTTCCCCACATAATTTTTTGAAAAATAGTTGGAATATCAAATGGTTGCTAAAATAGATGGTTTTTCCAACCATTTTAAATTCGTTGGAAAAAAGTGGTTAGTAATACATATATTTTTAGTAGTGGCTAGAAAATTACCTACGAATTTTACAGGCCCTTAATGACAAAATTACAAATACTTTTAGCCGAAGTCGACTTTTGGTCTTTCATTCAATATATCTTGTGAATAAAATAAGAAAATTATATTAAATAGTATATGTTATTGAAATTATAAAATGACAGATAATGTGAGGAGAAGGACTGACCCCATGGCGAGCAAAGTGAGAGCCCAAGTAGCAAGAGAAGAAGAAGCAGCAGCATACAAATGAGTAGCAGACCACTGCATGAGATTGTATATTCCTGTGAGGGATGTTGTGATCCCCAGAACACCAACAAGTAGAGAAAATATTACGAAGAATCCAGTCGCCATGTTTCCAAATGGGAAGTATATTGGGAATATCTTCGCAGGCAGTGGAAGTACTGATGCTGCAATTGCATCATATTCATCATCATCAACCTCATTAATTAATAATTACATATACAATATTCACTTTAAAAGAACCCCCCGAAAAAGAAATTATTGGTTATTTTTTGCTTACAATCTCGGGTTTTTGCATTTGGACGATTGGACAATAATAATACGAATTTAGAACCATAACATTTGAAGTTCCAAATTTTTCCAAAAATTTTTTCATGCATGGCCCTAACAAGATTAGAAGTGTATATCTTTTTAGACCAAGTAAATTCGCATCCTCTATCTCAGAGATCAGATAACCATCATCGAACTTAACTAGTCAGGGGTAAGGGGTAAGAAGTAAGTACAGTATTGCCAATAATAAGCATGACCCATTAACCCGATACACAATTTCTATCTTGGGAAATATTTGTTTCAAAATTAAACTTTGTTGGAGAGTATGAAAGTGTAATTACTAAAAACAATTTCTTTAGATTTTTTTTGAGAACCCGAGTTATTAGTGTGGTTTGTTTAAGGAATAAAAGGAGAAAATCGTTCAAATTAAATAAAAGATTGAGAAAATTTGGGACAGAGTTTATAAATAATTCGCTAAAAACCACAAGGAAAGGATAATGCAAAATTTGGAAGCAAAAACAAGGCAGAAACTCCCAATCTTTAGGGCATGCAAGTAATGGAGTGAGATTTGATACTGTTAGGCCCTGTTCTTTTATGCGGTATGTTGCAGAATGGTGTGGTGAGGTGTGGTGGAATTGTGGCGGGTATGGTGGAATTGTGGTGGGTTATTGTTATGTGGGGTAGGTGAGGACAGAGGATGTAAAAAGTAGAGGAAAAAAGTAAGGAGAGAGAAAAGTAATGATTTGCGGTAAAATGTAGTGGTTGTGGCAAGTCATGGCAACCGCAGAAAAGATCAGAGCCTTAAAATACCATAAGGCAAAAATACATATAATTCTAAAGTTGGTAGTGTTTAAATCCAAAAACCCTAAAAGATTACCTGATTCATGGGTTTTTTCAATGGCATGATTGATAGCCCATGCAGAAATGATCATGACAATGAAGTAGAGAACAAGGTTGATGAACAACAGCAGCATGGCCGCTGACTTAGGACCTTCAGAAGCCATTATTTGCTTTGAAACAGAAAACCCTAACAGAGATATACACTTGATCACAGACACTGACAGATCTAATGAGAGCAGATAAGGAGAAAATGGAGTCTTTTATACATGAGATTATGTAGGAGAGGAAGAGAGAGATGGATTCGTTCTTTGCTTCAACTGCATGCTATGAATCTGGAAAGGAAACAGACAAGACTTGCTTTGGTATATTGCTCTTTTTGAAATTTGTGTTATGGGTTT
Source organism: Portulaca oleracea (assembly GCA_029582165.1). NCBI lineage: Eukaryota > Viridiplantae > Streptophyta > Magnoliopsida > Caryophyllales > Portulacaceae > Portulaca > Portulaca oleracea. The sequence goes on along the minus strand of CM055868.1, from coordinate 64,665,154 downwards.
TTGGATTAGAATAATTTGAACTTTAGGCTGTGAAAAGTTTGGACTCTGACTGAAAATAATATTAACTTATTACATTTTTGAAACTTTTAAGTGTGTCAAGTCAGTTTTGCGGCGTCGAGATTCAATTCTGGTTTAGTCATAATAAATAGGTGAAAATTTTGGATTTTTTTCAGTCAAAAAGTTAGTCAGGGTTATTTTCAGCCACTCACATCTGACTTCGGATTATTTTGAGCCAAAAACCCTATTAAAAATGTGTCACAGAAAAGTGTTTTTCATCGGTGCATATATGCATGCCACCCTGTTTGAGTTAATTTTCAGCTTTTCCTGATCAAACAGCAAGGAATTTTGGTAGCAGAATGCCAACCTTAAAAGCTTTCTTCTTGCTTTTGTTGTATGTAACAATTAAAGAAGTAACTCGGCTTTTGTCTCAAAACTTTGGATCATCTGACAACATCATCTGGATTCTGGGTGGTTAGTTCTTTGTGGGCTTCTAATCAATTTGGGCTTCTTTGAAGATACGTAATTTTCTAGTTTCCTTATCCACAACAATGTCATTCGGCCCAATTCATACATAACCCTTCTTAGACTGCAGACACAATCACATGACAGCCGAATGCCAAAATAGTGCCATGACTGAGCCTATGACATCCTAATGTGGTCTTGTTTGATAGACATTTAGACCTAGCAATTGGGTAAATCAATTTGGATTCGAGTCGGTTGGATATCAGTTCAGGTTGACATGTCCAATCGGTTCCATTTCGGTTCATGCACAGGTTGACTTGGGTTAGTTTTATTCAGATTGGCTCAAGTAAGATTTTTCTCAATTGGGTTCACTAAAAGTTTAGTAATCGGGAATACGAATAAGGCCCTATTTTTTTCTACGATTGGTTGCAGTGTGATAATGGTGTGGTACAGTGAAATTTGAAAAACAAAAAAAGTGGTGAGTTTTTATGAAAGTTGTAGCAAGTGAGAAGAAAGAATACGAAAAGATGCGATAATTTGCCTAAATATGGCATGGTACCATGGAAAAAAGATCAGACCCTAAACTACATGTAGTAGTTCATTTATATTGTCATTGAGACTTCCTCAATATGACAAGTCACAAGTTCACTGCCAAAAACTACCAGAAATCAAACAAATGCCATGCTACTGTTGCAGCAAGATCCCATCAATCAAAACCAACCCCAAGTCTCATACTCTCATTCACATATAAATCGATTCTCTTCTACAATTACTACTTAACTATCCTAGCAAAAATTTTACACATTTTTCTGGCAATTTCCCCCAAAATCAACCCTAACTCATCCAATTCTTCACCATTAACATACAAATCAAACATGCTCAAAACCCTAAATCAAAGAAACCAATCCAACATTAACCTAACTTACCCTAATCCAGTGCCCTATTCAACAGCATCTCCCAATTCATCCCCAATTCCATCAACAACCCTTCGAACAAACTCATTCACACAACTCCCTCTCGCCTTGATTCCAATCGCAATCGCAGTTTTAACCCTAACAATCTCCCCCAGTCGCAACGATCCCTCTTTGTTATGCTTCACACCGATCACCGGAACACCTCTGGAAGCCGCTAAATTCGGCAAATGCTTCGTCAGCCATCTAGGGTTACAATCCGACGCGATCAAAACCGCCTGAAGTTTTCTCGGACCCGATTCATTTGACGGAGGCATTCGTTCGAGAATTCGGGTCACTTCGTTCACTCCGACGGCGAATTGCCGCTTCAACCATAACTTTTCCGGCAGGGATTCGTCGGAGTTTCTGTGAGTCTCGATTTGTTTGCGGATGGAGTGGAGAAATCGGGTCAGATTATCGCCGGTGATGATGAAATCGGGTTCGGGTTGATTTGGGATAGGATTTTGATTTGGAGTTAGGTGTTGAGGGGGTTTTCGTCGGGTTTTGGACGGCATTTTGGTTCGAAATTTAGGGTTTTTCAGGATTTGGCGGCAAATGATTAAAGTCGTTTAGGGTTTATTGTGGCTTGGAATTGGAATCGTTTAGGGTTTTTTTCTTTGGATGGAAAGATTTATGGGATTGCTAGTGTTGGATTGAGCAATTATTAGGCCCAATTGTTGAAGGAAGGGCCCAACTTTGTCCCTATAGACTATAGTACAACAACATAAATATTTCATTTGTTCCATATTAATTATCACTTTACAATTAACTCTATAATATTTTTTATAGTGCTTTTCTATAATAAAACATTATATATATATTTTAAAATTAATGGTGAAAATTTTTAAATTTTGATTGACATGAAGATTAATGTGACAATTAATATGAAATGAGGGAGTATATATCAATCAGGCATCGGAAAATTCTACCATTGGCTACATCTATCGAAAAGGAAACACACCGGCAGATTGGATGACTAATGTTGATTATTCTTTAGACGTTGTCAGTGTTTGGATATGTAGCTCATTGGTGGCATTTTCTTTTATTATTTGTGCAAATAACTTAGGGAAATCTTTGAGTTAATATGAAGTATTATGAATTTTTCCATAGACACAACACAATGTCTAAGACTCTACCAACCATGCCACTATAAAAATTAAAATTGCACTTTAATCTTTATCAAATGAAAAACAAAAGTTGCACACAATGGACATAAGTGCAAAGTCAAGGTAGTTACCTACCTGTATCCTGTTGGCATCTCATCAAGTAGTAGAATGGTCAATTATTAGTACAAAGATACCCTAAACACAAAACATGTGAGAATTGTTTAGCACAATCTCAAGCTAATCAAAACCAAAAAGAAAAAATAAATAAAAACCATTTTAAAGCACAAGATTCCCACAAACACAGACAAGCATAGCCAGATAACCCCATGCCATAATAATTTTATAAGCCAAAGAATCCAAACAGAACAAATTCCAATCACATATCAGACAGATTTCTAATCAAATTACAGCAAAATGACACTAAACAATCAAATACTTGAAATTTGAGAAACATGGGCCCCTTTTTTTTAGTGATAAAATCAAGTTCGGTTTGATAAAATAAGGTTCAAAATAAGGAAGGAAAATGTCATAATTGTGCTTACTTGACCGAGTGAGGAAGGTAGTCGAGTCATCTTGAGCGTGAGGTTCATGGTGTGGGCTATCAGGATGGTCGTCGAGGTGTGTCACACTCGCAGACTCAATACAAATATAAAATTTTGACTTCAATTTGAATGTTTTTTAAAGAATCGGGTAAGGTAAGGTTAAACTTAACTTACCAACCTAAATAACATGGCCATATTTCAAGAAAAATGGGTTCTTGATATGAGAAAAACACTCCCTCAACATGATTGATAGTGTACAAGCATTGAAAACAAGAGATAGAAATGAGTAAAATTAATGAATATAAGAGAATTAAATGCAACTATCTTCAATCTTTTTCCTTTCCAAATTGATTTTTTCTTGAATTAGCTAGAATTAGAAACATTCCTCTTCATCAATCACCTACAATACATCCCTAATTTTTCAACATCTCATCTATACTCATATAAACACCACCAAAATTTATCACCCCCGCAAAAAAAGGAACAAGAAGGAAAACAAAACACAACAAGCACTAATCTAACCTAAAACCCAAATAAAAAAATAAAAAAAAATGAGCCCAAAATCATTGATCCCTTGAATTCTCATTAGAATGAGACTGCTGCTGCAATTGCTGCTGTTGATGCTGATGATGATGATGAACACCTTCATCTTCTTCTTCTTCCCCTTCTTCATCTTCATCATCTTGTTGCTGCTGTTGTTGTTCATGTTGTTGCTGATGTTGCTGATAAATTTGACCTAAAACACCATGCCCATCTTGCGAAAGTCCCAATTGAAGCCCAGGAATCTGCGCCCCCCTCGTCAAAATCGGGGTAAAACTAAGCATCCCCAAATTCCCAGCTGCAGCAGGTAACCCTAACCCTTGAATCTGAAAATTCGCCGGAGAATTCGCCGGATTCTCGAAAACCGGCGCATACCCAGCTCCAATCGACGGCCAAATCGACGAACTAGCCACCTGCGATCTCCCCCCCAATCCATCCCCAAAACTCCCCCAATTATTACCACTCACACGAGAATCACTAACCTTCATCGAAACAGAGTTGCCGCCGCCGCCTGCGGCGGCGGCAGCGGCGGAGGTAAGGAACGACGCCGGAATAGTGCCGGAGCCGGTGGCGGCGACGATCGCCGGCTCCGCCTGCTGGAGGAGCCACTGGATGGTTTCTCCGTCGGTTTTGTGCCCTAATTCGCGAGTCAATTGGAAAACCCTAGCTGCGCAGAGTGCCGGCATTCGTATTCTCCGGCTCCTTCCGTCGACCTTCGTGTGGCGGTCTTTGTTCGACGCCCTCTTTGGCGCCAACTGGTTCTTCCGGCCATGGTGGTCGCCGGCGGTGGCGGTGGTTGTCGCCGCGGAGGTGGAGAGAGCGAGCTGGTTGTCGGCGGTGGTGGTGGTGGTGGGGTCATCCATGGCTACCTGAGAAGGAGGAGATGGAGTAGACAAGAGTGTTTGGAAGAGAAGAAGAAGAGAAGAAGAGCATAAAATTGTTGTGGTTGGATTTGAATTGGATGAGTTTTTTTGGGTGTGAAAGGGTAGATGGTTAGTGAATTGGAAAGAAGATGCAAGGAGTGGAGGACCATTCTAGACTAAGATAGATAGATAGATAGATAGATAGATAGATAGATACAAAGGGAGACTGTTTTGAAAAAGGTTTACCTATTTTATGGTGGGTGGGTGCATTTATTTCTTTTTCTTTTTGCCCTAAACTTTTTTTTTTGGTGAGACAAATTCGAACAATGTCAAAATTCAGACGATAAATTTATATTCGGACTCGGTTTTATTTCGGGACAGACAGGGTCGGACAATTTGGATTAAGCAAAAATTGGGTTCGGACAATAGAAAAAGGAGAAATTTTATGTCCGAATATTCAGTCAATACCAAAATTCGGACGAAAAATCTATGTCCAAACCCGATTTTTCTGGGTCAGACAATTCGAGTAATCCGAGCGGACAAATTTTTGCCAACTCCAGGGGGTGGAGGGGGGATAGGGGAGTTGATTTCTTCTTCTTTTTTTTTTTATAGTGGAACTAGACCTATTAATTCGGATTGGATTCAATGTGGGCATTTCATCTTCGTTTAGGTTTTCGGTTTGGTAATCATGTTTGAAAGTCAAAACCCTTCGGACGTGTTCGAGTCAATTTTGAATGGAGTCAAATTCTGTCGAGTCTAGATTTTTAGTATAGGTCGAGAAAATTATGTTCATAACCAACAGTGTTTGGGAGGGTTTAGGTTGGATCATCGGGGTGGGTTAAGAATTGACTAGCCTAACTAGAACTGCATGCTATATTTGTGTTGTAGAATTTAGAAATATGACTGTCATGTATAAACTCTGTATATTTTGTATGGACAAGATTTCGAAATATTAGTTTTAGTTTGTTAGTCTTAGTTTCTTCCTTTTAAACTTTGATTCTATCTTCCAAAACATATTTGATATTTGCCATAAACCGATTATATATTTGATCGTAGCTTTGAGATTGAATTTTTTTTAAGGCATGTTATTTTATGCTACTAGTAATTGGTATGATGTAGAGATGGTATGGTATGTTGAATTTATGGAAAGTGCGATAAAAGTATAGAATAATATGGTAAAATTTGTGTGGAGTGTGATTGATGTAGTAGATGGCGTGAGATAATGTTAGAACCATATGAGGAAAGTGAGAAGATATATTGGTAATGACTGTGATAAATATGATATGGTGAAACGATTCAACCCATCGGGCCCCTATTTCAAAGGAATAACCCAACAGAGTTATAACGGACAAGGAACAAGGATGCCAATGGACCAAAGCTATGAGTCTCTCCTACACACAACATTCTTGATAAGGAAAAATGTCAGTGTCTATGCACGACTTCAGGATTCTAATTACGCCTTTAATTATTTCAAAACAGCAACTACGTTTTACTGTATCTCTATAAAACGTTTAGAGTAGTTTTCTCTCGACTTTTCAAGACTCCTCTATTGCCGATTACTCGAGATTTAAAGTTTACTAGTTACAATCTAATTCAAGATTAAGGTTTCATCATTCTTCCTTCCTTTTCTTTTTCATTTATTAATTGTTCTTCGTTTATTAATTATTTGAGTAGATCATTCGTAATTATATAATATGTGAGGAGATTAGACGCCCCAAAACCTCCTTTAGTATGAACATGATGGACCAAAACCTCTAATCTTCTAGAATTGGTTCACATACTTCAAAAACTTTATTGTAAATTTACCATTACTTTATATAGTTTTCCTTCAAACTTCCACCTGGTTAGTTCCTAATTGGCTGTGGGCAAAGGAGAAAAGTCTTGTTAGGCCGAATTTGTGGGACATAGGCCCACTCTTTTCCTTATCCAACGAGACAAGGTTTTTTTTTATTTGCTCCTAATTAACTAATCAACAAAGTAATGATGGGATTTATCATTAATCACTCATATTCATGAATGTGTAGGCATGTGTAGAAATTAGATTGAAAGGAACTACTTTTCTTTGCAATCCTAGTCCAAACAATATATAGCTCGTCATAAGTTCCAGCACAAAAAAACAAATGAGATGCGGTTATATATATATAAAGAAGTTGAGACATCAATTGAAATTTATGATAAGATTGTCACAATTTTAGCGCCACATATCAATAAGATTTGTATTAGTCATTGGAAATTTGAATTTCACATGCACACACACTCTTTATACCACAATTGTTCCTATATTCACCACTTTAATTGTTTTTTTTTTCCCCCAATTATTGAGAGCCAAAATACTTAAAAGCTCATAGAATACAACAAACCGTAAACAAAACAACAAACAACCACTTTCAAAAGATTATTCACGACTTTAATTATAAATGTCATGTAACATTTTTAAAATTTAATGTAACCCCTTATCATTTTCAATACATATGATCCTCAATTGAGGTAACAAATCAACAATTACTTGAAGCATTCATATAATGTATGGCACATTTGCACGCCATTTCTAACTTTAACCAATGGATCAATATTAACCATCCACTTAAGAAAATACTCCACGAGTAAAGATAAGCACTCCATTTAATCATACCATCTTATCAATCAAAAGGGACTTTTGATTTTTTTCGCCCTTAATTTAGATTGATAAGAGCTTGACATTTTGATACTTCAATTATAGCAATAATACATGGCCCCCAATAATACATAGTAAATCTCTTGATTAAGTATGTCATTGTCTTCATGGCACTATGTTCTCAAAATTACTAGATAGTCTATAATATTTTCTTTGTATTAATGATATGCATACAAAGTTTAATAAGTATTTACATTGGTAAGTCGGGTCACCCATTGAATTTCCTCTATCTCGGTGAAAGACCCAATGGATCCATTAGTCCATAAAGAAAATCACGCGTGCACATCTATTGCTGCTCCCAGTAATCGATCTCATAACATGTGGAATATTACAGTGCAACGGATACCAAATGAGTTAAAAGCTCATTGCTTTTCATGTTCTCTCTATGTTCCCTATTCAATGTTCACTAGACTTTTTTTTTATTCCTAATTATTCATTATTTTGTATTTTCAATAGTAGGTTTCTATTTTCAATAGTATTTTATATCTTTTATTTCCACTATTTTAAACCCTCATTGATATTCTCACATCCCTCAAAATGTTCCTTAAAAAAGGGACATAGACTATTTTACATTCATTATGTACATAAAGACAATGTATGCAAGTGAATATGTGATGGACTCAATATGAAAGCAACAAAGTAGGGGAAGGTATGAAAAGGAGCAAAGTGAAATGAGTTGGAACAAAGCATCCATTAATGAAGGAGGTGAGTGCTCCTTTAGTTGATTAATTAATTATAAATACTCCCTTTACTTTTAATGCTATATCCATTTTTATTTATCTGTGTATAGAAAATTGTGCTAAAAACTTTGACCTTTAATATCTTAATTTGTCTAATGATTCATCATACAAAATTGATGTTAAAATACTATTTAAAAAGTATAATATTATTTTTTTATAAAATTTTTATATTAAAATTTATTGATTAAAAATTAACACTGAAAACCATAAATGATAGATAAAAAAAAAACGAATGAAGTATTTATCTTTAATTAATTATAAATATTCCCTTTAGTCAACTTTACATGCCAAAAATTTGGAACAAACATGGAACACGTTTTTTCTCCTCTTTTTTATTTTAGCTCCTAGCTAAACTAGAGATAACTTATGCATGTCCACTTTTTTTTTCGCCGCCGAAAAAAAATCCTCCATCCCTAGATAAATGTCAACTTGACTAAACTTTGACCATTGTTTACTCATAAATTATAATGAGTCTATATGAAATTACCATCATTGTTATTTTATTTAGGGACGTAGATAGTAAATATCAAGGATGATATTTTTTCATTAAGTGGAAATATAATTTCACCATTCTCAATCTCCTGATTTTTTTTTATTATTATAAAATCATGGTGAGACAATTGGAGAGGCTTAAATTTGAAGTGACCTTTGCATACTTTTTAAGGGCAAGGAATAAAAATAGTAGTGATAAACTCAGCAAGTCCTTGCCCAAGTGATGAGTTGTGTCACTCTCATGAAAACTATTGCCAAAATGAAGACACTAGAAAATAATGACCAGATTGATGTGGACCATGTTTGGCATATTTCATATGAGATCATGAATTATCATTGATTGATTTTCTTAATATGGGTAGTTAGCTTTAATCCCCTTATGGATAATGTATACAACTCTGTGATTGGATGATAAATTGAAAATTCATAATGTAATAATGTTTATTAATGACCATGCATGAATCATGATGATGTTCTTCATGGGTTTGTTAGGGAAGCTAATCTTGTTGTTATGTGTCAAGACTCATAATCATGTTGATAACAACATTAAAAACATTAGCTACTATCACCAACAAGGCAACAAATATGTTGACAAATATATTAGACAATTTTGATTAATACGAGCCAACCTCATGCATATTATTGAAGAATAATGTAAATGAAGAAACAAATTTTGACTCTCCTGATATGAGCCCACAAATTCAACCTCATATATTTCAACACATCCAACCGGACGAGATTTCAATTTGTGAGAAATATCAAATTTATTATTTTTTAAAATTTTAAAATTTTGTATTTTCAATAGTTTTAGAGCAAGTTTTATATTTCAGCACATCCAACAAAAATATATATATAAAAATTTTTAATTGATATGTATCACAAATCCGTAAAAGGTTCCAAATTGGATATGGGCCTCATCAATCAGACCAGTAGCCCAATTAATGGGCATTGCCACTAAAACAAACCACTTGGGCCTCTACTAAACAGCCCATAACATATCCCGCTTTCCCTCTGATCAAACTTTTATTCACCCTCTCATTTTACTTTTTGGAGGGAAAGCTATTCGCTCCCTCTCTCTCTCTACTTTGTCAGTGATTCAGTGGAAGAAAAAATGGCGAGAAGGCGTCTGCAGATAGTCTGCTCCTCCTCCGACGATGACGACGACAACCGCCTCCCTCATCCGCCGCAGCAACCACCTCCACCGCCGGAGCAAGAAGACGAGGTATTCCACGACCTTCCTCAACCACCTCCGCAACCGCCATCGCCGCCGCCAGAGGAGGTTTTCGACGACATTCCTCCGTCGCCGCCGGATGAGGTTTTCGACGACATTCCTCCGTCACCGCCGCCGTACGAAGAAGACGAAGCATTCGACGATGTAGAAGACGAGGTAGTCCCTACGTCGTCGCCGTCGGAGCAGGGAGACCAGATGTTCGAGGACTTTCCTCAGCCACCGCCGGAGGTGGCGGTGGTTGACGGTGAGGTATTCGACGGCGTAGTAGAAGATATAGACGACGATGAAGTTCGAATTCAATCGGAACGAATCCCTAACCTCGATTCCGTAACCCTAGGTTCATCCGTTTCCTCTGCGGCAGTTCCCGATCATGCCTTCGAAATTCCCGATGACGAGTTAATGGAAATCGCCGATAATCTGTCTCCTCCGCCGGAGGTTGCGCCGGCGAGTGATTTTGTTGCTTCTGATTGTCCGGTGAATGACTGTTTGAGGAAGTTGGGGTTGTGTATGAAGAAAGAGTGGCTGGAATCGTGTAAATTAGGGCTTCAGAATACAGTCCATGGTTTCTCTGCGTTTGATGTTGAGACCAAGGCTAAGCTTTGTTTGGCTCAGGCTTTGTTTTCCGACATGAATTACACTGGTGCTGGTGTTCTTCCGCCAAATGTGCATGATATGCATCTTGTTGATCTTCCTGGCCCCTTCATTTTGCAGGTTAGGGTTTAAGGGTTTTAGCCTCTTGTTTTTGTTTAATTTGCATTGTTGCATTCTCAACTGGACGATTTCGGCTAATTTTATTCCTGATAATCAAATATGTTAGATGTTGAAATGTTGTAGTATGCAGGTTATATGAAGGTTAGGCTGTTTGCGAAACTTATGATTTTATGCCAAATAATCAACTACGTTAGATGTTGAAATGTTATAGTGTCTTCTAGAAGTTTTCGGTTCGCTCTATGTTTTACCTGAGAGTGACTGCCTATTTCATATGTGATTATTTGATCAATTATGTATCATGAAAGTTAACTCTTCAGAATTGTGTGTTTTTACCAATGGTTGCTTCATTTCCTGACAATGTTGAGCATTTTTCTTTCTTCAGGTTGATGAAGTGATAAATATTAGCTGTCCTCTAAAAGAGAGGTACAAGGGTGCTCCTCCTGGGCTTAAGAGATGCCTCAAGCTCTCCATGACAGATGGCGTCCAACGTGTATTTGGCATGGAGTACAGGCCTATACCTAGTAAAATTCTTGATGCACAAGCACCTGCTGGGTTCAAGGTTTCTGTGCTATTTCAAACATTCTCATTGCATTCATTCTCAAATCCCATACAAATGTTATTGTTCCATCTGACGTGAGTGTGCAAAATTGCTGCTATGAAGCTGAACTATGCTCATTAGTGCATTTGTAGTACGCACTGATTCTTTTTTGTTTAATTTGGATTTTCTGTGTTTTGCCAGTTTCTTATATGCTGATTTTAGGAAGGCCAAACTGGACTTTCTCTCAGTTAAATACTTAAACTGTTTCGATGCTTCTGAGTAGGTAGTCATACGGAATGTGAATGTCCGCCGTGGACTTTTAATGTTGGTACCTGAAGTATTGGAAGTTCTTGGTGGATGTGTTGAAGAGTTAGAAGCAGCTAGAGAAAGGCTTGTACATGAAGTAAATAAGCCGCCACGAGGAAAAAGGTGTTGATTAACAGTTCCTGATGTTATTCTTCTACATTAAATTTTGCTCTTACTCTTTGCTGTGAATCTTGGTTTTTTTTTTTTTTTTTGTTGGGGGGGGGGGGTGGGTTTATTTGCATGGTCGTATGCAGCAGATCGGTAGTGCAATATGTTTTTGATTGTCATATTTAATTACATCAGCTGTTTGGATGTGTAATCACTTTGCTGGAGAAAACCCATTCATTGTTCCTCAATTCAATAGTCATGTTATCAAATCCTGGGAGGCAAACTTGAACGGGAAGCGTAATGTGTACAATATTTGGTGAAGCAGAGATGTATTTGTTTTTTTTTTCTGCAATTGTCTGGTTCGACATATCTATTAGTATTGACAGCATTTCAAAACCGTCCACTGTAAGGCCAGTATATATGATCCATGCACCATCCTCAGCCGATTCTTGACATAGGATTGTGGATTTGGTTGTCACTAGTACTCCTAAGCACCAGAATGACATTATTGTGATATATGTTGTGGTTAATTTACTGCATTTTTGTTGGCACACAGATGTAATATGCTTATGTTGTTCCAGCCAAGGGTTCAGATTTCTATTCTGTTGTTTGCTGTATTTCAGGCTCTGCTGTCTCATGCCTGCCATAAGATATCTTTCATTGACAGATGTTGGTTGGTTAACTGCTGTCTACATAATTATGCAGATCCAGGACAGGCGCAGTTCCTCCATTGTCAGCCAGAGCTACGCTTGCAGCGTGGCCACAAAATGGTGCTACTGCTAATACTGCACCAGTAAATAGTGCTCATCATAACCCTGGGAACAGGACCAATTCCACATTTCATGCTACAGCTCCATCTCATGGAAATATCCAGGGTATGATCTATTCTCTCCCCTTCGAAAAAAGAATTTTACTTCTTAATTGTTTGAGCTCAAACATGGTCACCGGTAGAGGTTTCTAAGCTACTTCTAAACAAATGTTTTGTATAAATTCATTATTTTTGTTTGCTTTATGCACGCATGGCCTGGCTGCCTAGGGTTTTATTAGTATTAGTGCTGCTATTGTAACATGCTATCTGAATAACCATGATTGAGAATTAAACTTGCTGTTTCCCTGGCGACTGGTGATTTTTGTGCTGTGTACTCTCTGATAATGGAAGTTGATCGCTCTTAAACTGACATGACTGATTTTGCTTTCCTGTTACAGATACTGGTACGACCAGTGGGAATATGCAAACTCATCATCATGCTAGAGAAGCTGTTCAGGGTTCCAGTACAAGACAAGCACATCAGCGCTCAACCAGTGGAGAGTCTGCTCAATGTTCTGTAGTTGGAGAAGCCGCTCAGCATTCTACTATCAATGAAACTGTTGAGTTCGCAACAAGTAGAGAAGCTACGGAGCCATCCTCTAGAAGAGATAGTACTGGGTTCAGTTCTTTCTCCACCAATATTGTTGAGAATGTGGATGATGAAATGGTTGATCACATGGAACATCCATTCATACTAAGTGGTGAGAAGGAGTTGCCTTTCACTTATTTGGCAAGTTTGTCAGCCAAATGGGCTGCAGTGCAGGAAAAGGAGTCCTTTGTTCGAGGAAAGATCAAGGTATCTGTTATGCTGTTTTTTTTTTTTTTTTTTTTTTTATGAGCTTGTCACTGAATGTCTTGAATGACTCACTCAATTTTCTCAGACAGATTAGGCAAATGATCCCTCAAAATTAGTGCCATGGGAGTCCTTACTCCCTAGAAAATGAACTAGTTGCCATGGGTTGGTCGAAATATGAAAGCACGTAGGGGTGTTCATTGGGTCAAACCCGGACCAGACCGGACCGAACTGGACCAGACCGAAACCCGAAATAGCAAAAAAGTTGGACCAAAGACCGGACCGAAAACAACCGGTCCCAACCCAGACCAACCCGATGAGCATTTGGTCCGGACCAACCCAGACCGGTTTGGACCGATTGAGATCTTATTGAAATTTTTCTGATAAAATTTGTAAATAGACAAATTAAATAATTATGTATGTCTATTGTTAGGAAGAACATGTTTTTTGATATTGTAAATAGACCCAATTTATGATATATAATATTAAAAGTTGACAATGATAAATTGAAAAAGATACATTATATTAAAGTTTACCAAAATTTAATCATTGTTTTCCATTTACGTGAATATTATATCAATTTAGGACTCAAAGGATCATTAAATTTAGGAAATAGAATAATCTTTCTAGGCTATAATAATATGATTTTATGGTATAAAAATTTAAATTTTATCATAATTGGGTTTCCGGTCCGGGTTTGGGTTTTTCCGGGTTTAGACCGACCCGGACCGAAACCCGAAAACTAAAAATACTTGGACCGAAGACCGGACCGGTTACCATCCGGTCCGGGTTTGGTCCGGGTTTTTGGTCCGGGTTTTTTGGGTTAACCGGTCCGGACCGGAATATGAACACCCCTAAAAGCACGCCATGATATGGGAAGGGTATAGATACTGATTTCTGCATTTATTTTTCTATTATTTGCCTTTTCTCCTTAAGTACTAGACTCTTGAAACATTTATGACATGCATTATGGAAACCTACTTCAGTTGTCATCCCTTCCAAGTATGTTGCCACCTCCCTTTGTGTTCTTGCTCTGTTGGGTGCACTCCTATGTCATTGTATGTATTTTCCCAATGATGTGACTTGGCTAGAAGCTCATATTGACTTGAGGTTAGTTGCTCTTCATGATTCACCATATACTATAGGATCAGTGTTTGTCTAATTGGAGACATGTTTCCTAGTTGATCAGATGGTTGTGTATCATGCATTTAGTTTCTGTACATCAATAGGTAGTCCAAAGAATTAGAACTGCGAGAGCACTGAGCACTTCCAGAAGATTCAATGCCAACTATCTGGTGCTCTTTTCTTGTCACTACTACAATGATCTGAAGTCTGTGCAATGCGAACGCTGCAGTGTTTTATGACTGGTGTCAAGGGGTTCCAGTACAAGAAGAGGTCCACATTTGACCTTAGAGTTTATGTTGAAGATGGGAGCCTCATATCTGAAGTCCTTGTGCATCACAATGTAAGTTCAGTTTGTCCCTGCTGTTATGATTCAATTTTTGTTGGGCTCTCCTGTGTTGATTTGCTCTTTTTGCCAGTTGGTACAGAGTCTGATAGGCTGCTCTCCTGAGGAGGTTACTGCTGCTCTTGTTGCTTCAGACAAAACTATATCTGATGGGATGAAGAGTACACTTACACAATTTCAGAGTTTTCTGATAAATTTTGAGGTGATTTTCTGTGGGCATCTGGCCTCGATTTTCCTCCACATTTGTTTTCGAGTCCGACACTATATGCATTTAGTTTAGTTTCTGACTGAAATAGCCTCTCATAATTCTGAGCTGAAAGTCGAAACTGCATATATTCTGCCTCCCACCACTGGCCTCTTCAAATTGTCCCCGCTCCTGTGTTAGAGAGCCTTTGTGATATTTGATTTAGCCATTTACTTTCATCGTTTTGTAAGGTTCTAGATGCTTGTCATTGCTAGCTTGTGACCCTGGTCGCCTATATCTTTCTGATGTACCTTCTCTAGGGTACCATGCTTGTGGAAATCAATGGAAGTTCTAATGTTCCAGTGGCCTTTGAGATGAGCCAAGGTTGCACTACCTCGGACGCACAGTTGCTTTTGCAAAGGTTGAAATCTGTTACTTCCGGTCCAGAACATCCGATTAATCAATCAGATGTGATCAATTTGTCACCCTGAACAACTGGTATAAATGGACCGAATCATTTCTG
Organism: Portulaca oleracea; assembly: GCA_029582165.1. Taxonomy (NCBI): domain Eukaryota; kingdom Viridiplantae; phylum Streptophyta; class Magnoliopsida; order Caryophyllales; family Portulacaceae; genus Portulaca; species Portulaca oleracea. Next base: position 64,650,115 of record CM055868.1, on the reverse strand, counting down.
CGTCCGCAAATCTCCCCCAGATTAAGTCCATCACAGTCTTTACCTGTAGATATAAGGCCAGATCGTTCAGTCAAAGTGCATCTAAATATCCCTTGCTGCTCTATCTGGAGCATATCATGAACTTGCGTCTGGTATTGCTCTGTGAAGGAAGGGAAGAAGGCCTTATGGAAGGCGAATTATGTCTCCCTGATTTGCTCCCAAGTTTTGATGCTTTTGGGCCCGAAGATGAGGCGGCAACTGTTCATTCCCATGTTATAATATGGAGTTTTGCAGGTGGAACTGAAGGGCCTTATTAGCATAATATCAGTTTGCCATCCGAAGGCAGGTGGTTAGAGCTCGACACTTGCCCATGTCAGAATATCGAGAGTTGCAGGTGAGTGAACTATAGGAAGTTCGATCTTCTTTTCGTCCCAACTCAGGAGGTGATCGCATCATATGATTTGTATATCCTGAGCAGAGCTGTTCTTATACAAGGTATGTTTCATACTCTTTGCTTGTGTTTAGTGATAACTTGTTCTGGTTGTGTTTATCAACTCTTGATATGTTCTGCTATTATCTAGTTGTGTGTTTCAACTCTCACTTGTTCTGCTTGCACTCTCGGCTCACTATGCTTGCTTCCGATTCATCATTATTCGATGCTACGGTGCACCATATAAATACATCCATTCACACGTAAATGAAGCTCATAATTTATTTATGTATGAAACTTATGCTCCCTATTATTCTCTTGTTCGCAAGACATCACATAATGTGCACTACTTGCTCAAGCTATGAACTCGATCTAGGTTTATTGAATTGAAGGTGGATACAATATTTCTTTTGCCCCAGTGAGATCTAGGACCTTCTTACTTAGCGCTTCTGTAGGTGGGGTTCCAGGTCTGGTTATCAACAGCATGCGGTTACACCACTCTAGTGCCTCAGGGAAGATAACTTTCCATAGGAAAGTCACCCTCATCCAAGATGGTACTGTCAAGTACCTATCAGCACGGCAAGCACTATTCACAATGGCCTTTGCACATATTTCTACTGGCTGTACTGGGAGCGCACTTATTTGTACCTGGCATCAAAACAAGGGGAACAATAAATAATAAGTTCTCTACAGTTATTCTATGTGTACTGCTGAGTGAGGCTTGGTTGCAACCTGCATAGGTTTGCTGGTAACACTTGGGTGTGTTTTTTTTTGAAGGTAAGGTAAGATATGGTCGTTTAAGGTTGGATAAATCTAGGTAGGATTGCCTGTAGGCCTGGCAGAATCTGACCTGACCCGAACTAGACGCGGTCTGCCAAATCTAAAATATAAAAACCCGGAAAATGGGTTATACCGAACCCGACCTGATCAAATTGACTGGTCTAGTTGCCTGAGTTGGTAATATTTGGTAAGTTTCGACCAAACTAGTAGAAAAAATGGCTAAATTTGGGTTGGGTAAAAATTAGTTATTTACCATTTTACCTCTAAAAGAACACAACCAAATGACTAATGTATGACTCAGTTCCACACAGATATCCCGAGTTCAGAAACTCAACTGGGTGCTTGGGGTTTGATAAAGTCCCATGACCTTAGCTGCCTCTTTGTGCTATTACTTGAGAGGAACATGAACCAGTTGAATACTTAATTTATTCAACCGTATACCATGTTATTCAAAGTTAGCCTTATGCGTTAAGTGTCCAACATAGAAGTCATGTCAGGTCATGCAATTTTCTGAAAATCATGGGCATGTTGTTCATACACGTGTCCGACTGTTAAAGTCCTGTTTGGTCTTTACTCTTTAGAGAAGAGAGGAAAGGCAACAAAAAGAGGAGCTTACATCTCTCATCTCTGGATCTAAAACCATCTTCCCTTCTTCTGAGAGGAATTTCCCTTTGGTAATTTCTGATTCAGTCAACCCGGGAGTCGCGATTGTGATCCCTACGTCTCCCCCAAGCTCCACCCTCAGTGCTTCAAAGAACATTACCAAGGCTGCTTTGCTAGCCTGTATACCCATAGGTTAGACCAAAAAATGTGAGTACTGATAAAGAACCGATGATTTGAGTTTAACAAATATATGGTCAGCTTCGATTTTTACAGAGTAGACAGCCAGCCTTGGTGCGGGTAGCCATGACCCAGCTGAAGCATTAACTATTATCTTGCCTCTGCTTCTTCTGAGATGTGGGATTGCAAAGTATGTGGGGTATAAAGAGCCCCAGAAATTGGTATCCTGAAAAACATCTCAAACAGATTGGAAGCTTGTCTAGTTGGCTTGAATAATTGATTGAGAATTCAGAAGCTTTCGTATGATTGAGGGTTCATCGCATTACCATAAGCGGGGCGGCGTTCTTGACATGGGTATATTCTTCAAACATGCTCTTTGTAGCGATCCCGGCATTGTTCACCAGATGATCCACTTCCGTTAGATTCATGCCATTCCCAGAAAAACTGTCAACTAACACACTAACATATTCCATAAAGGTGTCTGCTATCTAACTGTGATCGACGTTTCTATATGGATTTTGCAAACTTTTTTCTAGATTGGTTGATCACCTCTACTCTTACGAGGGAATTTCAATACATTACCAGAAGGTTTAGCATGATGAAGCTATGTAGGGGAGGTGAATATTTGTCAAAAGTTACCAAAACTTCCTAAAATTTAACGTTTTCTAATACCCACATTTTCCAAAAAATTCAAAAGTAAAACGTTTCCTAATACTTATCAAAATTACCTTTATTTACCAGAAGTTTTCAAAAGTTAACTTTTATCATACCATGTATCTACCAAATTTTACAGGCTTGAAATCAAGAAAACCTCCATTGCTATAAGAAGATAGTTGATACATACATGTACCAAAATGGTTGACAGTTTCTTGAACGAAACGCTCACAATCGTCAACTTTGGTGACGTCTGCAGGGATGACAAGGACATCCGGGGAGCCCAAGTAGTTGGCAGTCTGAGCAACTTGTTCGAGAAGACGGCGCCTTCGAGCAACAAGTGCCAAACAAGCTCCTCTCTTGGCGTACTCATAAGCTACATGCTTCAGGATGCCAAAAAGAGACATTGGGTAATTACATCCATGGGGCTTATTTATAGGGTTGTCAAAAAGCTATCCAACCCAAAAACCTGGTTCAGTTTAGGGGTGGAAATTGATTCCCACATATTGAGTACCCACCCATAATGGGTGAATAATACCAATTAGGGATGGGTAATGGGTAGGATGGGTATGGGTTAGTGGGTTACCCATGATTTGGTGTGGGTATCCATTATCCATATACCATTAATCTCTAAATAATGTGAGAAATCGGGTGTGGTCATAGACTTTTTGTCTAAATTTAACATTGAATAGATTTATACGTGTACAAACACAATATTCCTTACATTTGTTGTCTGAATCCGAATTTAGGCTTGTTCGAGTTTGTTCAACCCGGAATAAACTCGAAAAAGCTGGGTATTGGAGACATAATCCGAAGTCGAAAGATTTGACAGCCCTACTTATACATAAATGTAAGGAATTGGAGCAAACCTCGCCAATGCCGGAAGATGCGCCGGTGATGAGGACAACTTTTCCAGCGACATCTTCGGGGAAGAGAGACCTAAAAGTGGAATGAAGAAGCCTGAAAAGGAGGAGGGAAGGGAGGCAGAAGAGAAGGGTGATCAAAGTTAAGGGTGGGGCTGCGATGTTTAGTATCTCATTGATAATGTCCATTACTTCTCTTTTGTGTATGTATTTGCAGAGAGAATTGGAGGATTAGTCAAGGTATGTATGTGGTTGTATGATTACAGTATTACTTACTATTTGCTAGTGTGGTGATGCTGATCCATTTGTGGTTTCATTTTAAGAGTCAGCTGAGTATTGGAAAGGTGGCAGTAAACTGCGAGATATGTTTGCTTGGAAAAGCTGTACATAGACACGTACTATCAAAACATCATGTGTTGTGCTCACTGCATTGCAATCACTTGCTATTTTGAAGGATGAAGGTATGTACTTAAATGGTATTTTAGAGTGTGTCAAATTTTATTTTTCTTTTGCAAACAATTTTTTCCAACTTATTATCCTATTGGTGGAATATTTCAAAGAGTTGATGTAGTTCCATTGTGTTTTTGTTTTTGTTTTTTTTTCCTGGTGCAAATCATTTTGATGCTGGCAACGTTTAAGGATAAAACTGCTGCATGTAATCTTTTTATATCTCGCTAATGACTAACTATAAATAGTTAATACAAACAGACACAGTCAATAGCTAACTGCTAAGGCCCCTGTTTTTTTTATGCGGTAACTTGCGGTGTGGTGTTGGTGCATGTAATCTTTTTATGCCTTGCTAATGATTAACTATAAACGGTTAATACAAACAGTCAATAGCTAACTGCCGAGGCCCCGTTTTTTTTTTCATACGGTAACTTACGGTGTGGTGCTGGTGCATGTAATCTTTTTATGCCTTGCTAATGATTAACTATAGACAGTTAATACAAACAGTCAATAGCTAACTGCTAAGGCCCCGTTCTTTTTACACGGTAACTTGCGGTGTCTTTTTATGCCTTGCTAATGATTAACTATAAACCGTTAATACAAACAGTCAATAGCTAACTGCTAAGGCCCCGTTTTTTTATGCGGTAACCTGCGGTGTGGTACCGCACCACACCGCACTACTCAATATTCTACCACTTTTCACCACACTCCACTACACTTTACCACAATCATTACCAAAATATCTTTTTATTTTTCTCTACTTACTTTTCTTCTCTACTTTTTTCATTCTCTATCCTCACCTACCCCGTCTACCACACCTCCCACCACAACTCATCACAACCCACCACATTTCATCACATTTTTTCAAATTCCACCGCACCGCACCATTACCACACCGCATAAAAGAACGGAGCCTAAATTGGGCTATAGAAAAAGTCGTGTCACTTAGCCCCCCCGGGAAATTTTCCCTAGGAAAGTGGAGAAAATGATGGGCCCATCGTGAAAATTTTCTCGAAGTCAACCCGTATCCAAACATGGGGAAAATAAGTCAACGCGGGAAAATTAACCATTTCCCCGGAGCTATTGACCAACCAAACGCACCCTAAAAGGATATATACAAGTATTCTTGTCTGCATCTTGATGATTTAACAAGTTCAGTGATGCTTTAGAGGGTTTTTCCACATAAGGCCATAAGACGATAAGTTTCTAAGTTAGATGATCGAGTATGTCATGAAACAAACACTAGTTAATCCAGCCCATAGGACAGCGATTATGAATTTATGATTAGATGACGTTAGTTGGATTTGGTTAGAGATAGTAGTGTAGTTTAATTTGAATTACACTCGTTCGTTCCATTCTCTAAACAAACAAACAAACTTAAGGGAAAACATGTTTGAACACGGTGTGAGGAATCCAAATGTAGGCAGGTTTACCTTCATGAGCGAAAGTTCATTGAGGTTTGTTTTCCAATCTCTATTGTCGAAAACTAAGTTGGAAACAAAGATTGATCCATCAATTTCTAGTCAGTGAACACTGAACCCAATAATTTATTCTCTACTCGAAAACTACAATGATCTTGTCTACAAACCTCAAGTAGCTTGGTTGGCTTCAAGCCGAAGCTGCTTATTAACCCTAGCTATAAAATCATCAGCCCTTCTCCTCAGTTCATCTGTTGACAATGCATGAATCATTAGCTGCTCTTCATTATTACTATTTTCTGTAAATTCTCTCCCCTTATTCACTTCCCCATCTTCTCCTTCTTCTTCTTCTTCAAAATCTTGCTTTGTTTCTTTCATCATTTCCTCCAAATACTCAACCCTTGCTTCTAAGGAAATATCCTCCAGTTGTCTGTTGTAAACAATCTTTCGACTACTTTTCCAGGGAAAGACTGCATACATCTTGATTAGTGCAGACATTGTTGCTTTATTAGGCAACGTCTGTACTAAGCCATTGTTTTTATCGTGGGAATTACCCGAGGGACGAACTTTGGAGTCTCGAACGAGGAAGATGACAATGAGGTTGCCAAGGATGAAGAGAGACTTGGCATTGAAGAAAAGAGAGAAAACCCTAGGGATGGAGACACAAAACAAGGTCTTGGTTGAGGAGTATAGAGAAGGAAACCAAAATGGACTTGTACAAAATAGACCACAAGTTAGGGTTACCAAAGGGTAAAAAAGTAGGGTTCTTGGGTGTTTTTGATGCTTGTGTTTTCTAAGGGTTTCAACCTTCTCCATGTTGATTGAATCCATCTTAGCCTTTGAGAGAAGAAAAGGTTGGCGGGTGGTAGGGTTATTAAGCCTTGGCTTTGCAGCTTAATTGAACTGAGGGTGATAAAGGGAATGGACAAGTTGTACTTTTATAGATAAAAGAAAGAGAGAAGTTTAATTAATCTCCTGTTGAGTCTCCCAAAATCAACATTTATATACCATTAAAAGCTTTCCTATTGGTTTGGATGTATTTGATTTGAATCTTTTTTTTTATTGCTATCCTAATATATATATATACATATATATATATATATCTTTTTTCGACACACAATAGTTTAGTTCATCATTTTAGATATATTCAAACTTTAATGGTCTATGTTTTGAGGCGCACCCATTTCTTAATTATTTAAAACAATTTTCTAGAGAAAATAAACATCAAACTAAATCAAAGTGTAGACACGATGTTTGAAAACTAGATTCGAACTTCAATCAAGACATGTATCTTTGAATTACAATAATATATCGAAATATTATTATAAGTATATTTTCAAAACCAAAAGAAGTGAAGGAAATATAGCTACTACATATTATTAAAAAAATATATTAGTATTTAGTTATATTTATACTAATAATGAATTTAATCGATCCATGATGTTGCCACCAACATAGGGGACATGAAAGAAAAAGTTGAGGTAAATGGAAGTCATCGGAGAGAGAGCAAGAGGGACAATTGCGTTGGTCAATCAACAAATAATTAGATCGATGGATTAAGTTTAGTGCTTAACAATTCTGATTTTTGACTGTCATTTGGCACGAACAATAGGATTAATTAGACAATGTTTGTTTGCCCCTACAAACTTGCTCCTTCACTACCCAACCACAAAGACAAAAATTGTCCATCTAAACCCATTTTTCCGCTTAATTAATATATCCATGCTCAGGCGAGATATGAAAGGATCGGATGTAATAGTTTCATCCCTACAATTTTGTAATTTAGAGATAATGAATCCAATTGATGTAGGATTTAGAAATTATTGTTATGTATCACTTTGTGCAAAAGAACTAGAAGAGGGTCCCCAGTCAAAACTTACCAATTATGTATACCAAAAAAAAAATTGTGTTTAGTTTTAGACAATATTTGATAGCATTTCTGAGTATTTGAGAGCATTTACAAAATTGCTTTCTTCATAGGTCATGTTCTTTTTGTTGGTAAGGTACAATTCAGTTGCCCCGTTCTTTTGTTTGCGTTTGCGTTGCGTTTGCGTTTCGATAAGTTGCGTTTGGGTTGCGTTGGGTTGCGGTAGGAATTAATAAAAATGTGAGTAGAGGTGAATAGTAGATTGTGATAAATTGCGTTCTCTTGCATTTGCCATGCGTTAGGTTTTATTGATTTTGTGTTGCGTCTGTGTGCATTAATGCACAAAAGAACGGGGCCTTAAATAAAATTTTATAAAAAGTTGTAAATTTATGTAATGCTATGTAAAAAGTTATGAGTGTGATAGGACTATAACAAAGAACTTCAAATTGCTTTTGGTCAAATAGAATAAAGTTGAATAAATTTAATTAGAGTTCAAAAAAGTAAATTAAGAAAGACAAGAACATGAGTTCATGACCTTAATCCCTAGTGGTGCTATTTGTCTATTTGGGCCTTTGCTGCAAGCATGCAACCTAATGGCCATACTCTCACGTTGTCCATTAGGGTTATTTTTTTGCCCTTGGCAGTGTGATCTTTTCTTTCTTTCTTTCTTTCTTTCTTTCTTTCTTTCTTTCTTTCTTTTATGTTTCATTCTTTTGTGTTGGTATACTTTAGGTTCAATCTTTTTTTTTTAATAATCAAAATCCATAACCAATAGGAAAAATGAATATAAAATATTCAATAACTGTTCATCATAAAATGAAAATAACGCCATCAAAGCTATCGCACCGCCAAAAAAACAGTTACGAAATTGAACAAAGAGCATAGAAAAGAACCCAAAAGGAGACTTTCAAAACAAATTAGTCACGCCGCTCATACAACCATAACTTTGTTGTTATTTATGTGGTCTTTTGGCTCATGAAAATAATAAGAAAACTTCTTCCGGATCTAAAATAACCCAAACTTGAGTTTTTTGCATTAGTGGATGAGCGTGACCAGTCGTACACAAGATGACATGTATAAGATTTCACTATAAGTGTATAGTAGCAAGTTGATGAATATGGAAATTGAGTGAGAGCAAATTCCGGAAGACATAACATGAAGAAAAGAAGACAAAAAGCAAAAGCTAGGGAAGAAATGTAACATTTTCAAACCAACTTTTGACCACCCTAATTGTATAACAAAGTATAGTGTAGCAAACCCCATTATATTATATGGTATCATAACATGATACTTTACTTTTGACATGATCACCCTATAACCTAATTTAGCAAGAAATGAATCTCCATTGTAGTATGTTCTTCACCATCATCATCGTGCCTTCTTCAATACGCCTCGTATCTTCTTTTCTGTCCAACTTCAAAAGCACATCAACGATGTCCTAATTAAATTTTCCTTTAAAATTGACTGAACAAAAGGTTTTCAAGTTAAATCAACTACCTAAAACAAGAGTGAAAGATTGCGAAAATAATAATATTTAGCGTACATCCTAACTGATGTAGGGTTTGGATAGATTTAAATGTATATAGCCTTTGCTCTTTCTCTAGACATTTTCATTTGTTAAGAGATCGATCAAAATATAAGATTGGGAAAGGGCTTACTTAGGTTAATACTTGATCATTTGATCTTGCCTTTGTTTCGAAGGAGACCATGTTCCTTCATCTTCTGCCTGACAAGCTTGTCATATATGTATGCTGCCCCTCTGAATTGTGGTAGCACTAGCCACGATACCAACACTAGCTTCATCGTGTACCATATCGGTATCCTGTTACATAATCAATGGTCCGATCTAAGACATGGGAGAGACTGATATTCGAACATCAGACCTCTCACTCAGTTTGACTCTAATACTAGATAGAACTGTTTCAATCAAAATTTGATAATAATGTCATACTCTAACATAATGAATCAACATTGATCAATACTCATAAGTTAGCACTAAATCATGCTTTATTAAGTTAACACTCACTAACGATATCTAATGAGCATTGATTAGTATTCATCAACCCTCAATCATGCAGGCAACCTAATTGGCTAAACTCCTTATCTCATACCTAAAATGTGACAAACCATCTAACTATCATATCAAATGAAATGTGGACTCGTTTGTTAATTAGGTTTCACATAGAAAAAGACATGATAGCGCCTGAAAAAATTCAGGTCCGAGTAAACTTGAATCGATCAAATTCGGTCAATGTTAAAATCTGGATGAGAAATTCATATTCAAACCCGATTTTTTATTCGGGTCATACCAGAATTAAATTCGGGTCAGAATTGGGTTCAGAAAATAGAAAAAAGAAAAATATTATGTCTGAATTTTTGGTCAATATCAAAATTAGGACGAAAAATCTATATTTGGACCCAGTTTTTTCGGGTCGGACAAAATTTTGCCAGCTTTACATGTGGAGATAAAAAAAAGATAGAAAAACACAAGAAAAAGAGAAGAATAGGTACCACTGAAGAATAGGTTCAAGGACCATTTCAGCCAAAGTGAGAAAAGAGTAAATGATCCAATAAGCCAACCATTGCTCATCATCATCCTTTGCTGGGCTCTCTATCGCTATCACTGATGCATATCTATCATTTCACCAACACCATATATTATATTATATTACACATTGAAAAAAAATATGGAAAGTAAATCAATGTGTCTATGATCACATAAATAGAAACACTTTGTCTTTATTTTTATTCAAAGCCTAAACACTTTGAGGAGTGTTTACAGTCACATAATTTCAGTAATTATTATCAGTAATAATTTCAGTAATTACTACTAATTTTCCTAACATATGTATATATGAGAATTATTTGATTAAGAGAATACAAAACTACACACCATATATTTCTAATTTCCAAATACTGAAATAATATTTGCAAAATTTCCTATTTGTGCTACACTATAATTTCAGTCTTGCTTGACTCTTCATCTTCAAAATTTCACCAAGCAAAGATTCCTTCCAATTTTTTGCACTTAATTAATACTATTATTTTGAAAAGAAGAAGAATGAAAGAATGATGTGAACTTACAAGGGATAGAGAAGCATCAACACAGGCCTGCATATATCATAAAAACAGACAAACCCAGATTCATTCAATCTCAAAATCCAAACAAAATAACCCAGAAATTAAAGAAGAAGTTGATAGGATTGATGAATAAAATGAATTACCCAGCAGCAGAGTGAAGATGTGTAAGCAAAGCCCAGAATTTACCCATCAAATTACTTCACTTTTTCTCCCTATTTTCTTTGTTTGTGATCTGGGAAAGTGTTTGAATTCTGGGTTCAAAGAAGAAGAAGAAGAAAATAGGTTGAAAGAGAGATAGATAAAAAGAGAGGAGAGAGGAGCCAATGAAGAAGAAAGCAGAGGAGGGGGAAGTTTTTTTCAGGTAAGGGCAGTTAATATTATTATTAGTATTATTGTGGTGCTATTTTCCTTATCAATTTATATATACATGTGTTGTGAAGGGAGAAGGTCACATGGCAGGTGGAAAAGGCTGGTGGAGAAGGCCAATATATATTAGGGCCTTGTTCTTAAAAGTGAATAAGGTCACGTTATACGGCTGACTGGCGGTAGTGTTACAATACATCGTATTTTGTCAGAATCACCACATTCACCATAATCAATTTTTTCACATTTACCAATATAAATTACATTTATAAAAAACAAAATTCACCACAACTTACCATATCATGTATGTCGCATATAAAAGAATAGGGTTTAAGTGAACAATAACTATATTTAAATTACGATATTGCTGGCGAAGGCCCACCATTCGATTAGGCCCTAAAGTTCACATCAAAATGCATAAGATTTGTTACATATAAGGTTGGATTCCAATAAAAATATATTGATTTTTAGGAATGTTGGTATGTAATATATTAATTTTTAAAATTAGACATTATTGTATTGTTGCTGTTATTAGAATATAATTAAATTTGAAGGTCAATATATTAGCTTTTAATTAAAAGATTAGGATGGTATAGTCCTAGTAAAATATAAAACCATTATTGAACGTTCAACTATTAACTTGAATTTAATTTTGGTTCAAATAATTTTATAGATGGCATTTATATAAGAGTATAAGATCGACATTAAATCTTCAATTAGATGTTTAAACTTTTTTACTTGATTCCACAAATTTGGCATCACAAAACCTTGAGCGTTAAGAGCCTTCTCTAAACTATAATTATACTCACGCCATTCCTACCCTTATGCTCACGCCAAATCATACATTATATTAATAATTATATTAATTAATAATTTAAGACACCACATTTTTGCCTGTTAATTGATTGATTTTCAATAAGATACTATACATTAATTAAAATACATATTATATATTAATAGTATTGTTAATGCAATGATAATATGATGTAAGATCTTGGCTTAGGAAAAAAAAAATAAATGCCCCTAAATGGAGAACAATTAATTACAAAAAATGCTAATAAGTCCCTATATTTTGATGTAATTATTTTAAGGGCACTATCTGTGCTCTAATTATTTATTAGAGATATTTTGATCTATTTTTGGGTCCAAGAACATGCCAAACAATGATTTTTGTATTTAAGGTTGTTTTAATTGAAGTGATAAACTATAATTTTAGGCTTCAATGTTTAGGTTGATCAAAGATACATAACTCGTTAACTCTAATCAACAATAAACACTGCAATTAATGCTTTGTATGTCGAAAAATAGGTCGGAATGTCTCTCAAAAATAATTACAGCAAAGATAATATCATCACACAATTATTGGTCAGAATATAGGACCCTCAAAATAATTACTTGTACATCAAAATATAGGAACCCTTCAAAAATCAAAATTTATGTTTAGGTTAAATGGTGACATCTAATTAAATTCAGATCAAAATTGATTTGATTTGAATCAAATTTTGCTTTGTTTTGGCAAATTCATATGAAATTTAGATGGAATTATCAAGTTAGATCATACTACTTCAAGAATCAAGAAAATAGTGTATAGATTTGCATATCATATTGGTTCGAGGAATTTTCATGTGGATGGATTATGAAAATAGTAAAGATATTCTTTAGGCTAAATTACAAGGCACGTATCTCAGATCTTGATGCGCATGCATGTCCACAACAATCATTACTTCACCTTCTTCCTAATCCTCTTCCCCAATCCCCAAACTATATACCAAATTAAGACCCGTTCTTTTGTACTGTTAGTAAGATGCATAAATGGTGCAGTGTGTGAAATTGTGGAAAATACGATAGGGTGTAAAATAGTAAGGTAAAATTTGTGGAAATGGTATGTGGTTGATGTGTCGAGTGAAGAGAGATAATGTAAAAAATACAAGAGAAAAGTGATTAGATATATTGATAATGATTGGGATAAAGTGTTGCGAAGGGACGAAATAATTAGGTTTTTACGCGTAAATAAAAGAGGGAGCAAGGTAGAGCAATTGAAACCAAAAAAAATTATAAAAAAATCGATTGTCCTCTTGATATGCCACTTTACCACTGCTGAGTCTGTCTTTTCTCTCATAAATAAAAAGCTCATGGTCCTTGATATCCTCTATGATTAACTTGTATTTTAGGTCATCCTTCATGGTCAATAACCCTTAATATTTTTAGACTTGCAGAAACAGCTCCTTTGTGATGCACTAGATTGGAATTCATGGACAACCATAATTCTACATGGGCCAAGGCCCATTCTTATTCCTCCCCCGGCCCCTGTATGCGGCCCACTATGCTAGGCCTGATAAGAGTTCCTATTACGGTAGTACTCCACTGCTTTTTTTTGGGTGGCCCAAGAAAAATCCATCTTTAATGGGGAAAAAATTGATTAAGGGTGCGTTCCATTAGTCAATTTTTTTGGGAAAATGATCCATTTTTTCATGTGGATTTATTTATTTTTTATTTAAATGTAAGTTGATCTTGAGAAAAATTTTATGAAAGCCCATCATTTCCTACATTTTTCTAAGGAAAATTTTTCTTAGAAGAGACTAAGGAAAATTTTTTTTCCAAGAAAATCTTTCCCAATGAAAATTTTCCTCAAGAAAATTTCATTAATTTTGTGGGTAGGGGGAGAAAGAAATGGTCAAATTCAAAGATTATTATATATGATACATACCCATCGTATGTAATTATTCTTTTATCGGGTCAACTTATAAAATTATCAACTTATGGACTCACTAAATTGGCCATTTTTAAGGCACAACTCTTGTACATCCCCTAAACTTTTCCTAGCGTGAAAACATAAACAAGATCACCTATACAAATTCAATTCCTTTGCACAAGTTTTCACGTTAACCTAGCTAGCTAGTGACACCATATATATGTGTTAAAAGTCTCCTTTTGATTTCCTTCCCACCTATTGAGGTAGTTGAGCTACATATCTCACTAACTTTAACATATAAAAACCTCCAAAACCATAAGATTACTCTGAATATCATTATATTTCATCTTTCCTTAAGCTTACCCAATTTGACATGAAAATATATTTTGCCCATTTTTCACTTTAGCCAAGTAGTTACACCCACCAATAATATTTCCACTCTTAATTTCCTCCTATTCTCAACAATAACCTAAGCCAAACACACCCTCATATCTCCATCATCATACAATTCTTTCATTCAATTTTTCCTCCTCTACCAAACCGAAAAACCCACCGATATGGCAGCGGGTATTGGGAGTGTTCCAAGCTTGGATTTCGTCGATAATCTTCATGGCGTTTTTCGGAAGAAGAACGCCGAGATCATGAGAGTAACCCAAGTGAATATGTTTGGGTTTAATCGAAGAAATCATAGCTCGAGGTCATTTGGGTTGAAGGGCAAATCAGGAAACCCTAGCTCCGATTTGTACCTTGAAGGAAAGGGTATTAATGGTAGTGCTAGGGTTGGCGAACCCCTAAAATTAGGGTTAGCGAAGGGAGACGTGGTTAATGAGGAGGATGATAATCCATTGCATGCATGCATGCTAGGGAGGTTTGTGGAGGGGAAGTTTGTGTATAGGCAAGCTTTCGTCATTAGATCGTATGAAATCGGCCCGGATAAGACTGCGACCATGGAAACCCTAATGAACCTACTTCAGGTTCGTGTTTATGCTTGTTTGACTAACAATTTTTCATATCGAAAAATTTCAACATTATATGCTTACTAAAGTCGTGTTCGTTACGAATTTAATAATAATACAATTTTCAAGCGTATAATGGTCATTATATATACTGAGAAAATAATAATTATAGTGTTCAAAGTTTGACTTGCACAAAGATTAAGCGAACAGATAAAATACGTTGATTTGCGCGCAGGAAACGGCTTTGAATCATGTAACGAGCTCCGGGCTCGCAGGAAACGGGTTTGGAGCGACCCGAGAGATGAGCCTTAGGAAACTCATATGGGTGGTCACTCGTGTGCATGTTCAAGTTGACAAATACAGCTCTTGGTATATACATACATATATGCTTAATTATTGTTTTTCCTCCATTGGAATTTTTCAAGAGCATTTGATGAGTAAAACAAATTTATTTTGAGAAAAATAGTTAGAAGAAACTGATTAGGAGCAAATAGGGTTGTCAAAAAACTGTCCGACCCGAAAATCCCATTCAGTCCGACCCAGAAAAAACTGGGTCCGATCATCAAAATTACGTCCGAATTTTAAATCTGGACAAACGAACATGTCCGATTTTCAATCCAAACCGGGTCCGGGTTTGTAGAACCGGGCCTAGGTTTGTCCGGTTTTTAGTAGGTAAGGAGTATTCAGTCTTTGCTGGGCCTGTGCGAAGTGAAAAATAGGGTCCAAAACTCAAAATTTTCAATTTTAGAGCCTAAATGAGAAAACCCTAGCGGAGTTGTCTTATATGTTGTTCAATTACTGCCGTTTTACAATTACCAAGAGAAGTTACAACCTTTTCTTTTGCAAAAAAAACCCTAGGATGATTTCTTTGCCTAGTGCCCCCCGCAAAAAAAAAAATCGGACATCCGAGTCCGGGTTAGGGTTGTGAAAAAGTGTCCGATTGTTAATTCGAACAGGGTCTGGGTTTGATTTTTTTGTCCGATATCTGATTGTCTGAACCCGTATTCAACCCGAACCCGGATTTTTGATCGCCCTAGGAGCAAACTAAATAAATTTTGATTGGTAGGGGGGATGTTGTGGAGATTGATACGTGGGTTGATGCTGCGGGCAAAAATGGAATGCGAAGAGATTGGATAATACGAGATTATGCTACTCAACAAATCATCACAAGAGCAACAAGGTATGTATATATGTATCTTAATTATTGTAATCACGTATATATATTCTATTGTCTGAACTCGATTTTGTCTGATTTGTTCAATTCGGGGAAAAAAATGTTTGGGACATCTATCAATATTTTGTTATAATGTAGATATCTATAGATTTGTTGGTAATTGGACAATGTAGCAAAAGCTAAGTTTGATAACTTTTGGTTTCATAAATAAAATTAAGTTACGGTAAATATTGAGAAAAGTGATACTTTTGAATAAATTGACACTTCTTTGGGGAAGGCAAATATATACCTCTCCAAGTTTATGATATTTATAAATCCAACCCTGACATTTTAAAGTTAATATTTACCACTCTAAATTTTTGAATCAAGTTTTATTAAACTACTTTTCTGATGCATGTAGCAATTTTTACAGTGCATTTACCCACCTTGACATGTCATATATTCACCGACAAAGTTGTTGAATTCACCGGAAAAGTAACTATATAAAATTGGTTCAAAAGCTTAAAGTAGATAAATATTAACCAAAAAATGCAAGGGTTTAAATTATAAATCTCATAAATCCGAACGAGGGTATACGCAAATTTTCCCGAAAATTTATGAGAAATAATGAACAATTGATGTATATGGAGGTATATATGTGCAGTACATGGGTGACAATGAACAGAGAAACAAGAAAATTATCAAAAATTCCAGATGAAGTTAGGAAGGAGGTTGAACCATTTTACCTAAATCGACATGTACTTCAAAATGGAGATCATGATGATGATGATGATAATAATACTAATAATTCTGCTCAGAAGATCAACAAACTCACTGATCAAACGGCTGATATCATCCGATCTGGCTTAGCAGTAAGTACTCCTTAATCAACTAATAATCTCATCTTATCTTACTTTTTATTTTATTAAGTCTAATTAATTAATTATTATAGTCTTACTTTTGCTTATTTATTTACTTCATGCAGCCTAGATGGAATGATATGGATGCTAACCAACATGTTAATAATGTCAAATACATTGGATGGATTCTTGAGGTTTGTATTTCTTGACCGTATTATTGGACTGTAATATATCAACTTTTAAAATTGGATGCTAGTATACCGTTCTGTTGGACCTGTTTATCATTAATATATGTACTATAGTGTGCTAATTAGTGGCGGTATATCATCGTCAAAGGTCAGTGCATTAATGATAAATAGGTCTAAAAGATCAGTATAATATTGTCTAATTTCAAAAGTTAGTATATTACAATCTAAAACCCCAAATCTCATGATATTAGTGTCCTAAAATCCAATAGAAATTGTTTGGGAAAGTCTAGGACTAATAACCAAAACTGATTTTGCAGAGTGTGCCGACGTACATATTACAAGACTACGACATGACAAGTATGACTTTAGAATATCGACGTGAATGCAGACAAGCCAACGTGATAGAATCCCTAACGAGCACCAAAATGAATCCTCCTCCTGTTTCCACGTGTCCATCTCCTGCAACAACGGTCAGTGTGGACCCCAACACGAAATTTGGATCAGACATCGAAAACACGCATCTACTTCGATTGGAAGGGAACAAAGCCGAGATCGTTCGAGCTAGAACTAAATGGCATCCCAAGGCTAAGTTAGACATACTCTAAAATATCAAACCCAATCTATATGTGTATCTCAAACAAAATTTACATTTGATTTCTTTGTTACTTTTTTTTTCAAATATATTTTTGTGCTCTCTTTTTGCCTCCTTGTTTTAAATAGGCTGCATCTTGTATGTATTTGCCAATAAAAAAAAGGGCCTACTTGATGGATAATGTGATGAAATACTTGTGTGGCGGCCCAAATTTTCAATGACCGTCCAATGAACATCATTTGGACCAACTCTCTGGAAATTGGGCTCACCCTTGGGCTACTAACTTAGCTGGTCGGACTTAGACTAATGTAGAATCTCTACATTCTTTTTTTTAAAAAAAAATAAAAAAATTTAGCCGTTTGACATTTTTTTTCTCAAATAAGTAAGATCATATAGTATTACGAATGGGTAAATAATACTCTAAACATCACCAATTGACTCACTTAGTCATCACCCATTAGTAACTCAAAATTTGAATTTAACCAAAATCCTAAGCTAAATAGCTAATAATTGACGATCAAATTAGAGAATAATATTATTACAAAACAAATATGAAAGTTGCCAAAATTCGAATACAAACCCTCGTAAGAAAAAGTAAGGTGACATTTGCCGTAGTCTACCATAGGGATGTTTCTTTTCTTTCTTTCTTTCTTTAAAAAAAAAAAAGTGAGGAATATCGACCATACATCCTTTCTCACAAACATTTTATCTAGATTATCATCAAGCAAAATATTGGTAAGCCAGTCCTCTGTGAGGGTCTTGAAACTCTTGATAGCACACGACAATGGAATGAAGAGAAAGTTCCAAATGTTAGCTAGCTAGTCAACAATTTAATTGTCTTGTCTAAAGATATGATTAACTCATATAGAATTATAAAATAATTGAAGTAAGACTTAATTATATAAACTAAATTCTATATCTCTTCATGTGGTTGAAAAGACTCTAAATTACTAGAATAAAAATTTGGTGCATGAATATAGAATTACAAAATGTGTTGTTTTTGTGCATGAATATAATTATTAGAAGCCAAAAATGAGGAATGAGTTAGTAGAAAAAGTAGTAATAGAATAAATAGATTAGGTAGAGGATTTAGGGAGAAAGTAGGGTACAACGTAGCAACGGCGGCATCATTCCTAGTTGTCTTGGCTTTGAACCACCCACTTTTTCCCCCCTAAGCTAACCGCTAAGTACCTACCACCTATCAAAACAAATTTTCTTCTTCACCTTAGGCTTTATTTTTATGGAAAATTGGAAAAAATAAATATTCATACTTATTCAAACTTATAACTTTATTATGGATGAACTGAACTTTAACTCCTAATGTTTTTAGCATTCACCACTTAGTTAAATTCGTCCGAAAAATGATGCAGTGGTAGTGATATCCAAGTTTAAATAGGATGAAGGATCTATGACACCATTGCACAAACAGTAAATATAATGACAACATGATAGCTATAACAAAATCAACAAAAAAAATATGACAGCAACATAGGTAACTCAGGTTGACAAACCATAATTGATTCTTCGAATAGATCATTTTCTCTCATTGTCATTTTCTCTAAAACAACTCTGTCGCAATTACTTGATCCTTGTGAATGAAGATTGTACCATAACAAAGTTTGTCATAGGCTTCATTTTGGTAACTTTTGTTAATTTTTAGTAAATTTTGGTTTTTTTGATAAATTTATTCAAAATATATTAAAAAAATATTTTTTAAACTTTGATAAGTTTTGATAAATTTTGATAAAAGTTGATAAATTTGATTTATCCTTAAATTTGACAGACCCTACTATGAATATCAACTTTCTATGTTCACTTAAATAGACTTCCTGGTTTTTATATTCACTTAAATAATTAAGAAGGCAATATTCCTTGACCCATGTAAGACCTCATTAATTCTCAAACAACCATCAATGGTTGATTTGATTCACTTGGTTCAAATGACTCCTGACCCCTCAAACATCAAGTCAAACAAACTAATCAATGAAGCCCATTGAAAATTAATTAAGATTCCAAAAAGCATATATAATCAATCAATCAATCTTTATTATTTTTATTTATATTTATTTATTTATTTATTTTTATGTCCCTTGTCAGTGTGATTAGACCTTTTTGCCCATCATTTCTCACTGTTGCACATTGGCCATTGCAATATAAATTCACAAACCATGTGACCCAAATGATTGACAAAAAAAAAAAATTAATTACCATATGAAGGGCAATAATATGTCCCAAACTATATGACAAACTCCAAAATTACTGCTTGCATGTGCCTCTTCCCTAGGGTTCCTTTTTTTGCTAATATTAATTAATTAGTTGTGATTTTGGGAAAAAATAATATCAAAAAAAGTACATTTGGTAGTGAATCTCTAGCTAACTAGCCATACTTTAGCATGCATTTTATTCAAAATGAAAAAAGAAAAGGGTTAAAAAAAAGAATGATTTACAGCTTAAGTATGAATATAATTATTATTATCACTACTAGTAGATGAGTCACTTGTTATATAGGAGACAAAGTAGAGACATCCTGAATAAATAGCATTGTTTAGTTGCACCATTTTCAAAATATCCCCAATACACTTTGGTATCAGAAGATCTAGTTTATGTCATGATTTATATTAATAATTTTATTATGAGATCAAAAATTATTTATCTTATTTACAAATTTGAAAAAGAATTATTAATACAATCATAAATCCATGCCACTTTAAATTGATTGAGTTTTCACAAGTATATAGGAGATCAGAGTAAATAAAAATATTACAACAATAACATAAATGGTTTTGATTATTTTTAAAATTTAATATTGATTGATTGGCTCTTCACCAACTGAGAAACATTACCTAGATACAACATTTTTCAAAAAAAAACATAAAATCAACTATAATTAAGTATTAAAAAATGTGCATTGATAAGATAATTAGTTAGTACATTAATTGATAAATTTTGTTACAATGATATGAAACACATAATCTTGTTAGGAATGCTTCCACCGACCCATATGGGGAAGGGGGAAACCATGCAATTAGGCACGCACGTCTGTTGCTGCTCCCAAAAATCGATCCCACGACCTGTGGGATATCACATACCAGCAAGTACCACTTGAGCTAAGTATCAAGTTGATTAATAAACATTTTAAACTGCTTACGATTCACATTTTTTAAACTTTTATTAATATGTTCTCTAATAACGTATTTTTATCAATTATAAGAGTATCAATCATACTAGATAACGGATATTTTATGCATAGTTTATATTTATAAAAAATATCAATAAATAAATATTTTTATATAGCATATAAGTCATAATAACCCTTAAAGTAATGTAATATACTTTCATAACGATTTAAATGTCCTTATATTTAAGTTTTTGAGTGATTTAGATAAAACTCAATATCGTTATTAACCATCTTGACTCAATATGTTTATTATTTTTGTTCTGTATTTACTTCAAAATGAAAAAACAAAGAAATAACAAAGGGAAGAAAGTTAAAAGTATTTGCACTTATTGGAAGCAGATCAAAGAGGAAACGAAAGTGTTGGTGACAACTACAATTCGAGCTTTTTGTGTTGTTGGTTTCTGCTGAAGGAGAGGCTTTTCATTATCTACTTTCTCAAAATGAATTTGTTTAAGTAACAGGGAATAATATAAGTTTCTTTGTGTAACAAAAATACAAAAGAAGAGTTTTCTTTCCCATGCACTTTCTTGGGAGGAATAAAGGGGAGGAATTAGTTGGATGGATGTATGAATATCCCTTTGTCTACTTTATAATTTTCAAAATACTATTTGATTAAATTAACTAAGCATTATATAGGCAGCTAGTTAACTACTTTCACTACAATTATTAATTAATTTAAAAATATTAGAGACAAATTATCTCTTTTTGTTTTCACTAGTTATGGATAATCTATCTTCAAAGGCATATTATATCATAAAATTACATGTGACTAGCTAGTATTTTATAATATTAATTTTCAATGTCGGAATCAATCTATCCATGGACTTCGTTCAATTCATGGGGGAGGTTATGATCCATGTGCTACAAGGACCCTCATGCTTGGTGAGGGCTCCTTCCCGAGCATCCATGAGACTCACCTGATCAAAGCCTTAATCCAAGACATTTTTGTGATTTCCAAGTATGTTCGGGCCTTTTATCGTTGGATTCTAGCCCCATAATGGGCTCTTGGGTTACACTTATAGATCCTTAGGGATCTACGAG
Organism: Portulaca oleracea; assembly: GCA_029582165.1. Classification (NCBI taxonomy): domain Eukaryota; kingdom Viridiplantae; phylum Streptophyta; class Magnoliopsida; order Caryophyllales; family Portulacaceae; genus Portulaca; species Portulaca oleracea. The sequence goes on along the minus strand of CM055868.1, from coordinate 64,628,793 downwards.
TCTACGTAGCGACATGAATAATAACAAAATGAGATCCAACCTAATTTCCAACTACAAGTTCGAATCACATTTTGAGAGCTAAGGAAGAATAATTAGATGTAACCTATTGCCACGATCGTGACGTCCAGTGTCACTGGCTGACTCCCCAGTTGAGGTCGCGACCACTTCCACAAAAAATACAATCACGACCGTGACAGCCAACGTCTCGGTCGTGAGTCCTCCATGCAACAAAGAGGTCATGACGTGACCTTGCATGTCACGACAGTGAACCTATGCATTTTTTTTGTATTTAAACGAGGGCTTCTTGCTACTTTACTTTCAATTTGTGTTAAACTACACTCATGAGTCATGGCAAATAATTTGCTACAACTTATGCCTGTTTTTTATTTCTTCTATAACTTGTGCTTATTTATATATCAATATTAATCAAATCCACATACCTCAATGATTTTGGAAAGATATCAAGGAATGCTTTCTTTTGGGATCAAGGAAGGGACAGGATCATAAAATTGAAATCACATCAAAATATATTTGTTTTCGACTTTTTCCCTTAATCAAAGCAATAAGGAATCTAAAGCTTGGATTTCGTCATCCTAGCTAATTGATTTATCAACACGATTGATAAATAAATAGTAGACAAGACATTAACACTTATCCTAAAAAATTGTATTATAATTTTATGGTGGCTTTGATCCTTCGAGGTCACAATTTGGTAAAAGTAAAAAAGAAAACGATGTATAAAAAATCATGAAGCTAACAAGTTGTGTTAAATATGGACAGTTCTATACTAAATTTTCTTTGAATTATTTCTAGTCAGCGGAGTCGATTTGCCATTTGGTATTCATTTGATTTCAAAATAGTTGTTGAGACAAGGGTCAAGGTCCTTTACCTACATATCCACGAAGGACATTATACGAAGTTTTAATGAAAAACAAAACAAGCTGTCAAAAAAAGGAAGTCAGCTTGACTGATCAAGTATGATCGTTATCTTCCAATCTCGCCTTAAATAAACTGATACTATCTATATATTTTGCAGGATCAAATGTAATCCATCATGGTTCAAATCGCCGCTAGGGTTTTTCCTACGACGATCCTTATCTGTAGCTGATTCAAGGACCTTATGTCTTGTCAGTGAACCTATCAGTAACTGCCTTCAGGCTGTTACTTCTTGCTTTGTTTCCTAAGTGTAACTTGCTCTTTGATTATAAAGAGATATTTCGGTTACACTTTGTTTTGATCCTTGTTTGAAACCAAACAAGTTTGTTATAGCGTCCTTACCTAATGTGTAGATCTTATTTGTCAAATTCACCCCCCTCTTCGGTTCCTACAATAGTTTTTGTTTTCGTCTTTGTAGAGTTTTTTTTCTCATGGGTTAGCTAAAATCGGTCACTTCATGCATATTCATAGACTAACTACATCTGGATCCCCTCAGACCTCGCATTACCGTGACTATACATATATAGGCTTCTTCTTGTTGTTGGTACGATAATGTTTATTCTCGAAATAAAGGTTTAATAAATAGACTTACAAATAAAAATAAAAATTACGAGGTCAACAAATTATGTTATAAATATGGATGGTTTGATACTTGATTTTCTTTGAAATAATTGTTTAATAGACTCGTCAAATTATCCTCCCCTAAAAACAAAAAGAAAGAAGAACCTTATCAGAAAAGTTGTACATGCTATTAATTTCATGTCTAGCTATATAATGGCAGATGATCGATTAGAAGACGCAAAGAGACATATTTAGAAAGCAGTTTTTGTTGAAAAAAATGGAAGTATATATTTAGTATTCAAGATGACGAATATAATAAAGTTAAAGAAGATGTCGTAAGATGATAATTATTCAGAAGCATGAAATCAGATTGTGTAGCCTTTGGATATACCAAAACCAACTACGTAAATAATTGACTAGCTTGCATGGCTGTATACGGCAAACCATGCACCTTATACACACTTACTTACTTCACTTATATTCTCACCTTTCAACTATCTCAAAAGCTGGTTCTCATGAGTCATTTATAGATCAACGTCATCTATATTTCTATATTGGAACTAAAAGATATTAATCTATAAGAAAAAAATAGCAATTAAAAAAGGGTTTTTAGACGATAATAATATGAATTTTAGAAGTATTAACTGACTATGAAATAAATAGTTTTGTTGGGCATTGGTGTTTCCAACTATTGTTCTACTTTCCTGCCACAGCACGCCATCGAATGGGTTGGTGTTTGACTTAACGAAAGTATAATGTGTCATCTTATTGTCGTCCAATTTTTTTTTTAAAAAAAGCTTCATAGTTTTATGTTCAATCACCATAATTAGTTGCCTAGCCGCCATCGATTTTTCATTTCTCGTTTATTCTCTAGAAAACCCTCGGCCTTTGCTTTGCTCAGAGTCAGCCATTGACGATATAGGGATTTAGCCTTTTTTTTTGGAATTTCGTTCAATTAAGGTAGTCTACTACGTACATAGGATAAGGATCAATTTTCATATCGTTATATAGTAAGAAATATGGGATTCTCTCTATCAATAATAAATATATATATTTATAAATTGTTGAGGATTTTCATATCATTTATCAATATCACATACACACACAATCAAATTATAGTTAAAGAATTGTGTCAAAGATCATAAATGTTCAAAATTATAGAGCACAAGAGTATCATTTGTTTTTCCTAGTTAGCTTTTAACATTCTTTTTCAATGGTGTAAAGTTTATTGACCAATGTAAAAGTTAATTACCACTACATTTTCTGTTTATAGTCATGCCACAAGTTAGCTATACCGGCCAACTAAACATGATCAGCACAATTAATATTTACATGTAAACATTTATCATATGGAAAGCATGGCTCTTGTCACAACAAATATTCTTCTAATTTCTCCCTAACATTCTTCATGCATAAATGTTGATTTATACCCACCAAACCTTTTAATCAACCTAACAAAAACAATGTTGGCATTACATGTTATATATATGTTTATTAATTAGGGAGTGTTTGGTAGAAAACCTAGAGAAATTTTTTCCGAGAAAAATTTTGCATGGAAAGTTTTTCATGGGAAAGATTTCAGCCCCCAAAAAAAAAAATTTCCTAGGAAAAAAAGAAATGGCGGGCCCATTCTAAAACTTTCCGAACTCCCCAAATAATAAAATAAATCCAAATAAAAAAAAAAATAAATCTTTAAAATCTCCTATATATCGCATTGATTTAATTTCAACTAACAAACATGTAGACCTACATGATTTTTCAAAAAACCAAAGAGCGCATAATTTCCTTCTATGTTGTTTTCTCGTCTACCTTTTGTAAAGAATATGTCAATGAAATTATAGAATAATAACTAATATAAAATGTGAAAATTAAATTAAAATTATATTAAGATAAAGAACATTCCAAATCGATGTGTATTAATTATGCTAGCTGCCAAATGTTGAGAGGCCACACATCAAGAGTAAAGGAACATGTACGAGGGTGAAAAGGGTAAAAAGAATGTTGATTATAATAATCCAACAAGATATGATTATGAAATGAAATGAAATGAAATGAAAAGCATATCTTAAAACAACAAGATATTACCTCTATGGTGCCATATTAATTGTCAAAATTTTGATTTTTACAGTTTTTAATGTTACTTTTTGATTAATAATTTATCACATAATGTATTATTAATAATTACAATATTATACTTTTATGATAATATTTTCCGTTACTAATCTAATGGTGGTAATAACTTATTGTATATATTGAAAATTTTATTATCAAATTTTTTTAAATTTAACTGCATGATTTTAAAACATGATAATTAATATAAACCGGAGTAAGTAAACAAGAAGATAATAACAATGTCAAAACACCAAGAATACAAACACATGGAAAATAACACCTATGCCACCATTTGAATAGCATTTTTTAGTTAGGCAACCCATCACAAAATACCATTCTACCACAATCCACCACAACCCACCACAAATTACTTTTTCCAATTTATTGTATATATATACAAAAAAAAAACCACCACAACATACTAATCACCCGCCACAATTACACCACAATCCATCACAATTTCACCACATCATATCGCACCATACCGCATAATATCACACAAAAGAAGAGGATCTCAGTGGTATGCAGTACATTTCCCATTTCAAGAGGCTAATTATTGCGACTCAACATCAAAATTCAGCACCTTGTTTTTAACGAGGAAAATCTTTTAAAATTTACTTTAAATTAAATTTAAAAAATAAAAAAAAAATTATAGAGGGCCAGTGAAATTTTCAGAAAGGACACACATTGAAATGAATATCCAGAGCATTAATTTTATCATTGCTTTCTGAGCCCTAATTTTGTCCCCACAAAAATCAAAGCTCACCTATCTGGCTATCTCCCTAGGGCTTTACCCACTTCAAAGTCTTTAATTAATTAAACTATTCAATGACCAAAATTTTCTGTTCATAATCAAATGACTTCATGAATTACTCCACTATCTCAAATATAAACAAGCAAACTTGTTGGATAATCTTAAATGTAACTACTGAATTATTCTTTTCAACTCATTATATGAATATATATTTATGATTAAGGCAGTGTTCGACAGTAACGTTTGGGGTAGCGTTTAGCGTTTTGACCAAGTCAAAATTCTAATTACGTAAATATTAGTGTTCGGTAAGTTAGCGTTTTGAGGAGCGTTTAGCGTTTTAAGGAGCGTTTTGTGAAACGCTAATAAAGTTAACGTTTAGCGTTTGGGATATAGCGTTTCATATTTTTCGGTCAAAAAATACCCTTTGAAAATTTTATCTTTGAAAATTATTCATATCCTTTTATGTCAATTTACATTAATCTGTTAATTCAACCGTTAAATTTACAGAACACAATTTTCATTTGAACAGTCATCCGCTATCCGCTACCTAAACCGTTATCCGCTGCTTAAACCGCTATCCGCTACATAAACCTCTATCCGCTACCTAAAACACTAATTTTGCCGAACAGGGCGTAAATGAGTTAAAGTTGGGCTCCGCTCCTACTCACAATATTCTCCGAATTGGTAAAGGAGAAATGTCTCACCCAGGATTTGAACCATGAACAGCTGAGATTATTGCCACTGCTTCTTGTTGTTCTTTTCCAATACTCAAGAGGCTTAGTCAATGATGATCACGGTCATTGGTAACAGAAAAAATTAATAATTCAGTATAATTTGTGATTAAAATTATGAGTCTTATGTGTATTGAATTAATATACTGTAATAATATATTAGTCGTCACTTACAATCAGAAAATTTAGATCCGCCAATCCTCCGTAAAGATATTGAAAATGGTGACTTCTCTTGAATTAAAGGGTGGAAAAAAGTTGGATAAATATAATTTTACTGAAAAAGTACTAAGAAAAAATTGAACACATTGTTGAAGGGTACAATAGTACACATCCAAATTACTAGGGTTAAAAAAATGTTGAAGGTCCAGTAATTTATAATTAAAGTCCCATAACCAATGTGGGGCAGTGCAAACTAGGGTACTTTGGGACCAGAAAGCCCCACTTCATCCCCCGCTTGCTTTTAACTTTGGGACCCTTTTCTGCCCTCTTTTTTTATTTTATTTTTAACAAGAGGAAATATATACATTAACCAAACATTTTTACATCAAAGCCAATTTTTTTATTATTATTATTTTAGGAGCATCTATATTTTAGGTACTTCAAAAAGCTAAATGCAAAAAAAAAAAAAACACTGTAATTTATTTATTTTAAAATTAATCACAGACATACCATATATTATCACAAAGTTTATCCATATTTATATTTTTATCAATTTATTATAATAATTTCTTTATATTATTATCAATAACTACTCTAACAATCTGATTCTTAGTAAATCAATTACGTCCAATTTTATTTAAAAATTTCTTCCTTCCGTTGCCTTTATCTTTGCTCAAATATTTTTGCACCATAAATTTATTTAATTATGAATAATTTGGCAAATATTTTAAAACGAGACAAATGTATTAAATGTTTTTATATACATTTTTTATTTGAGATAAAAGTTACTATATTAATAAAAGCATCCCATAATGATATTCCTAAGGCTAGACAAATTGCATGCCAATCATATGCACTTTTTTAAGTTTTAACCTAGCTACTAATTAACTTGTGTATACTATTTATTTTTCAAAAAAGAAAACAATAAAGTTATGATTTTACACTACCCAACAACCATTGAAACAAAAAAGGTACAAAAGGGGGCCTCACTAAAAAATTCATCTGCAATGATTTATTACTAGCCTGCTAACTTGCACATGTAAAGAGCAACCACCCAAAAAACAAAAACAAAAACAAAAAAAAATGCAAATTGTAGGTACATCTACATAATTACCAAACACTTTCCATATATTCCACAAAATTATACTATTAGCCCATCTCCAATAGTGATCGGTTCGAAATTGACTCACGGCTGACATAACAAAAAATTGCGAACTAGGATGCCGTATAGGGCATTTCATAAACTCGCCATCAATCTAATGAGATAAGTTTGAAAACAAGTTTAACACACTAATATTTTAATAAAAAAAAGTGTCAAACTTTTTACATAACAAGTATTATGGCTCTCACCACTGAAGATCTGAGGTGGGTAATTAGGGTATGCATACATTTCCATCACATAAGTTTTGCATTAAAAAATTAATAAATTTTACAAATATAGATGATTTTTGAAATAATATTGATAAATTTATAATAACATTTGTTATAAATATTGATGAATTATATTTATAAAATTTAATATCTTAATGGACCTAAACAGGTGCTCCAAAATATAACAGTATACCATATAACAATTGCTACCTAGGTGCGCAACCACCCAAAAACAAAAGGCAAATTGTAGATAGATTTACATAATTAATCACCCAACACTTTCCATATATTCCCAAAATTATACTACTACTACTAAGCTCAACCAAATTCTGGTCTCATAATTTCTGATCCAAAAAAAGAAAGAAAAAGTTGCTAAACTTTTTACATGATGAAACAAGCATTAGGGTTCTCATCGCTGAAAATCTGAGGTGGGTAATTAGGGTAACTAGGGTAACTAGGGTAATTAGGAGGGTAAGAAGCATACATTTCCATCCCATACCTAGGAGGGTAATGATAGTACTCATTCCTCTTCAACTCCACCATCCCGGGCCCCTCCGCCACCTCAGCCGCCATCACCGGCGGTGATGGTGGGGCCGCCCCGCCCTCCGCCGCCTTCCCCTCGCCACCACCGCCGGATTCCTCCTTTTTGTCCCCTTTGCCCTTGTCGCCCCCACCGGATTCCTCCTTTTTCTTTTCCTCTTTTCCGTCTTTGCCCTTGTCATCGGCCTCCTTCTTCTCGGGGGCCGGGGGAGGAGGAGGGTCGATCTTGACAATCGTCGCGTGCTTGCCGGTCCGCTTGTAGACGTACTCCACCAGCTTGGGAGGGTCGAATGTGCCCTTTACGCTCACGGTGGAGCTCTTTAGATCTGGGATGGCCTCTTCCACCTCTGCAAAAATGTTAATTAAAGATTAGGTGGGTGATTAATTAGTGGATGGGATTTAATTTAACCAAATCAGTCCAACCTAATCATGTCATCATGATGAACTAATCTTTGTTTTAGCAACAGATCTCAGTATAATCTCGCTAACATAAAGTTGGAGAGAAATCTGATATAGACAGTCTCTGCAGTCAATTTCAGGAAATGCCATTTTCTTTGCAAGTTTTTGGTAATATTTTTAGGAAGGGAAAGGAACAATATATTTTTAGAAATTTCTCGGAAAATACTTTTTTTTTTTGTGGAAGAAAGTGGGCTTGTATTAGAAATTTCTTTTAAAAACAATGGAAATTCTCTTCCAACAACATCTAGACAAAACTATTTGTCTAGTAGGGAGAAAAATCCACATCCACCTTCTCAAAAATATTGGTCACAATTCTCCTCAAAATCATGGGAAATCGAAAAAATTAAATTTTGCAATGAAAACCACGAAAAATTAAATGAACCATAAAAAATTAATGGATAAAAAACAAAGACCTTTTAATTAATATCAATTTCCCAATCAGTCAAATCAAGGCTTCGAAATCAACATGGTACCATTAATAAGAATATAAGTGCGTCACTCTTGCACAAAGGGTCATTCTGACCTTCTTTGTACCTCTCTAGAAAAACAAGTCATGCTGAACTTGTTTACATCATTCCATTTTTTATGTTTTTTTCTTACGTCTCTAATAACATAAGGTTGTATGAAATCTAAATCTAATTCTTCAATGATTGTAGAAAACATTGATGTGGTTAATTTCGGGTTCGGACAAATCAAATTGACGAAAATTTGATGTTAGATATCGACGAAAATTTGACGTTAGATACCCAAACTTTCCGTGTATTTTCAGGTCGAACAAATCAAAGAAACATAAATTCATAAATTCAGTTATAAATCAGGTTCGGACAACAGAATAAATAAAAAAAATTGTGTCCAACATTAGGTCAAATTGGCAACAAAAATTCTATGATTAAGTGATTTCAACGTTAGGCAGATTTTTGTCAGCTCTAGTATGAATGAATAATCTATAACGAGAGGCGACCCAAAGGAGGTTCTTTGACAATCGAAAATAGAACAATTTCCAAAACAGAAATAAGAGAGAATACATAGAGAAAATTAGAACTACAAGGGCCACGAAATTGAATTACTTCCTCCATTTCATATTAATTTTACCATAATTTTGATCTATACGGTTTCTAGTTCACTCTTTGATTGATAATTTTTTTATGTAATATGTTATCAACAATTGAAATATTATATACTTTCATGATAATATTTTTCGTTAAAAATCTAACGATGATAATTTTAACATGGCATGGAGGAGTAATTAAATAATGAATTATACCTTTCATTTTCTCAATTCTTCTTTTGATCTCAAGAGAACAAGCCTCACAGTGCATGTGAACCTTGAGCACCACAGTGATCACTTTCGGCTGCAAAAAAACCATAACAAAATCACTATCATCAAATTTTACCCCAAATCCTAGACTCTACTCTAAAAAATAAACCAAAAGCCTAAAACCCTATACTTACAAAAAGAGCAGAGAAGAAGAAGAACTAAAAAAAAAACCATTTAAAAATGAAGATAAAAAAGAAAAAAGAAAAAGAACCTCTTGTTTTTTCTCCTCAGGCTTAGGAGTCTCCTCCTTCTTCTTCTTCTCATCTTCAACCTTGGTCTCTTCTTTAGCAGGAGGCTTAGGAATGGGAGACAGAAGCTCCACCTGTCTATGGGTTTTCTTCTGGACTCTTTCTAGAACCTTCTTCGGATCCGCTTTCTCCCCCTTCACGATCACCTTCTGCGTTTTACAGTCCGTCCTCACATCTTCCACCCCTGCAACCCCCAGAAAAAAAAAAATTCAATTAAAATAAATTCGCAACCCGGTCCGGCCCGTATTGGGCGAGAAATAGGGAACGGTTTTTAGAAAATCGAATTTAATTAATGAATGACCCGGTTTGGAGTGGAATCGGGTCGGGTCGGGGAATTAATTACCGTCGAAGCCCTTGAGAGAGCGGCGGACTTTGCGGGCGCAGCCTTCGCAATGCATGTAGACCCGCATGACGATCTCCGGCGGAGGAGGCGGCGGCGCGTCATCTTTTTTCTCCTTGCTCGGCGGCGCGTCGTCTTTAGTCTCCTTGCTGGGCGGCGCGTCGTCGGATTTCTTCTCTTCCGATTTGGGTTTCTCGGGTTGTTTTTCTTTCTCCTTTTTCGGAGGTTGTTGTTCGGGGTTTTCTGTGTTTTTCTCCTCGGGTTTCTTCTCCCCTCCGTCGGCCTTCTTCTTCTTCTCCTGCAACAAAAACAGAGCAACCCAAATCAGAAACCCAGAAAACAGAAACAGAAACATAAAAACAAGGAAGAAATAGAGATGAAAGGTAACGTACCTCGCCCATTGAGGTTGTGAAGGTGTTGTTTGGGGGTGGATATCTCAGGAGCAGAGAAAGTGCGGCTCTTTGTTTGTTTGGTTAGTGTGTTTATTCAGAGTAGAGAGAGAGTAGAAAGAGAGAGAGTACTGATCGTCATCAAATTGGGAGAGCCATGACGTGGCTTTTTATAGGGAACCACGTGCACCCAAACAGGGCCCTACTCCCGCACACAGTCTCCTCCACATCCTTTTCTACTCCGGGTCTTTTTAATTTGTTTTTTTAATTCATTTTCCATGAAATTTAAGGGTTGAAATTGGGTTTAACAAAATTTTAGGGTGCGTTTCACTTTCACCTAATTAATACATGAAAATGAATTTTGTGGAAAGAAATTTCGAGAAAAATTTCTCCTGCTTTCCCATTGGAATGAAGTTGACTAAGGTCCCGTTATTTTATACAATACCGCGCGGTGTGGTACCACATCAAACCGCACTACTCAATATTCTACCACACTTCACCACACTCCACCACACTTTACCACAAATCATTACCGAAATATTTTCTTACTTTTCTCTTTTCTCACTTTTATCCTCTACTTTTTACATTTTCTCTCCTCACCTATCTCATCTACCACACTTCACCACACTTTTTCAAATTCCACCAAACCGCACTGCACTGCACCGCACCGGTACTGTATAGAAGAACGGGGCCTAAGTTTGAGAGTCAAATTATGAAATTTAACAACAATAATTTTTCAGGTGAAACACGGTTGAATGTGATTTAGGATCGAAAACTAGATGCAGACAATCTTACACCGTAAAATGACGCTCACGAACAAGCCGATTCCTTTAGATCTAAAAAAAAACTTTTTAAAAACCACAATTTATCTACTTTTTGGTATATGTTAAGGCCTTTTGTTTTTGCACTTTAAATTATTCACAATTTAATTTTACCTATTTTTAACCTAAATCTATCCAAACTTTCTTGATTCCAAAAAAAATCATTCACTGCTTATACACATATTTCTTAGATTTGACCAGACTTGCTCAATATCTGAAACTCAGATAGAGAAATGAACCCAAATCGATATCCGAATACATGGCCTAATCTTGCCCCAAATGCCCAAACCCTAGAATAAACCAACAATGCAAAAGTGGTCCGATTAAGTACCAAACCGAAACCACCCTCCAAAACGAACCATGATTGGCACGATTGAAAGTGAAGCTAAAATGACCTAATTGAAGCCATACGATACATTCCCATGCAACCCAAAAGTACCGACTTGAGATTTACTCGATACTATAAACCGAATGAGCGTAATTCAAATTTTGACTCACCCAACCCAACCCTAAACCATGAACTCGAACCAACTTGAATAAGATCCAACAAAGTCCAATTGGACCTCGCCTAATACAAGCCTAATCCGAACCGAACTTGTTTAGTCTGAATCAGTCCACCTTTCGTGTCTTCTCCTCTTACCCAGACCTACGAAACTACCTAATATTATTTTATTAAACTTCTACACACTTATCAGTTATTAGTTATTTGTATTCATTGTTTATAATTGGTTGTTTGAATTGACTATTTGAAAAAATAAAAAGTTTGGTAAAGCTAATTGTTTCTGACAAAGCATTCAATAAAATTTCATTTATACCATTTGTCAATAATTCAACATAATTTGTATCAATTACTATTGTTGACATTTGATATAATTTTGATGACATAATTATTATTGAATACGGTTCATTTCAAAATATTGAAAGCCAATATATAATCTACTAGATTCAAGCAATCAAGTGAATAAATAATTTACTAGATTTTCTTTTATTAAGATAAATCTTGGAAAAATTGTTTGCTGGGGCCTATAAGTGGTGCCTACAACACATTACAAATGATCTTAGGTTATTCAGATCAAAGTAATAGTGTAAAGATAAGTTTCATCGAGTACTCCTGCATAATTTTCTTAAAGAAAAAGAGGATTTTATTGGAACTGCTTTTATTATGTACCCAAAAATGTAATCCACAGAGATATCATATTGGTATGAATTGCTTTTTTCCCAGAAAGTATTATGCAAAAACCCAGAAAAATACAGCCAGTAAAGGACGACCCATTTTTTGTTGTAAAGTCAGTTGCTTCTGCTTCAAAGTCTCAGCTGTTTTTGTGATCAATATTTATTGCCCCAGCTCAGATTTTTATTTCATTTTATTTATTACTCCTATATAAAGCTGGCAAAAATTTGACCAATCTTAATACTCGAATTTGTCTTACTCGAATAAAATCGGGTTTGGGTATCAATTTTTTGTCTAACTTTTAAATTCGGACTATTAGGTCCTGTCCGATTCAGAAATTGGGTCGTGTTCATGGTAAAAGAATAAGAAGTCCGAATCTTGTGGCAAATTCGGGTTTAGACAAATTCGGACGCATTTAGACAATGTCCGAACACTGTAATTCAGACGAAATATTGGAAATGTGTATAAATTTAGAGTAATTCGGGTTTGGTTATATTCGGACAAATTCGGGTTCGGACACCACAAATGTCCGAATTTGAAATTTGGACAGGGTTCGAGTTTGGGGGTTTCGTCCGATTGTCCGAATTGTCCAACCCGATTTGACATGTGCCACCGCTACTCCTATATACTCTCTCCGTTTCTTATTAATTGTTATAATTTTGACTTTTACAGTCTCCAATTCACTTTTTGATCGATAATTTTTAACATAATATACTATTAACAATTGCAATATTATATTTTTATAATAGTATTTTCCATTATGAATCGAATGATGGTAATTTTATATAGCAACTCATTATATAAATTGAAAAATTCATTATCAAAATTTTAAAATTTTGACTGTACAATTTTTAAATACGACAATTAATATGGAACGAATGAAATATCTGTTTTTCTTTCTCGTATTTCATTTATAATTCGTGACTGGCATTAATAAGAATAAATAAAATTAAATGCCAAGTGGTTGAGGTAATTTATAATATCTTTATTTCATGCCATCCATCCGTTACAATTTTGGAATTACTTGCAAATAGCCACCCTTCACTGAATTGTATTTTTTTTGGGATTCCATTCAATTCACTGAAATCTAATAATTGAACAGTAAAAACGGTAATAAAAATAATAAATGTGAAAATATTTATTCTGTTTTTGAATAATTTAGCTGTACTATTATGGCAGTCAAATTTTTATTTTTAGAAAGAGTATTATTAGTCAATAGTATTGACCATTGCATTGCATGTGAGTTCAGAGATGATCATGTGTAGTTTGTGAATTTGGGTTTTTTTTTTTGGTTGTGATTTATGAGGTAGATCACTTCATTTTCATGTTACTAAACCAAAATTATGGAATTAATCACAAAATAATCATGAATTTACATTGTATTTGATGCCGTTATATATGTTATTTTTCCTGTCACAGCCTTGTTTTAATATATATCTTGTTACAACTTACAACGTTCCACAAAAAGTTTAAAAGGATGAAAATGTATGTAATTAAATGCTTTATGGTTTTCGATGTATTTTTTCTAACCGATAATTCCTTATAAATAATATTTTATTAATAAATCGCAATATCATACTCTCACGATAATGTTTTTTGTGACAAATATAATAAAAATACTTTTGTATAATAAAATATTAAATATATTAAAAATTGGGTGATGAATTTATCATTTTCCTTAAAAATTACTTATCAAAGTTTTTAAAATTGCATGTACACATAAATATTGGTGACAAATAAAATGATGATACGGGAGTGTTACCCAAACTGATTTTGACCTATCACCAATAGAAATAGATCGATCATTTAACATGAAAAGTTGATTTTGCATAAATCTAATTTATTTTGACTGGAATTCAATAAAAATAGACCCATTTGACTTTAACCATTGCAGCTTCTAGAAATATGTTTGTGGCTTTTCATAGTTTGGATACATCACATTAATTATGAAGTGAATTTATTAGTATGTTGTATAGACATTTTTGTCATCTACAAATAGGCCACTTATAAACATTGATTTAGAAAATTCAAGAGACAGATCATAAAAATGACTCCTTGTTAAAAAAATAACACAAATTCTCCAAATTAATTAAAAAATTAATCTTGATGGGTCAAAGTTAATAACTGGGGTAATTTGAGCTAAACTTTGAATTTGGGTAGGCTTTCAGTTTATTTGCTAAAACTATTGTGTTGAGGAACGAGATTTAGGATGTTATGTGTTGGTCGAGTATCGTAAGCTGTTTATTAAATGAAATAGTCTAATATTAATAAATGCGATGACGGGTGTCTTTCATACATTGGTCTAAAATATTAGGATATGTTGTCTTCTTGCAAGTTAGTGGTTATTTCTTCATACTTCTAAGCATGAGAATATGGTTGCTATTGGTTAGCTAGATATGGTCATTGTCTTCAAGTTTAGAGCTCTCCAATATATTGAATGAGGACACTTGTGGTAGAACCATTGAAAGATCCCTAAGTGTTTGTATCTTGCCTTCATTGAAAAATTGAAAACACAAATTATGTAAGATTGATAAATTTACCAAAGAGGTGGTAAACAAGTGGTAACAACTTCCGTCTTCCATATTCTTGCTAAAGTTTGAATCTTGGTATAAACAACATATTTCTCGTTATTGGAAATTGTGAGATTGATGGATCATGCTTGTCATGGGTAGTTTGGTATCTAACATGTTAAGTTTGCTAGTGGTTAACTCATAGATAGGGGCTTAATGCCTAGTGAATGAACCAGTTTACCAGTCTAAAAGAATGCAAGATAAATGTAAAATTTAACCATATGTATACGAATCGAATCCATTCATAATATTCAAATGAATAATATTAATTTTAACAATGAACATAATCCATAGTTATATTCAACGTACTACATAAAATCAATCAAATAAAACTATATTGCACTATTCAGAATGTGGGTTTAATTCATGATTTTATCAGCCTCGATTCAAAGAATAAAACTAATGACAAATGACTCAACTAAAACACAACTATTGCATTGACACAACCCATCAACAAGACATTAGAAGAGAACCCTTGCTTTTTTCAAGGGCCTCAAAATGTTTGTGAATTGTGACAATGTTTGTTAAGTGTTAAAATCCTATTTCTTATCTTATAGACATGTCTCTACTTTTTTGAACTACAATACATTGTGGCCCTAATTTGCTGTGGATCTTTTTTTGCTTAATACTATTTTATGGCAATGATGTTACCCAAATACCTTGTTTTATATGCATCATTTTGTCATTTGATTTCATATGATATGTTTTTAGTTATGTTTCTCTTCCATGTACATGTATTGGTGTACATATATATAAGGGGGTGTTTGTTTGTTGTTATTCCTAAAAATACCTAGCAATGTCAACCTTAAAAAGGAAATCATAGAGAAATTTGGTAGTCTTATATATTGTTTGTATTAGCTAGGAGGAGAATCCAAGAATATTTTAGGGGCCAATCAACTCAAACTAGCATGTTGAAAAATTAGATTTTTTTTATACGGGTAGACTGAGTGAAAAATCAGATGTTGAATAAAGTATAAACACACCTCATGAATAAAATGATAATAAATATCTTTTCTAACCCTCATGGTATCGTGAATATGTAATCCAATGAATTGATGTAGAATACGACTCTAATATATAAATTGACTAACATTTATTCAACACAATAACAATATATGTTTCAATAAAATCCGGTCTAAGGGTCCTACTTTATTAAAAAAACAATATGTTTCCTCTAATGTAAAGTCTAAAATTAAGAATCTAAATATAGGCAGTCTTTCTCTCATTTATAAAAATTAATTCAAATTTGTTGAAGAATTTCTTCATTAAAAATAAACACAATTTTTGTGTAAGAATCAACAAGATGGGATAATACGAAACTAATATAGCCCAACTACTTCTAATAAATTTTGGGAGAATTATTGTCGTTGCAATTAATTTCAATCAAATATCACTAACTTGCCATTAGGAAACAATGTTGTGAATGAATGGAGCTAATTGACACCGTACATTGTCAATAATGAAAGAGAAAGCAATGTTAATGTTCTTGAAAATTCATATAATACTATGAGTTATTATTTAGGTTGTGCATGACAAATTTATGTATACTCAACATCTCGACCTATTTTAGATTCAAGAAATACTCCGCAATGTTAGTAACCCCATCATAAAATAAACCAGATAAACATGGTTAAGAATAATATATATTGAATTTCTTGAAGTTTTGACATTTAAACTCTATAAATTATTATGTAATTTGAGTATCTAATTAAGCATCCTTACCCCTACGAATTGAATTAAGTTTATGGAGAAACTTATTCGTGCGGACCAGCTTATTAACTATACTACAAATTTTTTAAAAATGAGATTTTTGAAAATAATTACACGATTTTTTTTTATTATAAGAGTAACTAATAACATCTCATTCATCATTTTTATGTGCATGTATAGAAATCGTGACCCTTTAATAATCTCCCCCATTCATTTTTGGTCCAGTTTCACTTGGGAAATACGTCTAAGAATTTGCATCCAACAAACGTACCAATCATGTTCATTGAAACATGACAAAAATCATCTAAGGCCCTTTCTTTTATGTGTTATTTTGCGGAATGGTGTGGTGAAGTGTGTGGGATGGATGCGTGGGTGGTGGGGGTGTATGTATATTATTATATATAGATGGAGAGAGGGAGAGAGTAAAAAAGAAAGAAAAAAAAGATAAAAGTAATGAAGAAGTAGAGTTATAGGCCAAATTTTATGTGATCAATTAGCTAACTTGTGAAAAATACTTGCACCATTTTGGTAAAGTTAAGTCACACATCTCCAACCAAATGTTGCATTCCTATTTTGTTACCTATCAGCAATCAATAATATATATATATATTCACGATCGATGCATTCTCAATCAAATAATCGTGTTCGTTTTTGCTCCATCTGTATATATATCTTTGAACAAATAGAATAAATATCTAATAAAAGTCGACGTTGTAATTAATGTTCTCATGTAGACGTATAGAATCATTTTGACATAACAGATTATCGTAGTAATGTATGCGATAATGACTAATCCTTTATTATAAGTCGATGTGTCGTCATATAATAACTATTACGCCTACACATCCAAATCCAACATCCAAGTTATGTGACGGGGAGAGATGTAAGTGAGTCTAATGCAACAATATATCTTATCTACATTTAACTTAAAAAAAATAAATAATATTCGTTTCGAGTCAAAATTTTAAAATTGTGTACTATTTTCTATTACCTACTAATACATTGGAGAAGTTTGTAAACTAAATTTGGATAAGTATTTTATATAATTCATTATAATTAGAGCTGAAATACCCACAAATCAAATAGGAAATTTGTGTTTATTTGTCAATTTTATGCCTATTGTACTTTGTTGAATATGTAAATATGTAAATTTCAAATTTTTTTATATCTTACACATCATTGAGTGAGTATTCTCATAAATTTTGAATAATAATAATAATAATAATAATAATAATAACTTTGTATATGTGCCTTTGTAGTATTCATATATCCAACAAATAAAACTGGTTGTGATCGAGATATTATTTTTAGAAAAGAAAAAAAAAATCATTTGAATGATGAAGAACAAAAAAATCTAGGTACACGTAGGTGAGTTTTAATTGATATGGGAGTCATGGGACCTATCATTAAACTTCATGAAAGCACAAGTCCTCTTCATGTCTATGGATTGAAAAAGATAAATTGATAGTTAAATCAGATTAATTATATCTAACTAAATTATATAAAAGAAATAATTAAAATCCATCCATTGATCCCTATTATATTCAATTTTTTTTATAAAAACAAAAAGGGTTGAATTTCAAAAAACTTCATCGATCACCGGATAAAATTATGCAGTAGATCAATTATGTCAATCACGGGAGGGTCTATGTGTACGCCGAGGGTGGACACGTCTTGGCCACAATTAACGTCAAAATAATTGATAATTTAGTATAATTTGAAATAAATTATGGATTTTATGTTTATCATATAAAATAATAGTGTATTAGTCATCCTTAATAAGAAGATTGAGATTCGTCATTGATGTCAATGTCCTTAAAAGATAACTCACATGGAAGAAATATGTTGTATATAAATAAAAAAAAAGTGATATTATGCACGCATTGATCTAATTATATCGATCGATCTCTACTTAACTAGCTAGCAAACTAACCCAATTTTGGAGACATATACATTTTAGCATGCCAAAACAAAACTAATTAGTGATCGTTAATTATTATTAGAAACATGATTAGATGATAATTATGCATGCAATGGAGAGGATTAGAGGAAGACAAAAACATGCACATTATACATGCATGCATGAAAGATTGAAAGTTATAAAAGTAATAGTATGAATGTATGATCAGTCCAAATTAAACTCTATTATGGCAAACAGTTTTATGATACATGAAACCCCACAAAAATAATATAAACTCATCATACCAAAAAACATAGAATAAAACTAAGAAACCAAATATTCTGTTTACCATGTGATTTGTCCTGCATTTTTTGAAGAATGGAAAATTAGACATGGACTCATCATATATGCTTTTTAGTTGCCGATTGTTCAGATTTTGTGAATTACCCAACCATTTTGTAATAACAATAATAATTGTAACAACATTACAACAATAATAACAGTTACAGTATTTCTCAAAAAAATTGCAATAACAACAGTATATAACAAACAAACAAACAACTCCAAAAATTCCCACTAAAGCGAAGTCTGAGAGGATTCAAATATAGACAGTCTGTTAGATTATTAAACCATTTTTGGGACTACAATTATCATCTACTTAAATTTTTGGTTGAGATGATTCCATACAGTTTTCCCCCATACATATCGCTGATGTATTTGTGTGGAGGGTGAAACCCAAAAAAAAATAGTATAATTTAGCATTAAAATGGTGGATTATATGTTTATCACAATGAGAGATATAACATATTAATCTAAACATCTAGATTCACCATTGGCCCATGCATTATGGTGCATATAGAAAGGATAATTGCGGCAGACCCGAAAACCAGTTTGAAAACCAATTGAAAAACCAAACACAGAGTAAAAAGAAACCAGTTTGAATTTTTGCCAAGTTTTCTGCCTTGAAATATCTTATTTATGGCTATGATCAGTCTTTTATTTGATCTCAGGTTTTTTTTTGTTTATTTCATTTGAGATCAACTGGTAAGTTGAATTGATAGGGACTTTTGTGACATAAAAATTTGATATATTCGATTTTGACGCAGACATGCACGATCTTATGAACACACATTTTGTTGTTTTGTAGCTAACTTGTACTCCTTATTGTGTTCCAACATGATATTAGTACAAATTTTAATACAAATTTTCAAATGAATTACGTAGCATTTTTTCGACCTGAAAACATGAAAAAGATTCGAGCATATATTATAATAATTTTTTTCTTTTGGTATATATATTTGTGTACATATATGGCATATTCCAACTGTCTTGAATTCATATTGGCAGTCGTTTCAACGTAACATCGTAAGTTGTCCCATAATTATTATAAGTCATTTTAGCATATTTCACCATAATTTATACATTATTTAAATTTTTTCTGGATTACCTGTGTATTTCAAGCTATTCCAAACTAAACATGCTTAAATTTAGAATCGTTAAGAGTTAATTCCCTAAAAAATACATAATAATATCAGATAAACATAATTTTCAATTACTTTATGGCACACTCAAGATGTGCATTATAAAAAGAAATTGCCCTCTAATTCATGTACAACTAAGATAAATAGAAACAACTAGTCAAAACACTTTATCAAATCAAATACTCAACTCATAATTAATCATATAATTTCAAGTGAAACTAACTAAAAGGCTCCCAATCAATAAAATTTCAAAAGTAGCTTTTATAAGTGGGATTAAATCACCAACAAAATAAATTGTTAGGCATAGATATTGGATTTTGACCCCCACATCCTCATTATATTTTGGAAAGAACAAGTCTATGAATTGAACCACACACATTAAAAGTGGATTCATTTGAGCCAAACACCACCACCATCACAAACTCATCCTTAGCTTCATCTATCATGCTTTTATTTCCTCCTATTTACATAAATTATAAAAAATAATAAATAATAGGTTGTTCCTATCATTGTTCCTTTTTTTATTATATGTTTTTTCCTTTCCTGTCTTTTCAATTTAAATTGACTTTTGAATTTTTGGTACCATGAAATTAGTTTTATTACTCTATTACCTACACTTTCATTTCCTTTTTTAAGAATTTCTATTTTGTTTTCATTTAAGTTATAACTTTATGTGGATTATGTATGTTTTTGAATAGATTTTTCAATCATTTATTGACATTTTCATGGAATATTCGCTCGAAGATTGTGTGTCATACACCTAGTTCTATAATCCACACAACGAGAATGATGTGAGTTTTGAAGGAACACTACTTTTAGGTACTTTTCATCATTATAAAATCTATATTACTGAATTAAATTTTTTTAAAAAAATGATATGAATTTCACAATTGTAATATCACATATAAATTGTATTTGTATCCATTATCTTTATATTTACCGAAAAAAATTCAAACATATGTCGACCAGCGGATATAACTGATTGATTATGGAGTCATTTGTGATTGATTATTGGCAATTTGGCGTAACCAGCAGATCCATCTTCTTATAATTGATAATTAGTATTGACTATAAAAAATTAATTTAAAAAATCATAATAAATACTAAAGTTGGACTAAATAATCCATTTTAATAATATGATCAAATTGTGGCCGATAAAGAAGGTGAATCATGTTAGTGGTCAATTTTATGTCCAAAAAAATACAAATTAATATTCATTGGTTTGTCTTCAAAAAATATATATATATGTTGTTATTGTGCAATTCCCTGAGGAAGATCTAGAACAAAACGAACTGTCCAAGTGTATCAGTTACACATACATGCTGAAAGACAAAAAAATGGGCCAGACAAACGGGCCAATGAGGGCCCAATGGATCAGTAATGGACCAGTAGTGAGATCTGTTTAGGTAACCAGCTAAATTGGCCCTACCACCAATTGTGAAGCATTTGGGGAGGCAAATGGAAATGGCATATGATCTCCAACCTCCATATAATTGAGTAATTGACCAATGACAATTATGAAAAAACAATTATGATAAACACTCTACTCTCTATCATTTTTAAAATATATAATATTACAGACCGTATTTCAAGAGGTGGAGAACCCACTGCCCAACCCAAAAATTCACCCAAATTTATCTGAAAGTTTAAGGCTTTGAACGTAGTTTTCAAATCCAAAATATAAATAAATTTGAAACCGACCAGTGTCGTACCCGACTGTATTGAACTTGCCCACCCCAACCAGTTCGTATTAAAATTGAAAGGGTTAGTGTTTATTAAATTATGGGGTTTTGACATTGGAGTTCTAATGGGAAAGACTTTCGATTATAAAATTCAGAAGAGATCATGAAATTTTTAATTATATTTATATATTAATGGATAGCTACATGTCCGTGGATAACTAGATATAAATACAGTTAAAAACCCTCATAATCTCTCGTAAGACAAAGCCTCATATTAATTGTACATATTATCCATATATATATAAATACAATTCTAACATAATAGTTAGGGCTTGCTGGATTAATGTATGTTGTATAACTTCTTGTTTTTCTGATATCGTTTGACAGTTCAACAAACAAAATACAAACGAATAGAAAGATAGTATAAGTATATTGATTGATGTTTGTCTCCATGATCGTATTTGGGGGGTTTAATAATTGTTTAATAATGAAAAGGTTGGAACTTGGAAAGCAATGTCTAAATTTATCATGTGAGTCATCCTCACTTCTGCTTTGACATGAAAACACTTCATACTTTATAGATCAATGATAAATAATTTGAATATCAAATCGTAAATAAGTGCATAATCATCATAAACTATATTAAAGAGGGGATAATCAAATTATTAACTAATTCCGTTGTGATATTATGAGGTTGATGGGTATTGCTTGTTATAAACAATTTGGTAATCTTGATCCCGAGCCTATAAAATTCAATAGACGAGGAGGCATGCAGGGCTATAAAGATTGGATGCAATTTGAAGTTTATATGTTATGATGAATTAAGAGACTGTGGGTAAGATTGCCGATACAATGATACATGGTCGGAAGAAAGGAAGACTAAAAAGAGAATTATCTCTAAGTAGCTCTTTTTATTTTGATGTTATTGAGCTTTGATTATCATTGACGTACTTGTTAGCTGTCAAGCTGTTATTTGTACGAATTTTTCTACTTATGTATTGGACTATTTTCCTCAGCTTTGACTTTGAATAATAAAAAAAATAACTAATATCGTGTAACTAAAAGATTAATGGCTCATTCTAAGAAGAAACTTGCATGATTGTGTCTATCAAATAGTATAAACATTTATTACACCGACTGCTTAACTTTGAAACTATGTTCACATTAAATCTCTAAAAGTATCAATAATTCTCACAGGAAAAACTACGTCCATCAAAATCAAAAGTCGGATAAGGACAAGCCGATAAACACCCTACTCGATTTCATGTCACTTAACCTATTACCTACTACCTCTCTAACCATATCACAAAAACATGCAACAATGGAATATTAATTATTTAGGCATTCCATTGTCATTCAATATGTCCCATAAAAGTCTAACATCCAACCCAAAGCCAATGTGATAGGGCAATGGGCAATGCATGTGAATGTTCAAGACACATCAAGGCATATAGTGTACCCCACATTTCAACAACATAGTTAAGCATCACAAACCCTATTCCTATGATAATTGTTTCCCATTTTTTTTCACTTTACTCTCTCTTGTATTATTAATTACTCAACACTACTTTTATTCTCATAGAGTGTGGCACCCACAAGTACTATGAGGATTAGAGGTGGGGCCTCATAGGGTCAAGAGGGTCGGACCCAAAAAATAAGGGTTATCAAAGGTGAAGGGTCAGTCGAATATCTCCATTTTACAATGTTCACGATGAATCGACTGACGATCGGCTTATAATAACTCAAAATAAATAGTTTTTCTATTATTTTAAATGCTAACCTTATTTAAATATATTATTAATACTCCACAATAAATAATAACTAACATAATATTTTTTTTTTTTGTATTTTACACTTGATTTTAACTTTAAGGTCAAATGGGCCGGCTCATGAGCCGACCCTTATTTTTTATTAAAAATTCCTGACACGACCCATTACTATTAAGGGTCAACCTTCAACCGACCCGACCCAACATGGCTAATGGATCGATCCTGACCCAGCCTGTTGTCCACCCCTAATGAGGATGTATGTAGGTATAATGTCTCTTTAGAATTGAGCATGGAGTACTATATATATCACAAGGGATTGAAGACTTTGGAGATGTGACAAATGCATATTGTAAGGAGCAAATTTGGTCCATTTCACTTGCCCGTGACCAAGCTTGCAATTATATACACATAGGAATCTTAATGGCCCCCCAAAGGTGGAATGTCTTGAAGCCAATCATGACTCTTGTAAGTCTAAGTTGTTTTGAAGTCTAACCTAATATACTATATAATTAAAATATTTGTGAAATTTTGACGCTGTGATTTTTTTTCCTCCCTATTATTTTTTATATTGTTTTAGTTGCTTTTGTTATCTTATCAGTGAGATTATCAGTCTTTATTTGTTATAACTCGGGGCGGGCAACAGGTTGGACCGAGTCGAGTTAGGGTCGCCCATTGGCTATGTAGGACTGGATCGAGTTGAGGTTGTTCCATTGTAGTAGCGGGTCGAGCCAAGGCTCTCTAAGAACAGTAAGGATCGATGCATGGGTCGAGCCTTTTCAACTTTGAAGTTAAAATGAAATGTATTTATACAAAAATAAATAAATAGTTACACTAATTATTGTTTGATATGGATTATTACTAATATATTTAAGTTAAGCATTTAAAATAATTGGAAAAAGTATTTATTTTGAGTTATTAATAAGTTCACGAGACCCAACTCATTCACCAGTCTTTTAACATTGTTAAATGAGTCGACCCATTAATGACCTAATCATTTAACAACGCCACATTTTATATTGTCTAACCTTTTCACATATGGGAACTCGGTCCGTAGCCCACCTTTAGGTATGATTAGTAATTAACGAGGGTGGTTTTAATTTTTACATAAATCATATATAGTGAACCCATAATAAGTTAATGGGTAACAAGAAAGTATAAACTAAATTTATCATCGTCGAAAGTTTATAAACATGTAGTAAAATTCATTGGTGAAAGAATAGTATGATGAAATTAAGTTATAGTAACTCTTAGGTTATGTTCTTTCTATTTGATAAGGTAAAGTTAGGAAAAGTAAAGTTTTACAAAAAGTTGTAAAAATATGTAATATTCCATAAAAAATTGTAATTGCAACAACAACGGCAACAACAACAACAACAATACTCCAATATAACCCCGTTAATGCGATGTATGGGGTGATCCAGATATAAGCAACATTTTTCCCATACACAGAATTCAGAATTGCATGAAGAAACTTGTAAAAAAATTATGTAACTATCAAACAAAATAAGATTGGTAATGTAGTTGGGTTCAATATTAATATTTTTTTTGATAAATTTCAACAAATTATGATAATTTTAGACAAACATTTCCACCAATCACTTATGGCCTTACTAGCCCTAAAATACGGTTTAGTAAGTCGTGGAAAATGAGGAGATTGGTCATTAAGAATGATAATGGTATTTTATAGTTGCTTTAAACATGGAGGCTTTTTTTTCCTTGGGCTTTAAAAAAATATGTACCCTTTTTTAGATTGACCAAAGCCCAATAGGCTGAGATTGATCAAAGCCCAATGGGCTGGTCCAAGTTTAAAACAGGCCTCAAGTCTCTTGTCTGATTGGAGTCCAAACAAAACCAAACAATAAAATTTATGAGGGGGCCTCCCTTTTCAATTTTAATTTTTGTGGACTTGGGTTTTTAAAATGAAAAGTAAATATAAAAAATTGCCTCACATATATTTGGGATGCACATTTTTAAAACAATAGTCTGACTAACATGTATTTCACAGGAGTTGTCTACCATTATAAACCTAAAATTTAATATTTTTAATATGGTACAAAATTTTGCAAAAAATATAAAAACAATAATGATATCTCATTCTTTCATAAAAAAATGTCTCATTCCATTGAAAAGGGAAAATAACATTGCCAAATGTATAATAGGAAACTAGTATACATATTCAAAGTGTCTATAATAACCGTAGATTACAAAGTGTCGAATATATCCAATCACAACTTCAAATATGAAATTTAAATGGATCAAACAGGAGACGATGCCTGTAATCGTAACTGCAGAGAAGTAAAATGTTAACCATCATGGAACATTGACCTCTATTGTCTTTATGACATCCAACACACGCACATAGTGGCGGATCCCCATTATGCTTGGGGGTGGCCATGGCCACCCTAGGCCAAAGATAAAAAGGAAAAAAATTTAGGGTAAAAATTAGGAATTTTATTTTATTACGCACATACACGTATATATTGAATGTTTCTCAATTCCTATGGGCTATCAGCCAAAACACAAGTGATCATTGAGAAGGAGCTATAGCAACGTATATGTTAAAAAGTTGCGTAAGATGTTAAACCGTGTTGGTCAAAAAATTGAGTGATATGCAAAATTGAATATTCAAGTTTTCACAAAAAGGCATTGAAACAAAGTTGTCAGTAACACATAATACTTAAAAGATGCAAACAACACGCCTTGATTATCATTTACATTTGGGAGAGCATCAACGTTATAACTTGAATTTAGTTTAATGTGTGAATTGGCGCTCATTGTTAACGGGTCATAGAGGTTGAAGTTACATTAGAATATCAGATATATGAGGGGGGAAAAAAGGCTATGTTTGGCCTTCTATGAATGTGTTTGGCTAATAAGTGCATATTTAATTTGTTAAGCAACTATCTTACACTATTAATAGTGCAATAAGTCACTTAGATATTATAGTTCATGCATTACAAGAACGTGAACTGTGCCTATGGACGATGGGTTTGGCTAATTTGACATTATTCAATCTAAATCTACCCAAAACAATACACCCACCATCCAAACAAAATACATTATATGATACATTACATAAATATTATATTCATACCTTTGAACTCGCAGTGTTTACAAAATAATTTCACACAAAAATCATAAAAAAATTCAATTAGCATTGTCTGTAACAAATACAGTAGGTAGAGAATTAAGATATCATCAATCTTAATTTGTCCACGATTTATAGCTAGATTTAGGTTATATTGAGACATTATTAATTGGTAGATTAGCCTAATTATTCATTGTTACTCTCGCTTTAAAAAACACCCTAAAACCTATAAATTAACGTGTAATCACATTACATTAACTAATTATTTGGAACAAATAAAAACTAAAATTAAACACACGCCTAAGTAGCCCGCCTTTTAGCTAACTCTTTTTTTTCTTTTGCCCCACATCTCCCCCTAATTATCTCATTTCACCATCTCTATTGCACACTCATTTTAAATATTTTGGTTGAGTTCGCGATTTAAAATTAGTAAGAGAGTACAACACGAACGAACTGGGAGGCGGTGGTTGTCGCCATGGATGGTAACTTCTCTGCCATTTCCTTCCATGGCATCGTTGGACGTGTACGATATCGAGGGAGTTATAGCGCCCACAAACTATATTCATAGACGAAACAATTGACAAATTACATACGCACATTTTGTATCACAAAGCGCGTTCAAAATGTGTATTTTTTCATAGTCATGCACAATACATGATATATTAAAGAAAATCGTTCAGATTAAAGTTAAATGCATATCTCGTTACACACATTTGAGCTTGAAGTATTAAAACTTATGACATCATCGTGTGACTTAAAATAATATTGAGCCTCTTTTTTTCAATTTTGTGGACTTAGGATTTTGAAGCGAAAGAAGATTTTAAAAATTATTTTGTTTATATTAGGTTGACATTTGATCCGAATATGCCCAAATAAATACAGGAATGAAATATCAAATGTCTAAAATTGTGATACTAAGCTAATGCTTCGAGCAACACACCAAGTAGAACTCGTAAGATCACTCCTATTTTTGCATTTGTTATCTAAATCAAGAAAATGGAAGAAAAAAAATATGATCGATGTTAAAGAGAATAGCTAATCATATTGATCTTAGCCAATGTAGAAGATATAATAAGGAAAAATCGCATTATCTACTTGTCTATAATAGCCCAATTGTTCACATAGTTATTCTTTTAAATGTAACTTTATAACATAATCAACATAATATTGAATAAGGTTCTGAAGAGGTGTTTAAGGTTTCAAAATACTTATATAGTTGTTTTTATCTCGTAGTTGGTTGGTTTTCATACAATATGACTATATTTATATAGGAAAATGGGTACAAAAACCTATAAAGAATAAATAGAATCAATGGCTAAAATTAACCCAACACTTAAATCATCTTATGACCATAATTTAACTAGAAAAAAACCAAGTAAAAGGGGAAATGTTGTGCTGGACATACAAGTGGGGGTGAGGGACAGTGAGTGATCCCTTAAAAAGATAAAAGCAAGTACAACCGTACAAGTGTAGTATATTTAATTTTAAATCTAGTTATACAATGTTTATTTCAACTCGCACTTTAATTTCATCAAATGCCATGTCCCTTGCTTCCCATAGCCTCGAAAATCAAGGTCAAATCGGTCAGTTTTCAATATAGGCGATATAAGCCAAATTTATCACCTGATTGAGTTGAAATTGGAGACCGGGTTTTGAATTGACCATGTTATTCATGTTGAGGCTATTTAGAGCCCTAAATAACCTATTAAACATCGAGAATATCCCTAAACTAGCTAAAGTCTGAGTCTCGCTAGGTAGAAACACGTGAACTTTTTTAGAGAACTAGTCAATTGAGAATGGGAAATAAGATCACCAATATAGGAAACTAACATTTGGGACGTCCTAGTGAATTTGATGCTTTTAAAGACGTGAGTATGTGTGTGTTAAAGACGACCACGGGTAATTGTATATTGTAAAGTGTCTCAATATATTCAATCACATGTTTAGATATGGAATTCAATTGGAACAAATAGGAAATGAAACCCTAAATCATGAAACTATAAGGAAATAAACTATTGGTCAACATGTATGTGTGTCTCAAATCTGACAACATAACTACCAATTCATATGCCAAAAAACATGGAGCCTACCGAAATTTAGGGGGTTTGAAATGAGTTACGTCAGCCCATTAATAAGAAAGTTCAGTGAGATGCAAAATCGAATATATAGGTCTCCACAAAAGAACATCGATTTGAGTCGTCAACAATGCATAATATTCAAAATATGCAAACGACGTGTCTAAACACGAGTCAATGAAACACCCTTGTTATTGTTGGTAGTTTGTAAGAATGAGTTACTGGTAGATAGGGGAATAGAAGTCCCACATAGGAATATGAATTTAATTTTCTATTTACTTAACAAGGAAGTTATCACGTGATCTCTTATATGGTTAGTAGATCAATTTATGGGTTAATTGTGACGCTGGGATTCAATGAACTGCACACTCACACGTGCACGTGTCGGTTGTTAGTTTTTTGAGGCTTTATTAGGAGACACTCGACACTTTGCACACCTGTACACGATGCTCGTGTAAGATGTACTTTGTGCGCGATGCTCGTGTAACTAGTTTGGATAATAATAAGATAAGAGTTATTCAAAGCCAACTAACTTAACTACCTCTATTTATTAATTCATAATTTTTCTACTAACTGAACCACATCTCTTTATCCATCCTGAATTACTTTATATACTTTGCATAAAGTATAGGGAAAATCAGATTTTGCTTCTTCTGACTGTTCATGAAGGCTTGATAAAATATTTGTCAAAGTATTAAGCAAATGAGTGATATAAGGCAAATTAATTTCTTAAAGATAGTGATTTCTAATCACGTTCAAGTCATTGCTTCTAAATTTGCTCAACAACTATAATTTGAATATACTTCAATGCATGAATTGACATCATGAACGAACTATCAAAACTATCAAGCCGACATCTTTTGGACTTGTAGTTCAATTGGGTGGAGTAGCATTAAAACGACGTAAATAATGAAGAAAACCTATAATTTTCGCTATGACTAGTCACTTGGATAATACAATTCTTACCATGTTGAACATGAACTATGCATTTGAACAATCGCTATGGATCATTCGTTAAGGAAGAGTCTCCTAATCGATGATTTCCATTAATTAGGTCCCCTTGTCGGACACTCTGACCTCAAGAGAAAAGCACACATTTGTTCTATCATGGAACAAAACAATATTTTTTGATTGAATTCATAAATCCTCTAGCCATATTTTTTCGAAGAATGCATGTAGATCCAATTGCACATTGTAAGCTAAGTGACCGGATATGCTTATTTTGTTTGTTTAGACAATATCGAAACATAATTTATAGTAATTCGTTAAATCTATTTACAAATTTAAACCACCTACACAAATACCTAATGTACCCTTTTGTCAGTAATTATTGGTCGGCCTAGAAAACTTTTTTTGTTCATAATTATTTGTGGCTTTTTACATTTTTAATAACAATTTTATTATTTTTAACCTTAATAAATGTCTTTGAAACCAATAATTTAACAATAGCCAAAACATTTGTGTTGTTTTAATTTATTCAAACATAAATTTGCATTTCATCCATTTATTCATTCCTTTTAAAGTAACAAATAAAAGATAACAGAAAGAGCAATCTATTACCCAAATAATACAACAATCACATTCTTCAAATCACCATATATCAAAAGATAATAACGATATCACACTGAATCGGAAAAATTTATTTAACATTGCAAAACTATATAACATACACAATTCACAACAAAATTATCCGATCATCAAAACTTAATTCATCAATGATTTTATTTTTTTATTATTCGACGATTGTCGGGTTGAAAATTTATTTTTGGCCATTTATCAATGATTTATGTTTTCAGCTATAGTTAGACATCATTAGAGTGTAGATTAGCCTAATTACTCATTAGTCATTACCACCCTCTTTTAAAAAAGCACCCTAAAACCTAGATATGAGTGATTAATCAAACCACATTAATTAATTAATTAATTAATTACTACCTCTGTCCCAAATTGTTCATATCTCTACCATTCCTCCTCCCAAAAAAATTTTTCAGTAATTATCTTAGATCACATGAAAATCAAAACAAAACCCGCCGACTGAAAATTTGAGGGGGAGATTTGAGAAATTTGGTGAAAATTTTAAACCCCCGCCTAAGTAGCCCGCCTTTTAGCCAATCCCAAATATTTTTGGCCCCAAAATTTCCCCCTTTTTTATTTTATGCCTTATCGATCGATTTCCTTCCCATTTCATTTCACCATTTGCACGCCATTTTTCTCTCTCTATAGTTTCTCTCTCCACATCTCCCTCCAAATCTTGAATCTTGATGCTCTTTCTCTCTCTCAATTTCGCACTCTAACATCACATCGTCTCATTTGACCTAGCTCCCGATCCCTAGGGTTTCGTCTCGCTGAATCTAGGGTTTTACTAAACCCTCGCCGGATTCTTACATTTGTTCTTGTGTTTGTGTGTGTGTGTTTGTGTGTTAATGGCGACGGAGGTTGCGGAGGAGAAGAAGCCGGAGGGTGAGGAGGTCAAGGAAGTGGTCGCGGAGTCGAATAGTACGCCGGAGGACGGCGGCGGAAAGGAGGAAGCTCCGGCGGAGGAGACGGCGGCGGAGGAAGTGAAGGCGGAGGAGGAGAAGCCGGAGGAGGAGGAGGAGGTGGAGGAGAAGAAGAGGAAGAGAGGGAGTAGACAGAGTAAGAAGAAAGCAGAGGAGGAGGAAGAAGAGAAGGAAGAAGAAGAGGAAGAAGGAGAAGAGAAAGAGAAAGAGGAAGAAGCTGAGGAGGAGGAGGAGGAGGAAGAAGAAGAGGAATCCGAGAAGAAGAGGAAGAAGAGTTCTTCTCCGAGTACGAAGGAGCCTGTTACTCCTAAAGAACGACCTACCAGAGAGAGGAAAGCTGTGGAGAGATACTCCGTTGCTTCTCCTGCTAGTAGGTCTTCGTCTGGGAAGCCATTGACGATTGTTAAGGTAATGAATGGATGAAAGGACTTGATTTTGTTAGTGTTTTGGACTCTGTGTGTGTGTTTGTGAGTGTTGAATTGGGGTTGTTGTTTGATTATGCAGGGAAGTGGGACGCCACTCAAGGATATTCCTAATGGTATGTTACGAATTTCTTCACTTTTGATTGATTTTTTTTATTGTGTTCCGTGTTAGCTGTATTAATCAGTACGTTAATCATTTGAACTAGTGAAACATGACGAGTAAGAAATTATAATGCTGATTGTTGTATGATTTTCTGGTTTCTGCACGGATTAGACAGTACAAAGCAAGCAACATTACTGAGCTCATTCCTGTTTCATTTGATGTCTATGGGATGATGGTTCTTATGTAGTATGTTCATGTCTTTCATTTGTCTGAAACAATTAGTGACATTGGAATAGGATGGAATTTATTGGTTACATTCAAATTATATTATACAGAGTTTGATTCAATGATCTTTGAGGTTTGATTTCCCATTAGAGTCTAGGAAATGTTGAATCATCTGGATCTATGGTCTCAGCTCCTGTTGCATGATAAATTGTGGAAGGTTGGTTCCAAATTCTGGTACACACTTCCTTTCTACAACATAACTATAGTGTGGGACCCACCCCCCATTTTACCCTATATGTTTCAATCTTTAGATACCATGTGGTAAATGAGCCTGTTTAAGTTTCTAAGATGCAATTCATTGGATCTTCTAGCATTGCTGCTTTCACTTGGGAATAGTTGTGGTTGGGTTGGTGAAAGACCATGCTTTTCTTGTATCTTAATGTTGGTAGTGTAGATTAATGAAGGCTCCAAACAAAGAAAAGAAGACATGAATGGAACTCTTGAGTAAAATGGCTGAGTTTAGTGCTATTGTGAAACACATGTTAGGCTAGACATATGGACAGCTACAGCCCCATGAGTACTATTGGAATTTGTGTAATAACTGCTTAGTTCATATTATTAGTTTATTATTATAATTACTATTATTTGTATATGAAATCTGGATTTTGGTTGTAGTGTATGTTCAAGGCATGTGCATATTGACAGTTTGGCACTTCTAAGACAAGTTTACATGTTTCTTCTCTGATTTTGTAAACTGTTTCAGTGGCTTTTAAGCTGTCAAAGAGAAAACCTGATGATAACCTGCAACTACTTCACACAATTCTGTTTGGAAAGAAAGCAAAGGTAAACATTAGTCTGTGCTTTGAGGTCACAATCATATGCTATTTGGGATGTGCTATCTCTTGTATGTTATTGGTTTCACCTTACAGTTGAGTATAGTTTTACATGTTGTCAAATAAATAAAACCATTATTTCCTTGGATGTTGGTAGGCTCACAGTTTGAAGAGAGACATTGGGCAGTTCTCTGGATTTGTATGGGTTGACAATGAGGTATGTTACTATGTGCTTTGAGGTCATTTTGTGCTTTTGTTTATTGAACCAATGATGATTTCTATACAAAAGTTACTGGCATGGAAATCCATGATTATCATTCCTACCTGTCTATGTGGTTTATAGATGTTATCTATGAACATCAATATTTTGGTTTCATTTGAAATGTTACGGTAACAATAATTTGGCATGATATTATTATTGCATGATTGAAAGTATTTTTGGGATTTCCATAATTTACAATTCCTAGTATGTAGCTACACAACTGATTGTGCTATAGCCAAACTGAAGTAGCTACAATATAGAAATATTAATGAATGTTCCATAATGTCAACATGACAGCCATGCCTGATGGAATATCTCATTGCCCTTTGTCATTGATGATAACATAGTATCATCATCCTTCCTCAAGTCATACTCCACTTATTTTGTGCCGCATTCTGTTGGTTGGAAGCATTGCTCTTCCTTTTTCCCTCGATGGGTTATTCTCATTTTGCTGCTGCTAGGCAATTTTAAAAATGTTGTTCTCAAGTACCTCTTTTGTCATAAAAGTTAAGAGAGGCATTCATATAATTTCAATCTTCATGCACCCTTAGTGAACAGATGGAGGTTGTTATGGGCATTTGATAGACTTAGATAAAGCTGTTCGGGTGCTCAGCTTATGTTGCTCATTTTACTGAATCTTGAATGGGAATAGCCAATTTTTTGCATGGGATGGATAAATACCATTGGTGGCTACATTATTAGTGACTGTAACTTGAAGTAGTCAGGATAAAATACAAAGAGTAATTTAACAGTGATAATTTCTAGTAGACTGCTGTCCAGAAAAATTTCTATATGGGGTCCCTCTAGAGTGGAATCATTAGACATTGGAGTTGGGGTCCTGATTATTATTTATTTTTCCTTCCCACTTTCCCTTAGGTGTTATAGGGATTTTTTGTTGATGGGATATGTTGATCCCATACCAGTCAATGTAAATATGCCTATGACAAAGATTAACTTTTGATGGTGCCTGTGGATAACTGGATGTGAATCTAATCCAGACTTGACAATCAGTGTTTTACTTTAGAAAGTGTTGTTTAAAGAAGTGGGAACTTGGATGTAGAGTGGGTTTGGGATGTGCCCACACTCCATGCGACCCATACTCATTTTTGAAAGTCATACTGTTCCTATTTCCCTGCCGATCAAGTTTCAGATAGTTATAGTGATATCTGTTGGATTTTGTTTTTGGTTTATGGCTTCTATTTGGGTACATATGAAGGAGACAAAGTGTAATGAAATTCAACCATTATTTGTGAGTACATGTTCCATCTGTTCAACAATTTTTTTGTAAAGAAACTTTCCAACTGGATTTGTAGGAGTGTAGGCATAAAAAAAGCTTCTCAAATCTCATCTCAGCATAAGTAAGAATTGAAGGTTGTGGTTAATTGTAACTCACGTAGAATACTTAAAACTGAATGAAGTAAACAAATTGAAGATGGTGGTGATGATAACATGTAGAAAAGGGGTCATAAATGCGGCAAACAGAGCTTCATGTGTTCTATTTGAGTTGGGTTGAGCTTACTTTTGTTAGCTGTTCCTTGTAGATTGTGTATGGGTCTAAAGTTTATGCATCCATACCATTTCTGTATGATATGTTGGAGAGTTTGTCACTTCAGTTTATGTATGGATGTGGTATTTTGGTGCATGATTAATGGGCTCTTCCAGTACAGAATGATGAATGTGGCTACTTTGCTACTGCATGTGCAGAGTGATTATGATAGGTAGTTAATGCAGCTACTTTCTGTTAGTGGGAGTATATTGGGGTATATTGTTGTTGTCAAGTGTGTAGATCGGGTGCCATTACCACCTCATAAAGGAAATCAGAAAAGAATACCTTTTTGTCCTTCACAGATGTTATTCTAAAGGCTATGCTAGTAATAGCTGTTTGGCCTAGAAGGCGGCCATCTTATTTCAACCTTCTCATCTTTTAGTTTGAAACCATGTTCCTCTAAAGACTGTCTTCATTCATCAGTGACCGCTGCTGAAGAAATGCTTTACTAGGAGATAATATATGTCAATGGTGCCTAAACTTCCTTCAGGATATAGTTTTAACTTACTCCTAAAAGTGCTTCATGAAAGTTTCTGTGTGGTTTCTAACTTGTTAGTCATTGTAGATAGCCTTTGAAAGAGAAATAGATTAAGCCGGGCACTGTAATTGTTGGAACTACTCTTTCAATGCGTGAAAGAAGCCTAATAGGCAGGAGGTTAGATTTTCTATTGGATGGAATGTGATGTAGTTTTTTCTTACAAAAATTGTATCTCTATTTGGTTGGAAGGCAGTGGGGGGCCTTGCTTTACTGTTATTTTGGCAGTGGAAATTTTGGATTATTTCTGGCTGAGAGAAAGGTGCTTATCTCAGTCCTTTAGAGAACAACTAACCTTGAGTATCTTTGTTAAGCCAAAGCAGCAAGGCTGTATCCAACTTGCTAATCTTCCCATTTCAGTACCTTTGGTAGACTGACTAGTCTTAATTTGATCCAGTTGTGAGTTGGAAGTGCTCTTTTCCTGTTATATTTATGCATCTGATGACAATGTGCCTGCAGTTAATTGTCCAATTTACTTTCTAGTTTTTTTTTGTTTTTTTAAATTATTGTCAACATGTTCTATTTTTACTTTCAGGAAAAACAAAGAGCTAAGATCAAGGAAAAGATTGACAAATGTGTCAAAGAGAAGTTGCTGGACTTCTGTGATGTGCTTAATATTCAAGTTAATAGGACCTCTTCCAAAAAGGTTAGTAAAGTGCACCATTTTCTCTTTAAAATTACGTGATGTTGGCTGTTTTCTCACTTGAAATGCCTTGCAGGAAGATCTTTCTGTGAAGTTATTGGAGTTTTTGGAGTCGCCGCATGTGACTACAGAAATTTTACTCGCTGAAAAAGAACAGGTCCATTAGCACCCTCTTTTTTGTTTGTTTCAGTATTCTGATGTGATAATTTGTATGAGGCATTGAATTATTCTTATGCTTACCCCCATCCCATTTAACTTACAGAAAGCCAAAAAGCAAAAAGGAAAGTCAAAGAGTAGAAGCTCTAAAGGTGCATCTGCTGAAAAATCAGCAAAGGTTGGTTATGTTTTGAGTTATTGTTTCTTTAGTTATATGTTTATGGTGCTAATAATTATGCAATTTGAGCAAAAGAGAAACAATCAATTATAAATTAGGCTTTTGCCTCGAATTGCATTTTTGGGAAAGGCTTGTATGTGCGTGTGTGTGTTTGTATGTGGCTTGGTTGATATTGATCTGAATGTCTTTTCTTCTGTTGTCAGATATGGTGTGAATCATGTTTGATGTGTATGTGGTCAGAAGCCTTGTTATTAGTCATGTTCTATCTTAGTAGTCATGTTAGCCTTGGCCTTGGTTCTCTAGATTTAATGTGGAGTTTATGTGACATTTTCTACCAGTTTTTATGGGGAGTTTATCCGATATTTCCCTTAGAGAAGGTCTAACAGTTTTTCTCCTGTAACAAATACTCATTTACAGCTTCATCCAATCTCCAGCTTTTCTAAGAGGTTCTCCAGATTTTATGGGGTGTTTTTTGGATGTCTCTTTGCTAGAGTGACTGGCTTTCTTTATTCAGGCCTCATTCTGATTAAATCAATTTGTGACTTTGGTCCAGCATGTCGTAGATGTGGTCATATGCTGGCTGCCAATGTCCTGTGATTAGTATAACTCTATAGTGGTGGTGCTTTTTTGCCTGTGCCAATTCTGTGTTAATGCTAAGTTGTGTGATATATGCATCTCATATTAGCATTTTATAGTTAGTTTCTTTCATTGACAACAATATTGTTGCTTCCTTCTGTGTGTGCTTTACGAATGATATGATTACTATTGTTGCCTTCATTTGTGAGAACAGAAAACTCAATCTGGGGGAACGCGGAAAAGGAAGTCAAAACCTGAAGAGGAAACTGAAACTGATGATAAGGATGACAAAGGTAGTGAGTCTCATTCTTCAGAAGAGGATGATGACGATGAGGAGAAAGAGGAGAAAGAGGAGAAAGAAGAGAGTGATAAGGAGGCAGAGAGTAATTCAGGTGAAGAGGAAGAAGAAACTGAAGTAAAGCCAGCAAGCCCAAAGAGTTCCTCAAAGGACAAGTCTGCAGCTAAAAGCGATAAAAAATCTACAAATAGTAAGAAAACTGCCCCAGAGAAGCCTACCAAAAGCCCTGCAAAATCTGCCAAGAAAACTTCTACTCCTGCAAAAAAATCTAAAGCAGTAGCTGAAGCTTCTCCGTCGGCTTCCAAAGCAAAGGGATCAGCGAAAAAGAAGCAGAAGGCTGACGAAGAAACCCAAAAAGAAGAGCCTGCTAATGTGGAGGACAAGCCTGTAACCAAGAAGCAGTCAAGCACATCAGCTTCTAAGTCTTCAGCCAAAGGTCAAGGTAAACTTGTTGCACTAGTAACTTATTTAAGAGATTGATTTTGAAGTTTTGTGGTTCTAATTACACGGTAATTTTTGGTACTCGGGAATTGTAATCCAAATTGGCTTTTACCTGACTGAAGTATACCATACTTGAACGAAACGGGACTGAGTTAGTTACAGAAATTGTGTTTATCGAGTTCTCTGAGCTATTGATAATTGGCTTCTTAATCTTGTAGGCTGGTAGCTTATTGTGATATTCAGATTGGTGATTCATCTCTTATCATAGTAACATGGCAGTTTGTGATACAGATCATGTTTGTGTACTTTGTGTCATTTAGGTAAAGGAAAAGCAAGTAAAGAAGCTAAACCAGAGCCAACAACAGAGGAGTTGCGTGCAGTAGCAGTAAATATATTGAAAGAAGTTGATTTCAATACGGTATGTAGCGTAACTATGGAATTCTGTATCTCTTGGCAGGAACTTTTTGTGTAAATTCTCCCCCGGTTTGACAATTTGCCCTAAAATTCTATTTATGCAATGCAGGCAACCTTATCCGATATCATCCGGCTTCTTGGTACGTTTCATTTGCTAGTTTCATCCCCAACTCCACTTAGTTGCTCATCTTCTGTTTTTCCTTGTGTGTTCGACTGCATATGTTTTCATTTGGCATCGTTGTTGGAACCAGTAGCATTTAAAACTGTAACAATATCCAGTTACTTGTGAAGCCAAACTGTGAACTCTGTAAGTTACATTCATATGAATTATTGATGACAAATGTATGTTTCTTGTTGATTTGAATAACACTGATGAATATGTTGGGTGGATCGAGCTGTTTCCCCAAAAACCAAACTAGTTTCGCATTGGTTTTTTACGTTTTAGATAGTTCCATTTGTCCAACTTAAGCATTTTGAAGTTCAAAGCAAGGAAAAATGAAACATTAGAAAGATTCAGAAAGTCATTGGAGGACATTAGACTAGAGTTCTCTTTCTTGGTAATATGGAGACGTTGAGGCTTGTCAAATAATATACTCTGCCTCTTATCATTCCTTTGTTTCTCTCGTGTAGTATATTTACTTGATTGCTTTTGTCCGAAAGTTTTTCATTTTATTATCTGATCTGCTAAATGGATTCGTTGCAGGTTCGCATTTTGAGTTGGACTTGATGCACAGAAAGGGCGAAGTGAAGGCCATAATCACAGAAGTAATAGAAAGCATGTCTAACGATGATGAAGATGAGGATGAAGATGAAGAAGATGAAGAAGAAGAAGATGACAAGGACTCGGGGAAAGAGTAATTAATTTAACTGTGGAATTGCAGAGGCTTGTTTCAACTGACTCAAGGCGACAAAAGAAAGAGCACAAGTTATTCAGACAGTAGGGTTGTAGATTTAGATTAGAGCAAAAATTTTCTGCAGCAGGGGAAGTATGTGGTCTGTATGTACCATAAACGATTCTTTCTTTTTTACCTCAAAAGTCATCTTAGGTTATTTTTCTCAGTAGCTTTTAGTTACCCTTTTATCATTTAACCTCTCTGTAATTTATATTGTATGAATGGTGTTTTATCTCTTATGTTGAAGTCTGTTGGGGATCAAATAGGATTTGCTTTTGCAGCTTTTGTATGGTCTGTTTTTCTCAATAGGAATTATGTTTCTTGTTTGGTTTTGATGGGTTTTGGCTGGTTGGTTTGATTACTGCCTTGTTGGGTTTATTAGACCAGCTTGTTTGGTCTGTTTTTTTGACATTGTTTGGAAGCTTGAACCCAACTATAACATAGAACATGAGTTGGAGTTATTTTAATAGTGCTTGTTAAAATGTAGTTCGATCTGAATGTTTGAATTTGTTGTGTGTAACACTAATTGATTTGATTCAAAATTTGGGTGTAGTGTTTCTTGTATTTTTATTGTCTAAATTTAATTTTGACTTCATTATATATTTATTTGAATAATGAATAGTACAACCTTGTTCTTGACATCTTGTCTGCCATTGTTCTATGTTGTTAGGATTGGATAGGTCATTGAATTGATTGACTGAGTGAGTCAATGGTTCAACTAGTTTGACCAGTTTGGTCGGATTAATTCGGCTGACCCAGATCATGGTTGAACGGTCATGAGTTAAAAAATTTTCATATAGTTCAAGAATAATTAAACTGGTATGAATATGACATGAATTTGTCAAAAATCGAATTAAATTGATAAAATATCTAATTTTATTAAATTAAATTATCAAAATTTCAGTCTGATTAACCGGTTTTGACATTTGTTTTCTTTCCCGATTGAACCAATTTACCATCCAGACCGTGGGAGTTCTATTGTTCAAAAAGTCTCACCAAATTGTGTTCGACATAAATGAATACATTGGCATCTTCTTAGCTTTCCCCAATCACAGGTGAGGAGCCCCCACAATATTGACTACTTTTTTTTCCTCTTAATTATTGTTGGATAGAATAAAAACCACACCAAATACTACATCCGTTTTATATTTAATTGTTAATCTCTGAAAATAGTGTAGTCAAATTTAAAAAGTTTTGACCATAATTTTCTCAATATATACAATGATTTGTTGACTAAAATACTACCATTAGATTCGTAACGAAAAATACGATTTTAAAAATATAATATTGTAATTGTTCATAAAATATTATATAAAAAATTATCAATTAAACAGTGAAACTAGAGACTGTGACAGTCAATAAAAGACAAATAATATATAACGGACAAGTAATTAGGAGTTTTAGATATTTTCAAATCAAGTAATCCAACAAGATCAAAATGCAACTTTTTTAATTATTTGAGCCCACATTAGAAAATTCAGCTGTTGGCTGATATATCTATTTATCTAAGTCAAGGTTCTCATATTATGAGTATCAGTTCGCATTTAATGGGCAGTTAAATGTTGTGATCACCATTTAAATTTGAGCTAATTCTTTATGTTAACAACTGATCAATATAATTGGTTCTTAGTTGGTCCTAGTGAGTGGAGACGCCAATTTTGATTCATAATTGATTATGACCCAATAATTAGCACTAATAAAAATAAGGTTATCGATACAGGTCGGTTCAAGTTGTTTTAAGTTCGTTTCCTTCAAATATGCGTCATAATTATATATCGCAAAATACAATTGATCTGTATAGCTATGAGACATCTTAATCTACAAAGTTCATACAATAAGTGCCTATTTAACTAATTTCTAATTTTCAAAATATTTAATTTGTTACTTTATATTTTTAACGAAAAATAAAAAACTAAAGAATTCTAATCGAGAGGACAAAGAATGAGCAATTAGCTAGCATCCACATTATAGAAATATCTATTTTTTGTAATTATAAAAAGTTTAGCATATCATATATGACAATATGTACGAAACTTGTTTACATACCAAGATGCTTTATGTTATTATTATACTTCTTGTTGGGTTAATGACCCAAATTCTCTTAGATTCATTATTTGGCAAGTTTCCTAAACCTGCTTAAACTCCAAGTTATTGGTTGCTATAAGTAAATTATTTTATTTCCTAATTATATTTGCTATAGGATGTTTACCCCTATAAATAGAGGTCTTTATTCACGTTGTAACATGTGGCAGACGTAGTCGATGTGAGAGCTTTCAAAACTCCACACGAGGGAGGTACGGTGTTATTTCCACATCTTCACCCTACTCATCCCTATGTTGCGAGAATCTACGAGAGTTCATATAATTTTACCTCATGTAATATCTCATTTTCTACTAGTGGATACTTATTGCCGCTCGTGGTTTTCTCCCGATTTGGTTTTCCACGTAAAAATACCGTCTCACCCATTTATCTTTATTCTTGCCTTTCTCTATTATTATCCTCGATTCCATATTCATTCTGTATTTCTTTCTGCTGCATATATTACTCTATTTTACACCCTACCAACTGACTAACAACTGGCAAATCAACAGATCTGAATCCAATCCCTACCGGAGTCAGGTTAAATTCCTTCAAGAGTTGAATATAGCCAGATTCAGTCAAATTTCTATCCTAACGGAGTCAGGTGAAATTCCTTCATTGCCGGTTACAACCAGATACAATAAAATTCTAACCCTGCCGGAGTCAGGTCAAATTCCTTTAGAGCCGGGTTCAATCAAATTTAGGATGAAGTCGGAATTTGGTTATTAGATTTGGGGTGATAGAGTGTTGTTAACATGATGACGTCGTGAAGTTCGTTGGCAAGATAAATTTCAGGGTTCTTTGACAGTAATCGAAGAATTTGTTCCAAGGTGGAGATTGTTGGGTTAATAGCCCAAATTCTCTTAGACTCATTATTTGGCAAGTTTCCCAAACCTGCTTAAACTCCAAGTTATTGGTTGCTATAAGGAAATTATTTTATTTCCTAATTATATTTAGGTTAGTTTCCT
This sequence comes from Portulaca oleracea, assembly GCA_029582165.1. Lineage (NCBI taxonomy): Eukaryota > Viridiplantae > Streptophyta > Magnoliopsida > Caryophyllales > Portulacaceae > Portulaca > Portulaca oleracea. The sequence continues at coordinate 64,587,538 of CM055868.1, read as the reverse complement.
AATTGTAATAGCATTCTAAAACCTAATTGTATTTGGAGTGTAAGTCTAGCCAGATCTATAGAATGTTTACCCCTATAAATAGAGGTCTTTATTCACCTTGTAACATGTGGCAGACGTAGTCGATGTGAGAGCCTTCAAAACTCCCCACGAGGGAGGTACGGTGTTATTTCCACATCTTCACCCTACTCATCCCTAGGTTGCAAGAGTTTACGAGAGTTCATATAATTTTACGTCATGTAATATCTCCTTTTCTACTAGTGGATACTTGTTGCCGCTCGTGGTTTACTCCCGATCTGGGTTTCCACGTAAAAATACCGTCTCACTCATTTATCTTTATTCTTGCCTTTCTCTATTATTATCCTCGATTCCATATTCATTCTGTATTTCCTTCCGCTGCGTATATTACTCTATTTTACACCCTACCAACTGACTAACCAACTGGCAAATCAACAAATCTGAATCTGATCCTAACACTTCTTTCGTTTCAAATTAGAATGTTATTTAACAAAAGAAATAGAACTTTGCAAACATTAATTTTTTATTTATCAAATCATATAATGTGGATGTACTATATTACTACAATATTGTAAGTCTTGTTAACTTGCATAAAAAAGGCTCGTTAATATATGATTATGAAAATTTTACGATTAAAATGTAGACATTGAAGACAGTAAAATATCAATTAAACATTTAATGTAGAATAAAGAGTAAGTAATTTGCTAACATTTTAGTGTAATATTTATACATTCATACACTTGACCCATTCTTTGCTCATTATTGCATGGGAAAAATATCGCAACCTTTAAAGGATGATAATTATATTTATAAGATATATGTTTGACATGATACCAAACTATTTATTTTTGTAGGAGCCAAAGTGAACCAACCACGAGGGAACTTCTTGTGTATTTGACTTTGTCTTTTACAAGTGGAAACACTCCTAGATATACACTATTAGATATGATATATATCTACATAATTAGAGTGAATCAAATCTAGTTATCATGAAATCAATTAATATAAAATATATCTATTATTATGATTATTATTATGTAATTATAAATAAATTAATTATAAGGTTTGACTAGCTCTCATATATAGTCCTATATTTGCACCAACTTGTGGAGATCAACTTGACAACATCATTAATGTTATCACATCCAAACTACAAATCAAAGTTGAGAATAGAGAGAACAAATGATCTTTGAAGTTTTACACCAAGAAAGCATCTCAATTTAAAGCCCTTAGCTAGCTAGCTAGATATATATCTCCCTATATATATGTGTGTTTACCCATTCAACCTATATAAAGTATCTCCCCATAAGACATTTTCTATAAGAACTAAGCTTTAGCTACTTATTTGCTTCTCATTATCTTGTAAACACTTAGATCAAAGTACTCTTCCTTGTCAACTACTTCCTCCAACCAACCAAGGTATGAGTAAATTCCTTGCATGTCCCATGATTAATTTCATCACTTCTCTTTGATATATGATTTACATTGTATTTTTGGGTTGTGCATAAATACATTATGGTTTTATAAGGGTAAATGCAGGTCAACTAAATTAGGTGATCCCTACTTTAGAGGTATTCATATTGTACGGAAAATGGCCAATGACTTAATTAATTAGTAGTTCTGCTTTTTTGATATAAGAGAACTTGCAAGTCACTAGCTTTGATCTCTTAACCTCCAACTTGAAAAGCCTTCATGATGCCAAATGAGCTACTACGCACCTAATTCATTGGATTTCACGAGTTGATATATGCTTAAGTTAATTTATTTTATAAACCCACCAACTATAATAATTGAGTGAGTTCTACTTATGTAGAACCTTCAGAGATCCTAATATATAGGCAACTTTACCTCAGCTGACATTATATATACGTGCTCATTGGTAGATCAGTTTATATATTTTTTGATGCATGACATAAATAATTATCATATATAATGTCTTAATTACTACATCCAAGTACTTAATTATTGACATGTTTTCTTTGAACCATGAGCAGGTTAATTACATAAACATGGGGAACGATTTCAATGGCAAGTTGGAGCTAGAGATAAACCAAGGAGAGCCAACTAGGGTTCCTCCGGCGGAGAAGAGAGAAAAAGAGTTTTACTACTTGGACAACCTTGACCAAAACATAGCAGTAACAATGAGGACACTTTATCTGTACAAGTCTCCAACCAAAGGAAATGAAGAGGCACCCAAGGTGGTCAAGGAGGCCTTAGCCAGGGCCCTGGCTCACTACTACCCCCTAGCTGGGCGGCTCACCATCAGCCCTGATGGGAAGCTGGTGGTCGACTGCACCGGCGAAGGAGCCCTCTTCGTCGAGGCCGAGGCCAAATGCTCCTTGGCCCAAATGGTGGGCCTCACCACTGCTGATCCCATCGTACTTATGAACTTAGTTTATGAATTTCCGGGGGCTAAGAATATCCTTGAGACTCCACTTTTTACTATTCAGGTATTGATTTATGTTTCTTCTTCACTGTGAATTTTGGTGCAAGACACTTTTTGAGTATCTCTATATGATTTTTGAATTTAATTTGTTTTGATAGTTATTATTAATTGGCTAGTTGCCAACAATAAAGCACGTACATTCTACAATGTCAAAATATAAATGACATATTAATCAAATCAACTGTGTTGGTAAAAGCCTATATTATTCAAGTTTTTGTAAATGTACAAAATAAGTAAGTATATAATTTTGGAATTTACAAGTGATACTATATATACACTTGTAAAAATCAAATCATTCTCTTTTTACAAAATTTAATGTGAAAAAAATATTATTTTTACACTACATAAGATGCTTAAAAATGTCCTTTTAATTTGTTATGACTCAATCTTACAAATTTTTATTATGTGTTAATTGTTTAAAGTTGTCAATTAAATGGGTTGTTTGGATGTCTTAATTTTAGTTGTTGCTCTCTGGATGGAGACATGTACAGTACATAATTAACTACATATGATTTCATTATATATTTCATTTGAAATCTCATAAATTGAAGATACAAAAAAGGACTAGTATGAAAGCATTATATTACTAAAATTTAACTCAATTTTATATATTTTAGAATGTCGTATATTTGAAAAACAAATTGTACAAAAAAAAAAGGAGGGGATGTGGTCCCATCGCGTCCATTCATTCCTTTGCACCCGCTTCAGCCCAATGAAGCGTGTTGCTTTAATGATTTAAATACGCATAAAGATTAATTTTTAAAATAGTTTATGTACTAGCTATTCAAAACACGTATCATTTTGTTAAATTAATAATAAATCAATATATTTATTATCATTAAACTTTTTCAGGTGACAAAGTTCAACTGTGGAGCATTTTCCGTGGGCATAGCCATGAACCACTGCATGGCCGACGGGCTCTCCGCGGTCGAGTTCGTCAACTCGTGGGGCGAGCTCGCTCGAGGGTTACCCCTAACAAACCCTCCCGCCCTCGACCGGACCGTCCTCAAATCCCGGGACCCACCTCAAATCAACTTCCCCCACGACGAGTTCCTTGACATCCAAGACATCTCCAACACCAACGAACTCCTTTTTGACCAAGAAATGGTTTACGGCTCATTTTCCTTGGACCCCAAGAAACTGCTTCGCCTCAAGACCAAAGCCACCGAGGGCGGCGCAACCCAAGTAACCAAGTGCACCACCTTCGAGGCCCTTACGGCCTACGTATGGCGGGCCCGGTGCAAGGCCCTAGGTAATACTACCTCCCAATTTTTTATCTGTCATTTGCGGGCATTAGAGTAAAATTAAGGTGATAAAAATAAATGTGGTAGTTAATTATAACAAAATTATTTAAATATATTTAATTATAATTAATTTTTAGTGTTTCATTCGATGAAGGTTCCGGATAAAATAAAACAAATAGTAATTAATATGTCATCTAAATGATAAAATGACATATAATATGGAATGGAAAAAAAACTTTTTGATGTGATTAAACTTCGATAATTAACTATAAGTATATTGTCTAGGCTCTTAGTTGGGGTGGATGATTCCAATTATTCTCACCGGGTATGGTAGCTCAAGTTTGAAATTAAATTTTTTGTGATTTTTCATTAATTTTTAATTTTCTTTTTCGCTAGGGATGCACCGTGACCAACAAGCCAAGCTACTCTTCGCCGTCGACGGTCGGTCCAAGTTCAACCCCCCCTTGCCCAAAGGCTTCTTCGGAAACGGCATCGTTTTAGCCAACGCGCTCTGTAAGGTGTCCGATTTGTTCAACAACCCGCTTTCCTACGCGGTCAACCTAGTCCAAAAAGCAGTTAAATCAGTTACTGACGGTTACATGAGGTCGGCGATAGACTATTTCGAGACGACCAGGGCCAGGCCATCATTGACCGCCACACTTGTGATCACGGCGTGGTCAAGGCTGTCTTTTCACACCACCGATTTCGGGTGGGGGGAGACCATATACACCGGGCCCGTTGGGCTACCCGATAAAGAAGTCGCTTTGTTTCTGCCTCATGGACTCGATAAAAGGAGCATTAATATTCATCTTGGTATGCCTGCCTCTTCCATGCAGGTCTTTGAGGAAGAAATTATGCAAATTTAATAAGTTTAACACACACATGTATATCACATTATATATAGTGCATGGTCTTATTTATTTATTTTTAGGTTATAGAATTATAGCTATAGCATATATACATGTTTGGGTTGTACAATGTTACAAATTAAAATTGTCACTCTATATATATTTAGTTTATGATCGAATATGTTAGGGCACAAGCTCAAGTTCAAGTATCAACACAGATGACTGTATTTTAGGTTGTAAGAAAAGTATATAATAAAGCATTTTAATTAATTTTCAACCTATGTGAAAGCTTTTATTATTATTATTATTTTTATAGATAACTAGCTAGTGGTACCATATGTAACACAAGTACATACCCCACGACCTTATCAATTGAGTCATGCTACTTTAATCAAGATTATGATAGTGTTTCTAAGTCTAGATTTGTTAATTTTCAATGCAAAGGATTTTATTGAGGTTGTGAGTTGTGACTGATATAGTTTCGGAAAAATTAACTATTTGGAAAAAATGACAACTATCTTATTTGATATTATTGCATTTTTAAATTGAATTATTTGGTCTTCGTAATTTAAAAGATTACAATTCAAAAAATGATCTAACATTCGATGAGTTTGATTAGGTTTTATGCCATTAACTTTATTATTTATTAGACTCATGAAATTAAAAAGAGAGTTGGAAAAATAAAGCCAAAGTTATATCTAGCTACCAAAATCCTTCAGAATTGTTCTCTCTCTATACGCTTTTTTCTCTATACAACAACAACATGAACAGACTTTCAAGGGAACACATTTGAACACGGTTTAGGGATTCAGATGTAGCTATCAGCCTTTCCTGTATGAATTAAAGTTTATGGAGAGATTAATTTCTGCAGATCCAAAAAAATCCCTTTGAAAATAACTTTGTAAAACCTATGTGAACACTAAAAGAGACTCGTTTGAAAAGTCTTTAAAAAAGCAAGAGACAGATCAAGAAACTAAGCAGCTTATGTTAAATATATAACTGTTTTTTTCCGCTCTCCTTTCTCTACAAGCTTAGCCAAATTGACAACATCACTGAGTTATAGTGAAATATGAGATTGATTTAGAAAGAAAGATGGCGATCGAATGACATTGACTTATATAGAAATTGGAGATGATGGAAGGAGAGAGGAAAGTGGTTGACATATTTTGCCGGACCCTATCTTAGATAAGTCAACATTTTCTTCTATATAATGCCCCAATGATATTTGCCTTTTTATTTCGTTTCAAATTTGAATTCGATGGTTATTTTAATTTAACTATCATAAATAAATATATTTGATATGTCATTGGTTTATCAGTGCTGATTAGTGTAGGTCGAAACTAAAAGTATTAGAGTGTTGGATGATAAATTATTATGGAAATGTGATAAACTTTTCAAGTTAACAAAACTTTTTTGTATTTAATTGTATTTAATATATGAGAAAATTTTCTGAAGGCTCACTTATTAATTATTTCATCCTCAAAATTCAGTAAAAAACTTTCCCAAGGGGTATGAAAACTTTCTCTTAGGAAACATTTTCTCAAAATTCTACCAAACATACCCTATTTCACTTTCCCATGATTTCACATGAAAGAAGATATTAGAATATGAAAATATCCCTAACTTTCAAACTTTAGCCTATGCTATTAGTTGAATTGATTGTCACTCAACTACAACTAATTATCCAAAAAACATCAAATAAATTGAAGCTTAAAATACACTTTATTGTATATCTTTTTCTTACAATGAAAAATACATTCCTTGGTGTTGATATTTGAGCTTGCACATATATTTATACAGATACAAACTTTGTAACAAGATCCAAGCATATATATGTATAACCTAAAATAAATAGATCATGAAAGCATTATGAATTTATCTAAGTATTTGTATTTGTTTGTGTGTGAGTCTAACTTAAATTTGCATGATTTCTTCCTCAAAGACTTTCATAGCAAAAGCAGGCATACCAAGATGAACATTGATACTTTTCTTATCGAGTCCATGAGGCAGAAATAAGGCCACCTCTTTATCGGGTAGCCCAACGGGCCCAGTGTATATGGTGTCCCCCCACCCGAAATCGATCGTGTGAAAAGACAACTTTGACCAGGTAGTTATCACCAGGGTGGCATTCAACGACGGCCTAGCCCTAGTTGCCTCGAAGTAGTCTATGGCCGACCTCATGTAACTGTCGGTAACTGACTTAACTGCCGTCTGAACCAACTTTACTGCGTGCGAAAGCGGGTTGTCGAGCAGATCTGACACCTTGCATAGCGCGTGGGCCAACACGATGCCGTTCCCGAAGAACCCCTTCGGCAACGGCGGGTTGAACTTGGACCGACCGTCGACAGCGAAGAGTAGCTTGGCTTGTTGGTCACGGTGCATCCCTAGTTAAAAAAAAAAAGAAGAAGAAATTAATGAAAAATCACACACACACATACACACAAGTTAATATGAAACCCAAGTTTTAATAATTGGAATGACTCACCCCAACTGAAAACCCAGACGATATATTCATAATAAATTATAGAAATCTAATCCCATCAACGTAACATTTCATCCTATACTCCCTCTTCTTATTTTATTTTTGCCTATATCTACACAATTGGCCAAAGTTTGAATATTTTAACTATTAATTTCTCAATATATAGAATGTTTTAATATACGAAATTATTATGTCATTAGAATCGTAATGGAAAATACTATCGACTATAATGTTCTAATTTTTTGATAAGATAATATGTGTAAAATTGTTAGCCAAATATTGACACTGGAAATTGTGAAATATTTAATGTATGGCGGATAAAATGGGAAAGAGGGAGTAATAATTACCTAAGGCCTTGCATCGGGCGCGCCATACATAGGCGGTGAGGGCCTCGAAGGTGGTGCACTTGGTTGTAATTACAGTTTCGCCCTCCATGGTGGCTTTGGTCTTGAGGCGGGTTAGGTGGTCAGGGTCCAAGGAGAAGGATCCGTACACAATTTCTTGATCGTCGAAAAGAAGGTGGTCCTCGTGGTGCTGGGAGTTGGAGATGTCTTGGATGTCAAGGAACTCATCATGGGGGAAGTCAATCTGGGGTGGGTCCCGGGCTTTGAGGATGGTCCTGTCTAGAAATGGAGGGTTAGTGAGAGGCAAGCCTCGAGCGGTTTGCCCCCACGAGTTGAAGAACTCCACTGCTGACAACCCATCGGTCATGCAGTGGTTCTTGGCTATGCCTACCGAGAAGGCTCCACAGTTGAATTTCGTCACCTGAAAATAATGAAATTATTGGATGGAAATGATTAATTGGTTAATTTCAAAGGGGTATTTTAAAAATGAAGCGCAATTGTAAACGTTAAATATTGATTTTGTTAATGTTTCGAAAATCTTGGTTAAAATAAGCTAAACGCTAGTTAAAACGTTAGCAAAACACTAATTAAATATTATGCCCATGCTATTGCCCAACACGACCTATATCAATAAGTCAAGAAATTGATTTGAGGAGTACAACGGAAATCACCTGAACAGTAAAAAGAGGGGTCTCAAGGATATTCTTAGCCCCAGGAACTTCATAAACAAGGTTCATGAGTACGATCGGATCCATAGTAGCCATACCCACCATCTGAGCCAGGGAGGACTCGGCCTCAGCCTCGACAAAGAGTGGGCCCTCCCCAGTGCAGTCGACAACGAGCTTGCCATCAGTGCTAAGAGAAAGCCGCCCGGCGAGAGGGTAGTAGTGAACAAGGACCTTTGCTAAGGACTCCTTCACCACCTTCGCGGCATCTTCATTCCCTTTGGTTGGGGACTTGTACAGGTAAAGTGTCCTCATTGTCACCGCAATGTTTTGGTCAAGGTTGCATAGGAAGTACTCTTCTCTATCTCTCTTCTCTACCGGGGGAACCCGTGTGGGCTCTCCCACCTTGATCTTCAACTCCGGGTTTGCATTCATACCAAGCCCCATCTAGTTTGAGCAGAAGATGATAAACTTAATCAGGTTGATTAAAATGTGGTTCTTTGAAAAGGTTGTAAATATATGTAATATTCTGTAAACAATTGCACCTATATTAAGAATACGAAACACTTTAAATAACTTTTGATCAAACAAGGTAAGGTTTGGTAAATGTAGATGGGTTACGGAAAGTTTAGTAAATCAACAAAGGAAAGACCATGGCCTAGGTGCAAAAATTATATATTTTACATATTATAGCAAATATTTGAAGGTTATGAGGTTCAACAATATTGAGTGTTTAAGGGTTCATAAACATGCAACAACAACAACAATAAATCTCAGTATAGTCACGCAAATACAGGACAGGGTTCACAAACATACAACAACAACAACAAACCTTAGTATAGTCACACTAATGCGGGATAGGGTTCATAAACATGCAATTGTATAAAACATATTCATAGAATTTGCGAATAAATCAAATGCAATCAAACAAAAATATATATATAAGCCATGGGATATATATGCAAAGAATGTACCTGTGTTGTGTTGGATTATGAATTGAAGAAGAAGATGAAAAATGGGAAGTGTAGGTGGATTTTAGCTGAAAGTTAGATGAGATACAAGTAGAGCTTATAATTGGGTTGTCTTGGCAAAGATGAGTGGGTTGTGTGTGATGCTTGGATGATTTAGCAAGCTAGTATTTATACTATGATGGCATGCATGCATTATTGTTTGGAAAATAGTTTTTGTGTCAAGTAGCAATCAAATTAGATGACAGACAACCAAAGTTGCAACAAGTTGCATGTGTACAGAATGAGGTGGTTTACAATTTGGAATTGGACCAATTCAAGTAGGGGAAATGATAAAAGTCTTGTGCAAGACACATATTTTGTGTCTTGTCATTATAGAAAACCTATATATTTGTGAATTAAATTGGAAAAAAGTTACATGATTGACTTCTATAACTATAATAATATATATAAATTGTATAAAATCACACTTTTATCTATATTTTTAAAAATTTACAAAAAAGCGTCTAAAATATGCCCAACGGATGGGGTTCATTCGTTAGGGTCAATTTTAATTGTTGGCGTAGCCAACACATTCCAAGCTTCTTATAATTGATAATTAATAATATCTGTCAAAAAAATTGAGGTTAAAAACGATAATAAGTATTGATTTTATAAGAGAGAAGACATTTAAGGAGTGTCTTGGGGCAAGACACTTATCATCACCCTTCAAGTAGTAGTAATGTGTAGGGAACTGCTGCATTAAATGGCTTTTGGAGGTTGATTTCGCACACATCAGGAGTACATTTCCACACGGGAAACTCAGGCTTCTCTGGTTCCTTGACTTGGCTAATGCCAAAAGAAAAATTATTTTTGGACGACAATATATATACCAATCTTTGCGAGTATTAGATTATTGTAATATACTAACCTTTATTATTGGACAACAATATATCTGACATTTATACTTAGGTGAGATTGTTATACTAAAAGTGACTAACAGGGTGGTGACTGGTGAATTGGTCGTCTACTTGTTGACGTGGCAGGAGGAGGGAATTATATAAAATAATCGACCCTTGGCCAATAGTCCCATTACCATATCCGTTTTCCTCATTAACCCCCGTTAAAAACTGGCCGCAACACTCCAGCAAAGTGATTACGGGGGTGGTGAATTGGTCACCGTACTGACGTGACACACAACTAACTTAGTTATTGGGTTATTGGGTTGGGGGATGTTTTTTCCATTCAATTCGCCAGCCACGTCAGCATGGAGACCGGTTCACCGCCCCTTAGTTACTGTTCGTGTGATGATGTCACTTAGTATAAAGGTCGGAAATATTGTTGTCCAATAACAAAAGTCGGTATATTACAACCCAATACCCCAAAAGATCGGTATATTATCATCCAAAAACCCTCATTATTATTATTATTATTATTATTATTATTATTGTATATTATGGATGGCGATGGCTCATAGCAATTGTGTAAGGTTATCTAAAATAATGGAGCAAATTGTGAAGACTATAACATCAAAATTGGCGTCTTTGCCATTAATTACTTCCCACCCGCTACCGCTATCAAACGTATCCAAACCAAGCTCAAATAATTCACACTTACTATTTATTAACCAAATAGTATTATCTAGCTAGAAGCAACTCATGACATTGATGATCACAACTTTGTTTCAATTCAAATATCCCAATCTTCTAAAGCTTCAAAATCAATTGTGGAGAAATCCCTAATTTTCAGTATCGTTCAATGTATAAAATGCGCGAACTAAATGGCGATGACTATTTTTTTTCTTAACGATAATAAATATATATGTCTATTAGATATTCTATCTTAAATGTAAGGAATAAATATCAAATTATCCGTGTACGTAAGATCTCTTTGTTAATGAATAGATATTATATATTACACTTTAACATTCATATATAGTACTGACAAATATTATTATGTATTGATAACTACATCATGCATATATCGATCAATATGGTCCACATGAAGTTTCATATTTTGTATGGGGCTCAATTTGTGTTTACATTTCACCTACAACGTGACCATATATTTGTTGGCTATGATGAAGATTGGACGGTCACCCACTTGCATGCCCAATAAGGGGGCACATGTGTACGTACATATATATAGCCGAAATGGTATACGAAAGAGATGGTAGCTAATATAGTTTAAACCTAGCTCGATACACTGGAGTAAAAAAATATCTTCTAATGTGTTGAAAATACGAGTTATTTAATATGAGTCATACTTATCATGATCATAGTCTATTGACTTGTTATCGAGTAGTTTATTAATGCATTAGCCTATACTGTTGTACAAGAGAGCTTCAATTCCAGTCAAAATAATATGCTAGCATAATTTTAGATAAGTATGTATGTAGATTCGACAACATATAAATATGGTGTAGATTTGTTCTAAGATATATCTAGATCTATCTAGCAAGTTAGTTACTTACGTTAGATATATAAAAGACAAATAAAGATAGTTTCCCTTTTTAAAGCTTGGTCGAGTAGCTCCACTGCACGAGCCAAACCTTCAACTCGCCAATCAGTCAGCTTGACCAAGAAGAGCTGCAAAGTAATTATAAAGGAAAAAAAATCATAGTTGTTAGATTTACTTGCTAGGTAGATCCGGGCCGAAGTACCTAAAAACTCGCCTATAGTATGTGCTACCTGTGCATTTTATTAGAACGACTTTAATTATCTTTCTTTGCCCGCTGACAATTAATATTTGAATATTTATAGTTTATAGAAGGTGCAAAAATATATAGGCCCTATTCTTTAAAGTGCCAAAATCAAGATTAAGGTAAAGAAAGGAAAGGTAAAGATAAAATTTTGACTTTGAAATCCTCCAATCTTGATCTGAGTACAATTAATATACTACCTACGTCCCAAATTGTTTGTCCATCTACCTAACTCCTTTGTCCTAAAATGTTTGTCCATTTTATAATTCAAATGATAGTAATTCCTATTATGCCCATAATAAATACTCTTTTGTTTCTTTTTTATTTTTTTTCACATGAGAAAAGTAAGGGCAATTCTGATATATTACACATTTTTCACCCCATTTCCCATGACCATTGGACTTTTAAATATAGTTGGATGGACAAATCATATGGGACGGAGGTAGTAGCTACATGAGATATGAATTCAAAGCCTCTCAATTATTCAAAAAAGCTTCCAAATCATTTAGAAGTATCTCAACAAAAATGGTCAACCAATAATTGGAAGCCCTTAGTTAAATGTTACACTGTGTGAAACACCATAGATATATTCTATTTAGGAGCAAAGTCAATGACCACAAATTATCCAAAAAACAAAAAAAGTCAAGCAACCATAAATGAGGACAATCTACTTCTAAAGTCTTTACGAATTTCACGCGTGGATCGAAGAATAACTCCAAATTCAAACAAAAAAAGGTTCCAACTATGAGATCTATATATATGAACCGAATCAAACCCCCACAAAAAAAGTCTACGTACCTTTATTAATACAGTGTTTCCCTACATTCTAAAAGTCTAAACTGCCCTAATTTGTACGTACATGCATGCATGGCATGCAACTTGTGCAACTCAAGTTGTTATGTTCGATTCTATAAATACTTGCTAAATTATAACTAATTACCATTAAGCTATACTTGTATCTGATCACCTTATCTAATTTTCAACCAAAATCACTTTGTTCATTTCCATTGTTCCCATTCATCATCATCATCATCTTCTTTCTCCTTTGATCATAATTCAACGGAGGTATGTAGACTCTGCTCTTTTGTGTAGTTGGTTAATGATAGTTACGTACGGTTAAATTTATAAAATATGGTTAGTGTAGTTAAATATGGTAAAGTCGATAATTGCAGATAGCATGACTTATATTACGACCATTAATTTGATTGTCTTCAATGGTTTATTGTCATGATGTATCATGTATGTTCATAATCTTGATAGCTAAAAAAGTTGTTGGTTCAACTTGGACTATGGTCTATCTCTACATGCTAATAGAAGGAACATGGTCGCAATGTCTAAAATACATGTTTAATTGTTCAGATGGGGCTTGGTTTGAATGCAAACTCGAAGTTGAACATCAAGGTAGGAGAGCCCGTAATGAAGAATTGAAGAGACAAAAATAACAAAGAGGGAATGAAGATGGATTAGAGAGAGAAAATGAAAGAGAGGGAAGGAAGAAGCATGACCATGGCCATGACAATGGCTGAAGTTAATTTATGATCCTACATTTACAATTTGAGATCTCATTATCTTCTTGATGCTTCATGGTCAATTTATTTCTTAGGCCAATATCCCTTGAGGTCGGTGTTGTGAAGGAAGCACCTCCTCTCTTTTGTTGGAAAGGTCATGGGCCTTGATAGTATTTTGGGGGTGCTTCAAGTTTGTTAATCTATTTAAGTATGAAGCCATCTTGCCCAATGTAACCCAATTAAATGCAAAATATAGGTACTTGGCCCAATATACCTATGGATCTCTCTAAATAAAAAGTATGTAGAGAAGACAATTATTGAGAACCTTTTTTTAAAAGAAAAAAAATTTGAAGCTGTGTTTGGATGTAAACTTTTCTTTTCGTGTTGGTTGGTTGTGGTTTTATTTTACGGTTGCCCTGTTCTGTAAAATTTGTAGCCTTTTGTCTATCAATAATAAAAAAAAAGAAAAAAAAACTCATGTAAAAGAGAGTAAAATAAATTTTAGAATACCCTTCTATTAAGACATCTTTTCAAATTATACAACTGAAATAAAAGAAAAGAACTCGAAAAGGGCTACAGTTAAAATGGTAGCATTATTGAGAACTATTAGGTATAATTGAAGCTAAGGAACTACTCTTTTTTTTTTTTTTGGTTTTGTTCAATATTATTAGTTGCTATGAGTACATTGAAATACACGGATAGTTAAATTTCCGCTTTCATATAGATATATTGATGTAATATCGATAAATCTATAATATCGATAATAATTATGTTAAAATATAGTATGATATGATAAAAACATGAAAGAATAATAAGTAGTATGATGAGTTGTAATCTCACGCGGCACCACACAAAACAGAGGTCCTAAGGTGCTCTCAAAGTTGATTAAGGTTTAAATAAGGGAGAATTTTAATTAGACGGTTTATGCTTAAATCCCGGCAAATTCCCGGGTCTGCACCAAAAACGAAACTATTGTACTCCAAAAATGTATTTTTAAAAAATATAATAAATCAACTTTAATTTAATTTACTTTGTTTTTTTTTCTTAAAGTCGCACTGGCCCACGTGGCAGCAAAGAGCTGAATTTATGAATTCAACGGCTTAGATTTGATCGTATGCCGGTTACACAATAACACGCGCCTATTTTTATTTATTTTTTTGTCAAACCTTACTTTTACAGTTTTACTTGCTCTCAAAAACATCTCACTCCCTCTGCTTGCCCTTTCAACTCTCTCTCTCTCTACTTTCCCTTTCTTCTGCTCTTGCATGCGAAATCGCCGGCCATGGAAGCACCACGAGTGAAGCAGGAGCTCTTTGAGCCCGGCGAGACGACGCGCCACCGTGTCCGCCATCCCGGACCTCCGCCGGCACCGGAGGACGTGATCGAGCTCAGCGATTCCGACGACGACGGCGATGCTAGGGTTAGGGATTCCGATGCTCCGGCGAAGAAGAAGCAGAAGTTGAATGGGGCTCCGGCGAGCATTCCGCCTGGATTTCTTGATCCGATTCCGCCCCTGCCGGATTCGCCCTTTCTATTGCCACCGCCGGCGACGGCGTCGACGCCTACGCCGGCGGCGGGGACGACGAGCAGTCAGGCTTGTAAGCAGTTCTGGAAGGCTGGTGACTATGAAGGTGCTCCGTGTGGGAATTGGGACTCGCATACAGGTTTGAGTTTTGTGCTTTTTCTCAAGTTTGATGGTTTGATTTTGGTGGATGATTATTATTGTGAAGCTCGTTGGTTTAGGGTTTTGGTTTTTCCTCTTGTTATTGTGTTTTGGATTCATGCAATGTGCGAGCTTCTCGGTTGAGTTTGGGGCAGTTTGCTCGGAGATGATTGAATGGTCTTGGTTGGAACTAATTTTAATGTATTCCTTCCACATTTTAATTCTCAAGGGTTGTAGATGGTAAATGAAGCAGCCAGTGGTCTAGGGTGGGCGATTATGGTTGTAGTGAATAGGGTTAGGTTTAATTGAGGTTTGTATGTAATGTTGATGATTTATAGAGTTACTTCAAGGGCTAAAACTGGAGAAACATTCGGAATTCTGCACAATGGTGACCTGCCTTGATAGGACCAACATGTTTGTTGTGCATAACATTAAGGTTGCCGTGCTTTGTGTCCTGTGAATAAAATGCAGGAATGGTTGCATGATAAATGTTGGAAAAAGCCTGTCTGTTAGTTAGGATCATACCATGTTTGGATCTCTCTTTCCTGGTTTAGGCAGGATTCTTATTCAGTGCATTGTGGTTGATGGTGCCTACTAGTTCATGGCATAGACATATGGCATTGTGTAAAAATATGTAATGTTGGATGATACAACAAATGAAGAACCCAATGGTATGCGGTAGTTGCTGTAATGTTGGATGGCTACTCATAGTGTCCACCATCTCCACTCTTTTAAGGCTTCATCTCTCTATTATTGTTTGCTTAATTGCTCAGTGATCATAAAGACATAAAGCTGGAGGTTCAGCTGGCCCATCCCTTATGGATAGAAGTAAGGATAGTGGGAAGGGTTTTAATTGTATTAAGTTTCAAACTAAGCTAGGTTAAAACACAAGTTTTGGAAAGTATTAAGTGAATAAGAAAACATGGAAACTCGATTGAAGCAAGTTAGAAAGCCTAGATAGAGATTTGGGATTTATTATGTCATTTGATTAGGTATGTAGCCCATATTCCCAAATCACGCGACAAATTACAAGATGTCAGTTACCTCATTTAAAGTACACTCAAGCGTAGCTCTTGTTGGTCAGGACATAGGAGTTAGTTTCATGGGGATAAACCACCTATTCACACGGGTTTAGCAAATTAAGTGAATAAAATTAAGATTAATGTCCTAGCTAATTCAAGAGCTATTCTAATGTCACTAATTCAGTTATCGAACCTTAGCACACATAGACTATTAATTCCTCCCTTGATAGGATCAGCAACCCCAAGTAATTTGGATGAAATCCTCTTTTGTCAATGGAGGCAAACAAATTGTCTGGACAAGAAACTAAGCTTTAAGCCATTTAAAAGAAGTCGGCATTGTTCGGATTGCTGCGTGATTGACTGACGCCCCTCAACGTTCATTTACCTTTTTAAGGTTTGAAATGGCCATTTCTGTTAAAAGTCTTTTGTCCATCTATGTTTGGGGACAATTCCAGATAGTGTGGTCTCAAATTTAGATGATGCAATAAAGGTCATTAAGGTTTTATTATTATTTTTCATGATGGATTTTGTTAGTTTAACAGTAATTTTATTGGCCTTGAGTGTGTAGCATAATGGAAAAGTTTAGATAGGTGTTCTGGTCGAGATAGACATCTGGACTTGAATGTTGTATTTGACTTGAAAGCTTCTTTTTCATTTAATCTGTTAAGAAATTAAGATTAATATTGTGCAAGGTTGGTGCCAATGGTTGACATAATTATTTTGTGTAACACTTTCTGTAGGTGGAATGGACCATGTCAGGGTTCACCCAAAGTTTCTGCACTCGAATGCTACAAGTCATAAGTGGGCCCTTGGAGGTAAAAGAAAAAAAAATTAAAATAGCTTTCATCTATATATTTCGCCTCTGAATTGCCTGATTTTGCCTCTCTTTGTTGTTGATGGCCTTTTGCTAAACATGATTTGTTAAATGTATTATTTCTGGACCTCTGCTTGCAGCTTTTGCAGAACTATTGGACAATTCATTGGATGAGGTCTGCAATGGAGCTACTTATGTCAACATAGACATGCTTATAAACAAAAAAGATGGAACTAGAATGTTGCTGATTGAAGGTATTGAAAATGCTGATGCCCCCCCCCCCCCAAACGACCCCCCACCCAGTGATTTTATGTCGTTCTGCTTGCTAGTCTTCATTTAGATATGTTTACTAGAAACAGCATCAGAATTGTTACTTATCAAATAATAATGCATCAAAGTTGTTGCCATCAGTTAATTCTGTATACTTTTGTTTATTAATACAGCAAACGCCTCATTTAGAAAGAGGAAAGGAGATTTCTGTTCTTGGGAATCCAGCCAACTATTTATCAATCTTCAATATTCTGCACTAGTTCACCTCAATGTATCTTAAATTATCTATTCTTTTAATTCGATGGTAAATGCAAGTTCAGAACTGGTGATCTCCAAATTTTATTTGGTTATTATTCCCGGGTGTTATGCCTTCTAGATTTCCCCTTTGTGTGTGTGTGTGTTTTTTTTTTTGACAATATGCTTAGTCTAAGAAACTTGAGCACTTGACACAATTCACTTGAAAATTGAATATAGATTTGTTAATGTTTCGGTCATGTTTAATTGAGAGTTAATGGTTATGAAACTTGACAGAACTGTGTGGCAGGCTTTCATCCAAGCTGAGACTGTGTGTTGTACGTGATTAGAATAGCATTAGTGCATTACATTTAGGATAGATGAACTGAGTATACTGCGATGTTTTAGTGTTTGATTATGCTGTTGAGTGATTTGTGAGGTTTTCCTCTGACGTTCACCAATTTTTCCTTCAGATAATGGTGGCGGGATGGATCCTGATAAGGTGCGTCAATGCATGTCTCTTGGATATTCTGCAAAGAGCAAATTAGCAAATACAATTGGGCAATGTAAGTGAATTTCGTTTTACCATGAATGTTTCTGGTTATTCTAGTTTTCGAATATGTTACGGGCCTTGCCTTATTGTTCATGTACTATCTTCTGCCTCATTTTTCAAGATGGCAACGGTTTCAAGACTAGTACCATGAGGCTTGGAGCTGATGTTATTGTCTTCTCACGCAGCCGAGGAAACGATGGTAAAAGGTTTGTTCTTTAATTTGTTATGAATCTCTCTGTAAAACTCCCCCATATCTTTCCTGCTTTTGATTTCTTTATATCTATGGTGTATATTGGGGTTGAAGTGTTCTCAAAGCTAGTAAGTTTGGTGTCTGATTTCCAAGTTTGCTTGGATTAGCTAATTAGTGTTTGTGAGACTTGGGCTGCTTCTATGGCATGCATTTGGTAGGAGAATGGTGGTATATGTCAAATGTAATCTAATGGCGGTATTTCTCATACTAGACCTGAATGTTCTCTTATGAGAAGTTCTTCTGTTCTGGATGCCTGTCGTCTGTGTCCTTCCATGGGCCAAAATGATATTTAGGTCTCCATATAGCAATCATCGTAGTCTGCGACGGTTGGAGAAAAGTTTAGGTTTTCAGTATTGTCCCCCAAGGTCTTAATTTATTTTTCTACATGCATTGTAACCTTTTAGATTTTTTTCCCCAAAGCATTCGTGGTGCATGACATAATTGAAAACCTATCAAGTTTAACTTGTTCCTGCTTTTTAGTGTCACGCAGAGCATTGGATTACTGTCCTACACATTTTTGAGGAGCACAGGGAAAGAAGACATTGTTGTACCCATTGTAAGTCAATGGCCTAATTTTTTATTTTTTTTTTATTTCGTTGTGTGGTACTGCCTATTCATGTGCTGTGCCCTTGAAGGTGGTCTGTTGATTGCCATTTGCCACTAATTTCTCCATTGTAGTAAAGGCAATGAAAAACTTTTGCCAAAAGTTGATGGTAGTGTGTTCTTTGTCCTTTTAAGGAAGAGGGGGAAGTACCAATGCACCTAACAACAACTTGCAACATTTAATTGACCCTTCTCTCTTAACTTTTTCTTAGATTAAAAATTGGATTTGTTTCTGTTTTCAGAAAAATCTTAGTTGGCAGTCGATGTTTTTGTCTTTGCAGTCCAACACAGGCAGCCTTTATGCAGTTAAGGGGTCAGATTGTCGTGCCTAGACCCAGCCCTTCCCCTTAGGCCTTAGGCGTGATTTTGAGGCTTGGATTTATATTTGGATTTCTGTGAAATCTGTTAATCACAACTCATTATTTACTTGCAACTCTTCTCCAGATCATATTCAAATTTTAGCCAATCATCCTTTTCTTTTGGCTATTGTTTGGGTTGATGTATTGGTTATGTTGAATACATTTGATCTGAATTCAGAAGTTATGAGGTCTAGAAACGTAGTTCCCTGGAGTGTAATTTGAGATTATCAGACAATAGAAATTATAAGATGACTTGAACAAAGCCGTTGACATTAAGTCATGATATTACACATCTAGTATGCTAAAGTCTGTGTCTGCTCTCTGCTGTAGCAGATTGCCTATTCTTTCTTCTATTGTGCTCTGTGCTTGAGGTTGCTTGGCAATGATTATTATTGTAGTCTTCTAAACCTCATTACTTGTTTACTTTTGAAAATAAATAAAGCTGGATTATGAGAGAAAAGAAGGGGAATGGCGCAAGATGATGCGATCCTCTGCTGACGATTGGAATAGAAACGTCGACACGATAGTAAACTGGTCACCATATTCGAATGAAAATGAACTTCTACAACAGGTATTGTCAGTTTATTATGTTTATCTCAAGTGAAGGTTTACTATTTTCTTTTATGGCTCCAATCGTCTCAGCTTAATATCACATCATGCTTTGATGGGTTTCCTTTGAACGCACCTATAAACACAGTTCAATATGATGAAAGATCATGGTACGCGCATTATCATATACAATCTTTGGGAAGATGATCAAGGGCAACTGGAGCTCGACTTTGACTCTGATCGACATGTACAGATCTACCTTCCTTCCCATCTCGCCTTTACTAATAATTTTCATCCACACTTCATTAGAATGATATGAATGATATGGAATCGACAGGATATCCAAATTAGGGGTGTCAACAGAGATGAGAAGAATATTCAAATGGCCAAGGAGTACCCCAATTCAAGACATTTCTTGACTTACAGGCACTCACTGAGGGTAATTGATTGGTTTTCTTGATATTGGTGTGAGTGATTGATAGGTTTTCTTGATATTGATCTTACATTCTTGTAGGGATTAAAAGTTAAAACTTGCAATACCTTTTCTTGTAAATTCTTTTTTGTATTTACATGTTTCGGGTATACCAATTATTATCACGTGTGAATCAAGATGAGAAATCCGGCCAATTCTAGGTGCATTTTATGTGAAAACTGAATCAGAAAATGTAGTGTAGTGGTAACAGTATGATGTGTTGTGGACGTAGGTCGGATTAATGCGATTTTAATTAATAATATTTACTATTCAGCACAGGCTATGTTCTCTGTTATCGTCTTCTTTTGGTTTCCATCATTCCATGCCAGTAATATGCTCTTATTTAGTGCATTTCTTTAGCTCACTTGATGCAGTTTCTAAATGTGCTAGGCATATGCTGAATTTATTTACTCGGGATTTTTACGGGTTCTGTCAGATGCAACAGAGCTGACACTGGTATTGTTGGCAGTTATTCTATGGGGTTTTTAGGTTTTCTGAGGGTGGTCTGCAATGCAAATAAGGTTGAGAAAGCTGCAAAAATGCCTAAAAAAATTGATTATGGAACCTTGTCTTGAGAAATTTTCGTGAAATTGCTTATGTTAGAATGCAAATTGCTTGTTAAAGTGATATGTTACTATTTATGTCAGAGACCGAAGATGTTATCTCAGACAGACCTCTCCTACTGGGGACTGCTGACTACCTCCATTCCTTTAAAGTACTTTTCTGGAATTCCAGATTTGCTTCATGTCTGTAGCTAGCTCTTTTTTTTGCTTTTTTTTATTATTTTATTTATTTTTTACTTTACTGGGTGTTCTGATGATCTCTGCTGCTTAAAAGTTCTGTTCTTTCTGTTTTGCTGTAGCTTAGGCATATGTGATGGACCTGGGGGTCCAACTAATTCCATGTTTAAAGAGTCCCCTTTCTAATTTTATTCTTGCTTTGTATTTCCAGAGTTATGTGTCTATTCTGTACCTCAGACTTCCGCCTAGCTTCCGCATCATCCTGAGAGGAAAGGATGTTGAACACCATAATGTAGTCAACGACATGATGTTGACCGAAGAGGTCACTTATCGTCCACAACCAGGAGCAGATGGTGTTCCAAGGGACGCAAATGTAATAATTGCTACACTCTGCCTTTATTGTTTTCTTTTGGTTGTTGCTGCTTTTAACAAATATATTGACAAGTGTTCATGATTATTAGATGGTTGCTATTGTCACTATTGGATTTGTCAAAGATGCAAAAGCTCATATTGATGTGCAAGGATTCAATGTCTATCATAAGAATAGGCTCATCAAGGTATGTCCTGTCTGAATTTGAAGTGTACCATAAGCGTACAAGGTCCAAAACTTAGGGAAGTTGTTTCGGATATGCGATCAACTGTTTGAACTCTCAAGTCAGATGCTATGGGTCACTTGCATATTCCTGTGCTTCTGAATAATTATGGTCTTGTTGCTGCAGTGTTGTGGAAAGAATTCGCATTTTGCCTTTGCAGCTGTAGTCTATAAAAGTTACTTGAGTCTACATCTTTGCTTACAATCTAATGGGACTTTCTACGTCTGATGTAAATGTTCTTTTGTTGGTTTTCTTGCAATACCAGCCTTTTTGGAGGGTCTGGAATGCAGCTGGAAGTGATGGCCGTGGCGTGATAGGTTTTGTTTCTTAATCATTTTTTTGTTTGTTTGTTTCTGACTTGACATAGTTCAAAGTTGATGAGCCTTGATATTTCATTACAGGTGTGCTGGAGGCAAATTTTGTGGAGCCAGCACATGATAAACAAGGCTTTGAGCGGACGACAGTTCTTGCTAGACTTGAAAACAAATTGGTGCAGATGCAGAAAACATATTGGTTTGTCCTATTAATGCTTTTGGCTGATTGGCGTGAGATTCTCCTTTGGACCAATCTAAGTATTCCTGTTCTTTGTTCAGGAGCAATTTCTGTCACAAGATAGGCTATGCACCAAGACGCAACAAAAAACAGTTGGAGGGAGACAGAGGTATCTCATTTTCAGTTTTCAAAGTTGCTGTTGTCCTGGTAGGAAGGTAGAAGTTAAGTGTGCAAAGACTGCTGTTGTGCAGTTCCTTGATGCTTCTATTTAGACTAAGATGCAAGAAAGTAGTTGATCTGCCTCTAGGTTCAAATCCTGTTGCCTCAGACAGGGTGAGGCGGGTCTCATCCAAAAAGCCCACAACCCTAAAGCGCCTTCACACGCACTCACAATTTGCGCGTTTTGGATCCTAGTAAAAGAAATATTTAAAAAGGTTCTTTTTGCTGTGTTTCCTTTTAATTCAACCCCCTCAACCCTAAAACGCCTCCAGACGCACTCACAGATTCTACTCTGCTCGTTGTGGGAATGATTTTCATGTGAAGAACACATATATGTGAACTGTGCCTCACGTCCAAAAGGCACATGCCCTAGCCTCAAAGCCCGCACCTAGGCTCCAGGATTGCTTTGCTCCTTGGGCCTTTTTAGTCTAAGAACCTGATTATGGGGTCTCCCATTCCCAGTAATTGATTACCTGCCTTTCAGGGATTTTGCTCCTTTGGGACAATCAAGTGAATTTGAAGATTTCTGTGCATTGCTGCTTGTTTTGGGCTTCTCATTTCTTGATCTTCAGATAATATTTTTGTCCTTGTCGTCTGTTTCCAGAATCTTCCCCTGAGTATACTCCCTCGCCATCACGAGCTAAGAAGAAAGCGAGCCCTCTGGATTCTGACAAGTCTTATACTCCATCATACCGCAAACAAGGAGAGAAAGCAGGAGGAAAATTTGTCTCAGTAAACGAAAAGTTCGGGAATGGCCATGCAAACCATGTAAGAAGCAGAGAAAACAATATAAGGAGCAGAGAATTCTCTGAAGAGTCATCTTCATCTTCTGATGAAGATGCTAGTGATGCTTATGAGCCAAATAATGTCATGAGAAGAAGAGTTAATGGTACCAGTTATCCAGCACCAAGGACTACAGGAAAAGAAAGACTTGATTCAGCTCCTTCTCCTTCACAAAGAGCAAGTGCCGTAGGAAAGGTAATTCCTCATGCTATCATTTGTTATGGAACTTTTGCATTGACTTCAAGGCATGATGATTTCATGATGAAGCCTAAATAAGTTGTATATCACTTGTCAGACCCTACTTTTGCTTGTTTATTTGTTTATTTGATTTGACACCTATTGGGGGCCATAGATCTTTGGATGCTTTTGCTCCTCCAAACAGACAAACTGTATTCCAGTTAGCTCTCCATTTTCGCCTTGAAGTCTTCTGAGACAAGAAAGGCTTTTAAAACAATTGCTTATACAGAAGTCTTAGAGTGTTATGAGAATACAAAAAACGATAAGAGGTGTGAAAAACATGTACAGGTCCCTTTCTGGTTCCTCCCTGCTCAGTCCATTCCTTTCGCGACCTGCCACAGATCAAGGATGCCTAATGATTAGCTGAGCTTGATGTCACTGACGATGCATCAATGCCTCAGTTTTGGCTACTTAGTGCCTTCCTGTCACCATGTCCTTTCTCTATCTCTGGAGCAAGATATTAGGTCTTTCGTAACAATGAAGTTATAAATTAGGCATTAATCAAGCTGCTGTCCGGATTCTCATGGTAGGGTGATTGGTTTTAATAAATATTAAATGCATCTCCCATTGATTTTCCAAGCCATGTCTTCTAGTGAACTTGAAGACTGGTTCTGAATCCTCCAGTCTGAACTCCCTGGCCTGCTTGCTGCTGCATGTTAATATACAACATTAATTTATCGCCTCGTGTCGCCATTCTAGAAATTACATCGGCCTTTGTGTAGTGTTTCTTATTGAATGTTGAGAACATGGTGCTTGTTATCAAACTTGTAACTTAAAATTTCTTAGAAAAAGTTGTATTTTGGATCACTCAACTAGAGGTTTTTCAGTCCAGTCCATAAAGGAAATGTGAGGTGTCGTGCAACTACTTTCTTAAAGTCTATTGGAATCACCATGAACCCATCAATGGTAGATGTACTACTTTCTAGGGTTTATATTCGAATCACCATGAGCTCATCCTTTGTAGCTGACATGGTACCCCACTGTGCAACCATTGTTCTCTTTTCATTTTGCATTTTGCTGCTAAATCTACTCAATACAAATGCAAATTGTGAGGTCTGCTGGTGACATGGACAAGGGAGTATCCAAATGGTTGTATTGCTCTTTAGTTAATCTGTATAGTTTGTGCAGCATCTTAAAAAGAATTTATAATTTGACAGGAACAAACTTTGAACAATGGCATGGATATCCCTGCCCCTTCTGATTTGCAAGCTTTGGATCAATTGAAAGAGGAGAATCGGCAGTTGAAAGCAAGGTGATAATACAGGAGTTTATGTGCACAACCCCCCC
Organism: Portulaca oleracea; assembly: GCA_029582165.1. Lineage (NCBI taxonomy): Eukaryota > Viridiplantae > Streptophyta > Magnoliopsida > Caryophyllales > Portulacaceae > Portulaca > Portulaca oleracea. The sequence goes on along the minus strand of CM055868.1, from coordinate 64,563,198 downwards.
CCCCCCTCCCTCCAAAATATATATATATATATATATATATATATATATATAAGAAAACTGTGTTTTAGACAGCTTTTATATTTATACTTGGCAATTTCTTACCATTGCTGCTCATCATGGAGTCGTGTATCACTTTGTCAGGCTGGAGAGCAAGGAGGAGACATTAGCTGAGGTGCGTCGTGAATTGGAAGAAGAAAGGGATAAATGCAAGTCTCTTGAGATGAAGGTAGAGACTGCACTACTCAGTACTCACTGCAATCAAAATAAGATCTGATTATACATAGCGCTGGCAAAAATTTCATCCGACCTGAATACCCGAATTCGTCCGACCCAAATTAAACCGGGTTTGGTCATCAATTTTTTGTCCGAATTTTACAAAATATTGGAATTATGTATATATTTAGTGTAAATTGTATTTTGTCCGAATGTCCGAATTGTCCAACCCGATTTTTTGCCACCGCTAGTTATACATACTGGTTACACTTTTCTTTGTAATCAAACCCTTTGTTAGGCCTCAGAACCATTCTTAAGCTGCTTGACCAACTTTGATTGTACTTGGTCACTAATTAGGCAGAGCAACATAGACCTTCAATATGCACTGAGCCTGTAACTCAAATGTTCCATTTGGACCTTGTGACTTTATCTGAGACCAACCCTAAACCAAAATGAATTTGCTCGCTCTACATCTTTTTGTTTAAGATGCCACAAGCATAGGTGACAATTTCAGGCTTTGACTAACATGGCATGTAAACTAATTCTCACACCTTAGCATTCTCAACCTACGAGGATGCTTTTTCCCTGCCCGGAAAAATATTGTTCATGGGTGAGGGCTGCCTACATCTAGATCTCCCAGACTGCGCGCAAGCATGTTGCCCTTGAGAGTTTGTTGTCATTATTGTAGAAAAAATAACTGTTTATATTTATTTTGCCCTGTATATGATAGATCCAAGAGGCCGAGCAAAAAATATTAGAACTGAACAAGGAGCAGGAGAGCTTAATTGACATTTTCTCAGAGGAAAGAGACAGAAGAGACATCGAAGAGGAAAACCTGAGAAAGCGAATAAGGGTGAGTTCACTGGAACTTGTCCATCCATATGAAGTAACCCTTGAGAATATGATGCATTTGTTGATCGTTTTTTCGTTTATTCCCCCCTTGACTTGACAGGAGGCCTCTTCAACAATTGATGAGCTCCGGGAGAAAGTGAGAGTACTCGAGAATATGAGAACTACCAGAGGGCGTCGATAGTGTTTCCGCCTCTAACCTGCAAGCCGTATCACTTGTTTCGATTATAATCAGTGTTGCCATGTAAATTCCCCTTTGCTGAAGTAGAGCCTTGATTCTTTCTAGGATTCGGTCAAGCGGGTAGTTTCTTTTGTAGATTTGGTAGGTAGTCGAGTGTTTAACTGCTGCTAATCGGGTAGGGCGGGTTGATTTTGTGTAAAAAAATAAGGCCCTGCTCAAGGGAAACTACTGCATGATTTGTTGTGCCTTTGTCAAAAGTGGATGTATATCAAGCCCCTGCCCCCAAAAAAATGAAGGAAAGAAAGAAAGGAAAGGCCTCTTCATGCAACTTTGTGTAGCTGCCACGAAATTTGCAATATACCTTACATGCACCCGGAGCATGTGCTCTGTATATTTACGAGTGAACAATTGAGCGAACAACTTAATATATATAGATGAAAAACCTAGTATATATGGATGAACAATTGTATTATTGTTTAAATATCATTCTAATCCAATTACATTTTACATCTCACTTTTTCCAATTACTTATTCACAATTACCAATACATATATATATATATATATATATATATATATATATATATATATAACAAAGAATCCTATGTGGAGTATATATTCCGGGTGTACCTAATAAATTTGTCGAAATTTGGGTGTTAATTAAATGAGTTCGCCCTTTTCGTGCAATTAAAGTGGGGTAAAACAAGGTTGTGCAGAAAAGCATAAAATACCAATGATATTCTATAAGATGTTGTAGTTGTGATAGCAATATAAAAATGCTTTAGGTAAACATGGAGACATTTGGTAAGGTTAGGTAATTTTATGTGTATTTTATATTTATGTAAAAAATACAATCTTATAGTAGATTTTATTTAATTTATGAGTTTCACGACTGTTAAAATAGTTATATATTTTTTTGACAATTCAATTATACATAAATACAATAACAAAAACAAACTCTAGGGAAACACGATTAAGCGTAGTTTAAGGGATCCAGATCTAGATAGTCTTCCCTCCACGAATCAAAATTTATGAAGAGATTGATTTATGCGGATCCAAAAATGCTTTTCGAAAAACCATTGCAAAATAATTTAGGCACAGCAAAACGTAAAAGCAAACGTTTGAAAAACCATGAAAGTAAAAAATCTTGAGTCATGGAGAGATACATATCTATGCAATCCAAGTTGTTGAGAAAGAACTAAACATACTTGAGTAACAAAAATCAAATAGAGGACAGACAATACATAACAAACCAAAGCAAAATAAATCAACCTACCAGGCTACCATCAAACCTCAACATATTACCTAAATTCTAGCCCCCAAAACTCCCCCATCAAGTGTCATGTCATATACTCTAAACCTAGGGGCTTCAGGTATATTCTAATCACCTTCTTCATGCACTTTTTGTAGGTTTACATTCGAAGTTATAGGAAAGTTTGTAAGAAAATTTATTTAAAATGTGCAAATTACTCTTATTTATTTATTTATAAAATAGTTTTTAGATGTATTTTTGGGAGTTTGATTAAACTACTTCCTTTTTCCCATAGGAAACATTTTCCCATCTAACATGGGAAATATTGGGATTCACCATAAAACTTTCCCGTTCATATTTTATAATCAAACATGAGAAACATTGGTGAACATGGGAAAATTGAAAAACTTTCCTAAGAAAGTCCCTCAATCAAATACTTCAATAAATATCAAAATTTTTGGCACAAATCCCACTGTGACAAATATTAAAAGAGTGATGATATGTTGGGCAAGACACTGTTTACATGTGTTGGTTTTGACAACAATTAAAGTTAACACTTTAAATCTCTAATGAATAAACTTCATCCGTTAGACATATTTTAGATGTCTTTTTGTAAAGTTTAAAAAATATAGATGAAAGTGTGATTTTTTTACAATTTATATATTATTATAATTATAGAAATCAATCATGTAATTTTTTTTCAATATAATTTACAAATATATAGATTTTACATAATGACAAAATATTTAAAATGTGTCTTGTCCAATACATTTATTATTTTCGTAAAAAAATTTCGGAGTTGGATAAAAAAATCGAAAATGATAATCATCTTGACGCAAGATGGTTCTTAATCATCTTGCATTTTTTCTAAATCACCTATAGAGTTAAATGTAAGTGTATTTAAATCATTCTAAATATATGTTTCATTATTTTCAGGGTTACTACAACTTATAAACAATTTAAAAATAATTATTTATTTATATTTATTTCATAAATATAAAACTATGTATAAAATGTGCATTTTCTACTATGATTGATAAAATTAAGCTATTATTATATTTTTTGACCTAACTAATAAGTATTATATTATTATAATTGATAAATATATATAATTATTAAAGAAACTATTAATATAAATTACAAAAATGTGAAATATGACCAATTTAAGATGATTAAGAACCATTTTAAATACTACCAAAAAAAAAAGAACCATTTTAAATCAAGATGTTTATCATGAATTCACCATATTGACGTTTGACGAACCGACCATACTTACTGATGGTCTCTTGGATGCCCTAATTAATTCAACTTTATTAACAAATCATCCAAACAAAATTCTCACCCGTGCGATTTCATTCCATTCCATTACCACGTCCTTCTCTTTCCCTCTCTCTCTCTCTATACCTCTCTCTGTCCTTCAGACGCATTAATGGCAGGGTAAGCGTAGAGTTTTCTCTCTCCTCATCGTCTCCAAACCATCAAAAAGCCAAAGAGAAGAACATTGCATTCGTTCAACGATACTCTGCGCCCAGCTCACTACTTTCTGCATTTGTCGGGTAAATTTCTCTCTATTTCTGATGATTTCTGAGGTTTCATCTTTTTTTCATCCTTCGTTTTCTGGTTTTGAGCATGGCAGAATCAAGCTTCTGCTTTCGAAAATGCTCCAATTTCTACTTCTGCTGATTGAATCCCTAGGGTTTGATGATGCAGCAGCAGTAACAACCTTTTTCTGTTGTTTAGTTGCTTTTACGAGGCTAAACATGTCTGGAAAAATGCTGTTTTCTCTTTCTATTCTCGTGTTTTTCTCTCTCTATTCGTCTTCGTGGTCTGTTGTTCGTATTTTTTCCGAAAATACGCCGGCGATTTTATGGAGATCTTCAGGAAATTGCTTTTTCGTTGGAAGTCAAATCTTATTGTATACAGTAACTTTGATTTTGATGTTGATTTAACGTTCTACTTTAATACTTTAATGCTACTATACTACTGCCTCTATATATTCTCGGTCTCTTCGCTTGTTTATTTCTTCGAGGTTGCATTCTTCTTCTTCTTCGACTTTCTCTCTCTCTCCTCCATTTCCAGGTTTCTTCTTCTTCAAGCCTTTTTTGCTCAAAAACTTCTTGCTCTGAGTCGACCGAGTTGACTCGTTTGTGTAACGAACTCCAGTCTCAACCTCTGTGACGTCGAATTTCGCCATTTTTTCGATCGTTTGCGAGCATTGTTGAGTTAACTCGTTCTCTAACCGAGTGAGTTTCTCTCTCCAGTGATCTCGGAGCTTCGACGCTGAGCTTTTTTCCGTTTTCTCTTCTGCTACTGATTTGGCGGGAATCGGACGTCTAGGGTTTTGCGAGGACGAACACTGTGTTTTGACGACGGCGTTGATTTTCTCTCTCCTGAATCTGGTGGCTGTAGGTAGATTCAGCGATCACTGTTTCATAGTTAGCGATGAGTGTACCAACAACTATTTCTCCATCGTCACCATCTCCTTCAAAGCGGCGAATCGCGGTAGTTACGGCGACTGTTTCGCTCCTGCTTTTCCTCGCTCTTCTCGGTACTCTTTCTCTCTCTATATCTCTCTATCTTTTCGTAATCTCACTAGATTCTTCAACAGTTTCGATGATTCTCATTCCCTTACTTAATTAATCCCTAGCGTAATTGATTGTTTATTCCTTATTTTAATCCCTAATCGTATCCCTAAGCAGTACCTTTGTTTCTGGTATGCCCTTTTGTTTATTTGCTGCTGCTATTCATCCAAACTTCTCGGGATTATTATTATTATCAAAATGTTAATCTCAATAACATCATTGCTCTTCATTTTTTCCTTCATGTTGGTTTTTTCGTTTTTTTTTTTTTGCTTATTTTCTGTATTGGGGACTGCAGGATGCAAACTCAATGTGCAAAAAGGGTTGTACGTGAACAGCTTGATTTCTTCCGCCATTAATGACGTTCTTCCTTCTCCTCACCGTAAGCTGCTTCGCTGTACGTGTTCTCTCCCTCTCTCTCTCTCTCTCTCTCTCTCTCTGATTTGTTGGTTTTGGTTGGTTACGGCCTGCAAATTGGAGATGATCAGGGTAGTGACAGTTTAGTGCATTGTTGCACGGTAGTGGGAGGGGATGCTCTGATCAGCTATCATTTTGTCTTGGTTGGTATTTTGTCCCCATTAGAAATTAGTATTTTCTATTTCTTTTCCTTTTTTTGGAGGGGCAGGGTTGGTGTGTTGGTGATTGTATATCTCAGGGATTGGAATTTTTGACATTCTAAATTTGTGATTTCTGGGAATGATGATGGTCAATTTTTGGGGTCATATTTTGAGAAAGACATTTATTAGGGGACCACTTGAATTTGTGATTCTGAATTTTTACCTCATCCCTCACCTTCCCCACTATTTTTCTTATCCAACCTCTCAGGCTAGCATTCAAGCTGCCCTTCAATTCAATTTGCAAATTGGGTAGCTTTGTTAAGGCTTAACAGTTAGATTTACTGCAACTTCTAGGAGTTGACAAATAGCCATCTACTATTATTGAATTGCTATGTTAGGCTTGTTGGGGATTTTGTCCATTATTCCAACTTTCAGCAACTAATGCTTGGTGAAGGGGTGGTTCTTTGGACTTTTTTCTGGAAAAGCAAATCCTATACTATGCTATTTTGTGTTAAATTTTGGCTAGGTTTCACAAGTTTTCTGTGCTTGTAGTTGTATTGACAAAAATATGCTGTTTGGTTCTGTTTAGTACCAGGAATTTAGTTGATATTATGTGGGTGTCCTCTACTTTGTGGGACAAAGGCCCCAAACACAGTTTGTGATTAATACCTCCATGTTTAGATGCAATAAGTGAGTTTGTTGCTAGATGGTTGACAATCATAGATAAAGCTTATTTACTGAAAAGTGCAGAGGAAGAGGAAGTGTCAACACTCAACAGTATGTATTTGCTGTTATGTATAGTTGCTCACTGCATATTTTGGAGGAGAAATTCTCTGAACCCTAGCAGTGTATAATGGAATTAATCCCTTTTGTGTAACCATGCCAAGTGCCAACTCAATTACATAATGTAGGATGGGGCCTCGTGTGGCCTTACCAAACCCACGTCCTTTTATGTTTGCTTTTCTAATCAATACTCTTTTTTTAGTTTGTCCCCATCCTTCCCTACCCAGTCTCTTTCCAGCCTCCCTTTTCCCGCGAATTCCCTTGAACAAAAAAGTTCATTTTGTCTGCATAGCGAGACCTCTTTAGTCACATCTTCCTTCAACTAAAGCATTGCCCCATTTTGACCTAGTCTTTACTTTTAATTTCATTGATCTTACTTTTCCAATTTTCTCTTATTAAGATTCTCAACTAGGGGTGGGCAATGGGCCCGGTCCTTGCTAAAGGGCAGGTCATTCATGGCCCGGCCGGTTTGACGATGTTTAGGGTTTTGGTGAACGAGCCGAACCAAGCCGGGCCATCAGTCAACTCAGTTTTCTGTATGAATTTGGATGCTAAATTTAGTTAAATACTAATATTAATTATAATTCTTGTTGAACAATAATTACTACAGTAACTATTTTTTTGGTACAAATACTGCACATTTTAAATTTAGGGTCCGATTCTTATCTTCTGCTGGAAACCCCAACCTGACCCGAGCCAGACTGTTGTGCCACCCCAATTCTCAACCAATTCCCTGACCTGTGTTTAACAATGTAAATCTCTACCAGTTCCCTGACCTGTGTTTCTGTGTGTGATTCCACCTTGTGTTGTGTGCAGCACCAAAGAAAGTGAACAAGCCGGCCCGATTCTGGGGGGACACCCAGAAATGCACCCCGTCTGACATACTGGTGAACCAGGGTCCCGGCACGCCCCTCCCCTCTGGGATCCCCACCTACTCGGTCGAGATCACGAACGCCTGCATCTCGGGCTGCGACGTTGCGGAGATCCACATGAAGTGTGGGTGGTTCAGCTCGGCCCGCCTCATCGACCCCCTCATCTTCAAGCGGCTCCACTTCAATGACTGCCTCGTCAACGGTGGTCGGCCCCTCCTAAACGGACAGTCACTCACCTTTCAGTACGCCAACACCTACAGCTACCCCCTCGCCATTTCCTTCATGAGCTGCTTAGACTAAACTCCAAACTGTCTGTCTGTCTCTAGTTTAGGGCTGATTTTGATAGTAGGAAGAATCTGACAACACCCAGCAATTATGTGGAGCTCTGTTTGATCACTTGTGTGGTAGACGATGATGAACCAGGCGAGGCTTTATATAATTAGTGGGTGTTGACGAGGTTGTTGTCGCTTTTTTGGTAGATCGGATCGGATTGGGTTGGGTAGAGTACTAGAGTTCTAGATTGTTGGTGGCATACGCCATGCTTCGCAGCGTGGAGGATATGACTTTTGGTGGCTAATTTTGTGTCATGTAGTTAGGGCTCGCTCTTCTTAACCACGACCTCGATAGTTGACGATGACATTCCCTAGCTTTACGTTTCCCTGTGGGGTATATAAATGTATACACGAGTAGTAACACAACTAGTATAGATTTTTGCAACAGGCCAGGTGCAAAGTTGGTTGTCAATTTTTGAGCAGATTTGTTTTGTGGGTGATGTGATATTTTACGCCATCTTGGATTTTACCTTGAATGGTGTATTGGTGTGGAACTAGCAAGTATATTTGCCCATGATTTGAATGGCATGTTGGCTACTTTTAGGCTTAAGTTGAAAGGAATGTGACTCCGTGCAACTTACTGCAGAAAGGAAACTCTGCAGTGTGGAGCTCTTGAAGCCACATTTTTTTTTGTCTTCTATTTTCAATTCAACAAGGTTTTTAAAATGGGGAAAAAATGAAAAGGTTTACTTTGGACAAATAATGCATACTTAAAAGGTAAAAATAATAACGAGTTTCAATTGTTGTAGAAAAAATTTGAATGAAAAGTGACCTGACGATAGTTTCCTTATTGAAGCAAGAAATAAAATATATATATATATATATATATATGATTTGTGACATGAAATGCAGTGAATTTGTAAACTAGGATTGACTTCATATTTTGATATTGTCGGAGTCTAATGTCTACTTCTTTTTGAGGTAAGGTTGAGTTAAATGGGGCAACATGTAGTCAAGTCATTCATCAATGAAGGTGAAGAATGTTGATTTAAAGTTGGTTTAAGTGTTTTAACAGAATTAGTTAAAATTAAAGCTAACAGTAAAATGAATGATGTATTGATTCATTGATTCATTCAGTATTTGAAAATTGAGGGTGGGTGAGAAGAAGACAAAAGCATTGAATGAATGGGGGAAGAAAAAACACAAAGGGGGGAGTGATATGAGCATCATCACAGAGTTACAGAGAGAAGAGAGAGCATTGAGAAAGTGGCTTTTGCAAAAAGACTGTTTGGTTGGTTCAGTTTTGATAGTGAAGTGGAAGCTGTATTTGCAGAGCAGAATCTGTGATGCTACTACCATCCACATAACAGGTAATCTTCTCTCTCTCTCTCTCTCTCTCTCTCTCTGTGTGTGTGTGTCTAGGGTTTCTCTCTCACAGTCTGTCTAGGGTTTTGGTGTTTTTGTCTGTGTCACACACACACATACTCGTAGGGGGTAAAGTAGTAGGCATGCATGCTTCTTCATCTCGAGCCGCCATACACACACCCTATGCATAATGCATGCCTTTTTGACCATCATTCATCTTCATTCCTCATTTCCTACACATCCTACCTTTGCATTTGCATATACCATTATAACTGAATAGTACCTCCTTTCCATATTGTTTGTCCATCCAATTATATTTAAAAGTCCAATGGTCATGAGAAATGAGATGAAAAATGTGTAATGTATCATAATTGCCCTTACTTTTCTCATGTGAAGAAAAATAAAAAAGAAACAAAAGAGTATTTATTAGGGGTATAATAGGAATCACAATAATTAGAATTATAAAATGGACAAATATTTTGGAACAAAGAAGTTAAGTAAATGAACAAACAATTTGGGACGGTTGTAGTACCTAATACCTCCTCCTGCTATACTATACTAGTCCACTTTTACATATACCACACTCCTACCGAGGCCTTACCCTTTGGCTTTGGTAAATATATAGTCATATAGGTTTTGCTGAATATAGAGGTCATTTTTTTAGGTTAATTACTTATGTTTTCTATCCTGTTTAATTTTGACATAGAAAATAACAAAAGTTTTTCTGATCTGGATATTGACCCGAATTTATTCAATTTGAAAAAGTTTGAATTTTGACGTAGACCGTTTGATTGAATATTCACATACAATATTTTTCTAAATTGTCCAACACGAAAAAGGATGTGTACTAAACATCACTCCCTCTGTTTCATATTAATTGTCCCAAATAATCTTTTTTGACTAAAATTTCTTATAGCATATTATATTAAAAATTATAAAATTATATTTTAATTATAGTATTTTTCATTATGAAGCTAATGAGTAGCACATTGTATATATTATAGAATTTCAACACTTATTAATTTGGCCTGAAACTGAATTTTTTTCACAGCACACCCCCCCAAACAAAAAAAAAGGAAAAAGAAGCTGCTAAATAACGGACGACGTCGTTTCTTGGTTTCGGGTGTATCCTATCCATCTCTGTCAACAAAGCGCTAATAGATCATCGTCTAATCTATCGAAGTTGAAAGCTGGTGGTGATAATCTCTCTGTCTCTTATCTTTCACCATCCAACACAGAGAGAAACAGAGAGACAGCAAAGCAAAGCAGCCATGGCAGCAATTGCAGGGGTCGGCATGACATTGGGAGCATCCAAGCTCACCTCTTTCTCCCCCTCTTCATCTAAACCTAGAACAACTCCTTCTCGTTCTGCTGTTAAAATGGCAGTTTCTGTTGACGAAAACAAGAAGACTTACACTCTCCAGAAATCCGAGGAGGCTTTCAACAAGGCCAAGGTCAGATTCTGCTTTCCTTGCTTTGTTTCATCGTTCTTTCATGGCTAATTCGCTGATTTGTAGTTGAATTGCTTCTGGGTTGAGCTGGAATTGAGGGTTTATGCTGGGTTTGAGGTTGTTGTTGACCTATTTAATGTGGATAATTTGTTCATTCTGGGAAGAGCTTGGGATTAGTTTGTGTTTTTGTTATTTGTCTCGTTCCGTAGTTTTGATTCTCCAATGGGTTTGTGTGATTCATTGTTGGTATTTTGTGGTAATCTGTATCGAATTTGGGTAATTCATTCACTCGTTATTGAATTGCTTCTGGATTGAATTTGTGCTTTTGTTATCTGTTGCGTTCTGTAGTTTTGATTATACAATGGGATTTTGTGATTCATTGTTGGTAATTTGTGGGTGAATTTTTACTTGTTGGGTTCAGCATTATTGTAATTTGTACCCAATTTGGGTAATTGCTTCTGGGTTGTGCTGGGATTTAGGGTTTATGGTGGGTTTGAGGTTGTTGATGTCTCAATTGGTGATCCATTTAATGTGGGTAATTTGTTCAATTCTGGGAAGAGCTTGGGATTGAATTTGTGCTTTTGTTATCTGTTTCATTACGTAGTTTTGATTCTCCAATGGGTTTTTGTGCTTCATTGTTCGTGTTTTGTGGTAATCTGTATCCAATTTGGGTGATTCATTCACTCGTAATTGAATTGCTCCTGGATTGAATTTGTGCTTTTGTTATCTGTTGCATTCCGTAGTTTTGATTCTCCAATGGGTTTTTGTGATTCATTGTTGGTATTTTCTGGGTGAATTTTTACTTGTTGGGTTTAGCATTATTGTAATCTGTATCCAATGTGGGTGGTTGAATTAGTTATCTGTTTTGATAAATTCAAGGTGCTAAAATGTATCTGGGTTGTGTTGGATTTGAGGGGTGTTTGGTGGATTGAGGATAATTGAGGAATGCATCTGATGAGAAGTAATTTGTTGAGCTGTAGTAAGAATTTGGATTAATGAGCTGTTGAGATAGGTATGAGAGGTCAAATTGTTTCTGGGTTGATCTCAATTTATGTCGGGTATTCGATATGAGTATATGACGATATATTGGTCGGTCATTTGATGGACTCATTTGTGCAAAATCTTTTTTCCCAACAAAGTATATGAGTCGACCCATCACAGGCCGCTCCTTAAGGGTATGAAACTAATGTTAATGCCAAACCATCAATTGGTATGCAACCAGCAATGACTGTCTAAAATGTTTCAACCTTTACATTATCTCGGTTCAGTCAATTTGCCTCTTCTCGTACAGGATAGCTATGAAGTTTTCTCTTTGGTGTGCATGAGTATTTGGGGGAAGTGATTGTACACACTACACAGCCTTCGTGCTAGATCTTTAGGAAGCAATGCTCGAGGTTATTCTAAATATGTAAGCTTTGTTTACCCGAAGTTGACGATCTAAACAATGCCTAAATCATAACATTGAGCTCCCCTTTCTTAAGAAAATAGTTCTCATGGTGATTCTTCCTACTAAGCTTTTTCCTGAAATATGAAGAGTGTTTGCCCCATATATTATTGCTTCAATACTTAAATTGCCTATCTTTCAGCTATCGCTCTATGGTAGAGCGAGAAAGCAGACATTAGATCTGATGATTGTTTCACGTGTGTTTCCAGGAGTTGATGCCTGGAGGTGTAAACTCCCCGGTTCGTGCTTTCAAGTCAGTTGGTGGACAGCCCATTGTGATAGACTCTGTCAAGGGATCTCATATGTGGGACATAGACGGCAACGAGTACATTGACTATGTTGGCTCTTGGGGACCTGCTATCATTGGTCATGCAGATGATGAGGTCAGGCCTTCATTCTATTCTTTCGAAATCCCGATCTAGTACCTTAATAAAGTGCCCCGGGTAAAACACTCGGGATACTATAATACATTAATACACAAGACTAGGCCGCCCTTCTCTCAAGGGATCTGCCTAGCGCATTATCACAAAAAATAAAAGAAAAATACGTATGTAATCCGTGTTTAACCCCCCATTACCAACAGGTACTTGCAGCCTTGGCCGAAACAATGAAGAAAGGAACAAGCTTCGGCGCTCCTTGCCTTCTAGAGAACACCCTAGCCGAAATGGTCATATCCGCGGTCCCCAGCATCGAAATGGTCCGGTTTGTCAACTCGGGGACCGAAGCCTGCATGGGTGTCCTCCGCCTTGCCCGGGCCTACACGGGCCGGGAGAAGATCATCAAGTTCGAGGGCTGCTACCACGGCCATGCGGACCCCTACCTGGTCAAGGCCGGGAGTGGGGTCGCCACCCTCGGGCTCCCGGACTCCCCGGGTGTCCCCAAGGGCGCCACCTCTGAAACCCTAACCGCCCCCTACAACGACATAGAAACCGTAAAATCCCTCTTTGAGGCCAACAAGGGAGAAATCGCGGCTGTCATCCTTGAGCCTGTGGTGGGGAACTCTGGGTTCATCCGCCCGGATGCGGGCTTCCTCGAGTTCCTCCGGGAGATCACGAGCTCAAGCGGAACCCTCTTGATCTTCGACGAGGTCATGACCGGGTTCAGATTAGCTTACGGCGGGGCCCAGGAGTACTTCAAGATAACCCCGGACCTCACCACGCTCGGGAAGATCATCGGCGGGGGCCTACCGGTGGGGGCCTACGGGGGCCGGAGAGACATCATGGAGATGGTGGCCCCCGCGGGCCCCATGTACCAGGCCGGAACCCTGAGCGGGAACCCCTTAGCCATGACGGCCGGGATCCACACACTCAAGCGGCTCATGCAGCCGGGGACATACGAATATTTGGACAAAATCACGGGCGAGCTCACGCAGGGGATCGTCCAGGCCGGGAAGAAGACGGGCCACGCGATATGCGGGGGCCACATCAGCGGGATGTTTGGCTTCTTCTTCACCGAGGGGCCTGTCCACAACTTTGGCGACGCCAAGAAGAGCGACACTGCCAAGTTCGGGAGGTTCTTCAGGGGGATGCTGGAGGAAGGGGTCTACCTCGCCCCATCACAGTTCGAAGCCGGGTTCACGAGCCTGGCTCATACGAACGAGGACATTCAACGAACGGTAGAGGCAGCAGAGAAGGTTATGCGTCAGATTTAGAATCTGGGGGTCTGTGCCTGTTTGGTTTTTTTCATTTTGGTATGATTTTGTAGAGTTTTGGCATTTAGTTGATCGGATGTTTTCATGTTTCTCCGGTTGTAAGTTGTAACTCTCTTGCGAGCAAGTGATCGCTGTTTGTTGTCCAATTTCCTCTCCAGGATTGAAATGAGTTTGTTGCAGGCACTGTCGAACCCATAACTCAATCCAGTCCATTCATAAATAATGCAAAACAATTTGTGTCGGTTATTGATCGATTACATTTTATGTAATTTTGATCAAGTCTTGAGCAAAATAGTCGTATTTTCATAATAACCCGTTATCAATATGATTATCTTTTCGACTTATTCCAAATCGATGGTTTGAGTCTAAATGATCATTATTACCGTCTCTTTACTCCAAAAAAAAAAGTCTAATTATCAAACACCAATTTGATCAAAACAACAAAAAAATAAGAATCCAACAGACAAATAATTAGAGCACATTTTTCGTCACAAATTTTAGGCAAACTGTCACAGTCAACAAATCCAAAATGGCTTCAACTAACTAAGTTTGGGTAGTGGAGCATTGACCATGCAAGAATAATACCAACAATTTGCACAAACCTAAACCAACGAAAATGACAACCATTATTATTTATTTAATAATTCAGTTTTCTTAACTGCTTGGACCTGATTCGATAACAACCACTGGGTTAGTTATTCTTCTTCTCAGGAATGTTTATTTTCCTACAATTAAGTTGCGCGGTAGTTGGTACTCAATTTGCATCCCTCAAAATGCAAAAATATTGAGAAAGAAAATACACTACTTTCTTCTTCTTCTTTTTTTTCTTTTACAGAAGTTATTATCAATTATTTATTGTCATAAAAAGTTAAGGTATGTTCTTTTGTACGGTTAGTAAGATGCAGAAATAGTGCAATGTGATGAAGTTGTGAAAAATATGGTACAATATGAAATGATATGGTGAAATTTGTGGAAAATATGGTTGATATAATAGGTGATAAAGAAAATATGAAAATAAAGGGAAAAAGTGAAGAGATATATTGATAGTGATTATGATAAAGTACGGTACGATATGATAAAATATGGAAGAATATTGAGTGGTATGATCAGTCTTTTCTTATAGGCATTGAATAACAAGACCAAAAAAATAAAGGCATAGAGTCTAGTATTGATAACGCAGATTCATTCAAGTTTTGAACCCGATTTGAGAGTGAAGATCCCCTAACCATTAATTCTGAAAGTAAATCACAATACCGACGAACGATTCATCTAGAAATACATCTATAGACTGGAATGAAGAATGATCACACCCACACAAAAGGCTTATATATTCTTCACAGTTGAATGTGGTTTCCATTACAGCAAATAGGACAGATTTTATACAGCTACGTGCTACTCGTACACAGAAAATTCAAAATTAAAATTTGAAAAAAAGAAAGAAAAAGAGACAGAAGACAGCTTAGAAGAAAATCAGGAGGGCAGTGAGACTGACTGACGGCACTATAGCTAGAATGAAACACATCATACGCCCGAATTGCCAAACAGCAAATCAAAATCAAAACCTGCTTCTGCTTCTGCTTCTGCTGCTGCTGCTGCTACAACTCCTGTGTCCCACTCTATGGATTGCACAAAATCTTCTTACTTTTAGTCCAACAGACGATGATCCGGGTTTCGCTCCTACATAATGCAGCATGAACACACAAATTTCTTCGATTCTTCGATCTTCTTTTCTGCTAACAAAAAGGCAAGATCGCCGTATTATATGTTAGTCTCAAGAGGCGGGCAACTCTCACTTTGGAAAGGGCTATTTACCTTGGGGTGGCCCCCGTCAATTGAATTTTACAGATTGACTCATTTTTGACATGGCAACAACGAAAAAGTGACCTCTGTTAAAAGCAATTGAAGGGGAAACCCTAGGTAAATAACCCTCTCGGAAAAGGACCAGGACGAAGATGATGACTGACAAAATGTACATCACATGAATGTACGATGATAGAATTATCTCCTACAGTTGCGTATGGGGCAGTCACAACTCACAAGTACACAACTTCATCCCCTACAACATTGTTTGTGGGGAAGTGTTGCTGTCATCAATTATTTACTAGTGTTGCTACTCTGGAAGAAAAGCAGGAAAGGGCCAAAACATAATTGAAGAATTCCGGTCCATTTCCCCATCTAACCTAGCTGAAAACATTTGTATAGTAATGGTCCAAACAGTTCACACAAGATAGACATCTATGGCATGCATAAAACAGAGATTGAAAGTGTCATTTGGAACCAGCGACTTGTTTGCATGGACATTTATGAGACTTAAGGTATTCTCTTTTGATTACTATGAGATTACTGGTCACTCGGTTATCTGCCTCGATTCAATTCGTTTATGAAAGGCAGGATTTGTTTTATAGAGGGGTAAGGTAAGGCTGGGTAAAATAAGGTTGAGCAAGTTTAGGCAAAAGTTAAAAATTTGAGGGTCTATCCATTCGTGGATAAGGTAATAAGGTAAAATTCAGTCTTGGTAAATTTTGGTATGTTCTGGTGAGTTTTAATAAATGCCTGTAAATAGTTAATGAGTATTGAATTTCTACCTACCTAGAATTTGCCCACCAATTTCTACCCACCATGATTTACCCACGAATTGGACGGGCGCCCTGAGTGTCTCAAAATATGGTGGGAAGAATTGGGTAAATTTGGGTTGGGTAAGTGGGTAATGAGTAACAACCCACCTAAAGAACATTCTTTAAGGTTTGAGCATTTAAAATTCCCACCTAGAACCAAAAAACTTCGTTCTGATACATGCATACACAAGAAAATGAAAAGAGACGGTGAAAGACTACCATAGTGGATGGTACCACTTCAGCAACTATGTGTAATACGCTACGGACAAAGATATTACACGCACGATTGCATAAGAACAAACCTATCTCTGCGAAAGCTGCAGTAAATAGCATCCAAAACAACAACACTCCATGGACGGTGGGGTACCAAAAAACAGTAATAAACATCTCAATGTGATGTCTTTTCATAAAATTGCACAGACGGACACCATGAGAATGCTAGAATCCAAAATCGACTGCCCAAGGATAAACTTTCCAGCTAAATTAATTGAATGGCTGAGGAAATGGACCATTCCATGTTCCCAACCACCTAAAATAGTGGAGAAGTAAATTCAAAGGAAAGCAATGCAGGTCATCAACATGGAAGACCCTCTTAGACAGCTGACAAAAATTCAGGTTCGGGGCATTTCGGGTCCGGACGAAAAGTTGATGTCCAATACCCAGTTTTTCAGGTATTTTCTAGGTCGGACAATTCGGGCAAGCCAGATTCTGGTCAATATTGGGTTCGGACAATAGGTAAATGGAAAACATTGTGCCCGGATATTCAGTCAAAAAAATCTATGGCCGTACCCTGTTTTTTTGGGGTAGGACTAAACCGGGTGTTTCGGTCGGACAGTTCTTTGACAGCCCTAAACACAACCAATCTCTTAAAGGAGGCCAATGAAGCCATGTGTGATAAAATAAGATCCATCAGACTCTTGAAATGAACAAATGCTTTCTTTAAAGACATTTTGTAATGACATACACCAATAAACTGTACATGAAAATTACCCACAAGAGAGGCCGTATACGGTCATACACTAAACTAAGAATGCCGCAAACAACTACTTCAACAAAAGAAGATAGAAAGCACCTGATTTAGTCTTTGACTGAGAAGGCTGCACAACGACATGCATAACCATAACTCCACCAGCAAGCTCGCCGAAAGGCGCCTGGCATTGACCGACAGTTTTATTGTTCTCCAATATTTTGCCAAAGCTTATCAATTTGATCTCATTCGCAACCTTTGGTGCCATAGTTTTCCCTGAGGAGATGCAAGAAAAGAAGCATGAGTGTCTCTTCAAAGCCCTCAAGGCAAACTAGGACAAGCAAGCAGTTAAAATTAGAAAGTCACTCTGAGGACATCATATCCAATAAATCCTATGAATTAAGAGGGAGCATTCGGTTGCACATGCAAAATCAAGGTTTTAGAATACAACTAGCCAATGGGTCAGCAATCAATTAAAAAATGTGGCTACAACGTAAAGTTTTTGGATTCGGGTGATCTGTACTTTTGCATTTTATCGAGGATGAGGCATTTGTTCCTTCTCAAGCCCAGAGGTAATCTCTTCCTGTAAGAACGTTTGCAACAACACCCAGAGGTTTCTAGATAAAGTCAATCTATGGTTCTGGTTCTTACAATATTCAGTACGATTCCGCTTTTTGCTTCAAAGACCTATCATTTGGAGTGTTAGTTATTTAGCATCCCAGTTCAGTGTCATGTTAGTCAACAACGGCACACCAAACTCACCTCATTGATATTGTAGGCATCTTGTGAATAAAACACTTCAAGTGTTAAGCTCAAACAAACTCAGCTAATACTCCAAAACCTCACCCATACAAGGTCTGTGGCAGAAACCCTATTCCATTAGAACACTAGACAGCACACCTCATACTCATAGGCAAGAACTAGTTCGTGTAGCAAAAGAATACAAGTAGTACGTAGTGAATGGTTTCTAAATCTTGGGTTAATTGGAACCAACATCTCTAAATTACAAAATCTAGGGGTAAGACTACTACATCACACCCCTCCAAACCTCGCCTTAGGTGGGATTTCGGAGTATTGGTTTCGGTTTCGGTCAGCAAAAGAACACAAGTAAGCAGCTCAACATCATAACCTCCATATCAACTAAGAACTATCACACCTCCATAACCCATGAAAAAGGGTATGTTAATATGTTTTCAGCCGTAAAAGTGCACATAAGGAGCTTAAGCTAATTACCACAAATCACAAACAAAATTCCCACAATTCAGGAACACATTTGAACATGTGCTTACTAAACCAAACACAATAATGAAGTGATTATGATGAAATTTAACACAAACCTTTAGGCCACTCAGATACAATTCGTTCCTTCAACATCTCCACAGTCGAAGCAGATGAGTATCTATAAGGACCGATATCCGATCCATCATGCAACCGGAACTTTATATCCACAAGATCTTCCTCCGGCATTTGAGTTGACTCACCCAATTCAGCCCTCAATCAACCAATCTAACAAAAAAACCCAGATTAAAAAAACTAACTAAAACTAACCCTAATTCTCCCAACTGGGATTGACCCATAAGAGAATTTCGTAATTCGCAGTGAATTGTGAAAAAAGACAACGACCCATTTCAATTCAATAGAACAAAAACTGACCCAAGAATCCAATTAAAAAAAGCAACCCACCTGAACCCCGAATAATTGGATCTGGGCACCGACGTTCTGACAGTAAAAACGCGTTGTTTCTTCACTTTGTCTCACCAACTCAAGAGTGAAATTGGCGAGAAAACTTGAATTGAATGAAATCGGAGGAGATTCCGGGGGAATATGACGCGGAAAGATCCGGGGATTTGAAGAAAGATCAGGGAAAGAGGAAAGGTTCGAAGGTTTTGGGGTTGGAGATAGAAAGAGAAAGAGGGTTGGGTTTTTGTGACCAGAGGGTGAGATTATCAGTTTCACACATACATATGAAATTATGAGTTTATTTAATTTGATTTGGGTATTATTTATATTTATTTATGTTAAAAATAGAGTCTTGTTTGGTGGATTGATTGGATTCTTGGTGGGTATAGACTAGTTGCTCTTCCACCTTCATGGGGTGCTTGACTTACTACAAATGGGAGTATTTTCCTCACAGCTATAACTACTCATGTGTAAAGTTCCATAACTTAAATTTCATATTTGACATGTTTGTTAGTATTATTAAACCCTTCTTTTGTTGCAACATGTTTGTTTGAGTTTTAACACTATTGCTAAATGTAGGTATTAGGTAGGCAAATCTGTCCTATTATATTCTATATATACTATAGATATTACATTTCAATGTAAGAAATCAATTTATTTTTATTTTTTTAGCTCACCTGAAATATTTTTCAAAAGGCAAAATCAGTCATTTGTCGCAGATCAAATGAATAAATTCGTCCCCAAAATTAACATGTTAGGTAAGAGAGATATTTTATCTATAAATCTCACATCAATAATCAATGGTATTGATGTGGGACATGTTCCATACTTTGTTGCATTTGGAAATCCCGTAATGCTATCGTCTTCAAACAAACCACACCTCCCTCTTCTGTAACCTTGGTTTGTGATGGAGGATGTGACATCGTATAGAAGATTCCGTTTTGGAGTTCAACTTCTTTTGGTGGCTCGGTCTGGATAGCTTGGAGTTAACCTTCGCAGGGTCGTTTAAGCTCAACTTTAACTGTTCAAAGTCTTCGTTTGGCGGTGCTAGGGTTTTAATATTCGTGATTCCTTGGGGCATCTTATAATGACTTCTTTTTTCCCTTTGGCTTCATCATCAATTTTAGTGGAGGAAGCTACGACTTTAAGAAACGATCTTCATTATGCAATTCAGTATGGTTTCTCCTATTTACACATCAAGGGTAATAATCTTGCTATAATTAAGACTTTGTGTGGAGAATTTCATACTTCTTGGAAAATTGATGCTTTGCTGTAGGATATTCGTTTGATGATCCCCCTTTGTGGTATTCGTTTGATGATCCCCTTTGTAACATTCATTCAATTTTTCATGTGGACAGGGAGGGTAATCAAGTCTCTGACTGACTGACTAAGTTTGATGTTTCTCTCTAATCAGTAGTTTGTTGGACCTTTTATCCGTGAAATATTTTATCATTTATTTATTTATTTATTTTAACAAGGTAAGTACAATATAGTATATAACAGGCTATCGACGTCTTTTCACAAGATATCGTCCTGTCTTATCAATTTCAACAATATTATGTAAAATCGGATTATTTAAGAGTGTCTCGCTCCCAGATGGCCCATTTGGGTGACTTTGTTTAGCTAACCAGTCAGCTGTTGCATTTGCTTCTCTAAAAATATGTGATATTGTAAGCTCTTGGCACTTTTGCAATAGTTTACGCACATCTTGAATAAGCTATAAGCCCTTTAATCTGCCACGGAATCGTACAATTACCCTTCAAGGCTTGAATAACCACCATATTATCTCCTTCTATGACTATATGCTTAAAACATGCTTTAGTAGCCTCCAAAAGTCCACCTCGAAGCCCCCTCTCTTCAACCACCAGAATTGGCGCGTCTCCATAATTCCCTGCTCCCCCTATAAGCACAGCGCCCCGCGCAATCTCGAATGATGAAACCTCTTGCTGCCAAATTGTGGGTGAGAGAGCCGTCGAAGTTTAGTTTGACCGCTCCCACCGGCGGAGTATACCACTTTACAAGAAAGTGAGTAGTGGTATTCCCCTCCACCAATATGCTACCCTGGGCATCTATTTTCGAATTATTCTGGATTTGCCACCCCGTTGCATTTCTTTTGGCTTGCACGAGACAATGCAGTGGGCTAAAAATCCTGTTTCGGAAGATCGCTTCGTTTCTATGTTTCCAAATCGTCCATAAATGAATGCCCCCTAAGGCCCTAATCAAATCTCTTATACTCTCCACATTTTTCTTGTCTTCTAAGAATTGTTGAATAGACCTATTCATAGGATCGATCCCAGCTGCCGAGATCCAACCACGTTGCATCGCAATATTCCAAACTCTATGTGTCGTTGAACAATCCCAAAAAAGATGCGCATCACTTTCAACATCATCTAGACAAAACGGACAAACAAGATCAAGTTGGGTAGATTTATTGAGAGAAGGGTTAGCTAGCCTTGTTTACCTATTTCAAAAAAATAAAATAAAAAATTGTTACGTAATTCATTTCATTACTTTGCAATAAAAATCATATATCACAATTATGATAGAAAGTCCCACCAAAAATATTCCCCACCAAAAATATTCACTAGCACCAACTAGAAGATACAGTTGAGAATCGCGAACACCGCCGGCGAAAAAACTACGCCGTCAAAGCTGGCAGTCAACCAAAAATCTATTCCAAGTACAATCACATTCAATAATTCAGTACAAAGATGACGCCAAAATCCAACAAGAAGAAAGCAGCCAACTAAGTGTCGGCGCCGCCATCAATGTCCATCTCAATCTACATTTCCACCTAATGCTAATCCTTTCTTCCTCCGATCATCACACAGGTAACCCTAAAACAAAAAAACCCAGAAATTTTGACTATTGATTTTGATTCTTTTGTAATTTGGATATCATCATTTGAAGCTTTATTAATATGGGAAGTTATACTGCGCCTAATTGTTTATTTGGGGTCTTGAAATTCGATTGGTATTGGGTTCCCATCTTAGGGTTTTGCTATGAATTGATTAATTGCTAAGGAAATTAAAGTGAGGTTTATGATTGATTTGTGATGTATGTATATATGGAAGTTTTAGTTTTGCATGTTTGTGTGTTTGTCTTCTTGGATGTGGAATCAAGTGGGTATTGTCTCCAAGGATACCCAATGTATGTCATTTTAGTGATGCATTGCCAGAAGTTTTCATTGAAGTATGTCTGAGTAGATCAGTTGTTCATTTACCTGTTGGGTTTATAAGGATTTTGTTGCTGGTTTGTTGCCATCATTTATCACAACTAGTGGGTAAAGACTAAAAACATGTCAATTTGGGCGGGTTAAATATGGGTCGGTTTCTAGTTCATTTGGTTTCCGGGTTTGGAAATGGTGTTCAAAACCCTAAACTTTCGGGCGGGTTCTGGTCGGGTCAAATTTTGCCGGACCTTGGGTTTATGCTTATGTGTGTGTTTTTTTTCTTTGGATGCAAACGGGGCACAAAGGTTTGTGAAATGTGGTAGAGGAGGCGGGAATCAAACCTAAGGCTTGGTGTATTCAAGACTTTGGTATGGTAGGTTCAAGATGGTTATGTTTGCCTATGATTTGTGCAAGATGGCATAAAGGTTAGTGAGATGCGGTGGAGGAGGCGGGTATCAAATCTAAGGCTTGATGCCCAACGATAAGTGCTAACTTGTCAAACACATCAGGTAAACCATTTTGTCATGTATTTGTAGCAATATTTTGGTTGTACGAGTGTTGCATTTGATACGGTTCTTGTAATGTGAAGGTCAGCTCTTTTATTTGCTTGATTTTTGTTTTCGTTTTTTTTGGTTTTTGTGCTGTTGGGTCTCACTTTCATCTTGGTCTTGTGTTGCGTTTTTAAACTGTTCTATGGAAATATGTCTGATGCAAAATGTTCCATGGCAGCCGTTATCAGTGATTGTAGCTGATAATGTCCTTTTTAGAAGTAGGAATGAAAGTTTGGCATTTGACTAAGGCTAACAATAGATCTCTTGTATCATTGTTTGGTATTCTTGGGTTTCCGTACCATTCTCTATTTTCTACGTTTGCAGAACTGATTGAATTAGGTATTTCTGTAAACCAAGCCAAAAATCAACGAATAGTTTGGTTGGCATATAAGTGGCTATTTTCAGTATGTTGATCATCCAACTACCAATGACAGCTCTATCTTGCTGTTTTTGGTACTTGGCGTGATGCTAAACTGGGCTTAAGGGTGAGCCAATATGGAAAATTGATGCAGATTTATAGCATTGACAAGCCCCTTTACCAGTAATTACTAACATGGTGAGTAAAGGGATGAGAAAATGGGTACTTGGAGAGCGACTCATCTTTTGAGAATCTCATTCGAACACCCACCTACTCGAGAATTTCTCACTTAGTCAGTCTTAATAGCAACTTCAGTCGTAGTCTCACCATTTTATTCCACCACATGGGGTTTTGGTGATACATCATTAGACTATATACTTCATTCGATTGAATACTTAAAGTTGAAGTTTAGTGGAATAGAAGACACTAAGATGATGGGGATCTTATTTTTGAGATTGATACTTAAAGTGAATACACATCTACTAAATACTTAAAGTGCAAGTGTAGTGGATCACACAGAATAAAATCATCACCTGCTTTGGAAGAAAATCTGAGAATTAAATTAGTAGATCGATCGTGTGGGATACATCTAGAAGATGAATATCTAGATAATGTCTTAATATTTTTCTAGAGCAATAATACATATGATATTAGAACGTTCTCTATAAAATCATAAGAGATGTTTGGGATATTAATTTGTAAGCTTCGTAAAAATTTGACCTTTGACTAATTTTTCTACCACAACTTCAGGAAGAATTAATATAAATAGGTATTAGGGTGATAGGTTTAGGCAACACACAACAAGTAAGAATAAGTGGGAGTTAGAGAGAAGTATTACAAGAGTTAGAGAGATCTCCCACAAAAATTGACTGTTTGTAAGAGGGTTTAAGTGTTGTAAAATTGTTTTTCCTTAATGTTGTGAAAAAATATAATTTTAAGTATGTCACTTGCTCCCTACTTCTTTACAATTGGAATAAGAGCAAGGTTCAGTTCTAACTTCTAAAGGCCCCGTTGAGCTAGCATTCATCGTTTGTGCACTGTAAGGGACTGAATCATCGAGGAGACCCTGTCGACACAGTGAGAGACTATGACGGTTGTTCGTGTTGTTCTGAGACCACAAAATCTTAGACAAATGTAGGGGGGCTTACCATGTATGTCAGATCATTTGGCATGTGCTAGCTCTCTTGAGAAGCTGAATAGGGGCAATTATAGTACTTGGTCCACACGACTACTACTTGACGGTGCAAGACTTATGGGATATTGTTGATGAAATGAGAAGACAACATCAACATATCTGAAAGAGAAGCAAATAGGAGATCAAGGCAAGAAAGCCATGTATGTTCTGTCTGTCAAAGTGGAAGATGAGTGCCTACATCGGATTAAGGACCACGATACACCCAAGAAAGCATAGGAGACCTTGGCTACATTGCTCACTAAGAAGAATGAGGCAAAGTTGTAGAAATATAGAGTTTACCCGATGGTCCAGATGGGTATTAGACTAGTGTTGCTATGTAGGGTGGAGTAGTGGAGTAATAAGACCTAGGTCCACGTAGACTCACATGGTTGTAGAGATGTGAATGATTAGGTGGATGCAGAGATGAGGATGATGGGACAACATAAAGAATGAGGTGATCAAAGCAAAGTAGGGGTTGCTGCACTTATTGAGAACAAGATGAGGGAGGCCAGATTTGCATAGTTTGATCATGTACTTAGACGCACCAATGAGGAGTTACGGAAGGATCAGCCTACCTGAGTAATTTTTTTTCCAGGGTGGGGGCATTTGGTGTGAAGGGAACCTAAAAGTATGTGTGGACTATGGAGCCTAAAACCAAAACCAATACTCTGAAATCCCGCCCATGCGAGGTACGGAGGGGTTGGATGTAGCAGTCTTACCTCTAAATTTTGCAATTTAGAGAGACTGGTTCCAATTGACCAAAGATTTAGAAATCGTTTACGACTACAACTCAACTCCATGGAAAAGAAACATAAGAGGTTTAATGGGGGCATTTACTTTAGTCTATTTGGACCCGGCCCAGTTAGTCGGATATAATTGTGAGATTAGGATTGAACAGGCACTTAGCAAATTCTTTGCCCTCGATACTGCTGAAAATAGTGATGTGCATGAGGTTGTAAACTTCACAGATTTTAGTATTTTGATCACATGTGCAAACTGTCTGACCTTGGTTTCTGAACGGTGAGAGTATCCCCTTTTTAGCAATTTCCCTGTGTTATGGATTCACCTTGACAAACTGATAGTGCTACTGAAACTTCTACGTATATTTACATGCCTGCAGCTCACACAGCACATGAGACACAAATACAATGTTTTACTCCATACTAAGCTGTTTAGTTAATTCCACAAAGTTGTATGATAGGATCATTGGTGCACACCAACCTCTCCCATTATAAAGGGCCAAATCATCTGTTTTGCTAATAGGGCAATTTGTAATTTAATGCTCCTGTCCGTGTACACTTTTGTAGCTGGAGTCTAGTTCTTGATCATGGTACAATGTTAAACTTTTGGATTTTGTTGGTATGATTACTGTTGATAGCCTGAGGATTGCTTATTAGATAGTCCGGGTCTATGCACCTAGGTAGACCTGCACCTTTTTTTTTGTTTTTTTTGGGGCCATACAAATGACAATAGGAGAGTTTCAGAAAAATTGAAGTAAGAAAGATATTCGTGTGTATTGGGTCTACCTACCTAGGTAAACTTGGGATTACCTAATAATTTATGTTTTGCTATTGCTTCCTTTTGTACAAGGTTGACATCTCCTTGGCATCTTACTGCTGCATTTTTCTTTATTATTCATGAATGAAGAAGGTCTATA
Organism: Portulaca oleracea; assembly: GCA_029582165.1. Taxonomy (NCBI): domain Eukaryota; kingdom Viridiplantae; phylum Streptophyta; class Magnoliopsida; order Caryophyllales; family Portulacaceae; genus Portulaca; species Portulaca oleracea. Next base: position 64,537,556 of record CM055868.1, on the reverse strand, counting down.
GTTCTCTATGTATCCAGCGTCCCCGTATTCCTCTCATAGATTTGACATTTGCCGGAGTAATCAAGGAAACCCAATGGTGGAATCTGGTGGCTGTATGCATGCCAAAAATTATGTTAGGAGAGTTATATTTTGATGTATGATATGTACAACAAACTCTCCTTTTGTTGGATAAGTTTGGCTGCTCCTAGATATAAGGCTCTGAAACTGTAGACAAGGAGTAATTATGCACTTATATTATCTACTCCCTCTGTTCCATATTAACTGTCGTCTTTGGAAATTGTGCAGTCAAATTAAAAAAAATTTGACCATAAATTTCTCAATATATACAATGAGTTGCTATATAAAATTATCACCATTAGATTCGTGACGAAAAATACTATCATAAAAGTATAACATTGCAATTGTTAATAATATATTATGTAAAAAATTATCAATCAAAGAGTAACATTGGAGACCGTGAAAGTCAAAATTATGACAATTAATATGGAACGGAGGGAGTATGATTTTAGTGTTCCCAAACAACTCAGCTATTTCCCGCATAGGGCTGATGTAGCATGATTTGATGACTGATGCTGTAGTGACATGTTAGAAAAAGCTGAAGATGTTATATGCTCTTGGACTATCAACTGTGGTGTTTGGTAATTGGTCAGGACTCGGGACTATAGATGATGCATGCTCTTGGACTATCTAATAATTCTGGGGATGTGTGGTTGAACATTTGATCAATCGTAGAAACCCAAGACTATAGAATCTTCTCATTTGCTTTTGCTATACAGACCACTATGATAAACTGTATCTTATCCTTCTGTTACATGTATGATGTATCAGTTTCTAGTCTCGTGATTCATAATGTATCTTATAATTTCTGCATCCCAAGCAAATCTCTTAATCTCTTATCGTGGCTGGCTCTTGCCCCGGATGAAATCGACTGAGAGGTTAACCTAGGCGACAATATTTTGACCGGTTATAATATCCTGGTAAAATTTAATTCCTGATGACCCATTTAGGTGATTTCTTTTTGAGAATTCGAGAAAATGACCCCGGATGAAAATGTTCTTCAATCTAGAGTCGTTCTTTGAATCTCTTCTCCGAAAAAAAGGTGTACGTACTCTCATTCATACCCGCTTAATATGGGTATAACACGGGTATAGGAAAACCAGCTCCGTTGACAACCTGGAGTTTAAGAAGCATTACACTTGAAAGAAATGTGGAACACTTTGTCCATGAAAAAAAAGAAAAATTTGGAGTTTAGATTTCAAATCAGTGGAATGAACTGCAACTACTTATTATAGATTTGTATTTAAACTTCATCCACTGATTTCTTCTTTTTCAGTCCCCCACTGTTGTCATTTTTGCCATTCTATTGTGATTATTACAGGCACCATCCCCAAGCGATAGGCTCTGCTTTTTGAATTGGCCCGTCAACTAACGCGGGAAGACTCGGATCTTTTGGACAACTTTGCAGGTACCCACTGATCTATCTATCCATCTATCTATCTCGGGATTTATCGATTTTTGCGTGAGTGTGACTATTGATAGTTCATCTCACTCGAACCAAAATCGCAACAATCACAAGTAAATACACACATGATTCATGGGCTACATTTCTTTTTCGACTTAACTTTGGAAGATCCCTTGAGTGTGATGTTTGCTTTGGTCCTGCTTCAAGCTTGATAATATCATTCGGTCAGTACCGACGTTTTTTTTAAACTGCTGGGCCCCTTACTGCCTTTCGAGATACTTGGTATAATGGTATCTCACCTGGCAAATTCTACTTTCTGATGCGGATTTTGAGTTTTTGATGCCCCGGGTTTTTACTGCTTCTTTGATCATCTGCTCCCCAGCTGGTACTCTACTTTTACCAAGCAGGGTGTTAACTTTTCACTCCACCAGTTCAAAAGTCACATTTTTACTCCCAATATGTATGAAATGCTTTCAAAGATTTGTCAATCTCCCTTTTGACGAGGCAGATATGTTTTGATTTTTTCGTCGGCGACTCATCTAGTGAAAATCTTTGCTTTCTTCTTCCTTTTTGACAGATTATTTCATCCATTTTTTATCGGTTAGATTCTTCTATTATTTTTTTTCTTTTCAATTTGTTCGTGTTGCACATAATGTTCTTAGATTGTCTAAATTTCATAATTGAGGTTCCAGGAAATACTGGAAATGAATGAGATATTCTTGTCTACACCACTTTCCTTACAGAAACTCAACCATCTTCTGTAGTGTATCAGTTTTCTCCCCTAAAAAACCCGAAAAGAAACTCGTATAAGAAGCCTCTAGCATATAGGCGAGAAAGCATGGGCATTGCAATTCTCATAATAGCGACATAGGTTGCCATACTTTCTACCACCTAGTGGTAAAAGAAACCGAATAGGTCGTTGAAAACATCCTTGAAACAGAATGGTGAACAAGGAAGAAAAAACAGATTGAGTGGGTGAGCTTATTGTTCATCCAACCATATTAAGGTGGAGGCAAAACCTAGTGTTTTACGAAAGTCGAGCTTTTGCTTTTGTCCAACGAAACTTCCTATGCATAGGCCTTAGACCTCAGGAAGTTGACAATGAAACCGTATCAGGAAGTCTTTACGAATTGCTTTCCTTACGGGGTTTTGTACGCGTTGCATGATATTGAATAGTTTTGGAGCGAGTTGGGATGTACTTATCACGTTCGTTGTACTTATGTCTAATCGTGTGCTTTTCTATGGTGGGTTGAGTTAGCTTTGCTCTTTTCGGTAACAGATTGATCATAGTTGGATGGAACTCGTAGTTCGTAGGATACAAAGAAGGATTTCTGCATTTGTAAAGATTGTGAGACTATATGTAGCCTTTTGGTGGGATGTAAGCCATGGATAAATGTATGTATTTTAGAGGCATTTGCAAAAGCAAACTCTGAAATGAGAAAATTGTATGATTTCCCTTGCAGTTTCCTAATTGATCTTTGAAATTGTTTTTTTGAGTCCGTCGAAATCAGAGCCTCTTTGTGCGCTTCCATGCATGGCGAGAATGTTGCCTACATCTGAAAAATTGTATATTGGATCGTTTATCTCACAGTATCGGCTTGTCAGACAATATTATACCGGAGAAAGCATATTCTCATGTCCAAATCAAGTTGCGTCATCTAATTTCACTGCTTTTAGGCGGGACTACGAAGATGCCAAAAATTGAGCCAATGTGTGTGAACTTGAACCAACCAAATTGTATATGCCTAGTTTCTCCCATCCCCCATGGGCCAGAGGACCCACTAGACTTTCTCGGAGATAGGGATGCAGTGAGCGGTTCGACTTATCAATATAAAAAGAAAAAATATATGTGAACTTGAACCGATGTATGTAAATCATAAATAGAGCCATAAAATGCAATCAAAATAGCAGAAATAGTATGGAAAAAAAAAAGAAGAGTGCATTAGCGATGAACATCTTAAAGTAAGAGCACTATAGAAAAAGAAGAAAGACAGGATAATATCCAACGGCAGTTATATATCATATCATCATATGTAAAGCAGAAATGGCCGTTGAAACAATTTGATATTTGAATAGACACAAATCATATCTATAGATAAAAAATTTGCCACGTCATACATGATCCTAAATTTCATATGATATTTTTATTTTGTCTCAACAAAAATGTGGATGTAAAGATGTTTATCTTGAGCAATATTTGGCAACTAAACCCTCCACAACTTTGCCATGCATATTGCATTGCCACTAATTTATCCCCATAATATTATTGGCCAACTTCATAATAATATCTCTATCTTTTATTCACTATGGGATGTTGATAGGATATAGTCCTAAAAGATTGTGATAATTTTGTTAAAAGTGTGTTTTGTTTTACGAGGGAAAATAATGGCTGATTTATCAACGAATTAGACGATTTTTTTAAATGGTAAATAACTTCATACACTTGAGTTTTAATTACAGATTAATCATCAATAAATTCTACAAATCAAAAGTAAAAGATAAATACCGAATTTTTCATATTACAAACATGACCATCAAACTCTCACAATTTGGAATTTGTTTTCTCAACTTATGAATAAGTTTGTTCTACAAGTTGTTATTTGATGTTATTTTTTTGGCCGATGGTTGACAACTTTTTATTTATTTTTTATTATTATTAAAATTATTTATTAGAGACAAACTTAGTTTGAATTGACAAATTAAAAAAAATGGTAAATCAAAAGGGAAGAAGATAAAAAGTGATGATAGATTAGGTAAGCAAAAATGATTTGTTCAAGCACGTTTAACGTGATTGCATACACTACCAAAAAAATAAAAATAAATTTGAGATATGGTGATTGATATATCATTGAAGAGAGAGATTCATGAATTGAAGGTTGAAGGTTGGCAACATCACAAATGATATGCAATTTCTTTCACTCTTTTCTCTCTCTTTTTAAGGCTTTTTGTCGACCTCATTTTGTCTTTGAAGATCAAATTGAATTCTAATTTCTCTATTTTAGGATAACATTTCATTATCCATGAGATTCCACTTTATATGATCCTAAAACCCCTTCAAACTGCAGACCTAATAATGCAATAAAAGTAAAAAAAAAATAAAAATTAACGGATGTAATATTGAGAAAATAAAGACAAGAATTATAGGACAATGGAGACATACATTGATTGTGAATATTCAAATTTGACTTTTCATATAATTTTGGCTCTAGTTCTCAAGGAATTATTATATATACTCCATCCGTTCCATAATAATTGTCATAATTTTGACTTTCACAGTCTTCAATGTCACTCTTTGATTATTGATAATTTCTTACATAATATGATATTAACAATTGCAATATTATACTTTTATGATATTATTTTTCGTTACAAATCTAATGGTGGTAATTTTATATAACAACTCATTGTATACATTGAGAAATTTATGGTCAAAATTTCTGAAATTTGACCGCACAATTTTCAAAGGCGACAATTAATATGCAACGGAGGGAGTAGAAAAAAGTTTGAAACACGGGTTTAGATATTATAAAATCAGGCTCATGTAGTCAAATGCAAAATGATAAATATCTTTATGTAAGATGGTTAATTAACCATTTTGCATCTCACCTAAATCACTAATTAATAATAAATGTAAATATATTTAAATCATTACAAAGGTATGTTTCATTACTTTGAGGGTTATCACAACTTGTAAACAATACAAAAATAATTATTTACTTATATTTTCTCATAAGTATAAAACAATGTATAAAATGTGCATTTTCTACTATAATAGATAAAATTAGGCTATTATGTATATTTTTTGACTAGCTAATAAGTATATTATACTCTTATAGTTAATAAGGCCCTGTTCTTTTTTAGCGGTTGGCAAACTGCGGTACCACAGCATACCGCAGTTTGCCACAACTCACCACACTTTACAACAAATCATTACTTTTCTCTCTCCTCATTTTTCTCCTCTACTTTTTACATTTTCTCTCTTCACCTACCCCACATACCAATAACCTACCACAATTCCACCACACCACACCACACCATACCGCAAAATACCGCAGAAAAGAACAAGGCCTTAATGTATAATTACTATAGAAGTTATCATTAAAAGCTATAAAATATGAAATATGGATAATTTAAGATGGTTATTAACGATCTTGAATCAAGATGTGTATCATGGTCCATAGTCAAATATTATCGTACTACAAATACAATCATTTGGAAAAATCATGTCTAAGATCATATTCTTTCCCTAGTTAATACACCGACTTTACAAGCGCTGCTTAAATTTGTTGGTTTTTTTACCTCGTTTGACCCGTTATTCTTCAAAACTTTTTTATATTCTTATTAGAATCACATCTTTTTACAAAATTTTATACATATCTATAACTTTCTGCGAAACCTTATTTTATCAACGGTTAGAACATTGGCCTTTGCCATGGAAGCCGCCAACAAAAAGAAGACAAGAAAGAAAGAGAAAGACAATGACAATAGAATAGGTAAAACTAATGGTGAAGGGAAACAATAGCCAACAATAATGGAGGCCTAGGATAAGGTTTTTGAAATGGTTGCTTCCATGCATGCAAAATGGAAGATTTGCCACCATTTACAACATGCACTAGATATCATGCATGCTTCTACCTTTTCCTAAAAAGAAAACCTATGGCTACTTTGCTCTCCAAGTGTTTCTTTCTCTTTTAATCATTTTCATGTTTTTTCAACATCAATGCATTTCACTTCCCAATTTTCCCCATCACTTCCCACCAAAGTACTTTTGAGGCCCTGTTCTTTTCTGCGGTTGGCAAATTGCGGTGCCACAACTTACCGCAGTTTGACACAATCCACCACAAAATATCATTCTACCACAATTCACCACAACCCACCACAAATTACCTTTTCACAATTACCAATACAATATTTATATATATACAAAAACCCCCACCACAACATACCAATAACTCGCCACAATTTCACCACACCATACCGCTTAAAAGAATAGAGCCTGAGTCGTTCGAAATGAATTTCTTTATGTATTCTCATATATGCGAATTAAAAAACAGCCTATGGCCAATCAAATTTAATCAAATCTTGAACAAGTAGGAATACATTGAGAATTGTTATCATTATTATACTCTCGATTTATTCTAAAACAATAACTTTCATCTAAAAGTAGGCAGTCTTGCTTTCATGACCATTACTGTCAACAAAGATGCTAATTCTAGAAGACTAAAAAAGGTTTTCGAAAACATTTGTAGTTAAAAAGATAATAAACTAATTTGAGATGTGGAAATGCCAACTTACCCAACCTCATAACTTTAATCAATCTTCGAGATACAAAATCTTTCGGTACAATTGGCGATTCTTGAACAAGCATAACACATGGAATATATATCAAACACACTCACTAGCTAAGTCAACGTAAGTCGTAGGTATCTACTTATGGTCTATCACCTTAATCTTACACCTCCATAAATTTCTATGGAGATTCATGTCCTCCGTTGATCATAAATATTTAAAGTTTTTATGTACACACACATTATATATATATATATATATATATATATATATATATATATATATATATATATATATATATAAGGGTTTTTAGATGCTAATATACTGAATTTTTGAGGTATTGGATAATAATGCATTGAACTTTGACCTTGGATAATAATGCACCCGAAACAATTTTGATAGTGGCTAACTTAGTGGTGATCGTACAGGGTGGGCCGGGAAGATAAATTAACTAAATAATATCTAAATTTATGACATGTCAGCTAATCTATACAAACAAAAGTGGTTTTATACAGCTACAACAACAATCTCTCAGCGGAAACACGTTTAAGCAATGTGATTTTATGTTTTTTTTTTACCCTTTTCAAAGTTGATTCCTTAATTTGTTTATGTGTGAATTAGCTGACATGCTATAAATTTAAATATTTTTGGTCCACTTCTCCTCCACTTGCTAAGTATGATTGTCACCGAGTTAGTCATTGCCGGAATCGTTCTAGGTGCATTATTGTTCAACACCCCCCAAAGTTCAGTGTATTATTGTCCAAGATTAAAGTTCAGTGTATTATTGTACAACACCTCAAAAGTTCAGTATATTAGCATCCAAAAACCCTATGAAAAAAAGGGGAGATGTTTGATATATTTGTGAGATGGTTGTAAAGTGGAATGTTCATCTCATCATGCAGGCACACACCCCCAATGTGTTGATGAGCCTCCAAGTATAATCCCTTGGATATTTTTCCAAGATTCTATGATGATTTTCAGAGTAAAGGTATTCTCCACAATTTATCCAAAAAGTCAAGGGGGAAAAAAGTCCAAATTTGCAGGATATATATGCATACAAATATAACAATTCAATATGTAGGTTAGCTTTTAGAATAAAACAATGGAGTATCCATCTTGAGTAATGTGCCATATATTCTTTCAAATATTTTGGCATGCATGTTGCATGGCATCATGAGGAGATGGAGGAGAATTTTAAGCCCATATTTATAAATAAGTTAATTCAAATTTAATAACTAATTATTTTGAGGATAATCAAATTTATATATGTATTGAGTATGCATTTATTCTATAACTATAGCAAAATATAACAACTAATTAATTTTGGTGTGAAAAATGATTCAACGTATTATTTTAAAGTACTCTTAATAGATATGAATGTTTTAAAATTTGTTGATGAATCCTTGAAGATATCCTTTCATTGAGCAGTTCTTTTCGGTCTTGTTTGTTCTTTCATGTTTGTAGAGAGGGTAAGGAAGTAACACACAATTCGATTTTATGTAAACACAAACTTGTTGATGATCGAATGAAGTTGCCCCTCCTATTTGATCTAAAGAAAAAATGTATTGATTAATCCAAAATTAACTATATTAAAGTAAAATTAATATATGACAAATTAGTATCTAGCTACAATACTACACTATATATGGTCAATTTAACTTATAAAGATAATTGAATTATCTCACAAAGTCAAGTATTTAGCGACTTAATTGTCTGCTTGTCTCTTTTTGTTTTTTCTTTTGGTGTTGACAATAATTATATAATTTGTCGAGTGTTGAAACATTGACTAGTAAATTAAATATGAAATTAATTAAAGAAAGTAAAATTTCAAAAGGAGTTAATGAAAGGGAAATTTTCAGAGTTGTCTAGACTTAACCCCACATGCCACCATTTTTCTCTCTCCAATGTCAAACAAATAAGTAAAAGTAAAATTATATGTTCTTTGAGATTTGAGATTTATATACATACCTACTATTTTTTTATTGATTTTTTAAAAAAAAGTATCCTTAGATGTAATTTTATGTTGGGAGAAAATAATTTATAGTAGAACTTGCGGCAGAAATAATGATTGAACATCGAGAATATGCGCAAAACTAACGAAAACAAAGAAGACTTGTCTACGTACCATAGAAAATCTCAATCGTAAAAAAATCACGGATGACATGAGCACAATGAATCCACTATATAGGCTAGAATATGACAAGCAACCTTAACTCCACATGAGATCAATCGAAGAGATATAGATCTATCCCATGAAATCTTATTATATGAGAATAATCGGTTTCTCAATGGTCTTATTGACAAAACTATCAACCTGCGTTAAGCACCCAAACGCAACGCAAAATCAATAAATCTAACGCATGGCAAACGCAAGAGCACACAACTTATCACAATCTACTATTCACTTTTACTCACCTTTTTATTAATTCCTACTGCAACCCAACGCAACCCAAACGCAACTTATCGAAACGCAAACACGACGCAACGCACAAAAGAACGGGGCCTAAATAAACTAACCTCTTAATGTCTCACACCTACATACAGGTACGAGATGTTCACATCTCTCTTCTCCCTTAAGAATTGTAAATGGACAATTTACCATCACCTGGTTGTAAAAAGTTAATATGATACTTATTTGAAACTAAGTTCTTGTTCTTTTATGCAGTATTCTGCGGTATGATGCGGTATGGTGTGGTGAAATTGTGGCAGGTTATAGTATAATTGTGGCGGGTTATTGGTATGTTGTAGTGAGTTTTTTGTATATATATAATAAATGGGAAAATGTAATTTGTGGTGGGTTGTGTTGAATTGTGGTAGAATGGTATTTTGTCGTGGGTTGTGGCCAACTACGATAATTTGTAGCAACTCATGCAGAAAAGAATAGGGCCTAAATGGAGTAATTTTTTTTTTTACAATTATTATCAAGTGTTGATGATGGTGGGCCTAGATAAGATGAAATGGGTGCTAGCTAGCTAGCTTCTAGTCACAAAACACTAAGGATACAACAGAGAATCTTACAAAATTTTTAAGGTTTCTATTAGTACATGGATTTTGGGCAGACACCCTTTTGTGTAGCCTTACTAGATACCTTCACATCCTAACATATTTGGTTGATTCCTTTCCTATTTTGTTCAACCTACTTCTAGTCTAGGCCTTTTTCAAGGGTTAGGGTAAGACCTTAGGGAGGATTTTATTTATATTTTTTTTTTTGGAGGGGGGGTTTGATTAATTTGTAACTTTCTCAAGTTGTAAAGGTTGGTGTGGATTTTGGGTGTTTTAGAACTATGGTAAGAAAGGGGATTCATCCCTTTTCTCCTTGACTAATTTGAGTCCCAATTAAGTTAATGTTTCGATAATGATGGAGCAAAAGTTGTCTAAACTTAGGGGTTTTTTTTGCATTTTGGACCTTACAGTATAGGGTAATTTATTTTCTGAACTCTTAGTTTTCAACATTAATTTTTTAGACCCTGAAGTTTCTAGGATGAATAGAAAAGAACTTTAAAGTTTGTAGGTTGAAAAAAAGGTCTCTGTTTCGTTATTTGTTTTCCTCTCGTGTTTGAATTTCTCTCCCGATTGACGCCAAACTTCAGGACAATACACCTCTTTTATTCATGTCGGGCTACTTAGACCTCTGAGTATAGGGGTTTAAGTAACTCCGATATGAATAAGAGAGGTTTATTATAACTTTAGTATAAGTTTTAACGTTAGTTTTAAAGTTTGACGCCAATTGGGAGAGAAATTCAAACATGAAAAGAAAAAGAAAAATGGTATACGGACCTTTTTTCAGCCTACAAACTTAAGGGTCCCCTTTTTTCAGTCTACAAACTTTAGGGTCTAAAAAATTAATGTTGAAAACCAAAGGTTCAGAAAATAAATCACCCTATACAAAATGTTAAAAAAACCCTCTAAACTTAAGTAATTAAGAAAATCCGATTTCTTTTTCAATATCTCTCAATGCATGGAATCCCATATTTGTGCTTCCTTCTTGTTATTTTTAGCTTTCATTTGTCTCTAGCTAGCTGAAGTATCGTTTTCGTACCATGAGGTAGACTTGTTTATGGGGCAACAAGAACTGAGATTTAAAATGATAAGCATGAGCCAAATTGAGAACTTTGATAATAACTCTTAAAGGTGCAAAGCTAGGTTCAATGATTATGATTAAGTTGCTCCCACAACCCATACAGAATATTTTCATGAATAATAATTACAATAAATACTTTCATTACAATTCACTCATCCTACTTTTATAGAATTATACTTTTATAGAATTTCTAGCTATACCCTAGTATATTTTTTTGAGGACAATCATATCTTTAGATTTGAACTGAACATAACTATGAATATCAACAATATATCGTCAACCTATTTTTTGCGAAAATAATCCCATATATACGAATTTAACTTTGTTTGCTTATTTGAGACAGCAGAACCAAGAATCATAGGTACGTAGTTTGCCATGCAATATTCATGCAACTCAATGACATGATTTTGGTCATTCCATCAAATAATGTGTGCCAACCATTTGCGGAAAAGGGGAACAAGCTAGGCAATGAATTGAAGGAACATATTTTGCTACTTAAAAAACTAGCAAGTCAAAAATCTACATGTTAAATTTCCAGCTTTTTTATAGTAGGGAAAACCCCAATATTTAATTTTGCAATATTGTTGAATTTATATAGTTTTATAGTGTTAACATACTATAAATTTTTCTATAGTAAATTTGACTAACACAATTCATATGGTGAACTTACATACACTACCTAGCTAATTATATATTCTTATTTTAAATTTATAAGAATCAACTCTCTAAATATAGTCAACATATGCTTAAATTCATCTAAATATAGCCCCACAGTTTGCCAAACTTGCCACATCACCAAGTAAAAATCCACACCTAAAAGGGGAAAATTTTAGACATACTTTTCCTACATAGGACTAGAGCTGGGTAATAGGTCGTGTCGTGTCATTTTCGTGTTCGTGTTGGAGTTAAACGGGTTGACTTGGACCGTTTATCAAATAAATGTGTCGACCTTAATCTAACCCATTTAATTAAATGAGTTATACAGGTCAGCTTCGATTGATCTATTTACCGCTTAACAAACATATATTATATAATAATCATAAACTTAGGAAGACAAAAACGCAAAGGTTTCGATCATTTATTTATTATCTACCAACTCATTTCTTTAGGGTTTCTGTAATATTTATCATAACCCAAGTTAAAGTTTTGCTAAACAATACATAATCAGCCCAAGCAAAAGTAAAAAATATTATCTTACTCAAACGGGTTAAATGTATCATTTTTCATGTCGATTTTCTCACAAACCTAATTATTAAACGAGTTTAATGTGTCATTTTTCGTGTCGATATTCTTGACCCAAACCTAACCCAATTATTTAAACGGGTTTACCGTGTTAACCCATTTAACTAAACGGGTTGAAAATCTATATCCAAACCCATTTAACTTCGTGTCGGTAATCGTGTCGGGTCAGATTTTTCCAACTCTACATAGGACAACTTCTAGAAAAGCCTAGCTGCCTAGCTAGTAAGACATACATTACCCCTTGCACATTTGTAAACAATTATTTATTTATTTGTTTATTTATTTATTTATTTATTTATTTATTTATTTATTTACTTACATTGCCCAAATTGAGATTCTCTAAATTATAAAATTTAGGATTATAATTGTTACCTTAGTCATCATTATATGGTCCATATATCGTGGTGTATCTATCTATATATTTCAAATGTTTAAAATTTTTAAGAAAATTCATCAATATTAACTATAAAATTCATTACAAATTTATCAACATTCTTACAAAATCATCAATATTTTCCAAAGTTATAAGATCTTTTATAAAAATCATCATATAAAAAATTGATATATTTCAACATATGTGGTGTACCCAAATTTTAGTATCGGCTAAATTTTGTAATTTTATTATGGGGTAGAGACACCGCTATGAAACAATATATTACATGCACCAGCAACATATGTTCCAAATATTTGTGAGTGAACAATTAGAATTAATTAAGATGAACAATCTAATATATATCGGTGAACAATGCTACTATATATCACGAACACATACTCGGGTGCACCTAATAAATTACAATATGTATTAAGGTCTTTATCCTAATGACGACACTTATAATATGAGATAGTAGTTAATTAGCACTAAGCACACAAAAGACACTCAAATGATAATCAATTATAGTCACAGTTTCTTTTTTGCACACTTTTTAATGAGTTTTTTATGCTAAGAAATAAAAGAGACGTAGCTTTTTCATTAGCCCACTTATCCCAACTTATCGTCTTTAAAGTGGAATGGCAAGTTGTCCATTTAATCTTTGAGATATCATCACATCTACGTAATTATAATTAATCACTTAACCATATAATATATCACTAAATTACCTGCTTCCCATATATCATGAGTGTCATTATCATTGCGTAATCCTTGTTTAAAAAAAAAGGGTGCACGTGTGAATTAAATATTTTTCATAACTTGCATAAATAAACATATTAATTTCAAAACTTCCTACATCCTTGGATATGTTAAAGAGGGAAATTATGATCTTAATTCTTAATTGCTAAATAAAATCCAAGATTTTTTATTATTGAGCATTCACACACAAGGTTGTTAGAATCGAGATCCTAACTCAAATTTATGAGATATTTAGAATTAGAATTAACCCACGTAGAATAGAATGTAGATAGTAGAAGCGCATGATCATAGATCAAGATCGAGAATTTAGTAACTATGCAATCACTATATATTCAAGCATGTAATAAATAATAAGAAAAATGACAAAAACATTATCAATTAATCTAAGAAGGTTGAGCTAGATTTGATTATATGATGATGGTAGAAACAAATTACAAAGATAAACTATACCTTCAAATTTGAAAAATTAAAATGGAGGATACCATTAAAAAAAAAAAAAGTCAAGATGGACCTAGAAAGCTAGAGATAGAGAGAGAAAGAAAGACTTTAGAATATATAAGGGAGGTATATATATACTAAAGTCTAGAGTATATATCAATGATGCATGATATATATAGCAGCAACACAGATTTCTCTACATGGACCCCACATCAACAAACCCCATGCAAAGTTATTTTTATGTATACTGCTCCATAAATAATCTAATTAAGCACCACAGTAAGCACTGATTACCCTCTTAATCGTCATTAATTAATCCCTCTTAATCATAATCAATCAACTAAACCGCCACAGCTATCTGAGGAGGAGTGTGGTTATTAAGCCCATTAATCTTGCTCATCATCTTGTCTTGATTATCATTAATGGTGATGTTTGGGATTTCTATGGCGAAAACTCCTGGCCCGTGGTTCAGCCCGTATTGGCCCGTGGGCTGCTTGACGGGCTCGATGATGACTTGATCGGTCCCGGTTTCGGTGCCCTTTTTCCCAGCGACCTCGACATCCTCCACGGGCTTCGCGTTGCGGTAGATTGCGTAGAGGGCCATTTGGGCTAGGCCGAAGGTGAACCCTAGCACGTTAGGGATCTGCATATACATACACACATATATATATACACGCGTTAATATGCGTATCAGTAATCTTAATTTATAAGGGTTTTCTTTTACAAAAAAGAATTTTGCTTTTTGAATGTGATGCAATCAGTTTGGATCGAAGTACGAAAATTTTTTAGGGTTTTTTTTTTTTTTAAAAAAAGAGAGGTTAAGGTTAGTTTAATTACCGCGACATAGTAGTCGTGCTTGAGGAGACCATAGAAGAACCAGACGACAGCGCTGATGGTGAGGAAGAAGGAGAGGAAGAATGGCATGTATTTGACACTCTTGGTGCGAATCACTGTCCTCTGTTAAAAGTTGATAGCACAGTTAAGGATCAGTATTCCGTTCGAGTTTATTTCGATAAAGAAAAGAGGACAAGTAGTACTTAATGTACAAGTTACTATTACATATGAAAGTTGAAATTGAACTTACCATAACACCAAGGGGAGCCACAAAGACACACAAGGAGAAAATGAGGCAAATCCATCCAAGGATCAAGAGTCGAGCATGGGTCGTCTTGGCTATGACCAAGGTGAAGAAGATAATGACTCCAAAACCGAACACGTTGAAGAGGAGGAGAAGCTTCACAGTCAAGGCCTATAACATTCAATTCGAGTTAGGTCAATATATACATGTTAACCTTGGAAAAGTTGGTAAGATTTCGAAGGTATATATACATAGTATAATATAAGATCGATCGACTTACCCTAGCTTGTTTGGTAGCATAGATGAGGAATATGGCAAGGTATATGGTTTCGATGAAGAGACCGAAGCAATTAATGGTGATGAGGAAGATGACATCGGTTTTAATGAAGGCATAGAACAGCCAAAGAACAGCACTGAATAGTGCTACCACATAAGGAATGCTCTGAAATCCCTCAGTTGATTTCTTCTTGTATATCCGGTAAAATGTTGGACTGATATGTAAAATAACTTTAGTAAGATATAGATAATAAATAAAGGATTATTATATTCTCTGGATATCCTCGAACTCCGTATAAGTGGGACTATACTGAGGCCGATTGTTGTTGTATATAGATATAAAGGATTGTTGTAAGACAAAGTTTAAAGTAGGAAAAAAAGAGAGAAAGGAATGAAGCTTACATTGGAGAAAGGAACACCATGAAGGAAATTGTGTTACCTATGAAGGACAAAAGTGGAAAATGAGAGAAAAAACAATTAATTAGTGATCAAATAAATTAAGTGCATATAATTAACTCCCTTTATTTGTTATTCTACAGGTGAAATCTATGTTGTTATCATTATATAATATAGTGAATGATTGCAACAAAAAGTGACAATTATATAATAATTATTAGTGCATCAACTAATAATACTAAGACTACTCATTTACTCAACTCTCTTTCTCATGCATGATTAAACACCCACGTAGGTTTACAAAAACCCCACAAAAAGTATTAATGGGTGATTGATAATTAAATCCACTATCAAAATACCCCAAACACTCCATCAACTAGCAAAAATTCCCAAATTTCAATGAATATTTTTATGAAATTTTCTATAATTATCAAAATAATGAAAAAGCAAGACCGTTTGTACAAAATTATAAGCATTAGGCAAAAAGGGAGAAAATAATTTTTCTTATATACCTAGGAGAATTGCTAAATTCATTATAAAAATCCCCCAAACACTCGATCAACTAGCAAAAAATTCCCAAATTTCGATGAATATTTTTGACAAAATTTTTTATGATTATCAAAATAATAAAGAAATAATATGGAAGACTATAAAAATTACAAAAAGAAGAGGAAAAAAGGGTGAAAATAATTTCTCTATATACCTAGAAGACCAAAGATGGTAACCCATGGGAGGTGTTGGAAAAAATGAGCCAAAGCCATTTTTTTTCTCTTTTTTCTCTCTTTTAGAACTTCTCTCTCTAGGTATAGCTTGAGATAGTAAGAGAATTGTGTAGTTTATCTCTCTAAGTATTTGTGATTATGAGAATTGCTCTTGGACGAGGTGATTAGAGGTGGGAAGAGGCCTTTATATAGTGGAGAAAAAGGTGGTAATTATTTAATTCAAAAAATAATATTGCTTTTTTGCATGCAATAATTTAATTAATTTTGAGGAAAGATAAAGAGAGGATGGATGAGTGAGTACGTATATGGGTAGTAGTAGGGTGTGTTTGTTTGTGGTGCTAAAAATTTTCTCTCCTCTTTTGTTATCTTTTTTTATCCACCCTTTCTTTTCCAGTTGTTCCTCATTCAGCCTTTTTACGTAATCCCACTATATATTACCCTCCTTTTCTTAATTTCATGTTTGCTTTCTCCTGTATATTTATCTTACATAATTTTAATTTTATATAAAATAGTCTAATTTATGTGAAAATTTATAAATAATAGTCTCTTTTGTATTTTCGATACGATTATATATACATACACGTTTTATAAAAAAGCATGTGTAGTATATAAGTGATGTGAAATCGAAGAAATTATCTTACATAGGATACGTTGTTAGGTGTATATTATTATTACTATTTGCAGGTAAACCCTGGCTAGTTGTTTGCTTTACTAATAGAGTTTAGATTAGAATAGTCCAAATTGGATTTTTGTGGTACAAATTGAGCTTGAGTATTTTCTCAAATTAAATGGTTCATTAATATAGCTTTGTAGCAAGATATAGCCATTTATATATGAGTTTAGAAATTCCATTTAAGCTAGTCTTATCCGAGTCAAGCATATGTATGAATATATGCTCAAATCAAACTATCTAGATTTAGTTTTAGTTTGTTGTAATTAATTAATATATAGGAATATAGGATATTGATTGCCCTGTTCTTTTTTGCGGTTGGCAAATTGCGGTGTCACAGTCTGCCGCAGTTTGCCACAACCCGCCACATTTTACCGCAAATCATTACTTTTCTATCTTCTCACTTTTCTCATCTACTTTTTACATCCTCTCTCCTCACCTACCCCACATGCCAATAACCCACCACAATTCTACCATACCCGCCACAATTCCACCACACCTCACCACACCATTTCGCAAAATACCGCATAAAAGAACAGGGCCTAAGATCGATCCCTGAAATTCACACATTTTATTCATATTTGTAACGCTCAGCTTTTCAATTGTGACATATATTTATACCAATTTTTACTTTATTCAACTCTATGATATTCCTTAAATGAATAAACCCTGAAGTCAGTTAAAGTAATTAACTAGAAAGTTCAAGGAAGTCGTAAATTATCACAAAAAATCATAAGCAATTATCAGCATTAGAATTATAAATAGACAGAGCATAGTCATTTAGATCAAATAATACGTTAAATATATTCCATTTTTATAAATCTATTTATAACAACCTTATCTTTGGTCTTAAATATTATCTAATTTAGGTTAGTGAAAATCTTGTTTAGGCAAGCATTACTTACAGGTTAGGAGGCTCAAGGTCCGGGAGAGGGGGACCCACATTTGATCTTTCTGACGTGTCACCCACCAAGTGGTTTAAGCCTTACAACTCATTTCTTTCTTCTTTAAGAGGGTTTGAATTTCTCTCATTTCTCTTAACTAAACTTGCTCAATTGGGAAATTACTCATCTTCAAATTAGTAAAAAAAATATAAAGGAAAAAGGAACTTCAATTAATTACTTATTGGATACTTTGCTTATATTGTGCTTAATTATAGCAATGGCCAAGTCATAACAAGGGTCATCATTCACTTTAATTAAATTCAATCACTTGCCTATACATATTATCCTCTTAATTATGTTGTTAATCATGATTGTATTTTCCATTATCTTCTCTTATAAAACAATTAATCTACTTCAGTTAATCACTAATGAAGAGAAAAATTGAGTCAAATAACTATATCGATCACTCCGGTTAATAACATACATATGAGTACATGTACGTTCTCTTCAACTTATTTTGACTTGACTTATATATATTCTAAACTTACTTTGGAACTTAATTATTGGAACTTTTAATTTTTTTGGACTTAATTTATACCTTTGTAAGAATTTTCATTTAATCTATTCTAAACTTATTTTGATAAGTTTGTTCTAGAAAAAATAACGGAGGCGTAAATAGTTTTATGTGTCAATTTTTGCACAAAGTAAATCTCATGTCCTACTATCTGTAGTTGCCTGTCACTCAAATAATCAAAATAAGTAACAAATTTAGGGTTAATTGTGTGTACAAGTGTGACATTTAGATACACCACTATATTAATTTCCTAGTTAGAATTAAACAAACGATTAATTAATTTCAACATGTTAATTAATTTACTAAGTATATTTACATCTTGCAAAACAAGTAATGAAATCTAATCATTATAATATTTTTGGATTTTCATTATGAATACGACATTACAATCTAGTATTTATGCATCATAATTGTCTTCCCTATTCATGTTTTGTTATTTTTCAAAATTTGTACAATATTACTATCTATACAAATATCTATTGTTTCTATTTCTATTTGTTACTTTGAAGTTTGCACAACAAGATTTACCTTCATGTATACCATACACGATATCCAGTTCGTATTTCGAACTTCACTAAGATTGGTATTTGCCATTATTCTCGACCTATAAAATTTACCGGTTGTCAGGTCTGCTTATCAGTGGTGGACATAAATATTCTAATTGAGGGTGACCAATACATTATTAATTATATTCATCCAATTCAGATAAATACTATTTTTTTATCACAAATTATACTGAATTATTGAATTTTTCTTTATGTTACCGGTGGTCGTGACCACCCATAATTATACCTAATTTCCGCACATGCTGCTAGTTAATAAAAAAGAATATTTACATAAAATGTAAGCAAAGTTAAAAATCATATAATTATGAGGAAAGGGCCCACTAGATCCAAGTTGCACCACTATTATTTGAGAAAGAAATACAAATAAGGGTAAAAATGCAACATGTTCATGTAAATGGAGTAGAAAGTGAATGTAACCATTGGAATAGTTTTCAGGTACCAGGGTTTGACCATGGTCTAGTTACTTTATCATGCCAGCTGGCTCACTTTTCAGATTGCTGACGTGGAATCGCATCTCAGCCTTTGATTCTCTGCGTGATTGATCTTGCGGGGGCCGAATCCAACGGTGCAGAGGCAAGGACTACTACCATGGGGGAGAAACACTGAATAATCAAGTTTGACTTTGACTCTGTATAACCCGCCAAGATTCTCTAGTTGAGTGACCTGGTTTTGGCGCGCATGGGATTTTGGGACATGACGGGTAACGGTTATGACCGTTAAAATGTCAAGGGAGCTTTTGGGAACTACAAAATCTTGATGGAAATAAAACATGCAAAACCTAAAATAAATGATACTCTTTTTTTATGTCATTCATGCTTTTGAATTTTTTTTTTAATTAATGATTCTTATGTAATTTTATAAGAAAATATAATATTATATTATTTTTAATAGTGTTTTCTATTATGAATCTAATAACATTGATATTGTATGATAAATTATTATATAAATTAAAATATTAATGATTGAATAATAAAAAGATCGAAATGAAGGGAGTAATGAATAGAATTCTTCTCTACAACTTTCCTTTAGGTTTTTGAAGTTAGTATTGTTATTTAAAATTGTATTTTTTTCTTTTTCCAATCAGATTGTATCATACACTATACCTTTCCAATTGTTCTTAATACAAATATTGAAAATATATAATTGTTGCCCTCATTTTTCTGTATTTTTTAATATTTAATACAAACTTTGTAATAGTGTAAATAACCTAGCAACCACGTATGGGATATATACTTACAATATCATCCTGTATAGGATGATTGATTAAGCTAGACTTCGACGGACTAACCTTTAGGCTATCACCTAAAGATTAAAGTCATTCTGCTATTATCTTAGCAAGCAATACATTAACATCCCACAAAAGTGCATGCTACATATATACCATCCCTTCATTCAAACTTTTTATTAAGATTCAAATTATTATAATAGCAAAAAGTATTTTTCAATCACGGAAACTATGAGACTGATGGATCACATACACACAAAATTAATAAATAATATGAAATTTATCCCCTAGATCCCTTATCTATGAAACTGTGATTATTCTAAAACAACGTTCGAATAGTCGATTCAAATTGATTCAAATGAAAAGAAAAAACTAGACAATATTTGGGATGATGTCATATCGATGGACCCAATGATAAAATCATGCAAACAACGTACTAGTGACTTCATATATATAGGATATGGCTAAGAAGAGGGATGAATTAATTAGGAGGGGGTTCTTTTTGTAGGGTCCAAATCCCCATCAATTTAAGCTAAAAAGCCTTGCCCATTTACATCTAGATAACGTTTTTAAAAGTATATTTCATCCTCTTCTTTTATTAGTGTTTCAATTTTTTTGGAGTCTTTTCAATGCATTCATTTTTCTATCATATTATTCATGATTGCATGTAATCTGATCTCCATCTATTTCATTCATATATAATGTCTTACTTAGTACCAAAGGCGGAGCTAGAACATTTTATTAGGGTGGGCCACTTGTATATATGAAGAACAAGAAAATAGGAGAAAAGAAGTGGATTTGATAAATAGTAAGGAAAAACTAGAAAAAATATTCCAAAGAAGAGTTGAACCCTTGACATCAAGTGTGATAACATGGATTATAACCAGTACTCTTCAAATATTTCTTTGATATTTCATGTAAATATATTTAATTTTATCTGTCATAGGGGGGCCATGGCCCTGGCTAGCCCCCCTTAGCTACGCCCCTGCTTAGTACACTTTTTTCATATTAAATTATAAAGTTAAATATGTGTTTGTATTATCGGAAA
This sequence comes from Portulaca oleracea, assembly GCA_029582165.1. Taxonomy (NCBI): domain Eukaryota; kingdom Viridiplantae; phylum Streptophyta; class Magnoliopsida; order Caryophyllales; family Portulacaceae; genus Portulaca; species Portulaca oleracea. The sequence goes on along the minus strand of CM055868.1, from coordinate 64,516,476 downwards.
TATTATTGTATTTTTAAGTGAAAAAATGTACAATTGAAATAACGACTCACCTTAAAATTCAGACACTTTAATTTACACATTAATTGTATATAATTTTAAGATTTCAGAAAAGAAAATGTATTATCTTAAGAAAGTTTAGTTTCATGATTAGTGCTTTTAAATAGATGAAATGATCAAATAGCATGATTGGAGAGGAGGTTGGCAAGAAAAACCAATCTTCACCAAATAGTGGAGATATCGAATAGTGGAAGTATTATTTTTATTCAAAAATTTGCAACAAATGAATATAAAAGTATGCACTTAACTAAGATTTTTTTTTAAAAAAACAAAGTGTTAGATTTCATTGGTATTAAATTTGTCGTCCCATTAGAAAGAAAGTAATAATTAATAGAACACAAATAAGTATTCATAACATATAATATATTACATGTATAGATAAGATCTTTTTCTTTATATAGTATGATAATAAGAGATTATGAGAGAGATAATAATTAACATAAAAATAGGAGCATGTATATATATCAAAAACTTGAGATGAAATTATTCATGAGACTCCCACTAAAATTGAGGGAGGTTGTCAACTTATTATATACAAATATTTATTTAAGTTGAATTTTTTTTGGGGCTTATTTTTGATGAGAGAAAGAGTTAGGTGGGGAAGCCCAATCCTTATCCATATTATATCTTTCTCTTTCAAGAAATAATTTATGACGCCCTTTAATGAAGTTGAATCATGTCTAATCCTTGCTCTTGTGTTTTTTATATGATACATCGTGGTGCAAGGCTACCAATCATGTGGGTTGTTGTTAATTAATTTTTTATTATTTTCAAATAAAGTAATAGTATTTTCAAATAATATAATCACGGTAACACATCATTAGTAAGAGCAACCATTGAAATTGTAAAATTGACAAATAAAAAAGGAACAACGTGGTTAGAATTGAAAAACTGACAATCAATTAGAGACGGAGATACTTCCTCCGTTCCATATTAATTGTCATAATTTTGATTTTTACATTTTCCAATGTCATTCTTTGATTGATAATTTCTTACGTATATAACATGTTATTAACAATTCTAATATTTTACTTTTATGATAGTATTTTTTGTTAGGAATATATTGGTGGTAATGTATATATACAACAACCCATTATATATGCTGAAAAAATAGTACTCAATTGCTCATAAAATATTATATAAGAAATGATCCAACAAAGACTAATATTAGAGACTATAACAATTAATACAGATCGTAGGGTGTATTTCTCTATTTTAAGATAGGATGCAAAAGTCAAAGTAAGGTGAACATAGTAGTTAATTACCTAATGACTAATGAGAGAATGATGTATCTTGCTAGAAGTAATATATGGCAATTTAGGGACCCAATTTCTTATATATAAAATTGTTGTTTAGCTAAGTAATCCGTCATCATTAATCATTTACTAAATGATTGTGAATTGAACTATTCATGGTAGCTTTCGCATAAAAAATTTCCGTGGGAAAGACTTTTCGTAACTCTCCTCGAGAAACTGTTTACTAAGCTAATGAGGAAAATAATGAATTCCATATTAAAACTTACCCAGCTAGTAAGGAGAACCAAACATGAAAAAATTTATCAACTTAGAAAAGTTGACTAATTTTTTCGGGAAAATTTTCCAACCAAACATTTCTTAATTTGATGACAAAAATTTTAACTTTAATGGTATCATTGCCCTTAAATCAAAGGTCAAATGAATGGGTAAAAGATAACATGTAACACACCTTTTATTTGACTTTTAAATCTGTTAGAATCAGTCTCTTCATATATTTTTATATATAGGGAAAAAGTACATACATCTGAACTCTCTCATACCTCATATTAACGAGACTATACTGGAATACGTTGTTGTTGTACCATAAGTTGAGATACAAACCACCTATATATCTATATGATAGGGATGATCAACCAAATAAGTTGCACAAAACTTCGAATTATAATTGATTTTCACCCCTCCATCTTTGGCCTTACACATTAATTAATGGAAGTTGAACATTGTTGTTGATATATTACTCGTTAATGTTTGACCAAATAGATCTTGTTTCGTTTTTTAGTAGGATCTATTGTTTTCAATTTGATTGAATTTGTCTTATGAAAATGTAGTTTGCAAGTTGAAATGTCAAAGCTAATGATAGATTATATTGTTGATTTTTGATGGATTGTTTGTTATGAGGAATTGTTTGTTTACTTGCTTATTTGGTTAATTCAAATAACATTTTGTTACACCAAGGGCATGTATCTCCTCAAAACTATTTTTCTAATTAACCCAAATACTTATCTTTAATTTGAAATTATGATAATATTGGTTTCTCATAATGTTTTGTTTAGATATACGATATGGGATCGAGTTATGAAAAAAAATGAAGAATATTTGAGTGACTTTTGGTGTATTTTTGAAGCTTTCCAAAAAATGATATATAAATAGTTTATTTTCATAATTTGATGATAAAAAGTTAGCAAACACAATTAGGAGCTAGTAAACAACCCAAAAAAAAAAGATGTTATGCCAATTTAAGACTTTCTTTTGGGTGGTAAAGGAGTAAAGGTAATGGAAAATATGACTAAGACAAATAAAGTAGTGGATATAGGTAAATATGATCACATCTTCCATTTTTTTTTTCATTTTTAAATAAAAACTTTGAGTTAAATAAAAAATTTAAAATAAAAATGATGTAAAAATATATTAAGTATGATATGGTAAGTAAAGTAAAGTAAAATTAAATAAGGATAAGTAAAATTCAACCTCTAAAAAGTTTCTAAAATATATACTTAATCATATCATTTCAATCTCTCAACCTTAAAAGAAATTCATTAGTTATAAAATAATTCCACAAATTACAATTGACTGAAAAAGTTTTTTTTTTTTTTTTTTTGGGGGGGGGGGGGGACTAATAGGCTGATTGAATTATTTAAAATAACTTGACATTTTCCTCCAAAAGTTATAATTCTATATACCAATAAGATAAGGCAGGCTTCTGAAAAGAGCTCATTGACATTTGGCATGCATCATACATACATGTTATCATTTTTATATTTGTTTATTTTTTGAAGCAAATTCAATCATAGATGCATGGTTAGCTTAGGTAAGACAAAATTTATGCTCAAAGGTCAAAAAGAAATTATTTATTTTTTGTGATTATTAGTTGGTAAAAATTCATAGAGAGGTAGTATTCAAAATAAAAGATTAGTAGTTTGAGTGCCTTTTTTGTCTCTTGCATTTAATCTCCGTGCAAATAATATATATGTAGGGTTTATTATTAAAAAATTCCTAAATTTTATAGAGATGAGATTTATATATAATAACAGTTTATCAAGTTTATTAATCAAGTTTATCATAAATTCATTAATATTATTACAAAATTCATTAACATTTTTTTCAAAGTTATCAAATTTTTACAGAATTTATCGTATAAATAATTATATATTTCAATGCATATGGTGTATCTAAGTAAGTATAACACAAAGTGAACCTAATAATTTGCGCTAAACAATTGATCTCTTGATAGTTAAGAGCCTGTTCTTTTGACTTATTTTCTTTATAAGAAGTTTGATTTAGACAAATTCAGAAAATTAATTTTAAATGTATCCAACAAATTAAATAATTTATACAAAAAGTTAAATTAAATTAAATAGAGACAAGATGCATGATATTTTAAGGGGTTTGTGAGGGTAAATACATGACATATATTTTCCATTAATACTCCATGCAAAAATCTTGATTATTATTATAGTATTATTAAATTGATTTTACTATAAAATGGAGATATTTGTAGGTACACTTTGCGATTGTGAGATGATTTACGTCATTGAAGAAATTAATTGAATGCAAAAGCCACCACATCTCCATATGAAACAATGATTTCTAAAATGATTGACCTTCAATTCTCCCTTTTCCTTTTTCTTTTTTTTTCCCTGTTGTGCTTTGCGCTGGCAAACTTTCGTCCGACCCGAAAAAACTGGTTTCGGACATAGATTTTTCGTCCGAATTTTGATTTTGACCGAATATTCGGACATAAAATTTCTCTTTTTCTATTGTCCGAACCCGATTTTTGCTTCGTCCGAATTGTCCGACCCGGTTCAATCCGAAATAAAACCGGGTCCGGACATGAAATTTTCGCCCGAATTTTGACATTGTCTGAATTTATCCGACCCGAAATTACCTGAACCCAAATTTTTGTTAGTGCTAATCGTGCTTACACCAGCCAGCCATCGCGTCAGTGCTCTTTGAAAGCTACTTCATCCATTTCTTACGATCTCTCACTTCCATTCATTTTTTATTTTTCATAACATTTATCATTTTATCATATATATATAATGACAGATCTAGGTCTTGATCTGACCAATACATTATGATATTCATTTGATATACAAAAAATACATAATATTTAACCAAAATTATACCGATTTTTTTTTTGTGTTATCGATGGTTGTGACTACTCTTGGCTTAGCCCCACAGCCGCCAGTGGACGCATACATACACATATATATAATACAAGTTTTAATCTTATATGTGAACATTTTCTCTCAAGGTAAATTTATGATGAGATTTTTGCGCTCGTTATATTTATTGTTGGGACATCGGAGACAAAAAGTGCACCGAAATTATTTTGATTGAAAATATATAAAGAAAGATTATATATATACGTCGACGTTATATATGTGTATGCGCGTATATATGTATATGCATGTCTATATATATATATATATATATATATATTTATATATATATAATACAAATTAAATTTTAGTCTTACACGTGAACATCTTCACTCGATAAATTTATGAGGAAATTTTCCAGCTAGTCATTTTGACTGAAGACAAATTTAGGACGAAATTTTCTCGTTCGTCATTAATATTTGAATAATGAGACCAGGAGAAAAAAGACTACGAAAATTATTTTGATTGAAAATATATAAATCAAAGTTATGTATACATAGAGACTTGCCCTAATAATTTTCCAATCTCTTTTAGAATTGCCTTTTGGCTTTAGAATTTGGGGCATACAATGCACTAAATTTTTGAGGTAGAATGAATGACACTAGTAGAAGAGATAGAGTTGCAAGCACTAAAATAAAAAAGCAAAAAAGAGAGGTTTAATTTACTCTTGATGGGATTACATAATTGATCATCAAAGTTGCAAAATATATATTTTCTTATTCCCCCTTTTTAATTTTCTATTTTTACTCTCATTTTTATATCTCAAAAACACATTTTTTTTAAACAAAAAAAATTATCTCTTTACACAAATCACACCCATTTGGCATTTGGATATGAGAGCTTTTTGGATATCTTCTCATTTCTTTTGGTCTTTGACATCATTCCTTCCACTTTGTTTTGATCTTTTTCCTATCATTGACATGTTTTTTTCCCCACCATGAATACTAGTTCCTTATCATTTGTATATATACATGGATTATCTATTAGTATTTCTTGTAGTTTTGAAATTCTTTTCCTTTTGAATAAAGTGAAATATATTAAATTTGTTTTGGAGGAAAATACTTGTAAGACGTAGTCAAGATGCATGTATTAAATTTCTAGCATATATAGCTTCGTCTCCATGAAAAAGTATGCAATTTTATATTCCTAACAATTATTATGAACTTCTTTACGAAGAAACATAGCATTATATGACAATTCAATGTCAGTAAAACTATAAAACAACAGATATGTGCGTAACATAAGTGTAGTGATCAACTGTATAATACTTGTTATTAATATCTCTATTTTTTTTTACAAGATAAGTAGTAAAGAGGGATTAACCGTTTTGCTGCTCCACTTGTTTTTTTTTTTTCAACTTTACAATTTTTGTTTATAAGAAACTTTTTATTTCTATCAAAAATTGAATCTTGGTGGGAAGGTTTGAAAAATTTCGTATTATAGATTTTTCATGTCAATATTTAGAGTTCTTGACATTTTAATCTCATTAGTAAAATTTGCAACATGTAACAATAGTTTCCACAAAGATTAAAGTGGCATAAATTAAGACTTTTATTTGTATGAATTAAGGGGGACAAAAAAAGAGAAATGAAAAGACAAAAAGCAGGATATATCTATCACTATGTTTCTAAAAATTGAAAAAAGGGACAATCATTTGTATGAATTAAGGAGTAGTCATTTTGGAGACCTCGGGAGATACCCAAAAGAAAATGTTAATTGATAGTTGTATTCATCCATAAGAATATATCCTCATTGTGATTAAGTATTTTTATTGATAATCATAAAAATATTAATTTATAAACTCAATATAACTAGTGAAATAATTTTAAATTTTATTAGAACTATAAAATAATACATAATATAAAACATAAAAAAATAATTAAAATGATAATTATTTAGGAACGTAAATTGTTTATTTATGACTTACCCCTTCCGTTCCATATTAGTTGTCATAATTTTGACTTTCATGGTCTCCAATGTCACTTTTTGATTGATAAACTTTTTATATATAATATGTTATTAATAATTGTAAAATTTTACTTTTATGATAGTATTTTTCTTTACAAATATAATGATGGTAATTGTATATACCAAATCATTGTATATATTGAGAAATTTATGGTTAAAAATTTTGAAATTTAGACAACAATTAATATGAAATGGAGGGAGTAACATAAATAGCACGTACTACCTCCGTTTTCTTTTAATTGTCGCACTGGTAATTGTGTTAAAATCTTTGATCGTTAATATCTTAATTTGTACAATGATTTATCATATAAAATTGATATTGTTAGATTCGTTATAAAAAATACTATTAAAAAATATAATATCGTAGATCTTTATAAAAGTATTATCCATTAAATTATTGATTAAAGACGGACCTCAAAAAACGTGAAAGACAAATAAAAAAACGGAGGGAGTAGCTCACAATAACACTATCACACAATCCAAAAAAGTTTATCATTATTACAATCATCTTTACAAACGAGAAAACAACCATTCCTCCATGATTCTTCTCAATTGAAATAACATTTGGTACGTCTATTATCATCCATTTGTTTCCACTGTAACATATAGTCTCCCACCAAAAAAATACACTTTATAATATACTTTTTTTTCGTTTGTTTTCTTTTTTTTAATCATTCATTGGTTGGACTGAAACATTTTAACTATAAAAATGTTTAGATGGCCATACAAAAAATTGAGCGCTCTAACACCAAGTTAAAAATATTAGCTAAATAATACCCTAAAATGCAAAAAATAAAAATTAAGATAGCCAAATACAAATGTAAATAATTACAATTTTCGATCAATTTGAAGAGTAGAAATTGTTCATTTATATCATCAAATTTGGTTTCTTTTCTTAAACTTCCTTTTAAATTCTTATAACACTTTTTATTTATGAAATCTTGTCCCTGGCTAAGAATTCCAAAATCTGAATTTCTCCGCTTTTTTTAATACTTCTTGAACTTATTGTCACTTATTGTTATTCTTTAAATTTCTTTAGTTATTTTCTCTAAATTTATTCTTACCTTTCTTTGTCACATACATGTATAAAGTAGGATTGTTAAAAAACTGTCTGTCAAACAAATTGGTGCAATCATAGACTTTTCCTCTAACGTTTAGCATATAATATTTTGATAAAAATTTATACACAATACTTTCCCATTTTTATTATTTGAATCCGAGTTCGACCCGATTTTAGACCAAATTTCTAACTCGGAAACAACTAAATATTAAATATATTTTGCTCGATTTCTGATTCATATAGACTCTAAATAAACCAAGTTTAATTTTTCAACAACCCTTTATACTTTATAGGATTAATAATTCATTGGGATTAAGGGGCTAAATACAATTAATTAAGCATGCATAATTGCCACTTGGCCACGCATACTTGTAGAGCTGTTGGTGCATGTCAATAATTCTCCAATTTCGGCTGACCAACTCCTTAGTGGGCCTAATACAGGCCCAAACTAGGAATACTTTTATTATCTTAATTAACTTAAAATGGTTAAATTAATAGCAAAATTCTAATGTTGAATTTGTCCCTTTTTTTGGCTAAAGAGGGGCTAGAATACAATATGCAATATACTCTCTTCATTTTATTTATTTGACCTTTTAACTAACATTTTTCATCTTATATTATTGACACCCCACAATTCTAATGATATATTAATTATTATCACCTGACTAATTTATAACAATTGTATTTATCTCACGGTGTCAAGCATATAACAACCGCTAGAATTTTTAAAATTATGAATCTAATGACATGAATTTTGTATCATGAATCATCAGATAAATTAAAATATTAATGATGAGAATTTTGTACATAAAAATCTGGATGATAGATAAAAAATGGAGGTAATAATATATTATAAGCTCCACAAAATTAAAGCACTGTACTCTTCGATGATGATAATAAGAAACATACTTTATAAGTTTTTTTTGGATCAAACTTTATAAGTTTTTTTTGGGATCAAACTTTATAAGTTTAGATTAAGGTTAATTAGTAAAATACTTTAATTTGATGCCACATGAATATGATCTTTACGGATATGAACTACCCCAAGTCCACGCATGCCACCTTTCCCCCTCACCACATATATAAATTATAAAATTTCATGCTTCTTTTTCCTTGCCCTTTTATTACTTGGACACAATTTCTTGCTTTAATTAGCTAAATTCATAAAATAATAATCAACAATAATTACATTAATAAGTGATGGTTATAATATTGTAATGTTATTTATAATTGATCCTCGTACAAACATCCCTGGAAAGCTGGATCAGGTGGATCATTTCTCATAATAATTGTCATAATAATTCATTCTTTTTTCACCTAAAAATACTATACTAATTTGTATTTCCACCTTTTTTGTAGATTCAAATGTATTTAATTAGGGATATTTTTGTCCTGATGATCATATACATTTTTTTATTTGATCATGTACATTAAACTACTTATTTCTACATAAATTAAACCCTGTTTTTTGGATAAGTTACACTAACCTATCTAATCCAATCCAATCCAAACCTTACACAATTCCAAAAAAAAATCCTCTCTATAACCACAATTCCCCAAAAATGCATCATAACTTATCCAATCCAATCTAATCCGATCGAATCCATCTAAACCTGATTTTAATCAACTAGTGTCTTAGCTAGCTAGTTAACTAGCTACTTGTTTTTTTTGGCACATTGAAGCAGATAAAATTGGAGCTAATTTTGTTTCCTGATAGAATTATCTTGGAGCTAATTTAAGTGATTGTTTAATTAGCTGAAAGATGTGGAACCATCTCAACCAAAAACTTAAGGTGATGGTTGTAGGTCTAATGGAAGTTTTATACTTTAACATGCCCCTTACGCGCATGCCCTTTGAACTTGAAACGTGTATGCTGCAAAAACCCCCCCTTAACCTTGGGTAAGTAAACATGGGGGCTGCTGAGATTTGAATATGAGACTTTTTGTTCAATTTGGCTCTAATACCATGTGGAACTATCTCAATCAAAAACTTTAACTGATGATTATAAATCCATTGATGATTTCATACTCTAATAAAAGACACATATATACTTCGTACAAGGCAAGAGATAATTTGATTAGATATGTCTACGACTGACGTAGGAGGTGACATTTTCTAGGACTAGTTAGATGCTTGTTTGGTTTGTCATTTGCTTATCTAAGATGGATAATTTCATACAAAGTTAAGAAGATATGGCCTATAAAAGCAATCTAACTCATAAATTTGATCATTTCTCCACACAAGTGGTCCTCTTTATAATGTTTTAGTGCCCTTTGTTTTAGTCTTATCAGCATGCCATTTGGTTTTTTTGGAACTACCAACACATTCTTCGAATGTATATGCTTAGTCTCTTTTCTCATCCAACAGGATAAGAATGTGTGAATTAACAATTTTAGAATGAAAACGATCTCCTACACTTTTTACCAAAATATCACGTCAATGTTAGACATTTAATCAGTTATTTCTTGTAACAATTCGCGACAACTATTCAACGTGAACTGTTAAATTTTTAATTGAAGAGAACTCTTATACTTTTTGCCGAATAAATCATTATAAAAGAATTGATGAGAACTCTTATACTTTCTGCCACATACACCACTATAAAAGAATTACGTATACCCCGTGTATTCCCTTCATGTTCATTGTTATCTATTGATCACCATGACGATGACGATCATCATCATCATTTTATATATATATATATATATATATATATATATATATATATATATATATATATATATATATATATATATATACATGCACACGCACACGCACCTATGTATCACTTTATAAGTTTATGTGGTCCGTGCATCGAAGTCTAGACTATTAGAGTGAGCACTGTTTAGGTTAAATTTGTGCTAGGTTAGGAATATTACATGTAAAGTTATAAAAACTAATAAAATGAACAGGTAAATTTTAGTTGGGTTAAATTGATAAAATGGGTTAATAACCCAAAAAAAAAAAAAAACCACACCACTATTATAAATATAGTGAGAGAATAATGTCTAATTTTGTAATAAGTTTAAAGTAAAAAAGAACTATAATATTATTCCTCATACTGATATTGAAAAGAAGACATCTAACCGATGCATTTGATAACCTTTTCATAGAGGGCAAGCAACATATACAACTAATTTACATAAAATTATATTGTTTGCCCTAATTTTCAAGGCCATCCTCTATCAAATCACACCTCACACTGGACCAATTGGGCTGTGGTTGCTGGGCCTGGCCCAGTTACACTCATCTTATCAACATCAACAAAGCATGCATGGGCCTGGGCTGGCACATTAAGGGTCTCTTCTTGGGCCTGACTTTCCCTTTGGCCCAACTCAATCTTCACATCATGGGCCAGTTGGGTTGCCATAATGTTTGCATTTTTTACTGGGCTAGATATTTGGGCTTGGTTTTCTGGTAACTTGTTCTTCTCAGCCTGCTTGTCATATTTTCTGTAAATTCCGTACAGGATCATTTGTGCCATTCCAAAGAGAAAGCCCACCACATTTGGAAGCTGATTATCATCCAAAAATTTGCTCAGTAATTAGTATTAATTACGATAATTTAATTCATATCACACAAAAATTGGATTAATTATACGGTCACTACTAAAAATATGTATTTTAACGACCTCTTTTTCCAGTCATTTTATCAACCATTTCATACTCCAACTATTTTTCAAAAGAAAACGGATTAATTATTCGGTAAAAGAATGTCCTTACCGTAATGTAGATGTCTCGTTGTAGTAATCCATAGAAAAACCATATGGTAGCAGTTAGAACGAGACAGAAGGAAAGATTGAATGGCATGAATTTTACGCTCTTGGTTCGTATCACTGTCCTCTGAAACAAAAATTTTGTGAATCGAATTAGCATTAGTTCAAAAAAATCTTAACTAGAATGTGATTTTATATCAAAATTAGTCTCGTAAAATTTGATTAGGGCACTTACTATTACGCTTAGAGGTGCTGCAAAAACACTAATGGAGAAAGCAACACATATCCATCCAAACACTTGAAGTCGAGCTTCTCCTCTTACCAAGTAATGGCAAACAAGAACGATTCCGGAAAATGCACCGAAATTCAAGAACAAGAGCACTTTTAGGGTAAACATCTGCAAAAATAATCGACGATAATATAGCATTTAATTAGTTGGTTCCATGTTATAGTAAACTTAATATTAACTAATCGGTCCGATATTAAATAGATAGATAGATCGATAAATAGATAGATACCTTAGCAGGTTTAGGAGCAAAGGTGATGTACAAGACAATGTAGAAGGTCTCAATAACAACACCAATAGTGTTAATGGTGATCAAAAGGACATCATTGCCCTTGAGCAATGCATAGTAAACCCATAACATACAACTGAAGATTGCTGCTACATAAGGAATTGATTGGAACCCTTCTGTTGATTTCTTCTTATATATCCTTATAAATGTTGGCCTGCATGCATGCATATAATCAAGTTATAAATGAAAGTTTTATTTATCAAATTAGGGCAGAAAATAAAACTGGGATTTTATACTTACAAAGGTGCAAGAAACACCATGAAGGAGATAGCATTTCCTGCAATAATTAAGGTCAAATAATTGGTCAATAACTCAAGAAATACTTTCAAGTAAAGAAGGTAAATGTACCAAAAATTCATTTTCAGTTATCACATTCACAATTTTTTTTTTGTTTTTCTACATTTTTAATTGGTAATTAGTTCGATTTAATTTAGATTTAGAATTTAAGATAGATAGGGCAGAAACCCAAGGGTTTGATACTTAAGTAGTGTTTTGTCCCAAGACACGTTTCTTTATATTTATATATTTTTTTGTTTTCACTACTGATCTATGATATGGAGATTTATTACTGAAAATAATATATTTTGACAAGAGTTGAAAGAAAGGAGAGAATTAGAGATATATACCAAGAAGGCCAATGGCAAAAATCCAAGGGTGGTGAATTGCAACCATTGCTTCTTCCTTAATTTTATGTTTTATTGTGTTTTTCTAATCTTTTTGGTAATTTTTCTCACTAATTAGCTTCTCTCTAGAATTCTAGAGAGAGAAGTAATTAGCAAGTAAGTGAGAAGGAACACTACTACTTGAAAGTGGGTTGAAGTGAGAAACCAAGGAGAAGTGGTAGGGTGGTATTTATATGGGATGAGGTAGGGCAAAGGGGATTAAGGAGGGCCATGTTAGTTAATTAACCCTAAATGATTAAATTTAAATAATTAAAAAGTTTTGGTATTTGAAGGAAATGAATTAAAGTCTTGCTTGGCTTAATTAGCTTCAAAAGTGCTGAATAGCAAATAAGAAGATGACAATGCAAATTATTAAAGTTTTAAGATTAAATGTGGTCACTATCATCCTTCTCATCACACCTAAGCTTAGCTAATTAAGCTAATTAAGCCTCCACTTCCACCACTACAGAAAGATTAATTGAGGGGTATTACCTCTCTACCTCCTAATTTATTTATTCTTCTTAACTAGTTTCTTGAAGAGGTTAGAGGTAGTTAAATTGAAAATTATACTCCCTCAATTTTATTTGTCATTTATATCTATGCATCAATCAAATTTTAAAAACTTAGACCATAAATTGCCTAATGCATATAATATTTTATAATACAAAAGTACTATTAATAGATTCATAATGAAAATACAATTGTAATTTATAAGTGTATAACATTGTAATGGTTTAATAAAATATTATGCAAAAATTGTCAGTTAAAGATAGATGTTAAAGACCCTGAAACGATTAATGCATGACAGATAATATGGGAATAAGGGAGCACTACAGTACGTTGAAGTGTTTTTCAACTTTTGGTAGTTGTAAATTATATATCATTATTTGGCAGTTTAAATCTTATTCTTCAAAAAGATTTGTGTCTCAATAAATACGACGATTAACTGTTGTAATAATTAAGTTTCTTTGATCAGTATATATTGATCTAGATTTTTTTTAACGTAGAACCAGGTAATTATACTTTTTAATTAGGGTTTTTGGACGTTAATATACTGAGCTTTTGGGGTATTGGACAATAATACACTGAATTTCGACTTTTGACAATAATACACTGTACTTTGGGAGGTGTTGGACAATAGTGCATTCATAGAAATTCCGGCGGTGGCTGACTTGGTGGAAATCCTACCTGGCCTGCCTGCCACATAGGATCACCACCAAATTAGCCACCGTCGGAATCTTTCTGGGTGTACTATTGTCCAATATCCCTAAAATACAGTGTATTATTGTCCAAAGTCAAATTTCAGTATATTATTATCCAATACCCTAAAAGCTCAGTATATTAACGGACAAAAATCCTTTCAATTATTATAGTTGAGAGTGGAAATAAGTGCAATATAGTAGGACACATACCATCGGGAAGATCAAGAGCAATGTAGAGAATGACACTAATATGGGATGAGTCATTGTCAACCATTAATGAAGGCATAAAAGAAAAAGCAATGGGTAGGTTGCAATCTTTGATGAATCAACATTAATATTACTCAACTTCTAAGCAAGCTATACCCTTAAATTCCTCGGTATCAAAAACACATAATTTCTACAACATTACGATTTACGTGCATGTATCCATACATTCTTGCCAAGTGCATATACTACTAATTTAGGCCCTAACCTAGCTAGATCACCAATTTTTCAACATTTTTTGGTTGTTGTTTTGCTTCATAGTGGTAAATACATAGTAATGAAATGATTTAGATCGAGAAGAATATATATATGGTAGGTGACATATTTATATAAGCTAGGGTTTATTCATTTGGTAAAGATTGAGACTCATAATTTTAATCTCAAAAATATAATGAACATTTAAATGTATTTGTCCAATATTTGTGAGTATACAGTCATAATAATCAGAGTGAACAACCTCGTATATATGAATGAATAACCTAATATATGTGGATGAACAATCGTAATATTTGAAGTACATGTTTTGGTGCACCTAATAAATTGGAGTATTTGTCACTGTTGTCTGAGCTAAAAGCATGCCCTAATCCTAGTCTTATAAACTCCGGAATTCAACTCAGCTAAATTTTATACACATACGCACACACATATACATATATATGTGGGAATTGATCATATGACCATCATGGGCCTTTTGGGTGCATGTGAGCATGGTTGGATTTCTAGTGAATATCAAATATTATTTTCGTGAACATCAATTATGAAAGATGGACATTAAGTATTGTTTTCATGAACATTAAGTATGAAGGTTGGACATCAACATTTGATGTCCACCAAACAAAATCTTTATATTCCCTTTCTATACTTGATGTCTACGAAAACAATACTTGATGTCCACTTTTCATAGTTGATGTTCACAAAAATATAATTTGTTGTCCGCTACAGATCTAACCATGTATGTTCACATGCTCACCATAAAGTCATGCTTATATAATCAGTTTCCTACATATATAATATATATGTGTATGTGTGAAACCTACCGATCTATCGATCAATTACTATTTTGGTTGTTTACAGTAATTATGTGTCAGTGTACAATTCAAGTCTGAATTTGTTTAATTTCATCATAGGGAGTTTTCTACACTTCTGATTCATCTGCCCATCATTTATGGACATGCATTGTTTATTGTACTATATAAGGTAAGTAAGCATTAAATTCAGACCAGTGTACTAATTACTATAAGGTAAGCAGATATTTAATTCAGGTGTGCTACTGTTTTTTTTTTCTTTTACATTCAAATATAATTCGTCTCATCTCCAATTTATCTTCTCTATTCAATGAGATATTGTGTTTGGTTTTACCTTCAAGCTTAGGCACACCAAGCTTAGGTACATTATTTGTTAATATCTGACTTGTGCATAAGAGTACATAAAAGAAGATTGTCTGCATTTAAATTCTTTTCGTATTTATATTAGTATGTGGAATTATATTAGGGTTTGTTGTCATGGTTATTATATATGTTGGTTATTGAATGCTTTGATATATATATTCTAAACTTCTTTGCATTGGATTCTATCCTTACAGTACATTTTTCTTTTACGTTACGCGGCGAATGGATAGCCTAAATGAACAATGGAGGAAACAAACTACAAATAGTTATGGTGCAACTCATTACTTCTCTGACATGCACAGTCACTCTTGGTAGTTAGGAACCTAATAATGTTAGGTCCTTTTCCGCGTTGATGCTAAGAGATTTAAGGCGGAAGTCCACTTCAATTAAGAGATTCATAGTAATAAACTAAGTGAGGATCCATCGTAATACTAATTGGTATTAAGAAAAGTGACATACTTAACTTAGGCCCTGTTTTTTTAATGCAGTGTGCTACGGTATGGAGGGGTATGGCTTGGTAAAATTGTGACGGGTATGGTAGAATTGTGGTGGGTTTTTTGTATATATATATATATATATATATATATATATATATATATTGTGTTAGTAATTGTGAAAAAGTAATTGGAAAAAGTGAGTTGAAATATTGTATTGTTTTTGGATGATTAAAAAAATATTGTATTGTGATGAATTGTGGTGGAATGGTATGTTATGGTGGGTTGTGGCAAAGTGTGATTGGCTGGCACTGCAGATTGCCAGCCGTATAAAAGTACATCGCCTTATATACCACGCTCGTTTACTTTAATGTTCCGAGGTAAGACTTCAAGTTCATGGATGAATCCCAATAACTGAAATATTGTATTATATTTTCTCCATTTAAAATTACATGAAATTATAGTTGTTATTTTAAATTATACTCCCTCCGTCCCAAATTATTTGTCCACTATCCCATTTTTGGATGTCCTAAAATTTTGTCCACTTTCCTAAAATAGAAACTTTTATTTTATTGAAATTACTAAAATACTCTTAGTTTAAATTTTAAAAGTATTTAAATATGAGAGGGAAAAGTATAAATAGTAGTTTTGAATTCAAAACTAAGGGTATTATTAGTACTTTATTACTAATTGAGATTAATTTGTTGATTTTTTCTTAAAATAGGTGTCAAATTTAATGGGACAAATATTTTAGGACAGATGGTGTAAATAAGTCTCTTAGATTTAAAATAAATCACGACATTAATTAAAAGGAGCTGAAACGAATGGATTACATAAATAGTACTACTTTAATATAAAACAAAAGGGAAAACAAATCCATGCATGTATGAAGCATCAATATTGAGATCCAATAATCTTAGAACGTAACACTTTAAGAATAATGACAATTATAAATTATTATTAAAATTCCGATAGTAATATAATGGATGTATTAATATAAATTATTATCAAATGAAACCAAACTGCTTTGTTGTTGTCATTAATTTTTTTGGTTCCTTGCGCAAGAGATTAGGCCACTCCTATCCATACGCGTGGCGGAATTAACGGATGAGATTAGGTCATGTTAATACGTGGCATGGTCAAAGGTGAAAGCAACTATAATTGGAAAGTGAGTTGAAATTGTAAGAGTTGGTAAGACAGTACTACGTAGTGTATCGTGGTTGTTGGTGTATGTGTATACAAACAAATTTTAATAACTTCAATTTAATTTGATGTGCCTTCTGGAAGGGATGTTTGATTCCTATAGAGGTGTAGTAGTATTGTATTGGAGAGATAAATGAGGTGAATTTTTTCAATGTATACATCTTGTCCAACCTTGAAAATATTACCAGTATAGTAATAGCTAGTTATAATATTGATTAGACTTGACTAATTTTTTAATCAATGTTCTTTCAAACGAGATTCAGGACATGCAACATTTACAACTTTACCTTTTTTCATTTCATGTTTTACTTTGTCCTTTCAACATACATACCTACCTCTCTCTCTCTATATATATATATATGTGTATGTATGTATGTGTAGTTACATTTAGATTATGTGTGTATGTATATATATGTATATATGTGTATGTATGCACACATCCACACATGTATATTGGATAAGAAAAGTATCAAAAGGCCCGAAAACCAAAACATCACAAGCACAAGCAAGGTCAAAAACAAAATTTGGGTTGTTGGTCATACTTATAAAAAAAAAAAGTATCAAACTAACTGTGCGTGACAAACACGACTAGAATATCAATCCAACAATTTTCACATATAAAATCTCCACTAAATCGTATATGAACCACGATATGAAATTTGAAAGATGGGTGATAATCAACTTAACTATCTACTACCTCTTTTTTTTTTTTTTTGAGGTCAACCACCACCTCTTTGATATCAATAGACCAAGACTTAACTAAATACTCCTATATAAATAACTATATAAAATATTTTCTCCATGACTTGTTTGAAATGAAACCTAGTTTACTGAATATATTAATTTATATATAAGACATATTCTAAGTTTAGCAATTGAACTTACTCTATAATTATATATTGTGAAGTTTGAACTTTTTTTCCTTTAAATTAATGTTATTCGATTTTATTTATTTTACCTAAATTTACTGAAATTCATCCCACATTATTTACCCAAAATTGATCCTATCCATCCAAAGGATAAACCTTAAAAACTTCAAACAAATTTACTGGTTTATCTCATCAACATACATTTAATACTGTCATCATGGACAAGTAGTGGGACTATCATCATAACATGCTTTGGAAAATAAGGTGGACTAATGTCCACTTTAATTTTATTAATCAATCTAAGTTAAAGATGATATGTTATAATATTGGGTTTCTTGGTTCCTTAATGTAGACAGAAAAACGTAACGTCGGCCTTTATATACATACACATACACTGCTGTCAGCTTTGATCATCAGTCAATTAGTCATCACTCATCATATATAATCTTAATTAATTAATTAATCTACTTTATAAAAAATAATGTTAACTCATCATCATACTTTAAGTAGTGGTCCTCGTCATATATCTATGATTAGCAAAGAAGTTCCCGTATTTCAGGTGATTTCCTAGTTAACATTGATCAACAAGAGTTGCGCTGTTCTTTTCTGCGGTTGACAAACTGTGGTGTCACAGCCTACTGCAGTTTGTCACAACCCACCACAAAATACCGTTATACTACAATTCACCACAATCCACCACAATTACTTTTTCACAATTATCAATACAATATTTATATATTTATACAAAAAAATCCGCCACAATTACACCACAACCCATCACAATTTCACCACACTATATCGCACCGTACCGCATAAAAGAACAGGGTATATATATGGTGTGATTTAATATTATATTCACTTTCTCTCAATGGGGAAAAATCCCAAATGGTACTAAAATATGTGATAAAGAAAAGGAGGCTAGGATTATCTAGAGAAAAAAAGAAAAGACAAGGCTAAGCTTGACATGGTTTTTTCAATATGCATAGTTAGTTAAATTTAAAACATATATATAACTTTGGGAATTATATACAAAATGAAAATAAAGAGCTTAATGAAAAATAAAATGAGAAAAGAGGTCACATCTACCTAGCTAGATAGGTAAATCTAAAATTGTCTAATAATAGTTGTGTATAGCATATGTTGATAAAATAAGGTAAGATGGATCAATTCGATCAATGCCTATTTTCTCAAGTAAGAGGCCTAACGGAAACTGACGCAGGATATGTTAAAAATTTATTTGCATGTGGAAATCTTTCAAGACATTGAAAATTTTACCATATATTTATGCCCCTTACTGGTACGTTCTAAACTTTACGACTATATACATCAATATCACACTAAAAACAGTAATTTTTCATGTGCACAAGTTACACTTCTATAAAAGTATTTGTCATTGTAAATATAATAATCACAATAATTTCATAGGTAAATTATTAAAAATATTATGAAATCAATAGTTAAAGTTTTTACAAATGAATTACATAGGCTCAAATTTTATTCCATATAGTATAATTTGAAATTTACATATTAGAGAAGTTATGATGCTAGGAAAAGATTTTGCTTTCCATTATGCATTGAAACATCCCATGCATGGCATCACTAGCTAGCTAGATAAATGTACACCTTTTTGGTCCATTTTGAGAACCATCTATCCATTAATTTCCTTCATGCATTTCCATTCATAAAAATTTCCCATTTGTCCACTACTACTTATTAAATACCAATAATGCAAGATCTTTTTGCACCTTAATTACCATCAATAGCTAATATAATAAAATTAAAATTGGGGAATATTATTTCTTATCATGCAAATAATTGGTTAGATTGTCACGCTCACATATAAAAGCAATGCACTTTTTTTGTGTACTTCCGGCAAAAGGGAGAAAAATCTAGGAAAACAACACTTGGGATCTAGATAATTTCAGATATTTCCATAAGATAATTATTTATGCATACCATATATACTCTTTAAAAATATACACATCTTAATAAATATCATGCATAGAACATTTATTTTTGAAAGCATTCGATATAATGGTAATTGTACCGTTCCATATAATAATTGTTGTTTAATAATTATTATATGATTTTTCTTTTTTTTTTACCTAGAATTTCTTATAACATTTTTTATTTTTTTATTTGACTTTTGAATTTAAATAATCTGAACTTTAAATGTATAAAAAGATGATTTGAACTTCAAGGCTCTTAGATTAGTATAGCATGTCACGGTCACCGAGTTTTGCTAACAAAAAACTAAGCAAATTTCAAATTATTCAAATCCAATATATATATATATATATATATATAAAATGAAATCTCCTAGCTTTTAAACTTTCCACGTAATTATATCCATGGTTGCTTTTGATTAAACATAATCCTAGTAACCAATTGTGATGTCATGATTTAACCTATCATAATTAATTATATTTATGTAAAAGTGTTAACAATCATTTGTGATTAGTGAAGCAATTAAGTTGTTCTCGCGTGTTCTCAGTCACTTTCCCGCCGGCAGCTGCACATTATTATGCATTTATTAATCCTTTTGGAACTCATCACATGAACACGACTCTTTGATGAGCGTGTGAGTATGGTTGAATGTTTAGCGGACATCAAGTATTGTTTTCGTGGACATCAATTATGCAAAGAGAATATAAAACTTTTGCTTGGGGGACATCAAATGCTAATCTACAACCTTCATACGTACTTAATAAATATCCACGAAAACAATATATACTTAACGTCCACCTTTTATAACTAATGTCCACGAAAATGATACTTGATGCCCGCCAGAAATTGAACCATGCCCTCATGTTCATCAAAGACACGGGCTCATATGATCAATTGCTACAGCATAACATTAATTATCATATTTTAAACTTGGTCACTCAAACAATTAAAATTACAAGTAACTTTGACATGAAATCTCATGAATTTGCTATCATTTATTTGGACACTAAATATTGGGGCCCAAATTCACTGGTGTACATAAAATAATTAATCTTCATATTTCTTTTTAAGGTAAAGTGTAGCCCTCTTCACCACTAGCAATCTACCATTATCCCCCATAACTAAATATTGGACTGAAGGTGTTCTCAATTTTTCCAAGTTGAAAATTTTTTCCATGTTTGGTTCTGTAAAATGTATAGAAATTTTTTTGATATGAGACCCATTATTTTCCTCACAAACTCAGTAATAAGTTTCCCAAGAGGGGGCTAGGGAAAGTTTTTCCTGGGAAAGTCTTTCCCGGAAAACAACCAAACGCACCTTAGTGAGTGGTTTCTCTCTAGAATGATGGAGAAATTGGAATAGACAAGCAAAAGAAATAGTAATAAAAGAACAAAAAAGAGAAAATAATGTTAGAAAAATCCATATAAATGTGACTTGGATGTCTCAAATAATAGTTGAGAGGGTATAGTTAGAAGATTGACATGTAATTAAGGTGATTAGTCCTAGACCTAATTATAGCCTAAGAGTTGCGTCGATCATAAATCAGATTCGATCAAACAATTGACAATCATGTCCAAGTCAAGTAATATATAATTACAATCCGAATGTCTCAACCCAAATTTCAGTATAAGACCATTTCATGTAAACTTATCGTGAGACAGACTTCTTACAAGGTGATCTTTTTAATATTTTACTATGACGAATAAATGATATTAGAATGACTTTTAAATACGAATATGACTAATAATAATTTATTGAGAGATGACTTTCATTAGAGTTTACCTAAATAAACTATTAGTCACCCATATATGTATAAATAGTCACCACAATATTATAAATCTTACGATAAATCTATGATAAGATGGTCGATAAAAATTACTGTTAAATTTCACCATAATTTGGTGAAACTAAGAGAGAAAAGGGAGAGAGATTGAAGAAATGATGTTATTGATTATCTCAACTCAATTACAAATGAAGGGAAGGAAGACTTTATATAACCAACTTCCTATACCTAATAAACCAAGAAACAAGATAACCAAGAAATCAATACAAACTTTGCTAATCCTAACAATTACTAACAAATCAAATAATCAATATATAGACATCATCTTACATTCGAGTTTTGAATGATGTTTTTTTTATCGAATATTTTATTTTTTTCAATCATGCACACAAATACACAATGAAGGTCATCTTTCTAATGGAGGGAGACATGTAAAAAATTTGAAATGTAAAAAAAAAAAAAGTTTTCTGATGCCTCACCTTCTGGGTCTGGTGTGCGTAAATGTCAGGGATCTAGACCTTGTTTTTTGGATGAGTTATTTTCAATTTAAGATAGTTAGATTTTGATAAGTTAAAATAAGTTAAGATGTTTTTTTGGGGAATTATATTTTTAGAGTAGATGCTTTTTTGGATAATTGTGTTAGGTTGGGATAAGATATGATAAAGTAAGATATGTTAGGAGACTTAGAACCAACTTGAGCAAAGAACAGGCCGGACCCTAATAGTAATACTTTTACAATAGTATCTATAAATGTAAAAGAAAAAGCTAACTTTCATATTCATATTTGATTGTCAATTTTTCATATAATATTTTATCAAAATGTTACGACATTATACTCTTACAACAATATTTATCATTTCGTTACGAACTTAATGATAACACTTTTATATAATACTATAACATTATATATATTCAGAAATAAATAGACAAAATTTTTAAAATTTAACTAATATATAAATATGTGTGATAAATAAAACCGAAATGATGGAGTGAAAAAAAAATACACGCGACATTCTTCATAGAGCAAATTTTCTAAGGGTGTGTTTGGTTGGTAAAAAAACTCCGAGGAAATGGTTAATTTTCTTAAGTTGACTTGTTTGTCCCATGTTTGGAAGTAGATTAACCTTAGGAAAATTTTTACAGCGGGACCACCATTTCCTACATTTTTTTTAGGGAAAATCTTCCTTAGGGAACACTAAGAAAAAAATTTCCTGGAAAAATCTTTCCCATGAAAAATTTCCTATGAAAAAAATTTTCGGGAAAAATTTCTCTGAGATTCCTACCAAATGCTCTCCAGAAGGTAAATTGATGTGTGTATATATATGACAAATCTTGAAGAACCAAATTGTACCACTATGAGGAAGATCATAGAAAGGGATGAATCAATTGATAATAATTATTAGGTGGTAAGTCTTTGTTTGGAGATATGATATAGCTTAGCTAGGGAGCTTTCCTTTATCACATTATATACATGCAAGTGTCACTTGATCACTCATTTGGCCCAAGTCTTTTCTCTTGAAAGTTATAATGCCCAATGCATTGAGGGGTCATCATACCTACACTTCAATTTATCCCATCTCCACAAATTTTGTTTGTTTGTTTGTAATGTAATAATGTATTGTATATTTATATTGCTTGCTTTCCTCATCATATCATACCAAATTCAATTCTAATCCACTTGCTTTTCTCCCTATTTTTGGACCCTTCTCTTCTTTATTCTTGATGGGTTTTCCATGTTTATTGAAGTTGAAGGTATTCATTCCCCCCAAACAAGGAATAATTAATGGAACGGGTCCATAATATTTGATCGATCTGTCAATACATAAGGATAGAGATAGAGATGTGAATATGTCGACAGAAACGTAAAGACATAATTAAAAAACGTACAATATTTCTCTCATAAAACTTTCAATAATTAAACCAATTACTCTGATTATGGGTTTAATCAATACTTACTAGTTAATTAAATAGTTCTTCACTTTTTGTAGTTTTCGTTGATAATTACGTAAGTGAGATCATGTAATTATTTATTTAACACCTTTCTCGCCCTCCTTGTTAGGTTAAAAGCCAGAACCCAACTCCCCCTCTCAATCGCCACAAATCATTGGTTTTGATACTTACACATAAATTATAAATTTACATTAATAGTATTTCTTACTCCCCCATCTCATAACGATTGTCGATTTAATTTCAATACACATTATTTAGCATCAATTAATAACAAGCCAATCAACATTTATCAATAAAAAAACAATGACAATCACCATAATAAAAAAATATTCAATTTTTATCTTTGCTTATTAATAATAATCAATGGGTGGAAACGTAAATCCAACAATATAGGAGTCCAATATATAGGTAGGTGAATGAAGATGGAAGAATTTACAGGAGATCTTATGGCAGGCATCCTAGTCAAAACGACAAACTTCATAGGTTCCGCCCAGAAGAAATTCATAGCAACACAACAAATTTATCTTTTTCCTTGTCAGTCAAAACTAGCTACTGACAGCACAGACTGAATTCAATTTCCAGAATCTTGGCTTCAACACTCTTTTAAAAAAAAGAAATTCTACTCTCTCAACTTATTATTATTATTATTATTATTATTATTATTATTATTATTATTATCACCCTCCATTCTATTAATTAATTAATTAATGTCTATCTTTAATTAATAAGATTTTTATAATACTTATATATAATGTGAAGTATTACACGTTTTTTGCTAGTATTTTTATTATTACGAATTCAACGACATCAATTTTGTATGATAAATTATAATACAAATTAAGATATTAATGATGAAAATTTTTAACACGAAAATCTTTTATCACGATACGTATAACTTTGTAGTGACTTTTTATGAATATATGAGTGAGTGACTAATAATTTATTTGGGATTACTATGATAGAAGTGATCCCTTGATCAATTATTTAGTCACATTCATATTAAAAAATCATTCTGTTATCACTTATTAATCACAATAAAATATCTAAAATATCACCATGTAAAGAGTTTGTCTTAAAATAAATTTACGTGAAACTATCTCATACTGGAATTTGCATGAAAAGAAATGAAGGGGTATAATAATTATTATTATTAATCCTGATCCCTATCTAATCAAAACACTTGTCAATTAGTAATTAGCAATTATTTCAGTTCTCCCTCACAAAAGGAGTTAACTTTATCTAAGATGAGTTTATGTAATTATTATTTTAACAAAACCAAGTTCATTAGGTAAGTCCACCATTTATAAGATTTCCCATATTGGAAAAATGTTAAAATGGTACATGCATGTAGGTCCAAAAAGATTGGGCACATCATAATATCATATGTTAATTAAATATGAAATCCTTGACTGTTAATGCGACTGCCGGCCAACTAATTAGATTAGAATTGATGTTGGAAAAGCACCTGGATTATTGTCAACAGTGCCTAATTTCATCCTTAATTAATATACTAATTGCATGGCCCATTTCTTAATTAAGATAAGCTTGGTTATAATTAACATAACAATGATTTTGACTGACTAAGCAAAGCTACCCATAGGTGAAAGGTTAGGATTTTATTGTTCGAGACTATTCCTTAGTCCTTTTCCACACGTACCATACATAAATTTATTTAATTGATCAAAAGTTAAATATTTTTTAAATGACTTAATTGTCCCTTGGCCTCATAATAATAATACTAATTGTAACTATAATTATAATAATACTTGTCGCTTTATAAGTTGTAATTAACTATAATTATGCAACTCTCTAAGTTAATATGATGCTAATTAATATTTCATAACTTTCTAGGTAACACAATGCTTAATTAATTAATTTATTTGTTTATAAATTTTTTTTAAAAACGACAAGTACTACATAACAATGAGGGTAGCTTTTAACATGTTAAGAAAATATGACTTTCGAATGCATATATAAATTCAAATTAACACTAGTAATAACTAAATTGAAGTTATAATGTCAATAGTATACTTGTACAAACATTGAATTCCATCCAAAAAATAAAAATGAAAACACTTAATGATATTAATATATATGTTTTTGACCATCATGTAAAAATTTTCATTCATACTTTATCTTGTAGTAAGAGTTTAAAGTATTGATTTTGATATATATTTATTCATCATATTGTGCCCAAAGATACTGTCCTCAAAATTTGTTAGAGTACAGTTATTTCTTCCTCAAATTTAATTTTTAAAATTGACACAAGCTATAAATACTTCGAAAACCCACACGTTTAAAAGCTTTCTTTGTCATAGGCTACCATGTCAAGGCCCGGGGGACAATCATATCAATTATTGAATTTCCTTTACACAAAATCATACTTTCAATAACGAGTTTATAAGGTTTCGAAATCACAATTTGTATAAACACCAAAATTCTCACTCTTCAAATTTATCAATATCCATCAAACCTGATATGATTATACCTCTAAATATTTTATCTATGATTAATTCCCGGTCACAACCAGGATCGGGAACAAAAGTTTGCTCTCGGTCACAATAAAGACAGGGAGGAGGACTTCCAAAAATAACCGCGATCTTGATCCCACTCACTCCATAGGTACTAATAAATATATGCCTTGTTCTTTTGTCAGGTTGGTTCTAATTCTCCTAACTTATCCCAACTTATCCCAATTTATCCTAACGTATCCTAATTTATCACAACCTAACACAATCCCTCAAAAAAGCATCCACTCTAATAAAACAATTCCCTAAAAAAACACCATAACTTATCCTAACTTATCCAAATCTAACTATCCTAACTTGAAAATAACTCATCCAAAAAACAGGATCATAGTCCATCCATGAAGAGTTGATGACAAGTGTAAGTGTCAATTGTGTAATAGGAAAAAAGTTGAAAAACTATTGAGCAGCCCTAATCACTTGTGCAAGCAAGAAAAATGAGAAAGAACGCAATAACAAGGTTAATACTTAACAGTACTCCCTCTGTTTGGTTTTATTAGTCATTCTTGGAAATTGTGCCAAAATTTTTACCGTTAATATTTTAATTCATCATACAAAATTAATGTCATTAGATTCATAATAAAATATACTATTAAAAAAGTATAATATTATATTTTTTGTAAAATATTTATATATTTTTTTTTCGATAAATGGGGCAATCGGTCCAAAGTTATTATTACTGTAAAAAATATATTAATTTATATTAAAAATTATTAATTAAAAATTAACATAAAAAACTGTAAATATCAGATAAAAAAGAACGGAGGGAGTAACAAATTATACTCAAAGTTTACTTCAATATATATTTGCTCATTGTGAGTTGTACGTGAGTGGATTGAGAGCTACCCATGCAGAGTTATCCACTTGGCATTTGGCATTCACGTAGCCGTTCAACCCTAGCCCCTTTTCTTTTCTTTTCTTTTTTTGTACGACCCCTGTACTTAACACCCTCTTTGTTTTTCTTTTTCTTTTGTTTTCTTTGTGGCTTCAAATGTTTCTGTTCCTAAGAAATATCACCTATATTATATGTGGTGTCTACTTTTTTTGAAAATAATTATTATTCTTTTCAATGCATTTTAGCTGACTATTATGGATGTTTGTTTGATAATCTCAATAATTGAAAGATAGTAAATAAGGAGATAGCAAACATGCATAGAAAGAAGGAAAGGGCCCTATAGCATTAAAAACATTAAAAAAAATGTAATGTGAAATATATAAAGGATTATTATTAGGTTCTAAATTTTTCAAACTTTGGGTTTGTAATTAATCGTAATATTCCAAATTTTAGTAGTCCAACACCAAATCTTTGATTAGTAACAACCAAATTTTTAAAGGGTGATATTTGTTAGTAGTCCAACATCGAGTTAAGATCAATTAAATTAGGATTTTTTATACTGTAGTGATAGTGTTTGGTTAAACCCAAGAACATTGTCACATCACATAAAAATTTGAGTTTAATTAATATTAAGAATTTAAGAGTGCGTTTATTTGGTCAAAAACCTTGGAAAATGGTCAATTTTTCCATATTGACTTATTTTCTCCATGTTTAAATGTATGTTAACCTTGGAAAAAATTTTACTGGGGGCCCACTAATTCTTACATTTTCCTAGGGAAAATTTCTATCAGGAGGGCTAAGGGCAGCTTTTCCCAAAGAAATCTTTCTTGTGAAATTTCCCTTAGAAAATTTTCCCCAAGAAAAAATTTTCTGGAATTTCTACCAAACGCTCCTAACTTAGTGTTGGACTAGTGAGTGAATTATAGATTTTAATTAATTCTTAATTAAGTAATGGATTAGTACAATTTCAATTATCACTACTTTTATATAATAGACTTCCATTGAATTTTACTACTAATCTTCCCCTAAATATTTAGGTAAATTCACAACACTCTCTAGTCACTATAGTTACTTCATCAGCCTGGACTTTCACAGCTGTTTAAAAATTAAAAGGTCTTTTACTACTATCAAAATTTTACATTTATCCCAAAAGTTGAAGCTCATTTTTTTTTTAATGTAGGAGAGACACAACTAAAGCTAGAAGTCTCAACTTTTTGCCTTAACTGGAGGAGATACATGTAATGAGTAAAGACCAATGAAACAAAGTGGCCATAGGAGTAATCTTTTGGGTTTTTATATCGTAGTGAGAAATGACGAGTATGATAAAAATCTTATCTTTTTTTTTAGTGTTTACGATATCGTTAATACATTAGTCACCGTCTGTTCCATATAAATTGTCATATTTGAATATTATACAGCTAAATTTCAAAAATTTTGACCATAAATTTCTTAATATATACAATGAGTTGCTATATAAAATTACTACCATTAGATTCGTAATGAAAAATACTATGATAAAAGTATAATATTGCAATTATTAATAACATATTATGTAAAAAATTATCAATAAAAAAGTGATATTAAAGCCTGTGAAACTCAAAACTATGACAATTAATATGGAATGGAGGGAACATAAATGAGTGTTGGTACGTGTTTTATCCTATGACAATGAGTAAGTATTTTGTTTCTCATGAAATTAGTACTTATTATGATTTTTGACTCGGACCTTTTGATAAATACTATTAGGTATTAATTGTAAGCTTGGAATACATTGGTTATACTCAAGTGCAGAGCTCTTCTAAGCCTAAAAGAAAGTGTAAAAAACTTGCATATCCTCCCTGAGTCCCTAAAAAGCCTATCAATGTTCAATTATTTATTTATTTTTTGGTTATGTATTAATGAAGAATACAATGGAAACAATAGATTCAAGGCATAAACAATTAAAAAAGACATATACACTCCTAAATTAAAAAGAGAGAGTTGTCGACCAACAATAGGGGTGTGTATTATTTGGTTTTAGACCTATAAAATAAAAAACCAAACCAAATCGAATGGTTTATTCAACTTAAAACCATAAAAATCGAAAAAATCGAATAGAGTTCTTAGCGATTTATTCATTTTATAAAAATAAAAAAAAAAAAACTGAAAGTAGCAGGCTTGTATAGCAGCATACAATGCTCAATACCAATGGAAGTACGGAAATGACATTCAAAAGCATTCAGTTCTTATTCAGTTAAGTTTATTCGGTTCAATTCAGCTAATTTTATTCGATTCTCGGTTTAAACCGAAAATTACTAGCTCAGTTTCAGTTTTGACTTTAGGGCTAACCTATTTTCGGTTTTTGCACGCAGTTCGGTTTGATTTTGAACCAATGAACAACCCTAGCTAACAAGATTCATTTATATAATATTACGTGGCCTCTTTGAACCCACTTATGAGGAAAAAATGTGGATCCTACCCCATGAATTATGCATGAAGGATGAGTCACATTAACGTAGGGTTGATTCATCAATTATAACTCATATTATTTTCAGCCAACCTCCTTAAATTTGACAATGATGTTCATGCTTGCTTGATTATTCATACTATTACAATTGTAAATCTTTCTTTATTTTTCATGAATCTATCTAAACAGCTAGCTGCTCCTGTCTCATAAACTAAATATTTTCAACATGTCAAATTTAATCGTAGGATTTAATGTTTTGATCGATGGTAATTGGGATTTTTTTTTACATGATGTGTATGTGTAGGGACTATGAGGTATTGATTTGAGCATAAACTTATTTCTATATCTTTAATTATTATGTTTAAGACTTTAAGTTTCAAGTCGAGAAGGTTCCTATAATATATAGTATAAGAGCCTTTTATTCCTATTCATCAATTATAAACTTAAACCTTCGATCGAATTAGTTTTCAAATGATAATACGATAAGTTTTATAGAATTATAAAAAATATTGTTATTAAAGATGGGTCGGGGTCTCATATGGTGAAAGTCATTTGATGCTTTATTTCCATGCTTGTTGTTTGATGCTGCTTCGAAATTTTTTCAGTTTTATTGAAACATTGAACAACCAGGGGAAAAAAACTACTATCTAGCAACCTAAAAAAATCAAATTATGAGAGATTGTTTTCAAGAATCCTACTTCTAGCAACCTAAAAAAAATAAAATTATGAGTGATTGTTTTCAATAATCAAATTATGAGTGATTGTTTTCAATATCAAGTAGCTGATTGGTGCATGTGATTGCATGGCATATTATAAGAATGTTTAGGCCAGCTATTTATAGGAACAGTTAACCATCAAATACTAAAATTATTCATCCATTTATATTAGAGCCATATAAATCTATATAATTGGAAATTAAAATGTCCCAAGATTGGTGTAATAATTGAATTTCTACATCAACCTGAATTAAGTTCTTGATATGATATGACCCCTCAATCAAATTATTATGTGGTGATGAGAAAGCAAAGATTGAGTTTCAGTCTTCCAGATTTCTACTTGCAATATATTCAATCATATTGGAATATCCTTGATATATCAATAACGTGTTTACTATTTTGGACAGAAAATTATGTCATCAAATAATATATATACATTCTCATCTCCTTAGGCTTGTTCAGATGTCGATCATCGACTGGGTTTATTTTAAATTAAACTTATTATGATACATACTTTGAATTTATTTTGAATCTTTTTCAAGAGCATTTTGTGTATATGATATATTTCAAGTTATTAATTAAACCAAAAAACAACTAAAAGGGTCTCGTATTTTGGTGTAATAATTTTACGGACCCTATATTATGAAAAATAATCGTGGGGTGACATTATTTTTTATGGAAATATTTAGGGGTACTTTCCGGTCAATTTTTGACCAAAAATGGCACGAAATAGTAGGTTTTATGTTTAGGTGTTTGGTGTTTATCATGTTAAGAGATTTGCTTGTATATTTTAGAGTTAACTAAAGACTTCAATTTAAAACACGCCTAAACATAAAACTTACCGCTTTACGCCATTTATTGTCGGAAATTGGCCAAAATGTCCCCCCTAAATATTTACATAAAAAATAATGTTACCCCACAATTATTTGTCATAATATAGGACCCTTAAAATTATTACACTAAAATATGAGGTCCTTTAGTCATTTTTTTGTTAATTAAACTTATTCTCCAGTTAATTTTCGAAATTTATTAATTATGAACCTAATTCAGGGGTACGTGATGTTAAATATGATTTTGAATGGGAGTCATGAATTAGATTCAGTATTGAGTGTATTTGACAAACATTCGAAGTAGAATTATCCTTTTTTGTTTCCTGATTGTTTAGGCTAAAAGACTGAAGAATTTGGCTCAAATTATCCTTTGTAAAACACTCAGCAGTATGCAAATCTACTCATACAATTGAGATAAAAGGCAATTCACTTTGAGCAGTTCAAATTGTTTTAGTTGCTTGTATATCTTGAAAAAGCATTTGATTAAAATTCAATAACAAAATTGATCATATGCTGGATGGCATATGTGGTTCAACTTCCGTAAAGATTTCTATACTTTTTAGGTAAATAAAATGATTCCATTAATATAACGTCAAGCGATATTTATAATAAAAATTATGTAAGGATAATTGTAGATCAAAAATAAGTTAATATAAATCAACTTTCAAATAACTAATACAAAAATCTCATTGTTTTTAACTCTAAAATTATGACAAATTTGTCATTTAATTTATCTTGAACAACTTTACATGTTTATTGTTGTTGAAGACTTAACAATTTATGATATAGCGATTTAAAAATTAATCTTCTTCTAATTCAGTAGATCATACCACTTAAACAAAGCTCTAACATAAAGAAACACTAATTAATAATCTTGTATAAGGATATAATTAAACTCTTACTATAAAGAGAATGACTTTGTTGTGTTGAGCAAGGCGTTGGTGGGGCGCGTTTTTTTTTTTTTTAAGTCAAAACTCTAATCGCGTAAATATTAGTGTTCGGTAAACTAGCGTTTTGAGGAGCGTTTAGCGTTTTGAGGAGCGTTTTGTGAAACGCTAATAAAGTTAACGTTTAGCGTTTGGGGTATAGCGTTTCATATTTTTCGGTCAAAAAATACCCTTTGAAAATTTTATCTTTAAAAATTATTCATATCCTTTTATGTCAATTCACATAAATCTGTTAATTAATCCGCTAAATTTACCGAACACAATTTTCATTTGAACAGTCATCCGCTATCTGCTACTTAAACCGCTATCCGCTGCTTAAACCGCTATCCGCTACATAAACCTCTATCCGCTACCTAAAACGCCAATTTTGCCGAACAGGGCCTTTATTAATGTAAATCTAAATTGTTCAAGTTAAAATACATATATGAGTGATAATTTACTCTAAACAAATACAAGAATAAACTTTTAGGATCTAAACTAAAACAACCCTCATCAGGAAGAAAACAAAATGGTTGAAAATAACTTTTATGACTAATTTTTTATTGAAATTTAATATTATTGTTTATTATCACCTATTTATCACAACAACAACAAACTCTTAGGGGCAACACATTTATGTGCGGTCTAAGGGATTCAAATGTAGGTGACCTCTCATCAACTAAAGTTCATGGAAAGGCTGATTTCTGTAGATCCAATCAAAACCAATTTAAGAGAAAAACCAGTTGAAACACTAAGAGAAACTCAAAAGGAAAACCCTTTGAAAATGAAAGAAGGAAAACTAAGAGTTTAAGAGAATCGCAAAATTAAAAAGGGAGTATATACCTGTGTGCTTCACGTTGGGAGAATGACTATTACTACCGATTTAATCAGTTCAATATATCATCTACCCTTATGACAATATTGAGTCATTGTTCATATAAATTGATCTACCAATTTCTAACTCTGTTTGGAGAAAAAAAAAGTCATCAATCATACATCTATTTTGTAACTTTATACAAGGTGGATACATTATAACTCATGAAGCAAGTTAATTAGCTAAGGTTGAATGTAGTGATGAGGAGGATGATGTTGACAAGATCAATATTATTATTAAATGACATCTTGGCCTTTTCTGAATTGCATACTTGCCATTCATCAAATGGGTCAAAAAATAGAGAAAATGCTCCAAAATAATCTTCCAAAAATTACAAAACTATGTATATGAAATTATTTATAAAGTGGGTCCCTTTTTCTCTATAATTGCCATGCATGATCCTTGTTTGTATAAATACCCCCACCCCCTTGTTTGCTCCACACCACCAAAACAAGTTCAGGTGTTTTTTTCAACATAACCCAAACAGGTTCTAGTGGGAGGGGAAGTTTATAGTAGAGGGGGAGGAAAGAAAAAATAAATAAATATTTTTGTTTAGTGTTTTTAGTAATTACTAACAAGTTTTGAAACCATGTTTACTGTTCCACACACCTGGGTTTTTGCTGTTGGCCTTCTTGGTAAGTGCTTAGTTACTCTCATGCATGCTTCTTCAATTCATCTTTTTTTTTATTGCATATTCTACTAATAATTGTTGAGAAAAAAATGGTTCTTTTTCAAAATAATCAATAAATATTACTATTGCAATACCATGTATTTTTTTAAGTGGGTTTTCAAATGTTTCTCGGTTTAATTTTGTTTCAGATTTCAAAATCACTTCATCCACTTTTATGCATGAAAAAGGATGTCGGTCTATCTAAATCCTCCAACCTGACCTAAATGAAACTTCATTAGGGACTGTTATTGTTATGTATAATTGTGATGGATCGAGTATTTGAGTGTTTGAATAAATTGTTAGTTATCAATCTCAATTTATATATATACCAAGATATTTTATTTTCAATTTTATCACAATTTATAGGGAAACTTATTGATGTGAGTTTATTGTAATTTTATTGATGTGCATGCAACTAATTAAAAGCTAAGTTAGCTTCTTTTGTATCCACCTTACACCTACCACTATTGGAGTTATGTTAACCAATTATTCAACCTTAGAAGCAATATAATTCTTTTTCATCATCATGGTATGACGATACATATCCATTAATTATCTTTCTCACTTTTTGTGATTTTATTATTATTATTATTGCAGGCAACGTCGTCTCCTTCATGGTGTTTCTTGCACCACTGTAAGTAAACATTCCTCAAAACAACTTCTTTTTAATTTTTAATATCTAATTTCTCACTAATCATAAACTATTTATGAATCAAACATGTTATCAACCAAATAATAATTACTTTATAATATATACATATGCAGGCCAACATTCATAAGGATATACAAGAAGAAAACAACAGAAGGGTTCCAATCACTTCCATACATAGCAGCAATCTTCAGTTGCATGTTGTGGGTTTACTATGCATTGCTCAAGGGCAATGATGTCCTTTTGATCACCATTAACACCATTGGTGTTGTTATTGAGACTATCTACATAGTCGTATATGTCACCTATGCTCCTAAGCCTGCTCGGGTACGTATATGTATATGTATATATATCCATCACTCGATATATAATTCATGTATATTATATCTACTTGATATCATAGTTATTAAAATCTTGACCATGGTCCTACGATTTTATGATTTAAAATTCTTGATGTGATAGTACTATCTATATTCCGATCCACGATCCTATGTGGGTTAATCTGATCCTAAATACCCCATAAATCTGAGTTATGATATCGATTTTAACAACCTTGCCTGATATATATCGACTTAATTATAACGTAAATTATTATTTTTTGACAGATGTTTACAGTGAAGATGCTCTTATTCTTCAACTTTGGTGCATATTCTACCACAGTACTCCTTTGCCATTACTTGTTGAAGGGGCAAACTAGACTTCAAGTGTTTGGATGGATTTGTGTGGCTTTCTCCATTAGTGTTTTTGCAGCACCTCTAAGTGTAATAGTAAGTACCCTAATCTAATCTCGTTTAGTAGACTAATTTTGATCTGAAAGCACATTTGATCTAATTAATTTTGAATTAATACTAATTTGATTCCGAATTGTGAAACTCTTTCAGAGAACAGTGATACGAACCAAGAGTGTGAAATTCATGCCATTCAATCTCTCATTCTGCCTCGTTCTAACTGCTACCATATGGTTCTTCTATGGGTTGCTTCAACGCGACGTCTACATTACGGTAATTATCTCATTTTTACCGTTAATTTCTTCACATATACAGTATTCCATTATACAAAAGAACTATCATCAGAAAACACTATTGTAAATGTTTATATTGTAGTTTTTTTTGGTAAAATATTATATTAGAAATTACCCGGTAAAGAAGAATTTGTTAAGGGAGCGTTTGATAGGAATTCAAAGGAAATATTTCCCTAGGAAAAATTTGGCTTACCCCCTTCTCCCAAGGGAAATTTTCCCTAAGAAAATATTAGAAATGGTGGACCCTGTAAAATTTTTCTCAATGTCAACTTACATCAAAATATGGGAAAAATAAATCAACTTGAAAAAATCGATGGACCATTTTACCAGGTTTTTTGATCAAACTCACGCTAAGTTTGTTAATAATTCGATAATTAATATTTTTATTCTTTATGATTATGAATTAAACAATCATGATTAATACTAAAATTGTGTGATTTATGTGAATTTTACATGCAGCTTCCAAATGTGGTGGGGTTTGTGTTTGGGATGGCACAAATGATACTGTACGGAATCTACAGGAAGTATGACAAGATGCCTGAGAAACAAAAGCTGCCTCAAAAACAAGTTGAAATCCCAAGCCCAGTAAAAAATGAGGGTCCATGCAGAAATGATACTAATATAATGCCACCTCAGCAGGCCCAAGACATTACCATTGAGTTGGGCTACCAGGCCCAAGAGGAGGGCCTTCATGGGCTTCCAATGGCTCAACCATGCTATGTGAATGCTGACAAGACCATTGCTGGTGGGCCCAGCCCAGCATTGGTCCAATGTGCTGTTTAATGAGGATTGGATCCATATTTGGTAGGCCCAGAGTTCTGTAGTGGGCCCCAAGTCCGGAACTTGAAGGCCCACAGAAGAATGGTGGACCCCCCTCTCTATTAGGGCATTATCTACCCCCCCCCTCTAAAAGGCTTGTTTGGAACTTTTTTTTTTAATTTCTTTTTTGGTTTTGGTTGTCTAGTGAAAAGACTTACTTTATAACTTAGTTAAGGGTTGGGGTGACTTGTTTGGTTTGTCCTTGTAATATTGAGTATAAATAATAACTCTCTTTGGTTTGTATTAGCTTTGACTTTGATATATTATAATTTGACTATTTTATTTACGCTTTATCTTGACTTATAAATGTTTAAAAATATACAAAGACCACAACAACAACAATCACTAATTTAATCTCATTAATGTGTGTTAAGGAGATTTGAATGTAGGCAATCTTCCCTCTATACACAGAGGTGCATGAAAAGGCTGATCTCAACAGATCTAAAATATCTTTCAGAAACCGAAAATAAATAATTTGTTGTTTTTTTTAAATGTACTCTAATAGTTGATTTGTTGATGGTCTCTATCTCTGAGATGTAATCGCAAACAAATTATACTGATTAAACAACATGGGATAAGTATAAGTTCATGATAAGTATAATCCATCACGTCATTAATCTGATAAGGAATTTTGGTTACTTTCATTAAATTGAACCTTGACAAGGAACTTGAAATATGGGTCGATAATTAAACAAATAGACTATTGTATCTTTATAAGTATATAGTAAGTTACTTTACCCTTGATATTTTCTCATGAAGAATAAACATGTTAGGGTAATATCCCCTAGCATCTCAGGGATAATAACCAACAAGCCCTAGGTCTAGGATAAGTATCAAACTAACCATAATAAATATGGTCCATTATACCTACAATTTTTCGTATGTAAAGAATTTTTTCTTCCACTATATTTAATCCTTAATAAGGAACTTAAAAAAATAAAAGTAATAGTCTAGTCAACTTGTCTACCACCTCTTTGAAAAAAGTAAAGATTTTTTCCTACCACTAATATTTCATCCAAATGTCATAGGAAAATCATGAATACTTAAAAGAAAAGGAAAATCTCCACCATCTCATGCCTCCAGTATTTATACTTGACAAACCCTAAACACTAATATTTAAATTTAGTGATATTATTTTCGCAAAACCACCTAAAAGCTTAATTAATTTAATTAAAGTTGCCTTGAACAATGAAGACAAAAGGTCTAGAACAGTCGGGTTTAATAATTGCATGATAAATCTAAATTGGTTTGATGAATCACCTGATCTGATGATGCATGCATGCATGCATGCATCGACTTTAATCCCAGCAGTTTAAATGATTGTTAAGTAAACAACTTTGTTTGTTCCCAGCAGTTAATCAACTGACACGATACTAATCACATCATTTTCAGGATTAAGAAAGATTAGCAACAATTATTAATCCACAGGGTTTATGGGTGTCGTAACTTTGCCTGTCCCTTTAATTGGTAATTACTGTCAGATTAGGACGGCTAATGATAAGCTTAAAATTAGGCTTCTTTAATGTGCACTACTGCTTTGAGGCGATTGTCACAATTAATATCATGACTAATCACATCCACCAAAACTTAAAAAAAGAGATCTCATTGACAAGATTTCAAGGTAACAATGGATGGTTTTATATGTATAAGTGTTTTCTAGCTTTAAATATAATCTAACATGTTGAATTACTCTTAATATTATAATTTTGATGCAAGACAAAAATAGATAAATAAATATGGCTAATAGAAGAAAGATATGAATTGATCATTATGGTAATATTTGATATATCATCTTGATAATATTTGAT
Organism: Portulaca oleracea; assembly: GCA_029582165.1. Taxonomy (NCBI): domain Eukaryota; kingdom Viridiplantae; phylum Streptophyta; class Magnoliopsida; order Caryophyllales; family Portulacaceae; genus Portulaca; species Portulaca oleracea. Next base: position 64,478,863 of record CM055868.1, on the reverse strand, counting down.
ATGAATTGATCAATCATGATAATTGGGATCCATGACATCTAAGGATACAAATTGATTTGATCATTAAGATAACTTATGTACAAATTTATGTGGGGGTGTGCTAAAATAATACAAGCACAAGTATCATGATTCTTTACATGTCTACATGCATATCTTTATTGATTGATTACATTTTTATGTGCAACTAAGTTGATTTTTTACATGCATATCTTTATTATTTAACAGCATGATATACATATATATACATGTCAAATATATACTCGTACATATGCAAGGTCATGAGAAAAAGTGCAATAAATGTATTTCTTGATCGATTTGACATCTCACAAAGATAATGATTGCTTGCTTTATGCATACAAGTTTGAAGTGATTATGCAAATCAAGTCTCACCATTATTAATTGATCATACTTATCATCTTGCAATACATTTACAAAAAATACATGGGATACATATATATTTGCATATCAATTATGATTTATAGGGATAACTCATCAAGAATTGAGATTATCTTGGCATATCACTTACAAGGATGACTCCCACATCTCTTGCCAATATCAAGTTATTAAGTTTTGCTCTTGGAGATCATGCATATCAAGGATGAAGAAGTTGCCGAATTCGGTGAATTGAGTCTTGGCCATTCAACCCTAAAGACCACTATATATACAAGGAATTCATGGTCACTCAAGACACAAGAAACAAGACAAGCATACTACTCACTTGAGCGTTATTTCATACTATTGTTTGTGAGATCACCTAAGAATTATTGTATTACATTTCTACTTTCTATTTGAGCCAAGAGTATTAGGGTGAGGACTAGGAGTTGAGAGGAAGACTCCTCCCACACTTAATTGAGAGGTGATATTAAGTGGTGGGTTAGATCTTGAGAGTAGAGGAGGCTCTAAGATTGTCTACGGTTCATCCTAATAAGAGCTCGAGATTCAATCCTAGAGTTGGAGAACTCTAGGCGGTGACGTACTCCATTGGGAGGAACATCGTTAACAACCACCGTGTCATTTATCATTTATTTTCCGCACTTTATTTCCGCAATTTAATTTCATATTTAAATTTACGCATCTTATTTTAATTAAATTTTTGTTTGTAATTACCCTATTCACCAACCCTCTAGGGTAATCTTATCTTTCATAACATGAATCATTTGCTGACGCGATACGTGATTCTTGAGGATTAAGAGTGTCCCTTAAATATATTTTACCGGTTTGGAGGATTTTTGGTGGGAAATTTATAAGAAGCTCGACATTGTATGAATCTTTCAGACTCACTAATAATCTATGGAGATAGGGGTAAGGGAAAAAGCACCCAAAATCGGTTAAGTTTAGTGGATCAGTTTGGATATAGTTTAACAGAAAATTTATCACCTTCAGTTCTTAGATCTAATTCCAATATTTTATAGATATGAAGGAACATTTTCATGTCCATGAACCATGATATCAACAGTCGAAGAAAGATTAATTTTTCAACTTAAATTGTAAGAATTAAAGTAACTTGTTCCATTAAACCTTATCTATTTTTTTCTTCTATAGAGTAGTAGGTAGTATAAACGATGTTTAAATCTTAAATCAATTGAAACTAGTCTCTCTAAATTATAAATTCCAGGGGTAATACTATTTACATCCAATTCTTTCATACCTTACAAGAACGACATGTGGGAATATTGATTTTAGTGTAAGTCTTGACTCTTGAAGCAAAACTGACATTATAATATAGATAATTTGAGAAAGTACGGTTATCAAGAGGCGGTTCTATGGTGTAGTGGTTAGCACTCTGGACTTTGAATCCAGCGACCTGGGTTCGACTCCCGGTAGGACCTTGATTTTACTAAATTTCATTTTTGCGTGTTACTCTGAAATTTCATTGCTACGATCAAAATGTGCTGCGATCACAATTTTTTCCGCCTGTTTTGGGGAGGAGAGAGGGATTATAATTGAGGCATTTGGGATTAAATGTGCTGCGATCAAAATTCAAGTTGAAGCTTCAGATTGCATCACTTTCCAATCGCATTATTATTCCAAGTAAAAACAAGCAAAACTATAATAAGCTTGTCAAATACAATAATTTGCCAAAGACTCTTCAATGCCATTGTGTATTACTGATCGGTCGACAACTTAAAGGAACAAACTACTTCGTAACTAACAAAAACAATACCATCCGATGCTGTTTCTCAGAACAAATACATCATACCCCCCCACAACCAAACAGTATGCCAAAACGGATCGAACGAAAGACAGAACCCTAGGACCCTGGAAGCACAAGTTGAAGTTTATCTGTCTTATTGCATCGATTGGAAGCGCTTCATAATCATCATGCTCATGTCAAGGTACCGTTGTGCGCAGTTCATGAGGCAGGTAGACTCGCTCGAGCTGAACTTGCTTCCGGGTGTGCTCGTTATGCACTTGTCCCAGCATGCACTTGTCAGTTTCGCCACCATTTCATTCACCATCGCTCTTTGCTTCTCTTGCTGCAAGATAGCACCAGAGGAAATCAGTTAATAACGAAAAACCCCCCAACAACAAAAACAAAAACACGCATGGGCGCTGTCAAATGTAGTCAACCTTCCCCATGAACTGAAAATCATGGAGAAACTATTGTTGATACATGTCATTCATTAATATCACAGTAAGGGAGTGTTTGGTAGGAACCCCGTGGGAAGTTTTCCATGGGAAAGATTTCTTTGGGAAAAATTTCTCTTAGAAGGCTCTAAGGGAAATTTTCCCTAGGAAAATGGAGAAAATAGTAGGCCCATCGTCAAAATTATCACGAAGTCAACCCACATCCAAACATGGGGAAAATAAGTCAACCCAGGAAAATTGACCATTTCCCCGAGGTTATTGACCAACCAAACGCACCCTAAGAATTTTTTTTCCCTTTTTCTATAAAGCCCATATCAAGATATGAAATCCCTTATTCATTTTATAGACGTAGTCATCATAGAGGAGAAAAAACCATCTTCAGATTATGTCCATAATCTGGATAATTGAAAGGTGATTTACTTTCAGCTTATAGATTTAAAAGGACTAAAGTAAAATGACTCATTAACCTCCTCCACTTCTTTTTTTCCATGATGTAGTAGCTAGCGAACTATTTCTAAATCTTTGGTCAATCAGAACCGACCTCTCTGAATCACAAAAATTTGGGTTAAGACTGCAACATATGACCCCTCCATACCTCGCCCTTTGTGAGATTTCGGAGTATTGGTTTTGGTTATTATAGTAGATAAGCTCCTAATAAATACATCTACCTTTGGTTGTGAGCTCGAGCGTTAAACAGCATCTGATGCCCACGATCTTTTGGTTTTTAACTCCTCCGAAATAGCCCCCATCATTCATGCTCCAATTCTAGGCAATCTTCATCTATGTTACTCCCATAGTTACCGGAAACGCTACATATGCCTGTGACCCGCGTTCTGAAGTCAAAACTAGACTAAATTTGTGTAAAAATTAGCGACCCATTCCGGGACTAACGACCCGGGAAGCGTTCCCTGGTAACTATGGTTTACTCCTACTCCGCGTTTTCTACCACATAGATCTACTTCATATGATCTATATACAGAGGTTTAGACCACATTAGCTCCAACCAAACACCAAGCTGCAATCCCTACTGTGTTCCAGCAACAAGCAATTGGCAATTAACACTATAAACTATGCCTAATCTAAGCACCTCTACTCACAGTCTCACAAAACCTAATCTTCAGTACTTTTCAGCTGAAATTTCCAAAGATTAGGGTTTGATTGCAGACTCTATATATCGGAATGAACAATTGGAGATGCTAATTCAAATCAAAACCATGTTTTCTAATTAAAACCTATCGAACTCATCTCGATCCAAAACATTACTGATGCTGAACAAAATACAATTAAAAGTAATTGAATTCAGGTTAAAGCATACGATTATGAGAAGACGATTGCATAATTTCTGAATCGAAATAAAGAGAAGGAGAGAAAGAGAGACGTACTTCGAGAAGATTCTGGAAATCAGGGGAGTTGAAAGCTGAAGAATCCATGGCAGACGAAGGTAAGAAGACTGAATTCGAAGACTCGTTCTTTGTTTTTGTAACCCTAAAACCCTCCAATAGCCCTAGATTTCAATTCGCTCGGTATAAACCCACAAAGCAGAGAAAATAGCATAGACTGAAATTCTAAAACCTCAGCTGGAGAGCCGTTGGGCCGGGCCTAATGGGCTGGCTGAAAATTGACTCAATGGGCCTAGTAGCTGTTTGGGCCTAAATTCTCCGATTATCTGCGTGGCCCATGTTGTTAGAGTTTTTTTTTTTTTTTTACTCAAAACTATTATTGAGTCTTCAACCATCAACTTAAAATTTTGGTCGATATGATTCCACTTACATAGTATTGGAGCCAAACTGTTGAACAAGATATCTCTAACTCAAATCTCAGCATCCTCATATTCATTTGCGTAAGGTAAAGGGAAATTTTTGTAGCATCCACGTTTCAAGCTCAAAGGACACTCGCGTGAGATGGCTTGTTAAAGTATATGATGGTTCCACACAGACACAAGTAGATGTGTCCAAAACAGAGTATGAGTGTGTCTTTGTGGACCCTTGGCATGGCTGTCAAAATCTGAGCTATTTTTGGTATGGATGAATCGGGTGAAAAACAATTAATGTCAAGGAAAATTTTCATATATTTTTCTGTGTGGGAAAGGTTATTGCATTAGAGCTCCTTAAGGATTCTATATTGACATGATTATATTGGAATTTGTTACTGTTATTCTTATGGATGACAAAAGTAAAATGATACGGTACAGATATCTCTTATCGCAAGAGAAAGTTTTACCCTAAGTGGTTTAAATTAACACCTCTTATTACAAGAATACTCCTAAGCTATATTGATTCTAGAAACTCCCCCTACCTCCCTCTTTAGTTAAACCTTTGAATGGTAATCGATGTTAGAAAGCGAAATTGGTGGTATTGCATGAGATTTCATACGAATGGATATCGGATTAGGTCAACTGAAATGAAACTCTGATCATTTTTGAATCTACCATAGTTTTAAAAAAAATGGTTGTTCAATCGATTAACACCCATGAATTAACTTCCCATACATTGATCATACCCTTATATAGTTTAAGGGTAGGACAAGCTAGTGATAGAGAGAAATGAAAATTAGAAATAATTCAGGTTTGAGTAAAAATAATTCTGTTATAAAATGTGAACAACGGGTAAATATGAGTTAACAATTATGTTATTAAGAGTAAATAATTACCATATTTGAAACACATGCTCCAAAATCACGTAATAAATTGTCATTTGAGCACCAATACATGCATGACTTTTAATTAAACAGTACGTACCGAAACGAAAGATCTAGCTAACAAATTGATGACAAAGATTGAGGCAATAATCAAAGTTGTTTGGCTAATTACATGAAGCAAGGAAAAGCCTTTAACAAAAAGCAGTCCATCGAGGATAAAATACTAGTAAAACATACAACCCGCCGTTCTCAAGAATTAAAGCAACAATCTTAGCAACGAAGAAAAGCAACCAAACAAGTGAAACAAACAACCACAACAAGAATTAAAACCCTATTGGATCAAACTAAAGAAACCAAACCCAAAAATATATTTTAAAAAGTGAAAAAAAAAATCACTAGGCTTTTTCCATCTTTTTCTTAGGCACTTTTAATTATCTAGTTTTATTATTGGATTCTTTGAATTTGAATAATCTGAAATTTGGATAAAAGTCTCAATAATCTCAACTTTAAAAATGTCATGGAATAATTTAAACTTCAAGGGTCTTGGATTTAAATTGCATGTCATCGATTTTTCTAACAAAACTCGGCAATGTTTAGATTAATTAAATCCGAAAGTCCTCTAATCACAGCTATAATCAAACAAACTTGAAGTCTAGATCATTCCACAGTATTTTTAATGCATAAAACAGCCAAAAGGTCCCTATATTTTGATGTAATTATGTTAAGGGCCCTATATGTTGACAAATAATTGTGAGATGTATTTTTGTTGTAATTATTTATTGGGGGCACTCCGACCAATTTTCCGGTTCAAAAATGCCCAAAAGCAATGATTTTTGTGCTTAAGCTTGTTTTAATTGAAGTAAACTGACATTTCAGGGCTCAATTCTACATAACCCTAATCAACAATAGATACTGCAATTAATACTTTGTGCTTCGAAAAATAAGCCGGAATGTCCCCATAAATAACCACAACAAAAATAATTACATCAAAATACATGGCTTTTAAAATAGTTACATCAAAATATGACGACCTTTTAATCATTTTTTGTTTTTAAAGTTCAAATTATTAAGACTTTCACGACCCAAATTTCAAACTATTTAAATCTAAAACCCCTTTATTATTTTTGTGTAAGTTATTTACTTTGATGATTTTGGAGGGCAGCTAAGCTAGAAAAAAAAGGAGGGCAAGGACATGAATTTTGCTGGTAAGAAAAGAAAGCAAAAAAGTCCACATTTTGAAGAAAGATTATCCTTTATGTGTCATTCCTCCACAATCCAACGTTAGCAACTACAGAATGTGATTTATTTTTCTTTGCCACCAAATTAATTAAATTATTAGTCCTGTGATTTTGAATAATTTTAGGGTTAATTATAAACTAATAATTTAGCTAGGTATCTAATTCCATCAAGGAAGCAGCATAAAGTCGTACCAGTCAACTTTTTTTGGTTTTCCTTTTGTTCTAAGTTAACAAAAAAGTCATAGTCAACTAGTGATCTCCAAAAGTGATCATAAAATTAAGAATTGTTTTTATGAATCCAAATCATGGGAAATTCAATATTAGAAGACATTTTTCTTTAGACATCAATTTGTTTTTCAATATCATGAAGTACGATTACTTGCATGCATGACTAGCTATGTTTGCAGATATAACGTAACGCAGTACTCTATATCAAATTTATCTAAGTTGACTTGCATTTTGGACCTCGAACTTTAGGCTATTTATTTTCTGAATCCTTGATTTTCAACTTTAATTTTTTGGACCCTAAAGTTTGTAGGCTGGTAAAAAAAAGGCACTAAAGTTTATGAGCTGAAAAAAAGCTCGTTTGACTTTTTCTCCTACTTTTTTCATTTCCTTTTGCCATGGTAAAAAACATGGGCGGGTACATAGCTAATGTAGGGGTGTCCATGGAAACTCCTGTCCAAAGAAAAATTTGTGATTCTCTAATATTATTCAGAAGATATTTTCTTAATTGGAGCAAGTGGACACCGTAAAAAAAAGTCCCAAAAAATATAATAGGGGTGTCCAATTTAGTAGCAACCCAAAAACTCTAAAATGGAACTCTCTCCGTCCCAAATAAATCGTCCAAGTTTGATTAGTTATGTCAAAATTTTAAATTTTTTACCATTAATTTATCAAATTGTATGTTGATTTATTATAAAAGACTACCACAGTACCACTATTAGATTTGTGATTAAAAATATTTTCATATCTAAATACAATATTATTAGCCTTGCTAAGATACAATGTGAAAAAATTAGCGGTCAAAATGTTGCATCGAAGACCGTTAGTAAGCTGAACAAATTAATTAGGACGAAGGAGTACCATTTTTTTTTTAATAAACAAAAAGTGTAAGTCAATTAATGAATTGGGTAATTGAGTATCATTATAAGTTTAAGATATAAATATCTAGTTAATGTGAAATTTCGATTTATTTGGTGTGCATATTTATATGATGATGTGAAATTTTGTTAAGTTTTTTGAATATAACATTTAATATTACTTTTATTTTTATTATTTTTATTCAAATTTTATTATTTTCTTTTGAGGGATCAGTAAGTTAATAAATTGAGAAATCGAGTATCAATAAGTCAATGAATTGGGTAATTGGATATCGGTAATAACAAATATATTGGATATCCCTAAATTTAATTACTGTCGAGATCCGCGCGCCACTGGTAAAAAATAAGTGATACTAATCTTTATAATGAAAACATAACTATTTAAAACATAGACGTGAAATTCAACTTTCAAATAATTAATATTAATCTTACTGCAGTCCGACTCTGACTTCTTCAATAACTCGATCTACATCTTCTTTGATGACCTTGAATCTTTATCATCGACGCAGAACTTTACAATGCTTGTTATAAAAAATCGATCTTTATCTAATTGTATTAGATCACACCAATTGAACAAAACTCTAAAGAGAGACTACAAACCTTAAATAAGCCAAATAAAACTCTTTTAAATGAAGAGGCTAGCTTTATTTGTATAAATGTAAAACCAAACTAATTAATAATTTGACTACAAATCAGAGACTTAGAGTATCATTTATATTTTTTGGCATAGCCAATGAATATTAAGCTCTTTACAATTAATAATTATTCATAATTATTAGAAAAATTATGATAAAAATCATTATAAATTGCAATCAAAGAAACAATTATCTTAAATCAAAACTCACATCATCAATTCATCATCCTCGAAGAATTTATCCTAATTTTGATGTTTCTCTCAAAGGTGGCTGGGGACAGGTATCATGAAAAGGAGATTCAAGACATAATGCAGTTAAAAGGTTCCACCTCTTTTTCTTTTCTTTTCTTTTTCTTTTTTTCTTTCTTTTACTGAATATAATAAAATCCAGTTGAAAGTTGACAACTTAAGTGCTAAGGAACACCTATATATACGTAAGCTTACATATCTTCCATGCAGCTACCCACCTCTCTTTCTTTTCCTACATTTTTTGACCCCCTTTAATTTCCTCCCTAGATTTCCACTAATTACTCGTAATTAGGGACACTAATCCGTAATTAAGAGCCAAATTAAACCCCAAGATCAAGGGAGGTGGTAATTAGGTCGGGATTATATGGAGAAGCAAAACAGTTTTGTAGGGCAGAAGTTGACGAGATTGCCACCAGGGTTTCGGTTCCAACCTACCGACGAAGAAATCGTTTTCGAGTACTTGAAATGCAAGATTTTATCTCTCCCTCTTCCCGCCTCGATCATCCCTGAGCTCCCGCTTTCCTCCTTTGATCCCTGGGACTTGCCTGGTATGTTCGATTGATAGATCTTTGTCGTTTTGATTTAGTTTCAGTCTTTCTTCACTATCTGTTGGGGAGATTTAAGGCGGGAGCTCACTTCAACCAAGGTTCATGATACACAAGTTAAGTGAGGTTCCATCTTAAAATCAATTGGTGTTAAGAAGAGTAGCTCACTTGATTTATATATCATGTCCTTTCTCTTTATTTTTCCGATTTGGGACATTTTTACTCATGGGTGAATTCCAACACTGTCGAATATCAATTTCCACAATGTACCTTGATTTAGCTTATGTACAACCATAGTGACATCCAAGGCTCTTATAATGGATAATTAATACTCCCTCCGTTCCAAATTAATTATCATAATTTTTACTTTTATGGTCTCCAATGTCACTCTTCGATTGATAATTTCTTACATAATATGTTATTAACAATTGCAATATTATACTTTTATGATAGTATTTCTAGTTACGAATCTAATGGTGGTAATTTTATATAGCAACTCATTGTATATATTGAGAAATTTATGGTCAAAATTTTTAAAATTTGACTACACGATTTCCAAAAATGACAATTTATATGGAACGGAGAGAGTACTTATTATTGAAGAAATTAGAAAGATAAGTCTCATCATTTATTTACTTCATTTTGATCTCTCTTGCACGTATGCATGCATGCATGCAGGTGATGATCCAGAGGAAGAAAGATACTTCTTCGCTAAGAAAGAAGCCAAGTACAAAAAAGGACGACGAACAAATAGAACAACAAGTTCAGGTTATTGGAGAGCTACAGGGTCAGAAAAGCAACTATATCCTTCACAAAACTGGCAAAATAACTATGGAGTTGTGGGAATGAAGGGGTTGAAGAAAACCTTTGTGTTTTATAGAGGGAAGTCTCCCAATGGACGTCGAACTGACTGGTTCATGCATGAGTATAGCTTGATTCTCAACCATGCAATGCCTACGTCGAACTATCATCAAGTGAGTATTTTTTTTCGAGTATTTTCTTCGCCTTCTTTTACCTATAAAGCTAATAATAGTTTTAAACTTAGATGTTATATAGGTTTTGGGTTAACATAGTTTTAAATTCATTATGGACAAATTTAACATTGAATCGAAGATGAGTGTACGGTCTTCGTAGATTTAGGATTTAATCAACAGTTTGATTCTCCGGTCCTCCCTTAGAAATTGTCAATTTTTTGCATAGTTTTTGAATAAATTTCGGGGTTTTACCCTTCTTATGCACCAACCAAAAAGAAAAGGAAAAAGAAAGAGTCATGCGGTTTGAATTTCTAAATAAAAATGTGATTTTGTTAGAAATTATTGATATGATTAACAATTAATATTGTTTACATTGAATTGTAGAGTTCAAAAAATGTTAGTTTTGATCAAATTATAATTTGAAAAAATTTGAAAAATCATTTAGTAAAAGTCACATTTTGACATCCTAATTAAAACATCATATCTCGTAATATCGACATATATAAAAATCAAATTTGTTATTTTTATTACTCATTTATTTTCTCCTTTTTTTGGCAGAATTGTGGAGTTAGTGAAAGAGTAGAAGAATGGGTGATTTGCTGTATATTTTTGAAGCAAAGATTGGAAAAAGATAGTGATGCAACTATGGTTGAGTATACAAGTGATAACTATGCAAACCCTAATACCACCATAAATAATGGGAATTTTGGGAACAACACCTACTCGTATAATTATTCATCTTCATCTTCATCATCAAATTCTGTCATAGAAGCTTCTTCAAATGGATTAGAATTTGAAGAAATTACTTATCCTTATTAGTTAATCAATTAATTAATTGTTATCACAATATTGTCAGTGTTATAATATGATGTTATTTGTCACTTGATTTGTCTTTATTTTCAACTGTTCTTATTCTTATTCGATCTTGTTGTGAATATTATTCAATTTTATTATGTGTTCATTAAAACAGGTATAAATTTGGATAATATTAATTAATATTATTAGTTATCTTAAAATTATTGCTCTGAATTGGAAATAAATATCGGCTTACTTGATACCAAGCGTAAAAGTTAGAAGGGGATAATTTGCATATATATCTTCATCCCAATTGTCTGATCTGGTTTGACCCGAATAAAATCTAAGTCTGAATATGAATTTTTTGTCCGAATTTTGATATTAACTGAATCTGACCGACTCAAATTTACCTGAACCCAAATTTGACGTCTTTCTAAGGAGAAATTTGATATTCAAAGTGGGATAATGGAAGTCAGAATGAGAATCTGAATTTCAAACTTTTTTTTTTTTATGAAATGGAATTTCAAACTTGGCATGCTTGCATTGACTTTAATTTGGGACACAACATATATAAAGTGATTGAAATAAAGCAAGATTTATGATTGGCATGCATCATGCAAGGATGCTTAAGAGCTAAGAAACTTCAACTTTTTTACTTCCAGATCAAAAGGAGTAAACTCATATACATCTTTTAGGATCTTGGTCACATTTGGTAATTATTATATTTGGTGGCTTATCTTCCTCGTGAGGCTAAAAAAATTAAGGAAAAAAGTCTGATGAGTTATTAATCCTATCATATTTGTATTGATGTTACGTACTCTTATTAAGTTTACATATTATATACATGTATTGGGAATTAGGGAAAGAAACAAAAATGTTAGAACCCCTCAAGGACATTGATAGACTCAGGCTCAAGGACATTGGCGACTGAATCAGTTTTGAATGAAAGTCAAAATTCGAATATCCAGAAAAGATATAATGCGCAAGGAAAGAAATCTCAAGAAGGCAGAAGGACATTCACCCAAGGCATCATAAGGACGTTCACCCATGGCAGCATAAGGACGTTCACCCTATGCGAGGAGTTTTGAAAAGCGCAGTCGAAATAGAGAAGTTTTCTGGAAAATTAATATCCAATCCTTCTATCCATATTTCTGATCAGACTAATTGATTGCATCTACCTTGATTTGTAGGAAATAATCAATCAAGAAATTGGAAGGAAGATAATATTACAATTTCCGGAAATCTCATAAGAAGGAAAGAAGATCGGAGCAAAATTGGAAGGAAAGGCAAACACAAAGAAGGAAAAGATCAAAGAAGAATCAGCCCCCAATGTCTATATTCTGCTGCTATCAATATACTTATAAATAGAGGAATTGAAGATTGAAGAAGTTAATGATTCCATGGAAGAAATCGGGTGTTCAAACAAAGAGTGTGTTCTTGTGTTTGAGTGAAAGTGTTTGGAGTGTTCTTGTGTGAAAAGTGATATCAAACTCTAAACGGATCTAGAGTTGTGTTAGGCTTTCGTTTTCGAATTGGGTGTAATTTTCCATAAATAAGAAGCGTTCATTTGCAAGGCGCTTGGTTCTCTGTAACCCTAAGGTCCTTTACCTTAGGTTATTTCAAACGTTTGTCAACTGACTGAAATAAAGGAGGCTATTCATATCATACTTATTGTCCTTTATCTTATTATCAGTTATTGACTTGTGATGAACCTTAATCTGAGCAGATTAAGGCACTAATGTCCTTTACTAGTGATCTGAATTTGCAGAAATTTTCATAATCCTATTTACCTCCCCTCCCTCTAGGGTTCTTTCAAAAAATTTATGTTTCTTGTAAATATAGAATATAAAAAACCCTTATAATTATAAATAATATAATTACACATTGATTTTTTCATATTTTTGGTGAACTTAAACCGTATGCGTCAAAAGGTGCATGTGCGGCTCCTAAGGGATACAAATTTACCATGATCAACTGACATTATTGAGAAACAGAATTCCATGGTCGATCTCATAGATACATATCGAATTCTGTGGAAAGCCATATATATTCGATGAAAGTTGTATGTACGGCTTGGTGGGAGATCTTTCGCTATCCACCCTACAATATGGGGTCAAAAAGCCAAAATAAGTGATTTTAGCCCTTATAAAAAGAAAATAGATTATTGAACCCCTTTCACGTGCATGTCACGTCGAGGTATTGTAGAAGAAAAAATTGTAAAATCTGAGATAACTATATATGTTATTTCGTCTTTAGTAGTGGCGGATCTAAATCTTCTAATTAGGAATAACTAATATACTATTATATTTATCTAATATACAAAAAATTCATAATTTTTATCCTAAATTATACTTCATTATTTTTTTTCGTGTTATCAGTGACCGTGACCACCCTTAACTTAACCCCAAATCCGCCGGTACTCTTTACTCTTCCTAAAAATATAGACAAATATATATGATAGTTTGTATATATGATAAATTGAGATTAAAAAAAGGGCCATTTATTCTAACTAATTGTTATATTCATTATGCAATAAATAAATAAATATCAAATCACAACCAAAAAAAACCTCAAAATTTTCGCTTTTCCCCATACTCATTCCCCCCTCCTCCCAAAAAAAACATATATTACATGCAAACCTTCCATAGTTCCATACAACATTTGACTACAGGGAAAGGAAAAAATAAATAAATAAATAAATAAACAAACAAATACAAGGAACCCTAATTACCAAGAAAATCAGCAGTATAATGCACATTAATTACAAAGGAAATTAATTTAACAATGATTTATACATCAATCCCTATCATAATATATACATTGATCATGTTATGTACGTATATATACATGTCATGTTAAAATCGTACTCAGGTCGAATTCAAGTAATTGATCTTTGCAAGACTCGGGGACTGTGGTGGCCGTGGTGAGGATTATCGGACGACGACCGATGATGGCCGTGGTGAGGATGATCAGACGATGATCGATGATGGCCGTGGTGGTGATGAAACGGGTGGTGCATGTGGAATCGGTGTTTCCCTCCTTTCGCCATGATTTGCTTGAATCTTCTCCCCTTTTTTCCCTTCTTGTTCGAGTTTTTTATCGATGGCTGTTATACATGCACAAATTAAGTTTAGAATAGGTTTACTCTATTCGTGGAAGTAACCTGTTTGAATGTATAGTTACATACCGCTTTTAGATGGGTAAAAAGTAAAAACGAATATGTATGTACTCTTTCAAGCTATAAGAGAGATTCAAAATGTAAAACCAAATTACCTGATTTTGTTGTGTAATTACCTCATTTGAATTTATGGATTCTTTTGTGCTAGCGTTAACGCTGTGAACTCCTGCATTTTCTTCGGATTCTGTAAATCCTGCAATGTAAATGTGTTAAGTTATTATTGTTAGCATAATAAATGTGAATCATAATCTATTGAATTTTTATTTTAAAAAATAAGTATTTAGGGGGAAATATCGAAATGACCTTCAAAATCATCTTCAGAAAATGAAGGAAGATTCTCAGCACTATCGGAGCAATAAAATTTGAAGCTTGGGGATCCATCACGCTCCAACTTCCTCCCATCCTCCTCGCCCTCAACTTCGTCGGACCCTTTTAAGTCCTCTTTTGTTATCGCCCTCGAATTTCCCTCATTATTGCCCCCATTACCTCCACATTTCGGCATTGTCAGTCCAGATTTGACCCCATCATGATGACCATGCTCACCATGGTGGTCCTTAATTTCGGGTGATTTCGGGTCATGGGCATCATCGTGATGGTGGTGGTGGTGGTGTTTATGATGATGATGGCGAAAGAGACCATGATGATGATGGTGACGGTGGTCATGATTAGAACTCTCGCTCTTATGGGATGTTGATGGATCATTGAGGGAATTATCGCCAATTTCTTCGGGGTTAGGCATAGGGGCGTGGTTGTTGTCATGATGTTTACTATGATGGTGATGATGATGGCGAAAGAGACCATGATGATGATGGCGGTGGTGGTGATGGTGGTCATGACTAGGACTCGCGTTATGGGATGTTGATGGATCATTGAGGGAATTATCACCAATTTCTTCGGGTTTAGGCATGGGGGCGAGGTCATTGTTGTGGTGTTTATGATGATGGTGATGGCGAAAGAGACCATGATGATGATGGCGGTGGTGGTGATGGTGGTCATGACTAGAACTCGCACTGTTATGAGATGTTGATGGATCATTGAGGGAATTGTCGCCAATTTCTTCGGGTTGAGGCATGGGGGCGTGGTTGTTGTTGTTGGCCCGACGGGCTCGTATCTCGTTGAGGCGTTGGCGGAGAATGGGGCGGAGGCGGGGCGGGAGACCCTCCTGGTTGGGGTCCAACCGGGACGCCCCGCAACCCATCCCAACCCAAGAGAGACTAAGAGGGAGGGATTTTTTTTGTGATGATTAATTAATTGATTGGAATTGGTAGATCAAGGGATTGAAATTTGGAGAGGGAAAAACATAGTGAAAATGAAAAAAGGGAAATTTTGGGATTTTTGGGAAGATTAGTGGTTGGAGTTTGTTCAAATTAATGGGAGGTTAGACATGTTTCCCGCCCTT
Organism: Portulaca oleracea; assembly: GCA_029582165.1. NCBI lineage: Eukaryota > Viridiplantae > Streptophyta > Magnoliopsida > Caryophyllales > Portulacaceae > Portulaca > Portulaca oleracea. The sequence continues at coordinate 64,463,522 of CM055868.1, read as the reverse complement.
TTGGACAACTAAAATAACTACCATTGTGTGAAAATTGATTTGCTTTGTTGCTGGGGAATTATATATAGGGTGGTTGGGTTAAATTTCATCCATTTTCATTAGTAAAATAAGAAATTTTTGTACTCCCTCCCTCTCACATTTTCTATCATTTATCATAAAAATTAAATTTTCATATTTATAATGAGAAATACAATTACATAATAAGCATGCTATTATGCTTATGAAAAAATAAAATAAAATTATAATGTTTACGAATATATATTGACAAAAATTATAACTACTATGTCCGTATATGGACCCATCAGACTCAACATTTTTAATTATGCACTTCTATATATAAGGAGACGAATGCACATATCTCGATTCTCTCATAACTTTAGTTATCGACACTATTTTAGAGTACGTTGTCGTGTTGTGTCATATGATTATAAAGTTAAAAATGACATTTAATTTATTCGAGAAGGCCCAACAATATATTCTTTTTGCAACAAATTTAGCACTTTGACTCAATTGCCACTATATAGTATATACCAAATCACATTACCAATCCCATGTTTAGAATTAGACTTTAATGTTTTGATTAGGTCCAACTTACTAAATTTATGCCTCAAGGTTAAGGACGATGTGGACAAAGAATCATAGGATCATTCAACTAAGGGAAGATTTGAAACTTAGGGTGCTTTTGGTAGTTTCTCGATAAAAACTTTCTTAGGAAAATTCTTCCAAGAAAGACTTTCCCTAGCCCCCTTGGGAAACTTTTTACTGAGGTTGTGAGGAAATAATGAGTCTTAAATCAAAACTTTCATATATATTATGTAGAACCAAACACGGGAAAGTTTGTCAACTTGGAAAAATTGATCAACTTTCCTGGGAAAGTTTCTCAACCAAACGCCTCATTACTGCTTTTGGCGTACGGTCCGTTGGGGCGGAGCAAATGGCAAAAATGTGAGAATCGAATAGTTTTTCGAGTTCTCAACCAGGAAGTAGTATAGAAATGGTCTCAAATTTGCAGTCACATGTACATATAAGGCCCCGTTCTTTTATGCGTTAACGCACCCAAACGCAACGCAACTTACCGCAACCCTACCGCAACATAACGCAAATTACCATTATTTTTTAACTATTTCCACCACAACTTAATTAACGCAACGCATAAAAGAACGGGACCTTGAATTTAAATTAGAAGATATAAGCTATAGTTGGTTTTTTGTAAAACCTTGAATCCTTGATACCTCATACTCAGGGGAAATATATGGCTGGAAACTGCTCAATTTAAATTCAATAATCTCATACAAAAAACAAAACAATTTTGATTTTTCCAATCATATTTAGGAACTTTAGGGGATATACAAAATACAAATATACAATCAATTCCAACCAAAGAATCAACAAATCCTTAAATATTGAGAAAAACTTTACAACATATATACTTATAACTACTATTTGAACACGACTTTGATTCGAGTAGCTGTAAAACCTAAAAAAAATCCACCCACGAAAAATATTTTACTTTTCTGATAAAGCCGGATAATTGTCACCTGACTATCACTTCTTTAAAACAATTCATTTCTTCTTTTCCTGATCTTTGACAGTACCAGCTGCGGTCAAAGGCTTTATCTTAAACCTCTCAGGCCGAACAAAACCCTTATCATCATCATCATCATCATCCTTGTTCAAAACATTAACACCCCTGCTAATTGTGATATTACCAAAATTCTCCCCATCATCATCATCATCGTCATCATCTTCTTCTTTTGATGGATCTCTTTGGAATAAATTCAGAAGTTTTCTCAGCCAATTAAACATGCCAATCTTATCTTCTGGATCATCTGGTTTCTCTCCAATGGAGCTTTGAATATGCACCATCTTCTCCGAGTCGGACAACAGATTCTTGAGGAGACTGTGAAATTCGACGTCGATTTTCTCCCAGATGTCTCTGTGAATCCCAAGTTTCCCAGATGATGATGATGATGATGATGATGATGATTGTTCATCATCATAACTTGCATGATCATGGTTTTTTGCATGTTCTTCTGCCATGGTATTGAGTTGAGAAATTATATTTTTGACAGATTTTTGAGCTGGTTTTAAATTTTTGTTGATCAATTCTTCTGTATTATGGCGTATATATATCAGCCAAAGTAGGAACAAATATCAAAGATATGTTTGTGGAAGAAAACTATCGTTGGATAATTAGGTCAAAGTTGGCAACTAGGCTTATGGGAATTATGGAGGACTGAGTCAAACGTATTAGTTGACAGCCGTCATAGATTCTCTTATTCTATCAATCTATCATATATATGATGAATATATTAATTTGGGTTTCGGATTTGAATAATAATAATGTATATTATATGCACCCGGACTATATATTTCAAATATTGTAGGGTGAACAATTATACACATATTTGGGTACACCTAATAAATTGTTGAATAATAATATGAATTTATTTGGGTCATGCATGATAGGTTAAATAATATCAACTTTCAATGTGTACGATAAATTTTGAGGGTGTTGAATTTTAATGAGCTATCATTAAATTTCGACCAATTCAATTTGATGCAGAATGATGTCGTTGTAAAATTGTCGTATAAATATCATCAAAATCCAACAAACTTTATATCACCAAACGGTTAAGTTGTTGTCGTCTGATTGTAAAATTACATACGCTTGAGTCTTGTTGTTGCATATAATATATATATATATATATATATATATATAAATTATGCATTATACTTTTATCTCAAAGTTAAAGATTATTTAAATTCAAAAATAGTTTTCAATAACTTTGTTCTTTTCCTCACACTTAGCCATCAACCTTTGTTTATTTGTCCCCTGTATGTAGCCAGGGCTGCGTAGTAAGCAAAGTCGTTGTCATGATTGAACTTGCTTCCTAGAAAGTGCATGAATCTGAAATAAACAAACATTAATTATATATATATCATCAATCACAATCTCATTTAAAAATTAGATTAATACCATGATCTTCTCATATTAATTGGTCCTGTAACAACAGCTCATTTTTCAGGCCTTTAGTCATTTGTGAGGCATATAAAAATAAGATAGATGAGTTTTATTACATTTTAAGTATCTTTCTTTTCATCAAATTAATATTTATTATTGTTTCTGGAGAAACTCGAATTCAATGATGAGTTGGAGGAACCAGAATCATGCTTCTAGATCGTACCTACTTTACTCTTAGACTCTCGACTTGTAAAAGACAACAAGCCCTCCTATAAGTGAAAGTAGGAAGGTTTAAAATGCGATCACTTTAAAAAAACAACGTGTCCGCCCCTTTAAATGACGGTTTGTGGTTATAAATAACGGTTGCCATCAACTAGGTTTAAAATGCGATCACTTTAAAAAAAGAACGTGTCCGCCTCTTTAAATTACGGTTTGTGGTTATAAATAATGGTTGCCATCAACTTTTGTATGAGGGGTTTTGGACCCAAACCTCGTATAATCAGGTTATAGAGGTTAAATATGTGATTTTCAAATAAATTTTGAAGGGTGTTTTGAGAATAACTAATTACCTAGGGTAAAATTATGCTCCCTATATTCCAAATAAATTGTCTAAATTTGACTAGTTAGATCAAAAATTTTAAATCTTGACTGTTAATTTATCAAATTATATATTGAGTTATTGTACAAGACTATCGCTATTAGATCTGTAATCAAAAATATTTTACTTAAATACAACATTATCAGCCTTGCCAAGATAAAACATGAAAAATTAACAGTCAAAATATTACACCAAGATCTTAAGAAGATAAACTGGACAAATTAATTGGGACGGAACGACGGAGGGAGTACTATTAATTGTCTTTGAGCTATTTGAGGACCACAGGACCATATGTAGTGAACCCAATCTAGTGGGTTTGGCCCAGGGGAGATATATGTGGATCATTGATCCAATCTTGATGTATTCTTTGGATAAGTTTGACTGGGTGTCCAGTTGTGCATATTGAATTTGACTTGGCTAATGACGTGACTGTAAGTGGGGTTTCAAGCACATTAATTATGAATTTTTACACTAATTCTTTTAAAAAGTATGATTAATTGTCAATTACAAAGGGCTCAGTATCTATTGGTTATACCGACGTATACAAATGACAGTTCAATCGAATCAATTTTATCCGTTAGACATATATTATTATATGCTCTCTTTTGTACATTTGAAAAAAAAGCATACAAATTAGTTATATAATATAATATATGTGGTATTATATATATCTATAGGCCAGGATCTAATGATCTCAATTTTTTTCAATTATATTAAGGAAAGACACTAATAAATGCCTTTAGTGAATACTCATGTCATTTTTTATATTACAAAAAATGACATTTGTTGTTTCTCTTAATAAGCTACATATTTAGGTCAATGGCAAGTGATTTGATTAAATAAAATGGCCTAAATTATACATTTTAATTCTGATTTTATTGCAAATGTAGTCCATATATTATTGAGCTAATCACTTCAAATAGACCTCAATTTTAACCTAAGTTGAGTGCAACACATAAACATTTTCACCAGGTGGTCCTAAACCCTAGTTGACCCACCTTTATATTTATGGTAACAGCCCTTCATATCCACATGCAACAGTCTCTATCTATATATTCATGCAGCAAATATATCATAATGCAAAGTGAAATGAAAATGATGATATGAACTTTTGATGGATGAAGGCCCACAAAATATGCAAAAATGCAATTTGGATAAATAAAAAACTTTAGAAAAAACAGAAGAGGCATATATGTTTGATATTTGTGGCTCTTAAAACTCACCAAGGGTTGCTTCAAATTTAATTTGAAGGGGATCAATGCCTCAATGGTCCATCATTTAATCCTCTATATATATATATATATATATATATATATATATATATATATATATATATATATATATATATATATATATATATCCTTAAACATTTTATTGCGTGAGTCAATGGGGCCTAAAATTGAAAATTAATGTACAACGAGAAAGGGAAAATATTGTCGTTTTCTTTTAGATTTTAGCAATATTTTATTTCAACAATCAGTTCCGAGCAAAAAGTATATAACAGTTTATAAGAAAGCGTGTGGACTGAATTTGAGATTAATTCATATCTAACAACTTAATTGCTTTGTGTGCCATGGATTGCTACATTGTCACTTGTCATAGACCAAATCCTTAGACATAGTTGCCTAGCCCTCTTGTTGTACCAATCTTAATGTACTAGTTCTATAATTTGTTGGATTGATCAAATCTTAATTATGAGATGATCATTAGGATATAATATATGGTCAATTCTAGACTAAGGTCCTGTTCTATGAATTGATAGCTCTTTCCAATCCAATCCAACTTTACACAATTTTCCAAAAAAAGTTTTATTTCTAAAAACACAATTTTCCAAAAAAGTATCATAACTTACCCAATCCAATCCATCCAACCAATCAATCCAAACTTCATTTTATCTAATCCAAATAACATGGCCCAAGTCCTTAATTGGTCTAGGTTTGCTTTTCTTCTTGATGTATGGTATCTACATATGTTGCGTTCAGTTTTGTTTGATCTTTGTTTGTTTGTTTGTTTAGTTTGTTTAACTATTAGTCTATTAGTATAATATTGTCTTTATCCAACAATAAGTGTCTATGGGAGGAAAAAGAACTAATCTTTGTGAACTACTTTAATTTCGAAAGATAAAAAATACCCCTTTTAATAAAAAAGAAGAAAGAGTGGAAAACAAAATTTAATAAGGATAATATGGTAACTAGTTATTAATATATTATTAAAATTATAAAGTGACCAGTATCATGTATCGTACTCGGTTAAGTGACAACAATTGAATGAAAAGTTTAAAGATATTTATTGCCAAATTGTCATCTTGCATATAATAAGTATTACTACTACTTTTGGTATTTGAAGAAGCCAAGGGCCAATTCAAAGATTCTGTATGCCTCAGTGGAAATATCAACCACCATGATTGATGACTCAAGCAAGTGGTTGCATTGCATGCCAAACAGCCCTTTCAAGCATCACTCAATCATTTTATTTTATTTTTAAAGAAAAAACAAGAACAAAACATAGTATTTTTCCATCATCAACCATGATATTGAAATTGAAAACCCAATGTCAACTATTGAAGTGTAAAATTAATTATCCTGTAGTACTCCCTCCATTCTAAATTAATTGATATTTTGATTAAATTTTGACTGTTAATTATTTATAAATTATAATTAGTTACATAAAGAAATTATCTCTATCGTAATGTTTAGTAAAATATATTTTTAACGACGGTAATTTCATAATGTAACTCATTCTGAATTTGTGATTTATGAGTAATTTACAGTCAAAATTTTGTCAAAATGTCACTTAATTTAGGACGAAAGGAGTATTTTTATATTGGTTAGATTTATGTTGGAATTTTTAATTTATGTAAATCACAAAGAGTACAATAATATATACTTATAATTATAGCAACTGTACTAAAAAAAAAAGGATTGGAGAATCAAACTTAGGACCTAATGTGTCATATTAAGATCCACATATGATAATATCCGACAATTATATTAAGATCCCATTGACATAAATGATACACTAGAACAAACTTTTAGTGGATAATAACGGCGAGTTTCGATTATTGTAGGTTAACAGTACGAACAATAAACTATCAGAAGAAATACATTTGAACTTGAATGATCAAATATAAGCAACATTTTCTCATTCTATAATTCATTTTTGAGGTTAATGTTTGCAAACTTCAACTATCAAAAATTATCTTGATCAATGACATAAAATGAATGCCATAAGAATTGTTGTAAAAAATAAGTTTTCATAATAACATAGTCTAGTAACTTTCACAATACTTTCTACCCATAAAACTAACCAATGAAAAGTTAGAATAATCAATAAGCACCTACCATTTTTTTTTAAAAAGAAAGCACCTACCACTTTGTCTATCTCATCCTTACCTTTTTTTACTTTAATATTTAAATTGTGATTTTTGAGAAAACAAAAAACAAATATCTATCAAACATGCCCACTTTCTGAGTCTTCTTCTGACCTAACCCTCCATCCGAATCTCTGAGGTCAAAAACGGGAATTTGTTATTTTTTCTTAAACAGCAACAGAAATTAGAATTTTGGCAGACAATTTCAAAAAATATTACCCAAAAAGAATTTAATAAAATAATTAAAAAACCCAGTAAATTCAAGAAAATCTTCGTCCTTCCCCAATACCATCCCCCACATCAAGCAGACTTGCCTGATTCGCCGTTTACCTTTTCTCTCTCTTTCCCTTCTTCTCTCTAATTTTTCGTCTCTCAAATCGATTTGGTCATTTTTCGGATCGAAATCTTGCGAGAGGTTCAACCTTTTACCCTCTTTTTGATTTCCCATCTTTTGTTTTCGTAGCTACTACAGTGTTCGATCTGGGTTTTTGATTCTGTTCTTCTTCTGGGTTTCGATTGTTTTTGCGGAGTTTTGATTGTTTGTTTCTGGGTTTTTTTGGGTGTTCGACAGATTGGAAAAATGTCGTCGATTGTGAGGCAAATAGTTCGTAGCGGACGTCTTCCTGCATCGGTATTTATGCTCTTTTTTCTGTGTGTTTGTTGCTTTTTTTAGGGATTTGATTGTTTGATTGAATTGGGTTTTTGATGTTTTGATGAATCTGAGGTGGGTTTTGTTGATTGTTTGGTGGATGTTTTTGGTTTTGGCAGAGATTTGCGCCTTTACAACATGCTGCTAGAGCTTATTCTTCAGCTGGAAAAGAGGTGAATGTTTCTATTTTGTTGTTGTTGTTTGTGTTTTTGATTGAGGTGAATTCTGTGCCCTGTTTTTTGTGAAGATATGAATGAGGTTTTTTGGTAAATTTGTGACAATTTTCATGGTCATTGAAATTAGGGTTGATTATGAATTCAATGTCTTACATACATGTTTCCCTGGTTGTTTTTGTATGAATTCAATGTTCTGTGATGGAGTATTCACTACAGGCTTTGTGATTTCTGTATGACTGAGTTTTGCTATGATTGTAATGGAGAAGTGCTGATGTAGCTTGAAATGTTGAAGCTTCATTTGGAATGTAGAAGGGATTAGGCATGGTTTATTGTGAAATGAGTAGTTCAAGAGCTTGTTTTGTCATTTCCTTGAGTAGTGACAGGTTTATTTTAGGCTGAGATTTTTTGAAGTCCGAAAACAAAACCATTTGGATAACCTTCTCATCCTTATAACAAGAGAAAGCGCTTAATGACTTAGCTATGCCATCATTGTTGTAGTTTACTGCACTCAATTGTTTCTCTTGGGCCTCTTTTTATGCGTAATTCTTCTGCATTTGCACCCCCAATCAAGATTCTAATTGATGATTAACTCTCACGGTTTCTGCAGATGACTGTTAGGGATGCTCTAAATTCCGCACTAGACGAAGAAATGGCGGCTGATCCTACAGTCTTTTTGATGGGTGAAGAGGTATATGCATGAAATGATTTCTTAGTCTCGCTTTTAACCATGAAGATTGTTTCTCTAACGTAAGCGAACCTTTTGTTTGCCTGTGGATATAAACAGGTTGGTGAATATCAAGGAGCCTACAAGGTGAATATCCCTCTGATTCTGTTCCGCTGTTTTGCTATCAATTTTGTTGAACGGTCAGTTTATTTTCTCACTCGCTTTCGTACAATATCAGATATCGAAAGGGCTTTTGGACAAGTACGGTCCAGAAAGAGTTATTGACACTCCCATCACTGAGGTTCATTCCTTATCTATTTGAAGTTCTTTATTCATAACCTTCGACTGATATCTCACATGTTTCGATCAACCTGAGTGGTAATATATTTCGTTTATACTTTCAGGCTGGTTTTGCTGGAATCGGAGTTGGTGCTGCATACAAAGGTCTCAGGCCCATTATAGAGTTTATGACTTTCAACTTCTCTATGCAGGTGGGACCTACTTCTTACGCCTTTCGTTCATAAGTCCTTTCTTTTATTCACATGAATTACCACTTTGCTTCTGCATGTGATGTATGCTTACAAAGTCGCTTTGTGATCGTTGCAGGCTATTGATCACATCATTAATTCCGCTGCAAAATCAAATTACATGTCTGCCGGTCAGATAAACGTGCCGATCGTTTTCAGAGGACCGAATGGTGCTGCTGCTGGAGTTGGTGCTCAACATTCTCAGGTTCGATTCAAAATTTCTCAGCTTGGATATTTGCATGATGGATGACAGATTATATAGACATTAGACAAAATAGATGGTATTATGGTAATATGGTTCTGGAGAGCACAAAAAGTGCGTTATGACTATTTGGTTGAGACGGAGAGATTGTCAAGTCCGGTGTTTGTATATTCTTAGCAGTTGCTCAGTTTTGAAGCTCTAATTTGAACCACACGCTTCATGGTTTAATCTACTGCTTGGTGCAGTGTTATGCGGCCTGGTACGCTGCTGTCCCCGGTTTGAAGGTTCTATCCCCGTACTCATCTGAGGATGCGCGTGGTCTGCTGAAAGCTGCCATCAGAGACCCAGACCCCGTTGTCTTCCTTGAAAATGAGTTGTTGTACGTAGCCGAATGGATTTCTTTTTCTCCTTTTTTTGCCCCCTTTCATGAATATATATTAGTTTGTGTATTATCAGTTTTACGGGTCTCTGATGTATGTTTTGGTGCAGGTATGGTGAAAGTTTCCCTGTTTCAGAAGAAGTTATTGACTCCAACTTCACCCTCCCCATTGGGAAAGCCAAGGTAATATAAGTTTCTTTTATATTATTGTACGTTCAATCGGTATTATTAGTCTTGAAGACTGATATCGCCTCTTTGCCAATGATATGTATATAGATCGAACGCCAAGGGAAGGATGTTACTATCACCGCTTTCTCCAAGATGGTTGGCTATGCTCTCAAGGTTTGTCATCCCCCCCCCCCCCCCTCTTCCAGTACTCTGAAATTCCACGTAGGTGGGGTGTGGAGGGGTCAAATGTAACAATCTTACCCCAAAATTTTGCAATTTAGAGAAACTGGTTCCAAAATTTTTGATGTTCCCATTTACGATATTCATGGATTGCATTACCTTACTAGAATCCCTCTTGCAGGCAGCTGACATTTTGGAGAAAGAAGGAATTAGTGCAGAGGTACCCTTTCATCATATCTCTAAATAATGGTTTATATCCCATCAGGGCATCAGGGTTCGAATCCTGGTGACCATAGTTTCTTTGGTGAATATTGTGGTGCTCTTGGGGGCTCTTCGTGTGTCTGCTTTTAGGGTTACACCCCCCCCCCCCAGTGGTTGTGATTCTTACCCTTGTAAGGATATTTTGTTATTTGGGTGATTTAGATAGTGGAATCTTGTGTTATGCAGGTGATAAACCTCCGGTCAATCCGTCCTCTTGACCGAGCCACAATCAACGAGTCTGTTAGGAAAACAAACAGGCTGGTGACTGTGGAAGAGGGCTTCCCCCAGCATGGAGTTGGTGCAGAAATATGGTGACCCATCTCTCCAATAATCCTTGCTTTGTCGATTAATAGCCTAAAACTATTGTAGTATGCTAATGTAGTGTGTTGGTTTTACAGTGCATCTGTTGTTGAAGACAGCTTTGGATACCTTGATGCACCGGTTGAAAGAATTACAGGCGCCGATGTTCCCATGCCTTATGCAGCAAACTTGGAGAGGATGGCTGTTCCACAGGTTTGCATTTCTCTTCATGACATTGTTTTTCTATTTTCTTTTTCTTCTCTGAACATGGCGGATTGAAGAAATTACTGTTTGTAAAATACTCTAAGAAAATGCCTCGGTTAAGATACATAATATTTTGATTGTGGTTGAAAATTGAGATGGAAATAGCATTTCTGAAAACAACACATTTTCCTTCACTTGAATTTCAAAGAAGTGAAGTAGGGGAAATGAGATTAGGCTAAATGAGAGGGTAAAGATCGGGGAGGAAGAAAATTGAGGGATCGGTGGAGAAAATGGGTCTTTTTATTTGGATTAGTGAAAGAGATACAAAATTTTCTATCTTTTCTAGCATTTCATTTTCCAAGAATTGTTGTGTAATAATCAAACGAGTTATCTACCTGGGGGTACCCATCAATTGTATTTCATAGATTTGCTCGGTTTTTGACAATTTGGTCACATGGTGCTCAATGTCCATGTGTAGAAGGCACTTGTGGCATGACAGTGAAAAAGTGACTAAACATGCAAGGTTGACCTTTATGAACGTATAGGTTATACAAGGGTTACCTTAATGCCTCTATGAACATACAGGTTGCCCTGCATGTTCATGGAGTAAACCCTTGTATGTCCAGTTACTTTTTCACTGTCATGTCACAATTGTCTGGGCCACCTAGTAAATGGGCATTTGGCACCAAACTGTCAAAAAAATCCCTTTCTTTGAAAGCAATTTGTGGGGCACTCCTAGGTAATAACCCTAATCAAACATAAATATGCGTAAATGGGACCCACATTAGGTTTTCCCAACGACCCTGCATAAGTATGACCCACAAAATGTTCTCTCCAAACGGATAAAAAAAACCTGGCAAAACTACGGTGTGACTTGAGAGATGAATGAAGGTCATTTATGTATCACCGAAATATGCAAACATTTTTGTTTACTGTTCAGTCATTTGATAAAATATTTCCGGGTACCACTTATTTATTCGTGTTGGCGTGAACGTAAAAATGCAGATCGAGGATATAGTCCGAGCTGCAAAGAGGGCGTGCTACAGAGCAGTTCCGATGGCCGCAACAGCTTAGAGATTTGAAAATCTGAGTTTGGTTATGTCTGCCTGCTGCTATCTTAACTATGTTGATGATGATGATGTTGATATCATTTGTTATTCATGCCACTCAATGTGGTTGGTTTTGAGTTATTACATCTTTTTCTTTTTTTTTTCCTTTGGGGAAAATAAAAATTATTTGTAACATCAGAAATCTATCTATCTGGGCTTGTTTCCAGAGGACAACCTTTTTGTGGATCTCATTACTACTGAAAGTAGTTAGTTGGCTAGTGAAAAAAAAGGTTTTAGTGACTATTCATCACTCTCATCCAGAAAATTTATGTCTGGTTGTTTTGTGTTCATGATTCTGGTTCCTTTGTAGTTTTTTTTTTTTAATTTGTTATTTTTCAAGATTCGATAAGAAAAACATAATGCAATCTTGTCGAATGGTTTAGGTTTGGTGTATAAAATTCGTAATCTTGTCGAATGGTTTAGGTTTGGTGTATAAAATTCATAATCTTGTCGAATGGTTTAGGTTTGGTGTATAAAATTCTCTCTGTTATGGGTGTATTTACAAAAAATTACTTAGAGGTATCCTAACTTTTGAAGAAACAATTTTTGAAACTAATTTTCTTACTTTTGGATTAGAAATTACTTAGTGAATTTTCTACAGATTGATTCAAATCATTTTCGTCCACGAAAACAAAGGGCATTTTCATCCAAAAAACACTTAATCAATTTCTCGCCTAAAATTCACCAGAAAATTCAAATCATTGGCCGGAAATTCACCTAATTATTTCTAATTCTAAAAGTTAGGGTACCCCAAAATTAGTTTTTAAAAGTTGGGGTACCAGAAAAACATTTCACCAAAAGTTAGGGTACCCCTAAGTAATTTTTTGGTGTATTTAATTGTACGGAGTCTAAATTAGCAACATGTAGCTTCATCGAGAGATATCAGTGATACTACAGCGCTCCTAATACAAGCTGATGATATATCGTGTTGGTAAAATTGTCCGATTCAAAAAAAAAAAACTTGGTAGTCATACTTTGACTGAATTGATCAAATGTTCAGATTTGATATTTTTCTTTTTCTATTGTCCGAACCTAATTTTGACCTGAACTTAACTCCATGCAAATTGTCCGATCCAATGTTAACTGAAAAGAACCAGGCTCAAACTTCAATTTCCCATTCCGAATTTTGATGTCTACTGAACCTGAATTTACATAGATCCGAAGTTTTGCCAGCACTTATCAATATCATGCATCCTATCACAGTACCAACTTGCAAGTTGCAATAACAAAATTGCTATGAAACCATGCATGCACTAGTATTATGATGCACAATTTTTTCTTCTAACAATTTTCATTAAGCACCTCATTCATAAAAAAATGTCCCTCGAATTCCTGAATTCAACACACATACTCCAGATTTCCAATAAATATGTACATTTTCCATCCTCCATCGAAGCTCAAGATAGCGAGGCAGCTGTTAGGAGTTCTGTACACAGGTTGAACAACACTTGAGCCAAAAAAACAAACCTCCATTGCTGCTGCTCTGCAAATCTCTATGCTACCCTTTAAAAAAAAAGCAGTTAAAAAAAACAAGGGCACAATTTCTACTACTTTTTGCTACTTGAAACCCTATTCGCCGACCCTTTCCCTCTGAACATGAGATCCATGGACCGCCCCACGCTCAAGGGTTTCCAAGCGCGGTGGATGAACTTCCATGAAGAAGCTAGCTGGGGTTCTTTATTGGTTGTCTTACTCTTTGAGGGCCCCTCGGAAGGTGCCACGCTTCGGGCGGATTTTGTTAGCTTTGGATTGAAGTGGGGCCCGTCGAAGGACTGTTCCGTTGAACCGAATGATAGGGGCCCGGCGTCTGACGCGTCGAGGTGGACGCCGACGGCTCCGTCTTGGTGAGGTGGAGGGAACTTCTCACTTTTGCTCTTTGCGTTTGCCTGTGTCACGAGCCTCATCCGCTGAAAAACAAGGGCCACAAGAATTGAACCTTAGTGGGGGAGCTCAGAACACGGGGTTGGTTGCCAAGGGTAAGATGAGGATTTTGTTAGTACATTTTCCTTTTCAAAGGGTAAAGCAGGCTTGGTCTACGGGCCCTTATTTCAGAGGTAATCATATGAAAACTTGACAGGCATGGGGCAAGGGATGGATAATCACCAAACTAGCCATAACAAACATAGCCCGTCAACCCTATTATTTCTACACAACGGATTCATTATTTTTATTTTTATTTTATTTTGCTTCCACCAAAAATTGACCCTAGCGCCGGGGGGGGGGGGGAGCTTGGAATATGGGGTTGGTTGCCAACCTGGGTATCACCTCTTTGGTACTATTGATGGATACACGGATCCCAAAATGGAAATTTCATCGTAAACCCGAACATTTATGCAAATAAACAGGCATTAAAATATCAAGAAAATGAAGAGCAAATAAATAGGTAGTTGAGTGACATACATCCAAATTTGTCTGTAGCTCCGCGTTTGCCTCTGGTGCTGGAATTGCACGGCCTGCCCGGTCTCGCGTTCTAACTCTCCTTGCAGTATCAGTAGCATTTGATTTTCCACTTACGCCCCTTTGTCTACATAAGCATTCCAATAGACATTAAGCTTTTAAGAAAACAAGATAAAGCACAATGTAAAGCAAAATATCATATCATATCATATCATATAGACATGAAGTAAACCTTCTTGCTGCATCACTGCGTAGCTTTACATCCATTTCCTTGCTTGGAGGGTACTTTGGTAAACAAGACGGCTCACAAGCATAAGGCTCGGTGGAGAAGAACTGTACATGGGCACGGGACAAAATACACACACCATTATGAGCATGAAACGAAATCAGAATAAATTGAATAATGCGGATGGATAATAAGCATCATTGAAGAGGATAACTCACTTCACTATTCAAGGCATCAGTAGCAGTGCCTCGTCCTTGAGGGTCAGTTGAAAGAAGTGCATCAATCAGTGGGAGGGACGAAGATGGGAAATCTTTGAAGGTTTCTAATAGACACCGCTTGTATGGCTGCTGTGGCTTGAAAAGTGTGGCATTCGGCAGCTTATACTTTTTCCAGTATTCTTCGGATGGGGAACCACATAACTTGAAAATCTTGTGGAGCTGCTCTACCTGGTTACAGATGCACGTCAGAAATAAGATAACATAAGCTATGAATTATCGAATTAAGTCATTTTTGTGCCGTATAAATCTAGGTTCTTGTTGGTATTCCCACTAAACTTTTAAGTTTATCAAATATGACACTTAAATTTGATAAATTGTCAAAAATGTCTTGGAAACAAGCTATGACCTGCTAAATAAAGCAAAAGTATGTCAAATATGACACTTGAGTCAGGAACTTTTGTCAGTTTTGCCAATGAACTTTTAGGTTATGATTTGTTATAGCACGTCATAACCCAACAACAATAATAATACTACAAACTCCTAGGGAAAGCAGACACGAGTACAGTCTGGGGAACCCAGATGTAGGCAGCATTCCTCATGAACTAAAAAGTTCATGAAGAGGTGTCATAACTCATAACCCCATTTTTGACAATTTTTCAAACTTGTATTTAACAGCTTGAACATTTGGTGATGATACTTACCAAAACCTAAACTTATATGGCACAGAAACAATTTAACTCAAGTATTATCAACAGCTTTACAAATATGTAGAGTACAAAAATGAAGAACCTCAGTTCGTCCTGGCATAATTGGCTTCCCAGCAAGTAGCTCAGCCAGAATGCATCCGGCACTCCAGATGTCAACGCCAACACCGTAAGATGTAGCCCCGAGAAGCAGTTCTGGTGGGCGATACCATAGTGTGACAACACGGCTAGTCATTGGTTGCTTTTGATTGGGATCGTAGAATGTCGCTAATCCAAAATCGGCTATTTTAAGGATGCCTTGGTTGTCGATTAACAGATTGGAACCCTTGATGTCACGGTGCAGGACGCCGTTGTTGTGGCAATGCTCGAGTCCAGATAAGAGTTGTTTCATGAAACACTTGACCTGAAAAGCATTCAGAATCAGTCACTCTGTCTGAAACATGAACTATATGAAGCTCATAGTGCAGAACAAACTTGGGGCATGAACAATAACTTAACAACAATTACCCATGACTTGTTGCAAAAGAACATTTCTGAATCTAACTTATCAAGAACTATATGAAGCCATTGTATAGAGGTTACATGCAGCTTCATGGTTTCCTGAAGATGCAGAAGAAACCCCCACAGAAATCACAAGTATTCTGCAACATGGGGGGAATCCAAATATTTATCATGTTACCAGGCTTCCGAAAATTGCCTATTTTGTTTCGAGTAAATTGTGGCCAAGTGATTTTCATCCAACCATTTACTTTTTTCGGTTGTGACGTGCCAGTCTGTCCCAATAGAAAAGCAATTTGTTCTTTTGTTTTCAACTTCAACATGCTTTGACCACTTGAAATATGCATAATCCAGGGAAAATGACTTGATAAATGATTTGAAATATCTTAAACGCAGCTGCTGAAAAGGACGATTTTCAGACAGTTTATTGCGCTACTGTGGACTAAAGCAAAATGACAGCTTTTGGGGTTAATGGTGGCTCAGTCAAAGCAAAATTTCTCTTCGTACCACTTATGCTTCATTTCTATAGACTAATAGCTTCTCATGAAACCAGTCTATTCAGGTATAACATTGCTAAGTCTAACCTTCTCACGCTCCACATTGATAGGCAACAGAAGAGTAGATTTGGACTATAATATAATTACACTTTCACATTTTGCATTCCACGATACATGATTCAATGTTGTTTCATCTCCTATCTACAATGCATTCCATGATACATGATTCAAAAGAAACCCGGGATTTGGAGGGTCTAGCCCTAGAACCATGGATGACTAGTCTTTAGGTCATAACCGTTATACTATTGTCTCGATAGCCATCAATCGACCCGGTTATATGACCAAGGTACTAAATTATCTCAG
The DNA here is from genome assembly GCA_029582165.1 of Portulaca oleracea. Classification (NCBI taxonomy): domain Eukaryota; kingdom Viridiplantae; phylum Streptophyta; class Magnoliopsida; order Caryophyllales; family Portulacaceae; genus Portulaca; species Portulaca oleracea. The sequence goes on along the minus strand of CM055868.1, from coordinate 64,446,867 downwards.
TTCTCATTCTTACCCCTGAAAAAACATGCATCGCAGGTGTATCAGAGAAAAGACAGAGGGGAAACTCCACACGACATTATTACAGGTACAATCAGAACATTGTCCAAGGCCATTTAGGTGCCTAGGTGGTGGCATTGCAAAATGAGGAATCACAATAAATTATAACTCTAACCCATGTGCCACTCCACCCTAGAGCAAGAGTATCCACTCTAACCCATCAGCTACTTGGTAGTATAGTATCCTTTTCTGGATAGGCAGGGGACCAAACCAACCACACAAATACAGCCCCAAGAGAAGACAAAGAGGAGCCTTTCTGTTTTACATCCATGCAATTCATAGCTAAATACAAAATTTCAGCACAGAGGACCCCCATTGCCTAAGATTCTCCATTATATAATAATATCAAGACAAACACAAAATATAACAAAAATCCAAAGAGACAGACACAATTCAATCAAAATGTAGTCTAATCAAAATCAATCACCTAACAACCTAGCTAAAATCCACCTTCAACAACCAAAACTAAGCACAATGACCAAAACCAAAAAAAACAAAATCAGGGTCAGACGTAGCAAGTCTTACCCTTAAATTTTGCAATTTAGAGAGACGGGTTCCAATTGACCCGAGATTTAGAACCCATTTGCTACCTAATACTCTACGAAAAAGAAGCGGGGGAGGTTTAACGAGACATTGTACTTTGATCCACCCAAATGCTAAATAAACCGACATCGATTAGATTGAATTACACCACAAAAACATCAAGAAAATGAGGATAAGAGAAAGGGGAAACAACCTGTGATTCAGTGAATTTGGTGCCCTGTGACAGGGAAGCAGAAAGGCCCGCAAGATCATGCTCCATGTAATCAAAAACTAAGTAAACACTTGATGACATCCTGGAAGTAACCAATCCTTGAAGCTTAATAACATTGGGATGATCAAGCCTGTGTAAGATGATGATCTCCCTTGCCATAAACTTGACACTTTCAGGCTCTAAATTGTCAAACCTAACCTTCTTCAATGCCACAATCTTCCCTGTCACTAAATCCCTTGCTTTGTACACATTGCTGTATGTCCCCTGCCCAATCTGAGCAAAAACAAACCAACCCACAAAAGGGTGTTAAAAAATCACATCAAAATATTAGGGTTCATGTCAAATTGAATCATTACACCTACACCCAGCAGAAATTGACCCGACTTGAAAATCAAGTGAACCCGCCAGAAAGTGTAGTGTTTTGAGCACTATTTTCAAACCCGAAACCGACCCATCTGCCCGAATTGAAAGGTCTATAAACACAAATTAAACACCAAAAAAAACAAAATTAAAGATGAGATAGGAATTGGAACTTGGAAGGTCTACCCCTACACATGGCAGAAATTGACCCGACCCGAAAATTCACACGAACCCGCGTGAGTGTTTAGGGTTTTAGACACGATTTTCAAACCCAAAACACGACCCGCCTGCCCGAATCGACAGGTCTATACTCTATAATCACAAATTACACCCAAAAAAAAATTAAAAAAAGGAAAAATGAGATGGGAGTTTGAACTGAACCTTGTCGAGCTTCTCAAAGGTGCTGGCCCGGCGAGGCGAGAAATCATCGATGACGTCACCAAGAGCTCCGGCGAGCCAGGTGGGCCACCCCTTCTGGGTGGTGGGCCCATAGGGATCGAACATGTGTCGCCGGAGCTCGTCGGCCGAGGAGAAGTTGGAGGAGGTCCGGTGGAGCTTCTTCCCTCCCTTGTCCTTCTCGCCGGAGTCCCTCCCGAGGGTCAGGGAAGCTGCCCGGCGCCGGCGAGGGTGGTCCGGCGCCGGAGGCGGCGTCAGGGCGAAGTTTCCGTCGCCAGAGGCCCGTTTTCCGATGACACAGCCCATCTCAGAGAAGGGCCGGAGAGAGGCGGCGCCGGCGAAGCATCGGGGATATCGCCGGTGGGTTTTTCCGGTGAGAAATGGGTTTTTGAGCACAGAGAGAGAGAGATTGAGAGAAAAAGAGAGAATGAGAGATTGAGAAAGATTGAAGAAGGAAGATAGGAGTGAGTGGAAGTAGAAAGAGAGAGTGTGAAAAGGTGGTTCAGAGAAAAAGAGAGAGAGGAAAGCCCGGGAAGATAATAAAGGTGAGGGGTTTTTTTTCAGGGTTGGCTACAGAGAGAAAATCGGTCCATGCTTGGGAAAAGGGGGGGGTTGAAAAATTTAATTCCCTTTTTGTTTGCATCTGCAAATTTTTATATGTGACAATAATAAGACGATTCCCTTTTTCTTCTTTTATTAAAAAGTTTTGGCCTCAAATATCCTTAATTTTGGGTAATAAATAATAATTTAAAGTGACATTTTGTCAATCACTAATCTAAGTTTATTCTAGACCTATTTTTTATGGCTAACATTTTAGATTATTTGTTAAAATAGGTGAAAAAATTTAGTTATGCAAAATAATTCAAAATTTTGGATTATTAATGGGCAAAAAATTGTTTAGGTTGTTCTCAATTAGGGCTCCAAAACTATATTTTCCAAGTTCTAAAAGCTATCATTAGCTGTGATTACTATAGACTAAGAAATTGGTAACTAAATGACAAGTATCAACCACATCCAACTCCATACTTTCCACCAATGTTCAATTTTTTATGGAAACAAAATATTTTTCATACATACAAATTATGAGTTAATAAGTCATATTTGTCATGAACAGTTTCATACTTATCCCTTCATGGACATTGCCATTCAAATATAGACCTAACAGATAGACCACATTTACTGGTCTAAACAAAAGTACTAATATGTTAGGTTTACTAACCTCATCATTCATTAATGTTAAAACTTACACATGTACAATTAACTAAGCTTTTTTTTCCAATGAATTTCACCATAAGCACTTGTTACCTTTTAATAAAGGTCAAATAGCATAAGATGAAAAACGCTCACTTTTGGCATAAACTCGCAAACAATTTGTAACAGAAACAATGATATATGATTATCATACAAGATTTTGAACTAGGAAACACTGCCTACAACTACAAGTGACTTTTTAAAATTCATTTTAAGAAATATATTCAATTTCAACTCCATGTCTATTTTATGGTAGACTAAAAAAAACTTCTATTAATTATTTTATGGTAGACTAAAAAAAACTTCTATTAATAAAGTATAATAGTATTCTTCACAACATTTACAGCAAAAAAAAAATGTTCACCAAATATTTACACTGAATTTTTAAAAACTATCAAAAGAAATAAGTTAGTTGTTTCCTTGCCCATAAACCAAAAGCATTTCCAAATTGACAATTATGAGTTTCCATAACTACTTTTTATCTACTCCAAACTCACTGATTTCTAAAATAACTAAACTTTTTAACACTATAAAACGGTACAGTATCATAATAACCATAGTTGTTTGGATATCATTTTCGTGGAATGAGTCAAACATTATAGTTTTGATCAACTCTCTTGACACTTACAACAATTCTTAAACCCTAATTAACCAAACTCTTACCTTGGCCATAATTTTAAAATAATGTTTATTTAATTAATTTACTATTATGATTGATTACTAATTGGTGTTAAATAGCATTGTTAGATATCCTCACTATGCTAAATCCAAATTGGACTTATTTTCAATTTTTCAACATTTGAAATGATTTGACTTCTTTTGAAGTCAAACGACCGCGACTTTAATCATGTTAACTCTCAAGTTAAACAAGATCCAATCATTGCAAAGCTTAGCAAGTCAAAGTATCTTACCAATGCCCACCATAAACCACATTTTTCTAACCAGTAGATTACCAAATATCTCACCTGAAACTAGAGACTCTAATCATAAACGTCAAATCACATAAATCTTCTGACGAAAATATGCATCTAATTTTATGAAACTACACTCTCCATAATTTTCAAATAACATTTTCTTTTCAAAATTTTATTCCAACATGTCTATACCAGATGACAAACTTATGGTTGATCAAAATCGATTTTTTGATCATTTATGTATTAAGTGTGCTCATCAATGTTGATCAATTTTAAACCGTATTGATTAATGTCGAACAGTGGTATAGGAGTTACCGAGTTAGGTGTCTATCATCTACAATAGAGTTTTAATCATGACGACCACAATTTTCTTGATGAATATTGTGATGTTCCTGAAGACTTTTTGTGAGCCTACTTCAAAGATAGGCCTCCATTGAGTTCATATGACCCTCTCTCCCACTTGTAGTTTTAGGCCCAATGATTAATTATAAATTTACAACACTCACCCAAATTTTTTTAAAAAATGAAACTTATAAAAGAAATCACAACTAAAAAGGATGGAAAAAAGCAGGTTAAAAGTGGGGTGGAAGCAAGAATCAAGAAATGAAAAGGACAAAACAACAGAAGTAGGGTTTGAAAGAAGATAGATAGATAGGCACACACCTTTTATCAGAGTTGTTGAAACACAGCATTTACTACTACCACAGCCATGGCCATGGGGTGTAGCAGTAGGCAGTAGGCATGGTCCACACTTCACAATCAACACACAGGTTTTGTCAGGGAGGGATTTAAAAAAGAAAGGAGCCTATCAGAATGAGAGGAGCATATATTGCCAATGCCTCAGTTGGTCACTCTCATTAAAACATCATCACACATCTACCACCATCACCACAGTTCACAACACAAACAAGGCCACAAGCTATAACACACACTGTGACTTGCATTTATTCCACTTATGCCATGCCATCAACCATCCTATGTAGCGGCAAAAGTTCGTTCGACCTTGAATAAAATCGGGTTTGATCATCAATTTTTGGTCCGAATTTTAAACTCGGACAATCCGATTATTGTCCAATTCTGAAATCGGGACGGTTCAGGTCCGGGGCAATAAATTTGGGGGTCAAATTCAAGTTCGGACAAATTCAAACAATGTCCAAACCCTAAAGTTTGGACAAAGTATTGATATTGTGTGTAAATTTAGTGTAAATTCGGGGTTGGGCACACTGAAACAAACACGGGTTCGGACAAATTTGGACAATTCCTGTCCGAGTTAGGAACATCACAAAGTGTCTAAATTTGAAATTCAAGCAGTGTTCAAGTTTGGGGATTTTGTCCCAATGTTCGAATTGACCCTAAAACCGAATTTTTGACACCGCTAGTCCTAAGCAGTTTTCCCAATAGGTTTTTTTAAGTTTCTTTTTTGGGCTTCTAAAAGGTCTCCTTTTAGATCTTCCGGAATCAGCCGCTTCATGCACTTTGATGCATGAGGAAAAGGTTGCTTACATCTAGATCCTCTCGGACCTCGCATTAGCAAGACTATTCTGGAATTCGTTGTTTGTTTTATGCCATCAACCACCATCATCAATGCATACCATGATACATTATGAAAATTCCAACCAAAGTTGCAGTAGGTTTTTTCCCCCCAGGGTTAGATTTACAAAAATGTGAGCTGCTTTTCCTTGATTTAGCTTTAGGGTTGTAAGAATTTAATATATTCACTGTGGAAGTGTCTGTTCAGTGGTAATTAGTATCTTTATGGACTATTCCTGGAATCTGATGCAACAGAGGACAAGAAACCAGGATGTGGACATAAATAAATACCTTCATTTGGTGATTGGTGTCGGCCATTTGCAAGGGTAACTACTCATCCATTCCTGGGATAAAACTGAAGCACCTTTCGATGAATTTGTCAAGCCAATTACTCACCCTGAAAAGAGATGAAAATATGGAGCCAAGTAAGCATTTTCCAAAACAAATGTAAAAAAATTTGCACCGTCGAGGACTAGATTACAGAAATTTAAGGGTCTATTCTTTTCAGGGATACGGGAGAGTTGCGTAAAGTAAAGATTGTTAATTCACGTAAAAGTTGAAAAGATTATTGTTGAAATTATGGGGAAATGGGTAAACTTGGGTTGGGTTAGGTAAACCGAGACATTATTAACCCCTGAAAAGAACAGACCTAGTTATAGGGTTTTCCTTAACCCAGGATAATTTGCAACTACTTGTAATGAACTGTGGTGATGGGGCAATTCCCCATGTTCAGGGTTGTATTTACCATCCATCCAGAAAAGGTTCACAAATTACCTGCAAGACTAGTATAAAAAGGGGAAGGGAACCCAGAAGTTCAAATTGAACTACAGGAATGGACAATTATCATGGCCAAGATGAAACGATAGCAATCAAACTACGACGTCAGAATCCTGTAGAATATATTTATCATTTCCAGATTCAGAGATGCATTCAAGATATGAAGCACTCCAGCAGGACAACTTGAACAAAGCTAACTATCGAAACTATTTGACATATAATCAAATTCATTCGTAGCCATTAGAAAAGATTAACAAGGAACATGATAGTGTGTAAATGTACAGAACTTAGTACTTACTCATGGACGTTAATGCTGCTTCGAGTTTGGAGCTAATTAGGGCATATATATGCTTCAGCAGATCTCCGCAATGGATAACTATTCAGTCACTACTGTGGCATCCTTGGTGAGAGAAACCTTGATGTACTACAAAAGTTCATGTCTATATAGTCCTCATGACTTTTGTCCGCCCTTTCTACATGCCAACTGCACACATAGCAACCTCCTGAGCTATACTGCAAGCATATAATCAAATTCATTCCTGCATCTTTTCCTAAAGACTCTTGACAATCCAATCTCAAGCTAGATAGCCATCCTGAACTTATTTGCCTGAATCCCCTTAGCAAATTTGATTCAGACATCTTTCCACTCCCTACTTCTCTTGGCTTCTCTCAACAAATCATCCAGACAGGTATAAGTATAAGCAACCAAACATACAATGTTTCCGGACAAAGGCGAGCACAGTTAGGGTAGTAAACATATCTGGCACTTGTACCGCAGTGTGCAAAACTTCAAGCTGGAGAAACAAAGGCATTTAATCATCAAATGTCAAATGTGAGACAACCAATGAATCCAATCAGATATAGAACATGTATTGCAAATAGTAGTTAATTGAATGCAGCCAGACCATATCAATGGAAACACACGAAAGTAGAGAAGGGTATACTGCGCCGATTGTCAATGTTCCATCTTATTCCATTATATTTCGTCCCTAGGACTCTTTTGCCTCCATAATCCTCACCAGATTAGCCTAAATTCAGAACTCCATAACACATGCTCTGCACGCGCACATGGGGAGGGGGGGGAGGACAGAGAGAGAGAGAGAGAGAGAGAGAGAGAGAGAGAGACGGAAGATAAGGAACTTTCGCATTCATTACTTAAGCATGTTGTTGAACAATTTAGCACTGGAAACCCTACATACAAAAGGGAGTCCGGACACTAATTACAACAAATATAACACAGGGAAAATCAGCCTGAAGTTGGCAAGAGATGGAGTAGATATATAAAGCTCAACTAATAAAGTCATCCTACAACAGGCCTAGCTCGAACAAAGCTTCTCAAGAGCAAGATTCTCATCACCCCCCACACCTTCCAAGGTACTCCTCACCAATGCTTCAGGAAAGCCCATTTCCACTAACCTCTGCACCTGCATGACATTGCACACTCCCCCATCATTTTAGAAATGGGCAAAACATATTATGCAACAATTAAAATAAAAAACAAATGAATGAACATTAAGCTAATAAGGCCTCCTGAGGTTCCTTCAGGAGGTTGTCCACGAACCTTTTCCTCAATCCCATGAGAAGATGTCTTGGCAAAAGATTCAGTCCAGTATCGTGCAGTACCCAAAAATGTCTGATAATCTCGAAGGTACTGCAACAAAAAAAGAAATGTAAACTCTCTTGAGATACTAGTCTAAGGATAACTGACAACAGTTCTTGTTCCCCCAGCCTCCCCCCCCCCCCCCCAACACACACACACACAACAAAACAAGAAGACGGGAAGACACCTATGTATGTGCACACAAACACATACACAAGCATGCTCAAAAAGAATGACAGAAAAAAATCCGTAACTAGAAAAGAGTAGGGAGAGATCGGGGAAAAGTGATGGTAACTTCAAATAGCGAAACACAAAATGTCAGCCAAAAACCTGTTGAGCAACAACAGCATCCTGAGGATCATCAGGTTCTGGGGCAGAAAGTAATGCTTGTATGGAGACAAGTGCTGTCTTCAAAGTAAGTGCAGGACTCCATTGGTCTTTCAAGATATCCAAGCAGATCGCCCCACTCTGGCTGCTTATGTTAGGATGCCTTCATTATGACACATACGAACATGTTAAATCACTCACTTTACATGTAACAGATTCCATTCACCATAGAAACAATTTGATCATACAAAGGGATACTTCAATTCCGCTGCAAGTTCCCAAATATCAAAATTGGCAGCAAAAACTTCTACAACAAAAATAACTCCTGTTGTAAGTCACACATTCATGGGTGTGAGGAGATCCAAATGTAGGCAACTTGACGGTTCTTACCTCAACCAGTATCATTGCTCAACAGCAAAAACTTATAGAGCAAAGCAAACATTAACAAAATTCTCATAAGTGACGCGACAAAGAGGTAACAGTACATTTGGCTCCAACCACCCTAGTTATACAAAGATATTGTATACTCAATCATCAATCTCCAAGTCCATGCAATTACAACAATATTTATGTAGACTCAACAAAAGTCAAAAACAAATACACCTTTTCACAATACTCATAAAAAGGCACCTAAGATAGAAAAGGTCATAAAAGATGAAAAAGAGAAAGCATTGCAGAGTTATGATGTCGCCATACCAAACTTTTGTGATAAATCTCATCTTTGGAGGCTCAAATGGGTACCCATCTGCAAGACCCAAAAAAACATTGACAAATCAATCAATTTGTCCCAAACCTTCTCATACAAGTTCAAGAACAATTACACATATTAACAGTGACAGGTATAAAAAACAAAAAAATATTTCACATTCAATAAGAGATAAGCAGTAAAGCATAACAGAAACAAAGAGAACTGACCAACTAAATACAAATACAACACTTGACGAAGCTCATTAAATATGATTATCTACCAACTTTCAGTAGGCAACCAACGCAATAATCTTTTGAATCCATTCAAACAAAACTTGACAATAAATTGAGCTCAATGACTGAAATTTTTCACAACATTTAGAATTAGTCACCTAAGTTTCAATATTGATATTCATCCTAAGGCGTGAAATTCTCAGTTATAACACAAATTCTAAGGGAGGATAGTGAAACTATCTCACATAAGAGCACATAATGGTAGGATGGAATACTTGAGGAATTAATCATTAGAGGTTGGGCCACAGACAACTCACTTTAGGGGGGCAGAGTTACTAATAATTCACTAAAAGGCCACCCCAAATGAGTAATTAGCTATCCTCAAAAACAAATTTAGTAACCTCTAAACATGTCCGTCTCTCATAAGATCATCCTCTTAACGACTGGTATAATTGTATATGCATCACAATTCGCATTGGCAACCTGACAATACATAGAGAACCCAAGAGTACAAACAGCATCTCCTTGATAATAATCCCCCAATTCAACACCACTAATTCTCAGCGTATCTCGCCATACCTACTAAATTCCCGCACTAAAACAACAAACACGATTTCCCTCATCGTATCGCAACGACACTAAACAGAGAAGCACGAATCAGATTCAGAAAAATGTTAGTGGTAACTGAGAAAACCCAAGCATGTCCATCTCTGGTAAGATCATCCTCTCAACGTCTGGTATACCTGAATAAGCATCAGATTGGCAACCTGATAACATATAGAGAACCAATACTACAAAACGCATCTCCTCGAGTTGACAACAATTCCACAACTCAACATCGCTAATAATTCTCAGCATATCTCGCCATACCTACCAAATTCCCGCACTAAAACAACAAACACGAACCTCCCTCACCTCACCCTAACAGCGAAAGCAACAACACAAAACATAAAATCAAGAATCAAATTCAGAGAAAACATGTCAATAGTAACTGAGAACAATTCCACAATTCAACACCGCTAATTCTCAACATATCTCGCCATACCTACCAAATTCCCGCACTAAAACAACAAACAAACACGAACCTCCCTCCCCGTATCGCAACAACGAAAGCAACAACACTAAACACAAAATCAAGAATCAAATTCAGAAAATAGATGTCAATGATAACTGAGAACAATTCTACAATTCAACACCTCGAATTCTCAGCATATCTCGCCATATCGCAACAACACTAAACACGAAATCAATAATCAAATTCAGAAAAAAGACATCAATGCTAACTTATAACACCATACCAGGCAAAACGATGTCGATCAAGAAAGTGCCGCCTTCATAGGGCGAATCCACCGGACCAGGAATAGTTCCGACGAGATGAGCGAGACTATCAGCTTTAGGTTTAACACTAACACCGGACAATTTGACATCCTTGTTGCATTCCTGAAGCTCCTTCTGCACTCGAGCAAAATCCACCATAATAGTAGCTGTTGTTGTTGTCGTGATTTCTTCAGTCGATTGCAGAAGTTCTTCGGAGTTCGATTCTAGGGTTTACGGTAAGAATTAAAGAGCGTAAATGAGGGAAGATGGAACCCTAGAACTACGGTACGTAGTGTAGTGTGATACTTTACTCTGTGATTGAGAGTAGAGAGAGAAAGCGGGGGAAGATTTTGAAGGCGGGGGAAGATTGTTGGGTGGGTAGTGGGAAATTGGGAATTGACGAATTGAAATTGAAATTGTAAAAAACTGAAACTTGGAATGAGAAAAAGGTTTATATCGTGGGTCCCACCTGAAATGCTTTCGGAACATCTTGGCCATTGATTTAAAAGTGTTACGAGAATCACCGAACCTTCTCTTTTCCTTCATTTTCAGGAGGAAAGCCGTGCACCGTTCTTTAAATTTTGGAAATGTCGAATTTTAAAGAAGATTGCAATATATCCATGTTTTTAGGATTTTGGATCATTGCATACCTATTTTTATATTGGATATTAATGTACTCCCCCCGTTCTATATTAATTGACATATTTGAAAATTTTTCATATATCAAATATTAAACTAAAAAAACTAACCATATGATTAAATAACACTATTTTCCAAGGTGTTTTTCGGATATCAAGGTATAAATAGTGAAAGAATATGAGTAATAATTGCTTTTATTAATTGAAAAAGTAAGAAGTTAACATAGTTATTAAAGTTAAAATAATCAAATTAAGTATTGGGAAATGGAAAGTGACAATGTAAAACCTCGAAAAATCCAAAGATGTTGACCGTGACGTCGTTAGTATATTATGTTTGACTTCGTGTTTTATTATTATTCGTTTGTGTTTATTTATGCTAACGCTTGAGCTCTTAGGACCGTTGAGGGACTAACAAGGGTAGAACAATAATTTCCGCTGGTTAATTTTATTATGTGATTAATTACGTGAATATTATTTGCTATGTGATTATATGATTATTAGTATTAATATTATTATTACTATTATTAGAATTATTGGGCTTTTAGAAAAAAAAAATCAGGTTTTAATTGTTTTATATGGGTTGGGTTAGGATTACATTGGATTAGTGGGCCTAATTGGAGTATTAGTATAAAAACCCCCCCTAAACCCATATCAAACCCTAATCCCTCTCCCAAACCCTAACCCTACAACCTCTCCCCTCTCCCTTCCTCTCTCGCCCAGCAGCCGACGCCACCACCGACCACCGGCAGCCACCGCAGCGCCGCCACCCCCGCCGCAAAACCACCACCGCAAAACCTCTCCCTCTCTTCCTTTCTCTTTCTCTTTCCTCTCTTTCACCCTCTCGATCTCCCTGCTTCACCCAGCCGCCACCACCGGACGATCACCACCGTCACCACCGCCGCTGGACCACCACCTCCCCAGGCGAACCACCGCGACCATCGACGCTCTCTTTCTCCCTCTCTCAATCGCACTCCTCCTCCCTCTTTCTCTCTCGATCTTGGTCACTGAAGACCACCCCGCCGCGCCGCAACAGCCACCAGCGACGTCCTCGCCGGCGAGCATCGCACCACCGTCTTGACGTCACCGGAGTCGCCCAGTCGAAGGAACCGCTCGAGTTTCGCTGGTGATTTGCTGCTCGGAAAATCGACGTCGACCACTCCCCTCCGACGAGCCACCATCTTCGCCTGCCACCTGCGACCGCCAACGCACGCCCTCCGACCAACGCTCGCCGCCACCGTCGCCGGAAACAGCCCCTCTGCCCAACCTACGTAAACCCTAACCCTAACCCTAGCCCTAATATGTTTATCTCTTCTTTTTCTTTTTCCTTTTCTTTTCTTGTTTTAATGTTAAAATCTGATTTTGTTATTTGTAATATTAATGTTATAATTTCTGTAATTTTTGTAATTAGGGGAAATTAATTGTAATTGTATTTCTTGTTGTAATTATGTGTAAATTCTTAATTGTTATGTGTAATTTTATGTTATAAATTGTAATTAGATTAGGTTGTAATAGTTGGTTATTAGGTTTAAAAGTGGTTCTTTAATATTTTTTATATTCTTTTTATGAACCTTTTTAGACCACAATATTATTGTATGTACGAATTTGGAAATTTATTACCTAGGTTAATTCTTGAATGTCTAGTTATTAAATCGTTATGTTCTTTATTGTTCCTTAAAAATAAATCTTGTTAAGTTTGTTAAATAAATTAGGTTGGTTTCTTGTTAATAAAACCTTAAATTCTTGATTAGTAGTTATATGTTTATTGTACTTTTTTTATATATTCCTTGTGTTCTTTAAAGGTTACTCATGCTTAAAGTTGTTAGATAAATTAGGTTGACTTAATAAAAGTACAATTCTTGTTTAGTAATTCTTGAATCTTGATGGAGTCTAGTAAAAAGGAATTAGTTGTGGGAATTCTTGATTGGTAGTTTTAATGTTTCTAAGTTCTTTATGTTTCTTTTACATGTAACCTAAATCTTTCTTGATTCTTGTTTAAAGAAACCGCATGTTTAACCACCTTTGTTTTACTTTGTGAAATTCTTGTTGTAATGTTATAATCTTATAACTAATTCATGTTTTAAAATCTTTAAAGCCTTGTTTACGTGTTTTATGTTCAAAGGAATTTTATTTCATTGTACGACTTAAGTTTTAATTAAAGTTTTATTAAGGTGTTATAATTCTTGTTGTAATGTTATAATCTTATAACTAATTCATGTTTTAAAATCTTTAAAGCCTTGTTTACGTGTTTTATGTTCAAAGGAATTTTATTTCATTGTACGACTTAAGTTTTAATTAAAGTTTTATTAAGGTGTTCTTGTTTTATTAAGTTTACTTCTACAAGTTTGATTGTTGAACCTAAGTTAGAGTTGGACTTTATATCTTAGACCCTAAGTATCGTTTTAAGCCCAAGACCTTTTGGTAAAGGTTAGAACCGAAATAACAAATTTGTTAATAACCGTTACCGGGACAGTTTCGTTAGCGTCTAAAGATCGGGTTGCCACGGTTAGTGTAGTTGTCTTTTGATCAAAACCTTTGGACTGGAGGTTCCTTTAGATGTTAGGAAACATAGGAATTTTACGGATCGAACGTTTGATTTGTATAGCCCGAGTTATAACCGTTTTACCAGAACCTGTCAGAACTGGACCAATGGGAAAGACGGTGTTTTTAGGGTCCTTCGGGACTGATTTGGGCTTAGCAATCAACATAGAAGTTTTAGTAGACATCCCGAGGTTTCCGAAAAGTCCAAAACCAGACCTGTAGGATGTCGGGAAGTCGAGTTGTGACCCGTTTTATGTGAACGTTATAATCTGTCCTTTGCTTGCTTCTATTTATAAGAATTGTTGAGTGAAAATAGTATGTGATCTTGTTATGTGTTTTCTTGGAGGTGTTAAGTGTAATTTCATAAATGATAGGAACCTAAGTGTTCCTAGGAGATGGGTTAGGTAGTAATAGTTAATACTAACTTCGTTAGAACGCGTTTTGATTAGATAATTATTTTTATTCTAGGCCCGAGTTAGTGCGAGACGTTAGTGAGCTCAAGTGTGTCCTTCTTTTGCTGTGCTGTGAAGTATATCAGGTAATGTCTATGCTCTAATCCCCGTCGGGATGCTCTTTAAATGTGTTTTAATGTTTTCTAATCAGTTTTGAGAAAGGGGACTTTATGTGGAAATGTGACCATCTGTTTTGGATAACTGTTTGTAATTATTGTACCTTATTTTATGAGTGGAGGAATTGAGATGGTCTTTTATAAGTGGTTTTATTATTGATTTTGATAATCTGGGTTGGGTTTGACTTGAGAGTGTGAGATCAGTTTGATTAATAAATTAATAATTCAAAGTGGAAACATTAAGCGGGTTGTTGATTTGATGCCTTTGACAGGCTAATGTTTTGCGGGTGATAACCCTGAGACCAGGATTCGATGCCTGTATGGGTTATGTGCTAGGAGATCAGTGTTTCATCCCTGATATAGGATAGATGTTATGATGCCTTTGGTGGGCGACTGTTTGATGCCTTTGAGAGGCTAATGTTTATGCGGGTGATAACCCTGAGACCAGGATTCGATGCTTGTATGGGTTATGTGCCAGGAGATCAGGGTTTCATCCCTGATATAGGATAGTTGTTTGATGCCTTTGGTAGGCGATGTTCTTTATGGGATTTGATATCCCGCCCGTAACTTAAAATATGGATTGGATGGGTTGAGGAAACAGTATGGGATTAAAGGTTTGTAAAACGTTTGTTTTGATCCCTCTCCCTAAAATGAATTGAAATGAACTTAAACTGTTTTAAACGTTAGGGGTAGACATTATTGAGATTTCCCCCTCATTTTTGAAATGTTTTGTTTTCAGGTGAAGATCTAAATGCTGGGGACGGGAATTAGAAGTGAGGACGACGAGTCTAGAAGTCCTTGTTCTTTTTATTTTGTTTTCGTTATGATGTCTTAAAGTTCTGTTTTGAGTTGTTAGTAGTTACCGTTAGCAGACAGTTGTGTTTTCCTTTCTCGCCTTGTGTTCCTTCGGGGATACGGCAGTGACGCCCAAACTAAATTTGAAGTCTTCCGCTAAGTTTTGTCTGTTAACGTTAGTTTGACTTTGACTTTCTATAATTAAATTTCCGGGGCGTTACAGACAATTATTTTGGAACAAAAAAAATTAGTTTAAATGTCAATTAATATGGAACAGAGGGAGTATAAATTTTTATATTTAGGCAATTTCATTGTAATTAGTGTGATTTGAATGACGTGATAAATTGACCTAAAGGATAATGTGGCGTGCTACATCCAAGTATCCAACTCGTGAAATGTTACTCCGGATTCAGTGTGTTTCACTTCAATTTCACCCAATTCAATGGTGGTATACTATCATACAATAATGTCATATTTTGGTTTATTATAATATAATTTTAAAATCTGGCTACCATAATTCCAAGATCTAAGGTACACGCACTATAATCTAATATACCTTTATACAATTGACAATTCTAGTTCTACATAATTACTCCCTCAGTTCTTCCTATGTATATCACATGCATTAATTATTTTACGATATTCAATATTATCTTTAACTGACAATATTTTGCAAAATATTCAACCAAAAAATTTACGATATTATACTCATACGATAGTAATCTAACATTACCGAAATGATTCTCAATAATCAATGGTTATTATCTCGTCGTTTGTTACTTATTGTTCGGTTTTAGCTGTTTGATTTCCGTAATCGGCTTGTTAGGTAGCTAATCTGTCGTATTTTGCCAGTTAACATTTCTGAATGTAAGTAGAAAAAGAACGCACACATCAAATTTCATCGACACTAATATGCACTGCTCAACACTCCTAACATTGCATATACACCATCAATTAACACCAATCATATATATGTTCAAATCGTATAATTAATTAAATTTAATCAACATTAATTAGCACCAATTCATCACGATTATAATCAATCTCCTCTCTCTATATTTATAAAATAGGATTATTTGGTTTTAAAATCCCCAACTTTGAGTCTTGTTTATCAGAATATCCCACATTTTACTTTTGATATGAATATCCCAAACTTCGGGGGTTGGTATTTATTAGCATCCCAACACTGAACTAACATCAATTAAATTCGGGTTTTTGTACAATGTATTGGTTGTTTTTGGGCTAAGACACACTTTCATTCTACAAGTCACCTCAAAAAAATTTTGTTACATCACAAAAAATCATGAGTTTAATTGATGTTAAGTTGGTATTGGGCTACTGCCAAATACAACCTATCAAAGTTTGGGATATTCATATTAAATCTGAAGTTCGGAACATTCTGATAAACAAACCCCAATAATCAAACCGACATTCTAACAACGTAACAACTAACTAGTCATGGTGTGTTACACATATTGAAGTAAAATAGAAGTGGTGTCATGTTCATGGCCATGCATGTTTATTTTGGAGAGTAGCCGGCTGTTGTTTATTTTTGGAGCATATTAATCCATTATGCATGCTTTCCACGTCTCCTTTGTGCAACACAACATCATATCCATAATTACTACATGCATGGTATAGTACATGTTTTATTTTTTCATGAAGGGTGTGATGACGATAATCTATTATGGACCCCCATTTTCTTCGGGAAATATTAATCCGGTAGACCTTATAACAGATGAGACAGGGAATGATAATGTCCAAAGAAGGGTTTATATATCCATCATAACATTTTTCAACTGATAAGAATGACTGGATGAATGCTTTAATTTCTCCAATATTCAAATATTGAAGGGAAGAGATGGGATGAGGAGCTTTTCAGTTTCATACAAAGGCATATGTTGATCGGTTGTAAGAAGTTAAGTAATTATTGGAGAATAACTTTGTAAAATTACGACAACATTAGCAGGATTTTCTGCTTTCTTCCTATCCTCTTCTCCCATGTAGAAAAACCTTAATTAGTCGACTCTATCTACTCTACTCAATAATATATTCAATTTATCATGTGTTTACATACTAGTAGCTTTATTATTCAATTCAAGAGATTTTTTCTCCATCAAGTAAGAGATATCTTGTTGGTTTTTTTATGTAGCCATGGTTTCCTCGTCTTCGTGCGAGTTTTGGCTGATCTAAAAAACCGAAGTTATGAAAAATGGTTATCATTACGCTGATTCTTTGTTTTGAATGAAAAATGAACCAACAATTAATGAAAATCTACACGGTTCTATCATGAAAACCTTCATTTCAAATAATTTTTTTTTCTTTTTAGTAAATGTAGGTTGTGATGAAGTAGGTTGAATGGCACAATGTTTGATAAGCAAAGGAAGGCATTGCGTGAAAGAGAGATGTAGCAAACTAAAGGAATAGTGAAAGCATGTGGGTAAAGTAAAGCAAGGGCTCTCCCTTTATGGAGCTTTAACCTTAGACATATGCCTTTATATCTCTCTCTTGTGGTCTAATTATGATATATATGTGCACCACATTTTAGGGTTATTCCACCTAATCATGTGAGTTTATGGGAAGGTAACCAAAACATAATTTTGTGGAAATTTCTTTTGGATATTACTTTTTAATGTTGGTAACTCAAACATTTTGGTGGACTTTTTCATATTTCACTAATATATATTGTTTTGATTAAACAGAGTTATTGTTGTGTATGGGGTTGGCAATGAGTCAATCTAGCTCGCGAGTTAATTCAGTGGAAAGCTTGATAAGCTTGGCTTGAAATAGATTCGAGTTGGCTTGTGCTCGAGCTTGTTACATTGATAAAATCGAGCCACATATTGAGTATGCTATCTTAGGGAAAGCCCAATTGATTCATCAACCTATGGGGGATGGGGGAAACGAGACATGCACGGATGTTGTTGTTCCAAGGAATCGATCCCAAGATACGTGAAATACCACAGTGCAACAGATACCAATAGAACTAAGAGTTCATTGATATTTTGATTTGATTTGTTGTGATTTAAAATGTATGTAGGTTTAATCTTAACAAACTTGTTTTTGAAAAGAGTGTTTGAACTTGAGAGTAGTAAGTATATTAGTTGGTCTAAACAATACTCTATCCATCCATTTCAAAACAAGTGTCACATAGAATTTCTCCTCCGAATTTTGATATTGGCTAAATTTAACCGATTAAAGTTTACCCGAATCCACTTTTTTTGCATGTGCTAAGGGTAAAACCCTAGTTTTCTTTGAGGGGGTAAAAACTTTAGGAGGGTGTGGAAACCAAAGGAAAAGAGAGCCGCATCAACAATAGAGAAGAAAGAGGCAAATAAACCCAAATTCGACCCGAACCCACCGAAAGTCTAAGGTTAGGGTAGAAGTGTTCAAACTTAAAACACAAGTAAACCAAAAACTAACCCGTATCACCCGATCCACCCACCGGAATTGACATATCTAGTTTTGGTGAAGGGTAAAACCCTAATTTTTTTGAGGCCCAAGGGTAAAAACTCTAGGAGGGTGTGGAAGGGCACTTTATCTTAACATTGGGGACATAACTAACCAAGGTAGGGAAACTAAAGGAAAAGAGAGCCGCATCAACAATAGAGAAGAAAGAGGCAAATGTGGGCCTTTTCTTCAGCATAAATTAACTTCCCAAATTCCAAGTGTATGCATACAAAATTACACATTGTTAGGCATACAGCTAGAAAAAGAGAGAGAAAATTTCAGTTTAATACTACTTGTATATCAAATCAAAATTCAAAGGTATGCCCTTTTGAAGATAGATAGATAAACAGATGGATGGATTGAGACTGAGAATGGCAAAACTGTAGACGGTGACACCGCAAAACACTGTTTTCCTCTCGTTTCATCTTTCTGGGTTTTCATTTTATACCCTAATCTCATCTGGGTTTTTCTTCTTTTTCCATTTAGATCATTTCATCATTCCCATTCACTGGTGCGTCTGTTTTTTTTCTTCATTTTCCCCCAATTCTTTTGTTCTGATGTTGAATATTTTCTGTGTGATTCATCTCCTGTTTCTCTGATGATTTTTGTTTGGCAATAAAACAAGTGATGATGTGTTGATGAATATGGTTTTTTTGGATACCCTTTTGGATTCAGAATCTGGTGCTGTTTCACCCTTTTTCTGGGTTGCATTCTGCAATCTTGTATCTTTTGAATAATCAAATTGAATAAAGAGAATTGAATTTGAGGTGAAAGTTAATCAATTTGGCTGGTCTTTGATGTGGGTTCTCCTTAATTACCCCCTAAAATTCAATGATCAATTGGGACTTGATGGTGCAGCTGATATGGGACTTGATAGAAAAAGGGATGATCAATTGCTACTCTATAGGCATGTATAGATTCATGATCAGTGCAGATTGTAGTGTTTTTGATTGATGTTGTTGTCATGTCAATGCATTCATCTATGATCAATGCCACATTTTGATGATTGATTGCCTAAACAATCTGTCATTTCATTGCTGTCAGAATACACATTCTCTGGAAAAAGCTTCTGAGATTGAGATGCATTTTTTTTGCTTTTGATGGTGTTGATCTTAGCCATAGTTACCAGGAACGCCTACTGGGTCGTTAGTCCCGGAACGCGGGTCGCTAAGTTTTTACACAATTTTAGTATAGTTTTGACTTTGGAATGCGGGTCGCAGGCGTATATAGTGTTCCCGAATAACTATGATCTTAGCACTTATTGAGTGGAAGTGATAAGTTTTATGTATCTAAAGTCCTTCTTGTACCCTCTTGTTTGCAAGAAATGCAATGCCATTTGACTTAGAAGGAAATCAGGAGGATAACATGGGATGAACTTGCAATGTTGTTGCATCTTGTGAGGAGATAGTTTGACATTTGTAGATGGGCTACATTTGATTGTAGTTTAATCTTCGCTTGCTTTTGCAGTTTCATTACAACTCATATGGGGTTGTAACTTGTAAATTATTTGGATCATGATGCAATTTGATTGTAGACTTGTAGTTTAATCTTCACCATGCGTGTTTGAACTTTTATCAAATCGGACTTCTCTTCTGTGTAAACTAGCTTTCAAAGTGGTTCTCGAAAGGGTTTTCTGGATGTGCAGGAATTGACCTCTACATTAATTTCAGTTCATGTGGGTAAGGCTGCTTACATTTGGATCCCCAAATGCGCTCAAACGTGGTTTTTCTGGGAGATTGTTGTTGTATTTGAACTTTTCTTTGTTTGCATCTTGGTGCTGGGGCGGGTGTTGGAGTAATTGTTATTTTTAACCTAGAAATTTGTCACTAATGTAGGATTGACTTCTACAGGATCCCATTGCATTTCCCCTAGAATGAATTGCTCCTCCTTCCATACTTGCTGGTGCAAAGAGGTGATCCAGTGCCAAATGAATGCCACTGCCAGTCTTTTGAATCACGTGATGCAAATTTGCGAAGGAGGTGTGTATGAAAAGAAGGTACCGTTGGTTGATAGATAACGGTAGCCATAGTAGTTAGTAAATGAAGAAGCAGCGGAAGCTGCGAAACTCGTAGGTATAGAGGATATGTAGAGATATTCCATTCTTTGGTTTGATAAAGGAATTGTGTTTTAGTCAGTTAGCTAAGCAAACATAGAACGCATTTAGTGTGACATTAGGGAGTAGATAGCATTAAGAGGCAATTCAAAAGTGGGCCCATCTTGGTAATTTGTAGAGCGGTGTACTCGATATTTGAGATGGGCTTGCCTCAATTAACAACTGGTAAAGTCATTGATGAAATTGGAGCTTCTTTGAGCTCGTTGGTTCAAACTCCAGGTCCGAGCACCTGCAACATGAATGGAGTTATCGGGACGAATACGAGCAACTGGGTATCCGGAAGTTTGCCATTCAATAAGTTTCCAAGTGAAGGGGACTTTGTCGCCTCACATAAAGATGCTAGTGCTAGTATGTGTGGTTTGAAGGTCAATCAGAGCATGAATATCCATAACCATAACCATAACCATAACCCCCTTGTGAGGGTTGTTGGTTTTGAGCCGACAACGTTTGCATCAACTCAGAACGGTTTTGAAACCAATGAAACCGACTCTGTTCACCGACCAACTGCCAGGAAGAGGTTGCTGTCACCTTTGAATTCCATCGTCGTGGACAAGTTTAACGGCGATCCCTTGAACATCGGTAGTGGTACTAGAAATTCAGAAACTGGCGGTGTTTCACTGTTACATGAACATAAGAAAGCTCATATTTGGTGTCCTTCGAGCCCTCCTGCATGGACCGGTTCACCCGAAGATAACTTCAAGACCGAGTCAAGTTTCTTCACCGATGGTCCCTTGCTCGGGAACCAGGATGCATCATCACTCATGGTATCTTCAGAAAAAGCAGTGTCATCCCCTTTATCACTATCCCCGCTTGGGCGAAGGGTTTGTGAGCGAAAGCGAGCTGTGCATATGATCAGGGATTGTGAGGAGGAGGAGTCTGAGGCTAAGTATATACCTTTCAACGATGTTGAGCGTTCGCTTTTCTCGCGTATCTTTCCTTCCAAAAGTAATGAGGCTAATAGTACCGAGGAGCAGGAAATTATTCATGATAGAGAGGACATATTTGCTCATCATAAGAAGTCTTCTGCTATTGAGCAGTGTTGGAGTCATGATTCGGCTCCCACATCGCCTTCTGCTAAAGTAGCTAGGACGCTAAGTGGACTCCCTGTTAGAAGGTCCTTGGTTGGCTCCTTTGAGGAGTCTCTACTGTCTGGCCGTTTGGCGTCAACATATGTTAGCAAGGTCGGAATTCTTGTTCTACCTATAAATTTCATTGCGTTTTTTACCACTCACTTAATACAACCAAACATGGGAAAATTTGTCAACTTGGGAAAGTTGGCTAACTCTTCTAGGAAACTTTCCAACCAAATGCAGCACAAGTGCACTGGTCGATAAAGTATTGACTTAATTCAACTGTCTGTTGTATGTGCAGAGGATCGATGGGTTTCTTGCTGTGCTTAGTATAACCGGGGGGAGCTTTTCACCAAAGGCTAAAAAGCTTCCATTTGCAGTGAACAGTGTGGATGGAGATAAGTGCTTGCTGTATTATTCTTCAGTAGACCTTGCAGGGCATTTGTCTTCTGGAAGTCCGAAAATGAAAAGGAGTCTCAGCATCAATGACTCGCCATCTGAACACAGTCGGTTGCGTGTACCTATGAAGGGGAGAATTCAGCTGGTATCTACCTTCTCTTAGATCTCTATTTCCAAAGAGCAAGACGATTTCACTCATATTTTAGCTGTTTTTGTTGTGATTGGTGAACTTGTTCCGCAATGGTAGAAATTGATACGTAGGAGGGCAAATATGATTTCTACTGCACGCATATGTCTGCTTGAATGGACAGGCCAAATTTACCTAGTCGTAAAAGAAAAGAAGTTTGCATACATGTATTGTGATTTGTATCTTACTTAGTGCTCTTTATGGGAATTCATGATCTGCCTGCTGTTAGAGCTATACGGTGCTAGATGCTTAGTTTTCGCTTGACGACTGGTTACTTGCTGCAGGTTGTCAGCAATCCAGAAAAGACACCTATTCATACCTTCCTTTGCAACTATGATTTGAGTGACATGCCAGCTGGTACAAAGGTACATTTTTCGATTATTTCTAAACTATTATTTCTCTGTCCCTTAATTTAAACTTCGGACCTCTTGAAAAGTATGGTCTGTCGGGATTCTCTGAGTATATTATTGTCAATGTTGATGACTTGAAACAGATAGCAGCAAGATCCAAATAGCTGATCTTTTTGCACTCATAATCTAAATGCAGGAAGATCTCAAATTAAAAAGAAATATACATAATACTAGCAAACTACCGTAGTATTACTCCAAACAAAGAATAGTGTAGTTATTAACCCCAAAATTAACAATCCCATGATCCCATCCAATGGGTCTTGAGCTTTGAGTTCACTATGCACGAGATATGTGAATGAACCTAGTAGCTTATACCCCAGACTGTTTTATGTTTTGACTGGAAACTTAGCCAAGGTGATATGCATAGTCAAGGTATTGGAGTTGTGAGCTGCGTATTGAAAGTGTGGCTTGTTGCTCCTGTGTGTTGGGCATGATGATATTAAATAGGATTCCGAGGGTAGAACGCGAGGTTCACATAACGGTGACTTAGTTGATGACTACTTAGTGAAATAGTTTCAGCAAAAGAGTTCAATCCTCATTTTCCTGAATTGATCTAGGTTCAGCTTTCTCTGTTCACAATTTCGTCCTCTCTTAAAACTCTTTTCTCTCTTCCCTAGCATTTCTTATGAAACTGAATGCAGAAATCATATTTACAGAGCCCACTCAGTATCACAATCATTCAGTGATTTGAAAGTGGTTCATTTGTGACTATCTGAAGAGGAAGTTATTTGCTGAAAGGAGGGGAATGTGTTCATCCTTATCTCCTGGAAGCTGGTGGAAGATGGAAGCAACAGATGGTCCGTTAAATGGGCAATGGGTTTCTTGTAAATCCCCATCTGAAATTTGTGAGTTTTTAGCTAAACGTTGGCTCAGTTTTAGACTAGATAGTGTTGCCGGGCTACATCTGAATTTGGTCCCACAAAACCAGCATTAGACACATTTGTTATTTTGCGGTCTTTCATTTTCCTATACTCTCTAGCTGGAAATGGTACCCGAGGAGTCACCACTAGATAATACGGTACCTAATTTGGTGACACACACGCCAAAGGCATTACAATGTTGCGGTGTTCTTTTGCAGTGCAAAAAGTTCAGTACTGCTGACGGCCTTGGGAGTAAACGCTGGCTATTTTAGGAAGCTCTGTCCAAATCCAATCAAACTTGTTTTTGATGAGATCCAAGTGAATTTGGCATGTGTTAAGGTTGCTTGATGGATGATGTCTGGTGTTACCATATGGTAAGTTTGACAGTTGCGTTGAGGTAATAGGTAAGCTTTTTCGAAGTTTATTGACAACAGGCAGTGCTCTTAGCCTTTTGGCATTTGGGTATTGTAGTTAGTAAGTCCAAACAATCGCGTCCTATGATGCCGTTTCTAGCAAGGGGTCACTCTTACACTGTGCACGAGAGGAGTTAGCCCATCTATAGAGGATCGTGGAAACAACTAAGCTTGTGAAGAGAAACTAGCTTGACTGACAGACTGAGCTTTCTTTCTCTTGTTGATCAGACCTGGTTAGAGTTCAACCCCCCCCCCCCCCCCCCCAACCCCACAAAAAAAAAAAGAAAAAAGAGAGAGAGCCAAATCTTGTCCGATACGGAGAAACCCCGGTAAGGCTGCGGGTTGTTTGTGTGAATTTTGACATTGGACGAAAAATTCCAACACAATATGTCTCTTTTTCTTTTATTGCCTGAACCCGATTTTAGCTCGAATTTAGGTATGCCCGAACCCCCACCGATAACGGACATCAATTCATCATCCCAATTTTGACATTGTCCGACTTGACTTGGACCTGAAGTTTCGCTAGCGCTAGCATATGACATGTTAGCACCCCATTTCTCAAACAAGCAAAGGCCCGCTGTGTTTGAGAAGAGAATATAGCAGGGAAACCGTATTTCTTCATTGCTTGTTCTAGAGCTTTGCTGATAGTTTCAGTCTGGATTTCCTTTGTATGATTGTATCCACACACTGACATCTTGGTGCTACAAGTATGAGAGTAGAGTAGATCAAATGCTGTTGCTAACTTTTGTTGCATCTGTTCGCTCCTCTCGACAGACATTCCTCCGCCAAAAGACAACTCTCGCCTCAGCCGAAAAGCCCTCTCCCAGAACCAGAGGATACGATACATCACACAATGATATAGACCCATCAAATTCATCCAATCTGTTCGATTCATCAAAAACCGTGCATTCTTCTTCTTGTGATCCCAATTGTACAGGGTCCATGATGGGATGTCAGAGTTGCTCCTTGATTACAGGTGGTAAGAGATCGGTACATAGTCCCTTGAAAGTTAATGACAGTGTAAATGCCAACGGTGTCCTACGCTATGCCCTTCATCTTCGGTTCATATGCCCTCATCCCAAGAGAAGCCCTAGGGCTGTTCAGAGGTGTAAATCGGACCCTTTGTCTTCTCCTGCGAAAACAGATGCAAAAACAACCCAAGGGGAGCGCCGGTTTTACCTCTATAATGACTTGAAGGTTGTGTTTCCTCAACGACATTCCGACTCTGATGAGGGCAAGGTATGGAGTTGGTGCTCATTTGATCTTCTATTCTTCGGTTTTCTTAATTGGTACATGCATAGTCCCCCGAATGCTATGTTGCATGGATATGTTAATTTAGGCGGCATTTCCTAATTTGCTCATGCGGGGTTTGAGGAGATCTAACTGTAGGCAAACTGTCTAAAAGCCTGACCCGACCCACAACTTCAATAGACCGACCTTGACCCGCCCTGACATTCACATACCTAACGGGTTGACCTTAACCTGGCCCGATGCCCACCCCTACAGGTAGCCTTATCTAAAGACCTCATTTGCTATGGAACAACTAAAAACTAGAAAGAACCCCCCCCCCCCCCCCTAAACTCTATATCATTGATTCATGAAAAAGTTGGAAACCGTTCTATAACTTGTGTTCTGTTGGGGGTTATTTACCCATTTTTACCGATTTTTACCGAACCATTATTTACCCATTCATTACTTTAATTTTCTTAAACATACCTATAATATTACCAACCTTGTCCAAACTTACCAAAATTTACCCAATCTTACCAACTGGATTTAATTAACCTTCTCAACTGCACTTAACTACAAACTGCATTTCCGCAAATGCTCGATTGGGTATCATAATCCAATTTTTCAATGTTGCAGTTGCAAGTTGAATATCATTTCCCGTCGGATCCGAAATACTTTGATATCAGCAACTAAAGGAAGAACACCATGCCAAAACAAACACCAATTGTATTCTCTTCTCTTTTCTTTTCTGATACTTTATCCTTTCTTTCAGTGTACATAGCTTTTTTTTTCTTTTTGTACATAAGAACCCATGCAGCAGTAGCAGAGCCATTTACTCTGCATCATTTTCTACCCTTTTTTTATCTTTTATTTTCCATATTTCAATAAATATTCATTCATTTGTGCATATATCTTTAAAATCGCCCGAAATATATGATTTTTTGCTGTATAATGTTTGATATTAGTCATCACAGAATGGAGATGACGAAGAGTTGCATTTATATCTCACAAAAACATATCTTTTACTTCCACGACCATAACATTTAGATATGGGACAAAAGGACCATAAAATATGGTTTGTAGATGGATATATTACTTACCAAATTTGAATACAAACATATACACGTGATACATGAAATATAATGTGTATACAATACATATTAGACATAATGAAATACACTATTTATTGAATAGATGAATGGAATACAATGAAATAGTTTAAAAATATCATTAAACACCTAAGTAGATAACCAACAAAAAACAATAATAGTATTATTTTTTTTACATTTATTTAAATTTTTACAAAAAAAAATCAACAATAAACTTGTCCAATAAATGTCCATAGTTGAAAAAAATACATGAAAAAAGTTGCTAATTAGTGTTAGTATTTTTTAGCACCAAAAAAAACAATGACATTGGTTTGGGCTTGGGCCCAGTGGTAATAGGTTATGGTTGGAAGCTGAAAGACAATCACCTCCACAAGAAAAAAGATATTCAAGTAGTTTTGTCCATAACAAGTTAACTTGTCATTTCATATGATTGGAACAACTTTCTGTTGCTTTCCAACAAAAATACAACTATATAAACTTAGATTTTTTTAATTTTCTTTTTTCACCCCTTCATCCTTTTTTTTCTTGATCAAGTTTTGGCTTTTTAGCTTTTGATCCATCAAAATCCTTTCAAAATTGTCATACTTAATTGCGATTATTAATAAAATATTATATGTGAATGTAAAAATTCAAATAAGTAACAAATAATATGGAACGGATAGAACGTTTACCATCTCATAGAAAAAATTAGTCATTGTTAGTCATTGTACGCATTGGATAAATCATTGTACTTAATAGTTAATATAATTCCACAAAGCTCATAAAAATGATCGTTGTCAACAATCTTCTCCCATATTTTATATTTTAACTGTAAAGTTATTTTGGATCAAAAGACGATAATAGAGAGTAACTAACAAATAATTTGAATTCCAGTTGATCGATTCAAAATCATGCGATTAGACCCTAAAATTCAAAATATACAACTAAACCAAATTCAGCTTAATAAAGTAGAAACCCTAGGCTAGAACTATTACCAACTAGCCTAACATTTACACCAACTTCGACTCTATGGGAACCAACTACTTAGCCTATGATTGTAATGTTTTTGCCAATTTCTTTAAACTCTGTTACAATTTATATATAAAAGTAATTATGAGATGAACTTCTTTCAAAATGATTTTTTAAAGTTTTAAATTATCTTAGAATGATCTAGCAATGCAAATGTGACTTAACACGAGTTTTATTAGTCACCATTACATTCATAAAACAATAATAATGTACATATCACATTGAATTTGGGATGAAGTTGTCATGTCACAAAATAGAGCCTACTATGAAAAAATAGAGAAAAGTTGGAAATAATCCAATCTCTAAGAATTGAGATAATAATAAGGCCCTGTTGTTTTCTGCGGTATTTTGCTGTATAGTATGGTGAGGTGTGGTAGAATTGTGGTGGGTTATTGGTATGTGGGGTAAGTGATGAGAGAGAATGTAAAAAATAGAGGAGAGATAAAAGTAATGATTTGTGGTAAAATGTGGTGAGTTGTGGTACCGCAGTTTGCCAACCGCAGAAAAGAACAGGGCCTAATTCGAACTTTAGAAATTAGAATTGTCCCATGATAAGCCAGCTATTCACTTCTTGGATTTCAATGTACCACCACCCAGTTGATCTAGATGAACTCAATGGTTGGCACATGTATTGTAGTAATACCAAATTTTAATATATTGGATTATAGTATTTCAAACTACCATACATTGCGTCGTAATATTCCAAACTCTCATATATTGGATTGTATCAGTTCACCATACCGTTCAACTTGAATCAACTCATACACTGAAATTCAAGAGGTGAATAATTCAGTTTTCTATGATACAATTCCAAAGTTCAGATTAGGATCCAATTCCCAAAAAACAACACATAAACAATATTGGATTTTTTTTTCAAAATATCTAGCCTGTAATTAAGCATTAACAACCAACCTAGATTACAAATTTACAAGTTTTGAAACTTTCTCAGCTTTTCACATACCAAATCACATCATCTTCTTCAACTGGGTAGGCAGGGGCAGGTTTGAAAACCACACATTATTCAAACTCAACTTAAAATGAATCAAAAATAAAAACGAAAAAAAGAAAAACATGATCCAAAGCTTCATACATACTTTGCTAATCCTGTTTTTTATGCCACACAATTATCAGCTACAAAATTTTTTTATAAAAAATTGAAAAAAAAAAGAAGAAAAGTATGTAAAATGTATAGACATGGCATGAAAAATACAGAGGCTCACATCACATGTTGTCCAACTAATGACAATTCCACATGATTTTCGGCCCACCATCCCCTTATAACTTACACTGTAAGAATAATCAATAATGGTAGTTGTATTTATTTTTCATTGAATAATAATAATAATAATAATAATAATAATCAACCGACATATAATTATTATTGGAGTGATCCAATAACATATTACTACCTCTACTAAATACTAATGAGGACGAGACTCTGTTGCTTAATTATTAAAATTGTGATGATGTAAATTTGATTATTTATTTGTGAGTCTAATGATTCTAATTCCTCATGTCCCCAACTCACTGAGATTCCTGCTTTTTCTTTCTTTTTCTCATCAGGGGAATTGAATTGATGTTGATATGAAATATATGGCAGTGGCTTTAGACAACCCATGTAGGTTTGTCTGTCACAATTGCAGATTTTACTGGAGAAGCCTCCATATCTTTCCAAAAGTGGAACCCATGCTCGCAGTTGTTTGAGAAGACTGTTCTTAAAAGACCGAAAAAGTCCTGACAAAATCGACCCGACACCCGGATGGCTGATCGGATATTGACATGGCGTTGAAGGAAATCTGACCCGAAACCGATCCGAACCAAAAGTGACCTCCACACCCAATTGACTCAAATCAAACTAGAACACAATTTGCAAGAACTTCACCCGAACCCGGCCCAAACCGAAAATGGTTGACCCAATGCCAACCCAACCCAATTCACCCGTTTGCCACGTTTCAAGTAGAAAGGCCTTGTCTGACAACCAATCTCGTTCACTGTTTGGATTAGCTGTTAATTATTTACATTAACCGTTTGCAGGAAACTTTTCTGGTGGAGTCAGAAGTGTGAAAAGGTAATCCAAAAGGCCTACTTCAAATAGCTTTTCGAAAGTTAGCTTTCTACGTCCAAAAAAGCTAATGTGAAAAGCTAATAACTCCCCGGAAAAGATCTTTTTAAGCTCAAAAGGCTATGTGCAGATATTGTTAAATGAACAAAAGGGCTTAAGATTGAGTCGTTTTGAACAATGGTAGATGAAGGAGGTGTGACATTTGTACTGGTAAGACTAGAAAATAAAGACACCAAATCAATGACTACATCTGCATCTATCTACATGATAGACAATGACTGAACAACCGCATGCTTGTTTCTTTGCCCAAATGGCTTCATAAATGTAGGTAGATGAACAATGTCTTAGCTTTTAAACTATTATGAACAAAAACCTACACAAGCTTCAATTCAATGGTGTATCACATCATTTTCTCAACACCCATAATTGTCTAAATAGAGAGCAAGATAGTCACATAAGAAAACTAGTCCAAATTGCTAATCAAACCTAGAAATGTATAGATAGTAGAGTTTACAAATGCACAAGAGCAACAACAATAACGACAAATTCACGAAGAAACTGATTCCTTACAATTCGACGCTTGATTTCGATGAAACATGAAGAAGATTATTACTTTATTAACAGGGTGGTAAAAAAACCTTACAATTCAATCCAAGTCATGTTACTCACTAACCAAAGATCACATCCTAAAAACCCAAGATGTCATCCAAAACAATAACCACTATTATCATATCATCATCACTACTTACTCACAATTGCACCCTTTGTCCTAATCACTCACAAGTTTCTACCCACAAACTAAGAACAAAGTTAACCAAATCAAAAGTGGCATAAGAAGCAAACTAAACAAGCTCAAAAAGAATTTATACATACAGATGATCGTCAATCGATCTCGAACCCATCATTTTGGCTGCAAGATCATCGACTCATCATCTGTCACGGCCTGGCGAAAACCCCCCAAATCTTGCCCCGCCCGAGGCTTTCTAGAAGCTTCTTGGCCCCCTCGACGTCATTTTCCACGAGCCTCGGCAAGTGCAGACAAGCCCCGGCGGCAACCATCTGTTTCCTGCACCTTTTCGAGTGTGCCAGCGTGGCTAGGACCGCCACCGGCCACCTCTTATCGAGGTTTTTGATCGACGAGTCGAGCATTTGGACTGTCCCCACAATGCCCTTTTCCTCCTTCCTGAACATCTTCCTGTTGGATGTGCATATCAGCAAGGTTGAGAGTGCTTTTGCTGCTGATTCTTTCTCCTCTGTAGCTTTCCCATCGAGCATCATTCTCACTAGTGCAGAGATGCACCCAGATTCCCCCATTTCTCGCCTCGCTTTGGGGAAGAAACCGAGCTCGAAAACGGCATTGGAAGCTGCGATTCGCACTGCTAGAACTCCACAGTTCAACAATGGCGGGAGTCTGAGTGCGAAACCCTCGGCAACCATGACTTCTCCAATTGGGTGGTACGAGGTGAGGTTTCTGAGGAGCTCAACTGCTGGTTCTAGAGCTCTTCCTATGGGGGTTGAATCCCAGTAACTCTTGAGAATTTCGACGACCCCTTCTCGAGTCACCATCACTTTTAGGGTTTCGTCGTTCAACACCAAATTCGCCAAACAACCGACGGAATTCTCACGAGCAAGAGGCGTACCTGATGCGGATAGAGCGATTAGGACTGGAATCGCGTTTTCTTCGATGAAATTCTCCTTGATTTCCTCGAATTGAGCTAGGTTTCGGAGCACTCCGGCCGCCATAGCCTGCGAGCTCGGAGTTCCGCCATGGCAGATCTCCAGCAACGATGAAATTCCTCCTCTCGAACCGATTGCACGGGCGTTCTCCTTGGAAAGACTCAGAGTCTGAAGAGCAACACACGCTTTCTCCTTCGCGAACACAGTTCCGGATTCGATAACCCTAATTAGATGATTCAGAAGGAGGAGTCCCTCGGCGATTAACACATGCTTGCTGCTATCCACCGTCGAAACCCTAGCGACGGCGGCGACGGTCTTCTCCCTCATCTCCGGCGACGCCGCCGCGTCGAGCGACTTCACAAGCACCGGCACGACGCCTTGCGCGACGGCGATGAGCACGTTCTTGTCGTCCTCGTTCAGCAACCCTAGCAGCGCGTCCATGGCGGAGCTCTTCGACTCCGCCGTACCGATCTGCAGCCGCGTCAGCAGATTCCTCGCCTCCGCCCTCACCGCCTCCCTCGGCGCCACCGCCGGTGCCACCACAGCTCCGCCGCCTCCGCCTGCGGCGGCGGCGTCCTGGAGCACGCCGCTGCGGATGAGAACCTCGCAGTCCTTAATCTGCTGATCGAGCCGCGCGGAGAAAGCGTCGATGTCGCTCTGAGTCCGGAGCTTCCCGTCGGCGAGAAGGTCGGGGTCGGCGCACTTTCCGGCGAGTGCGATCCCGTCGGCGAGAGCTCCGGCGACGGAGGAGAGCACCGTCGCCGAGAGAGAGTTCGACGTGAGGGATTCCGACGAGTCGGAGAGGTCGGCGAGGTGAGTTCTCAGGGCGGCGAGTTTGACTCGGATGGAGGACCACTTGGACTTGAAGTTGAGGACGAGAGGGAGGTGGTCGTCGAGGAGGGAAGAGAGACGGGAGATTGAGAGGTGGAGAAGGTCGTCGGATTCTGGAGAAGTGGAAGCTTCTTTCATGGCGGACGCCGGCGCCGGTGACGGAGAGAGAGGAGAGAGAAAGTGTAGAGAGAGAGGGAGAGAGAGAGAGAGCGAAGAGGAGTGAAGGTTGCAGTGGTGAGGGTGTTGGGGAAACGACGAAGAATGAATGTGGGGAAAATGGGAGAAAAAAAGGAGATAAATTATTGATGTTCGCGAAAATTACAGATACGGGGGACTCTAGTCGACGCGCGAGTGGAGGAGAGTCATTTCCACGTACTATCCCTGGCTGAATTTTAATTGATTTTTTTGGCAAAAAATGACTTGGAGGTACCTACCATTTTGTGAAAATGATTTCTAGGACCCCATATTTTGAAAACTGATTTTGAGGTATGTTTCTTTATGTGTTAATAATTATCAGAACCCACTATTTTAATAAAAACCTATTAAAAGGGTAGTAATTTTTTATATTTATAGAAAAGGGTTTAAAACAAGGACCTTTTATGCAAAAATATGATTTTTTGAGATTTTTATTGAAACATGTTAAAATAAACACTCTTAACTCTTTGTGATAAATTTAATGGTATTAGTTATCACAATCAACTACTTATACATCAAAAATTGCATTTTCCGTGGTTATAGGCTCACCATACTTAGGAAAAAAATTAAACATAACTAGAGAACATTGACTGATATCTTAATGTAGTTGTGTTTGACAGTCAAATTATTAAAGTTATCATAAGCAAGTACAATCTTTGAGGTATAAGTAGTTGATTGTGATAGCTAATACCATTAAAATTATCACAAAGAGTTAAGAGTGTTTATTTTAACATGTTTTAATAAAAATCTAAAAAAAAATCATATTTTTGCATAAAAGGTCCTTGTTTTAAACCATTTTCTATAAATATAAAAAGTTACTACCCTTTTTAATAGGTTTTTATTAAAATAGTGGGCTCTGATAATTATTAGCACATAAATAAAGGGACCTCAAAATCAATTTTCAAAATATGGGGTCCTAGAAATCATTTTCACAAAATGATATGTACCTCCAAGTCATTTTTTGTTTTTTTGGGAAATTGGAAAAAAAATATTCCATATTTCGTAGCATTGGGGAAAAAAAATAATCTGAACCTATAACTTTGTTATTGATAAATTAAATTCTAATCTATATTATTTTTAGCATTCACCATTTATTTAAAATCGTCCGAAAAGTGACGTGGTTGTGACGATATTATAGGTGTGACTTTTTGCAGCTTAAAAAAAATATGTTTTGCGAGTAATATTGTCATTACCACATCAGTTTTCGAACAAATTGGACAGGGTGATGGATACTAAAAAGAATAGACGTTAAAGTTCAGTTTATCCATAACAAAATTGTAAGTTTTACTATTTTTTTCCAATACTCAAAATATGAATCGCTTTTCTCCATTTTCAATTTTTTCTCCCCTTAAATTGGTGGACTATATGAGGAAACCATGCTACTCGGGATTTTTTTAGGGGGAAAGAAAACAAGATGTAGCTTAGATATATCAAGTTTGTTTGAGATAAGATTGCGTTACTTGTGTTTGTTGACTTGGTCAAGTTAGATATGTTTGTTATTAATATTTGCTTATTGACATCTTCAAGTGGTTGTCCATTGTTTTAATTATTCTAGTTTCTATTATTATATCTAGATTATTTATTAGATGTGTTTTGATTTCTTGAGATATTTAGGATTTTTCATCTCTTTTGATTTTCTATAATGGAACAAAAAAAATACTATATGCATATTTTTTTAAAAATAATCACAAACTCAAGCGTACTCCCACTGATTCAAGCTAGGGGATGGGAGAAGTGGAAACCAAATGTAGCAAGTCTTACCTATGTGAAAGAATGTATGAAGAGATTTTTCTTCCAATATTAAAAATACTAATAGATTTTTGACAATAATTTTTTAAAACTATACAGCTATAAATACAGATATTTCTTGGACCATTATGAGGCGGATTGAGAATTATTTTTATAAAAACATTGAGTCCCATCATTTATTATTTTTGTCACTAAATGCAAGGCAAAATTAGCAAGGCTTCATTAATAGTATTGCCAATTTGTTTTACATAAAATAATAAATAACATTATCTTTACACATTTAAATTTTATCTCACACCCCACACATGAGTGATGATTTATCAATACCAGAAAGATGTGTAGATAAATGCTCCATATGTTTAGGATAAGACATATTAATAAATTATGGGCCGTTAAAATCAAACCACCAATCTATTATCTCCGTCTCTAATTCTATGTTATGAAAACTAATTCATAAAAATTAATGAATATAGAGAATGAAGCGAAAAGTTTATAATTTGTCAAAAATATGGTTAACGATGTCCTTAAAATGAGGGAAATAGTTTGGTTATTATGAACAAAGTTGATGTTATGGTTGTTGAAATTGTAAAATTTAGGTAATTTGTCAAATAAAAAAGGACGGGATAGTTAGAAATTTTGATAAATAATTAGAGATGTAGGTGGTATAATTTGATTTTGAGTTATAACAGTACTCATTCCGTTTCATATTAATTGTTATAATTTTGACTTTCACGGTTTCAATATCACTGTTTTATTGATAATTTATTACATAATATGTTATTAAAAATATTTCTTACATAATATTACAATATTAACAAGATTTCTTACAATATTACAATATTAATAATAGGGTTTTTGGATGCTAATATACTGAACTTTTGGGGTATTGGACAATAATGCACCGAACTTTGACATTGGACAATAATACACTGTACTTTGGGGGTGTTGAACAATAATGCACTTAGTATGATTTTGGCAATGACTAACTTGGTGGCAATCCTATGTAGCGGGTGGAGGAGATGAATTGGTCCAAAAATATTTGTCTTCTCGGTATGTCACGTAAGATTATCACTAAGGCCGTGTTCTTTTATGCGGTATTTTGCGGAATAGTGTGGTGAGGTGTGGTGGAATTGTGGTGGATATGGTGGGATTGTGGTAGGTTATTGAAATTGTGAAAGAGAAAAGTAATGATTTGCGGTAAAATGTGGTGGATTGTGGCAAACTGCGGTAGGTTATGGCACCGCAGTTTACCAACCGCAGAAAAGAACATGACCTAAGTTCGCCACCGTCGAAATTAATTGTCTCGAATGCATTATTGTCCAACACCCCCCAAAGTTCAGTGCATTATTGTCCAAGATCAAAGTTCAGTGCATTACTGTCCAACCAAAAGTTTAGTATATTAGCGTCCGAAATTCATTAATAATATTACAATATTAACGATATGAAACAATAGGAAAGAGTAACAAATTAACAACCCAAAAACAGAAAGCGCGTGAAGAGTGGCGCGTGAGAGAGCCACCACTAACCAACTGCGGCAAATAACGGGGTCAGGGGCGTGTGGGGCCCAAAACCTTTTTATAATTCGCGCTGAACAACTGGCGGTGAAATTTCCCAGGTCAATTTACCTTTTTCCAGTCTCGCACAGTTAAACTTACCCCACCCCAAATTTGACAGTCCAATCACAGCATCTGCGTCACCCAATCCGCAGCCGTTGTGACTGAGACAAGGGTGAGTTTAGCACACTGATATGGACCCCACTATCGTCTGTGATGACGTGTAAGGAGTCTTTAATTGTTTAATTTGCGGCTGGACTTGCGGAATGACGGAATTGCCCATTGCAATTTTGCTGAGTGTAAGTAAATTAGGTTACCATTAGCTGTTCACAATACCTCAAATCAGATTTTATTTCACAATATCTAAAATCAGATTTTATTGACATGAATATGGATCCTTAATCCAACTCAATATGTAATTACAAGTTCTAAATTATTATTATTGGTTTTATTCTCTACTTCTGTTGTTGGATATTGAATTTACAAACCCGAATCTTAAAATTTTAGTCTATAGGACAGTGAGTTTTTCCATTACAAATTTTTTCAATTTTTTTCCATTTACAAACCCGAATCTTAAAATTTTGTGCAAGGAAATAAGGGCATGTGCTTTTACGTTGGTATTTTAACTTTCAACATTTGTTAACTCCTTAAATCTTTTATCAACTCCTTTCAACTCATTCCAAGTTTCTACTAAATTTGCAATATTCTTTAAGTTGCTACTTACATTATTTTACATCTTTGAGCCTTTTTTTGAACTACAATGAGTTTCGACATAACTGTTAAAAGTTGTAAAAGTTTATATAATCTAATGAATGATTCTCGAAAGAATGATTATCATGATATAATCATATGGACTTTTATTGTCGAGTTAACTTAGAAGCAAACTAATATCCATTATCCATATGATATATACAACACTAATATTGAGAACAAAATTCAGACTGAAAGTGAGAAATCGGAAGAGAAAAGGGTGACTAAGATTTCACCTTATTAATGTAAGGGGTGGAAGAATACTTCACTATTTTATTTCTGATGCACGATGCATAGGTTTTTTTGACTATTTTCTAGGTTGACAATTCAGACAAATTTTCATGTCCGATTAATATAAAAATGGAAAATACTATGCCTGAATTTCCGATCAAATGGGTCAAAGTTAAATTTGGACAAAAAAGTTTCAATTATACTCACTTTTTTCGGATCGAACTAAGCCGGATTTTTGAGTTGCAGATTTTTAAGAGCTCCTGTTAACATCAATGTAAGGGGTGGAGGGGTACTTCCCTATTTTATATTTTAATTTTTTTTGGTTTACATTTAACCAATTTTCATTTATTTAATTTGCGCGCATTTAGGGCGGGAGGGAGGAAAGTGGTGGGAAAAGGATAGAGAGAGAAAAGCATGAAATGCGAAGAAGAAGAAGAATAATCCAAGTCTTGCAAAAAAAAAGAAAAAAAAAGGCGTCCTTTTCCACAACATAAAAGGGAAAAAGAAAAAGGAAAGTAAGTAGTAATTTGGTGTTCCTATATAATTGGATATTTAATTTTAAGAAATTGAGATGAATAATATAATCAAGTAGTAGTTGTAGTTAGGAAAGGTACAGGGAATGGCCAGATATGGACCAGCAAAGCAAAGCAATCTTAGTGCTGCCACTTATGCTACTTCTTCCTTAAGCTTTGGGCTCTTTGTTAATGAATTTCCGTCGAAATCAATCTATTCATCTATCAAAGAAATGGTTTATATTTGAAGTTTATTGGATTTCATATTAGTGGGACTATATTAAAGCTTGTTAATGAATATAAATTAGGGCTGTTCATCGGTCCGTACTGGACCGAACTGGGTTGGACCGAATTGGATCGAAGACCGAACTAGAAGACTAAGCTGGACCGAGGATAGGACTAAACTTTTTTCGGTCCGGGACTGGATCGACCGACCTTTGTTCGATCCAGTCCTTGGTCTAGTCCGGATTTGGGTATCGTAAAGAAACCTATAATTTTAAGTAAACTTGATTTCATTTGATTTGGTGTCATTGAATGAAGACCGAACATCAAATTTTTTTGGACCGAGGACTGAACCGAACTTCCCTCGATCCATTCCAGTCCAATATCTTTTTCAGTCCGAACTGGACTATAAACAACCCTAATATAAATATAACATATCTATGTCATGTGAGAGTCAATTTTTCCACTTATAATAAACACCCATTTTAATTTCAACAATTTTCATTAATCCGTGCTTATTAACATTTATCAATATTAGTTGGCATTCTCCAATATCTTCGATCTTATTATAATTTCACGATCGAACAATAACATAAGTTGAAAATCAAGTCCAGTAAAAAAAATGTTGATCATAGACTAATATGTGTAATATATTTAATAGACTTAAGCCCTGTTCTTTTCTATATTAATATTCATCCTAATTATAATTGTGCTAAAAATTTGATTTTTCTTTATGTATATGAAAAGACTTAGGGTTAAAATAGGTAGTATATTTATTGTCACTATTTGACAACAGTTGGTTTAATCTTTTATAACTCAAGTCAGCATGTGAAACTCCATAACAAAAAGTTATCTAATCATTATTCAAACTTCTTAAATTCTTTTGATTTTAGAATTTATAGGATGCAGGCAATGCCTTAATTAAGAAGTTAATTAATTAATTATAGTCCAAATGGGGTTATGTGAACATGCAAGTCAACTTTTATGCTCTGTTCAATGCTTTTGTTTTTAAGGCACTTTATGTAGTAGTATTACCATTTGCAAGTAGCGGGCAAAAATTCGGGTTCGGATAAATTTGGGTCGGACAAATTTGGACAATAATAAAATTCGGACGAGAAATTCATGTCCGGACCCGATTTTATTTCGGGTCGAACCGGGTTGGACAATTCGGACGAAGCCGAAATCGGGTTCGGACAATAGAAAAAAGAGAAATTTTATATCCGAATATTCGATCAATTCGGTCGACGGTCAATATAACAATTCAGACGAAAAATCTATGTCCAGACCCGGATTTTTCCGGATTGGACAATTCGTGTAATTCGGATCGGACGAAATTTTGCTAGCGCTATTTGGAAGTAAACAATTATTTGAATATAAAATTTGCTATGCATGTTTAATTTTACTATAGTTGCAATTTGGTCAACTCACACCGATGTAAATTTGACATATAACATAGATG
This sequence comes from Portulaca oleracea, assembly GCA_029582165.1. Lineage (NCBI taxonomy): Eukaryota > Viridiplantae > Streptophyta > Magnoliopsida > Caryophyllales > Portulacaceae > Portulaca > Portulaca oleracea. The sequence continues at coordinate 64,408,634 of CM055868.1, read as the reverse complement.
TGCTTGTGGATTTATTAAGTTTCATTATAGCTCAAATTGGAGATTTTTTGAATGATGAGTGGGATACAAAATGATAAAAAATACTGAGTATATTTATATATTATTTAGATAAATAGTCTAATTCATCGTAGTTCTATTTAAGGGGAATAGTAATCTAACATATGTGGTATGCATTAATTATAATGGATATATATATTAAGTTTCATTATTTATTATCTCAAACGGGGGATTTTTGAATGATCAATGGGATACAAAATGATAAAAGTTGTTGAGTATATGTGACTATCAAATATACCATTACGACAGTAAAAAAAAATAATTGTAAGGTGGCATATTTATGGAGAAAGATATTACAAAGTGACATATTTATGAAAAAAAAAAGATTACAAGGTCATTTTTTTTTTGAAAGGAAAGATTATAAGGTCCTTATATTTTTAAAACACTACTACAAAGTACCAAACGTTTTTTAAAAATAAATGTAAGGCGACAATTTTCTATTTAAATTTATTTGGATGATAGATTTAATTTTTGCTCCTAAATAATTAAAATTATAGTTTGATGCCGGTGGAATAGGTGACTGCCTGACTTCGATTATCAATTTCAGCCAGATAAAACACAGGTACATATAATTTTATGTGCGTCCTATTCTTTGAAAGGGTAAACTAGTACGTACCTTATATTTTTATAATTTGATTAGGTTGTTATGATGTGCTTTGTTGCATTATGCATGTTATTTATTTTATTTTAAAAGATACAGACAATATTTTTTTTCATTTGGGGAGGCAATTTTCACCCATTTGCATTAGTTTACTGCCAATATCATCACTTACATTACCCCAAAAAATATTATCACTTACATTTGGAATTGGAAAGTTTGCTAGAGTTGGTAAAACCTAATAAAAAAATATTTAATTAAAAGTTTAGAATCTAATTACATTTTCACATTGCTATAGCTCATATTAGCTTACATGTGAACTCACTTTTAATCCCACTAAAACTGTCCATTCATGGCTCATTATCTTTAAATAAATAATAATTTCTAAAGACAAGCCTGGCACATTCTGATCCTACCTCATTTAACATGCCATTTATCAATATAGTAATATTAATTTACAGAAATTTAATTATAAAATCATTCATGTGTTTTTCTGTGGACTTTTGTCTTTGTATTAATTGGGTGACAGTCTGATCAAGTATTGGAGTGCTTATGTTTTGGGGCAATTATGCTTCGAAATTTAATTACTTTTGTAACTTATCTCCTAAAAAAAGAAAGATATTCACTAATTAGAAGATATAATATTGGAAATCACCTAGTAAATTCGCAATTTCAAGTTAATATTTATGCGCATCTTCATATAAAAATTATCAGGAACTCAACATAACTATAAAAATTGCAATTATCATAAACTAAGAAATTCGTTATTTCTCGTTTTAGAATGTTGGTGAGTATCTAAAAAACCATCTAAGATAGTCAAGAAAAATATATAAATTGAAGATGAAAAAGAATAAAGATAATTAATATTAAATGTTACCACAATAATAACTTCCTAGGTGAAACACATCTAAACGCGACATGCAGAATTTAAATGTAGCTAGTCTTCCCTCCATGAACTATAGTTCATAGATAGTTAATATTAAATATTAAAGTTGGTAAATTAAGAAACATATATATAATATTGTATATTTGTATCTAGTAAAATAAGGTAATAAACTAAAAAAACCATACATTTGGTTATAAAGAAAAGGACTCAAGGCCCGGCCCGATCATAACAGGCTTGGTTGTCGAAAGTATTGTGGAGTTGATTTATTAAAGCTGGGCCGAGTTAGGCCCAATTGCCAAGGCACTGTTTGTAAGTTATTTAGATCAACATTCTTTTTTTTTTTTTTTTTTTTTTGCTTTGTCCTCCCTTTCTTTTTAATTTTTTATTTTACAAGGGTAAAGCATAGTAATTATTAACCCTTCTATAAGGGTAAACTATAGTAAGATATTAAGTAAGGGGAGGTGGCCGTACAATTGCTGAACTAGTGACAACAGATACCTAGTCTTAAAAGTAGGTTCAAGAAGAATTTTTACTGAAAAAATTGTGGCTCTTCACAATCTCCAATGTTAAACTTTGACAATCATTTTCTAACTATATATTTTACAAAAAAGGTTATAAAATTATACATTTATGAAAGTATTTTTCATCACATAGTAATTTCATATGATATATCATCATACGTGTTAAATTGATAAATTTACAATCAAAGTTTTCAAAAATGAATTGCATAATTACCGGTGTGAAAAATATTTAAAAATAAAGTGTATCCAAAATCCAATTAGGCCTTGTTCTTTTATGCGGTTGGCAAACTGCGGTGCCACAGTCTAACGCAGTTTTCCACAACTCGTCACATTTTACCGCAAATCATTACTTTTCTCTCTCCTCACTTTTCTCCTCTACTTTTTACATCTTCTCTCCTCATCTACCCCACATACCAATAACCCACCACAATTCCACCATACCCGCCACAATTTCACCACACCATTCCGCAAAATACCACATAAAAGAACAGGGCCTTAATCACATCCTCACCCTTTCATAAAGAAAAACCATTTTTTCCCCCCTAATTACTTATTTAATTTTTAAATTTGTAATTGGCGGTAGTAGTGGTGGTATAGTAGCAGAGCACTCCTATTCTCATTTCTCAACTAACTTATAATTCATTATTCAGCATCTTTTCCACTTCCCCTCCATTATATCATTCTGCCACCTTTATATGATCATATGATACAACCTCATCATATCTTCCTAGCTAGTTTTGATCAACAATGGAGGTCTCCATCAATGAATTAGGGTTCATTAGGGTCATAGCTTTCGCAACTTTGTTGCTCGCCTCATCGACAATCGCCATAAGTTCCGATCAATCCGCCTTCGTCGTGGTGCACAAGAAGGCCACCATCACCAAGCTTAGAAATGGCACCGAGCGCGTTTATGTCTCCATCGATCTCTACAACCGCGGATCCGTGTACGCTATCTCTCTTTCTCAATCCATCTTTTTTCTATGCATCTGTTCGTATTTTATAGCGTTTGGTTTATTTCTTAAAGTGCTGAAAAGAATATAATTACCGTATGTGCTAAACTATCTTGATTAAGTATTTCGATAATTATAAAAAGTTACGAACTTTTGTTCTGGACCGTGAGAAAATCTATCTCGGTCTCTAGAAATGTTTTGATGAGCTGGTTTGTGAAATAATGTGCCCGATGTAAAAATTTTGTCGTTCATCAAATACAACCAAACACATAGCAAGATTTTAGTCAACATGTAGAGGTTGACCATTTTTCTAAAGGCAAACAAGCCCTAACATGTGCCATTGATTCAATTTAGGGTGTGTTTGGTTGACATGATCAATGGCACATGTTAGGGCTTGTTAATTATAAGAGTAGGGTTTATCTTTACAATTTATTATAAGTAGTTAGTTATTCATGAGTGTTGTGTTAATGTTGAAGTATTTGTGCTTATTAGTGTTGATTAGAGTTCAAAATATAGCTTGAAATTAAAAAATGTGCAAATATTTCTAATGAATGTTGGTCTATGTTTTTGATTGGTGTATTGATTATTGTTGAATGTTGATCATAATTACTACTAATAAGTTGAAAAATACTTTCAGGGCAGTATACGATATCTACCTGGATGATGACACCTGGCCTTACGGCTCATTCAAGATAATCAGTGGTGACACCTCTGGGTCTTGGGAAAGCCTAGATAGGTATGTAATTAAGAATTCAAACTCTAACCTGCAAAATTTGACTCGATCCAAAACTCGACCCGAAATTTAGGGTCTTGAAAACGATTTACAAACCCGAAATCTCATTAAACTCAAAATCAACCTGAACCCATTTGAAAATTTACGTCGTAAACTGATCCATATTGATCGATTCATGAAGAATATTTTCAACCTCATCCAATATTAAGTCTTAAATTGATCTAATCTACAGCGGGGCTTCAGTTTCACACTCTTTGGTTCTGGAGCCAAAGGTAAATGGTGTATTCCAGGGTGCTCCTGCCGTTGTCAGTTTCCATATTCCTACCAAGGCTGCTCCTCTGGTATGTTATCTTGCATACAAACATTTGCCTTCTGTGATATCTCAAATTAGCATCTAACTAGTAGCTGTTAGTTACTTAGATAAGTTTTTTGACAACACTATTTGTAGTTGTTTGCAGAAAAATGTAGCTGGTAAAATTTAACTGTTTGTGAGAAACTATTCTAAAAAGCTGCTCTAAATAGTTTCTTGAAAATTAGTCTTTTGGTCGAAATCTGAAAGCTACTTTTTAATATGAAAAACTATTTGTCAAATACCTCAAATAGCTTTTTCTGACATGATACCCGTAGATGATTTGAGTTTGTTTCTGATGCAGGTGGCATATTCCACCCCGATTTTCCCACTCAACATGCTTGCTGTTGGTGCACCTAAGAACAATCTTGAATTGGTACATCATTTGGATCTAAATCTCATTCAACATTGCAAATGATTTTTGTTAATTATTAGTTTATTTCATGTAAATCATGACGTGGGTACTTACTAGTGTTTTTTTCTGCAATCTACATATGGTTGACGGCTATAATTAATCGACATTTCTCAGGCAAAGGTGAGTCCATCTCCTAAAAATGTTCCCAATATGCATGTTTTGTGATTTTTACTTGTCGATTTCATTGCAAAGTAATAGGTAACGAATGATTTTTAAAAGTACATTGCATATGTTCCATGCAGAGACTTGCAATGAAATTTGGTCCGCCATTCTTAACCATCTCATTGGTGGCTCTATTCGGATACATTATCTCAACCCCATCAAAGTCGAGTGGTGCGAGGACAAGCAAGAAGAGGCGATGAAATACTTATTGTAGTGCTCTTTAGCACTTGACAATTCGGTATTTGGTTGAGTAAATCTTGGCTGAGAGGCCGTTAATTATAAAAAAAAGAGGATTTCTTTGAATCGATTTTGAAGTTCGAATCAATTAATCTAGTTTTTGATTTGCGAGTTTTCATTTGTGAAGAATTAATGACTGTTGTTATAATTAGTGAGAAATGAACATTCAAACATGCTATTTGGAGTTATATGGTGTTGATGTGAATGATACATTCATGATAGACAAGATTTCGAGTAGTCCGGAGTATTGTTCATAGCTCGTGTATGGTAAGTAACCTAATTGCAGGTCTATTCTTTTCCACTTATCATTGATACTTGTGATCAATGTTTAATACCTTAATAAACACTATTTCAATACTCATCAACATTGATCAATACTGATCAAATACGCAAAAAGTTATTTATGATAAGTTGAAAAGAACAAAACTCTAAATAACTTGACATGTGTCTTTCAATTCTTTGGTTCTCTAGGGAAGTACTTGATACCCACTAGGTCCCCGACTTGGCTGATAACCTTGAAATAAGAAGAAGATAAGATACAATAGAAGTAAATTGAAATAAGTATGCTTAAGAAAGAAAAACGATGAGGTAGCAAAGCAACACAAGATCATCAATGAACATAAGAATTAACCTGGACTGCTCTAAGGAGGTCCTGCCTTGTATGAGAAGCCGATACACATATACGTGCCCTTGCTGACAACAATGGGGTTGCTGGAAATCCTACCACCACCACTGCTACCTTCATGTACAAGTATTACAACCCAATAAGTTTTACAGGACAAGGGTAAAGGGTAAGTACCAAAACGACTATAATAAGTACGACCCACTAACCCCATGATTTACATCCTAATAAATTTTTTTAGTTCTACCACGAATAGAACCTTGGTGCCATTAAAGATGGGGTAGAACTAGTATAGTAATATCCACTTATAGCATCTACAATGCTAAAACTTATATTAGGTGTTTAAAGTTTTTATATTACCATAACAAACATTAAATCTCACCTTTATAAAATTCATTTGTACCATAGTAGTGTTGAACCTAAGTTTTTACAAATTTATTATTCCTAAGTAACATTGGCTTGCATGCCATATTGTCCCACTTTTCCTTATATTATTTCCAACTTGAATTCATTTTTTTTATATTTGCCAAAAATTTAATATAAATAAGTGGTCCCATGTATAAAATGGGCATCATGATAAGAGTTTTTGGATTTTAAGGAACATTTAGCTAAAACATACATCATATTAAAATATAGAGATTTTAGGGAGATTTAACAAAGTTAATCTGTCTAAATCCCCTCTTAAATCCCCCATTGTATATACTCTTAGTTACCACTTCTTTGTTGCATTCTACTTAATACGGTGTAGTAATAAAAAGGATAACAATACATGCTTACATTCTGCTTTAGACACTCTCTGGAAAATGCGATTATTTTGGCCACATTGTATATCATTATGGGCATCACAGGGGGAATCATTATCCCCAATCACCTCAAACCCCTTCTTCTGAAGCTCTGATCGTAAGAAAATACTGTTTTGGCGAACTTTTGCCAGCTTTTGTGCTCCTAAAATTACCGCCCAATGTTAGTTTATCAAATGCATAAAATAGGATTAAATAGTGCAAAAGTGTGTTACACCTCTAGAAGAACCATCCTCTCCAAGAAGAAGTTGGATTGCTGATATAATCTGTTGTGCAGCAGGTGGCGATATTGATGTACCATACAGATGAGTCGGAGATGTATACTTTAGGTATTGAATTAGCTCCTGCAACAACATTGGTTTTCTCAAAAACCAACTAATTAAATCTACTTACATCGTCTAAAATAAGTGATGTGACTGATGTAACCTTATTTACTTTTCATCCTTTACTTACATTCTCTACTTACACCCCCTCCTACTTATTTCACAAAAGAACAGGACTTACGATCAAAAAATTTGGTATGAACTTATAGGAAGCAAACCTACTTTTGATCCAGCTATATAACCGCCGAAAGATCCAAATGACTTCGTGAATGTCCCCATCATGATGTCTACATCAGCAGTATCGACGCCTAGTAACTCACAAACACCTCTACCAGTTTTCCCGACAGCTCCAATGCTATGAGCTTCATCCAAGTATAGATATGCCTACACTCCCCCCAAAAATACTCGTTAAGGATATGCACAAAGTCTTGCATTGACTGTATTCTGTGAAACTACTATCATTAGATTCATAGTGAAAGTACTTTCATAAAAGCATAATTTTATACCTTTTTCGAAAATATATTATTAAAAATTGATGGATAAAGTCTTGCATTTGAGAAGGTGAAAAGTAAAACGTAACAAATGTTAAGAATGAAGGTACTCCTCCGTAGGTGTCACTTTGTTGACTTTCATGATATTCGAGATCTCTTTTGCTCGAAAAATTTCTAACCTAATATTTTATCAAAAATTACAGTACTGTATTTTTCTAATATATAGTAATTTATTATTATAAATTTAGTGAAAATACTTTTATACGATGAATTATTATACGCATTAAAGAAATTAGCGGTTAAAATTTTCCTAATTCACAGAAAATATTCTCAATACAAATTGTATTCAGTACCTTGTATTTCTTGCATATTGAAACTATCTCTGGGAGTATACAAAGCTCACCCTCCATGCTGTATATACCCTCTACAATTACAATGATTTTCTTCCATGGTTGATGTGTTCTTGGCTGGCCCTCTACAATTTGTTCTCTCAAAATCTTCTCCAAATTAGAGGGACCTAAAACAGATACATTAAAAGGTTCATCAAATAGTAAAATTTGAGTTAATTACTTGGCTAAGTTGGGTGCTAAAATTACTGACTGTTATGCTGGAAAACTCTGACAGTAGCCCCTGATCCACGAGCACCAGCAACGATGGATTTGTGATTCAAGGAATCACTGATTATCAACCCTCCCTGTTAATAATTAACGACCATTAAATTCAAAGTAAAATTGATAATAACAATCTATACTTTAGAATTGCACGAAAATAGTCATGTTTTAGTATATTTATAACACCTACGTATATAAAGGTCACTAGATCAAGTATATTGGTGTCTAATTTTAAAGGTCGGTATAATCAATCCAATACTATCAAAGATTGGTGTATTACGATCTAATATTCCATGATTCATGGTGAAAGTCAACGATCGGTCCCATTCACCTTGTACAAATGAATATTGGGGGGGGGGGGGGGGGAGGGGGTTAGGATTTGAACCTCAGACCTCATTCTCAGTTTGGCTCTGATACGATGTGAAACCATCTCAATCAAAAGCTTAAGCTTATAGTTGAAGGTCCAATAATGATTTTATACTCTAACACGTCCCCTCACGCTAATGCGCTTTGGGCTTGAAGCATGGATGTTATACGTAAAATCCTTCTTCACATAGCGCAAATGAGTATGGAGATGCTTATACGATTCGAACCTGATACCTCTTATTCAGTTTGACTTTGATATCATGCAACAGAAAAGTTTAAACTGATAGTTGAAAGTGTAACAATGACTCCCCTTCCCCCGAACAAATGAATACTCCCTCCGTTTGTTTTTATCTGTCGCCTAGAAAATTTTGTTAAAAACTTTGACAGTTAACATCTTAATTTCATACAATCATCATACAAAATTGGTGTAATTAGATTTGTAATAAAAAATACTATTAAAAAAGTATAATACTATTTTTTTATGAAAATTTTATATTAGAAATTATTGATTAAAAATTGACACTGAAAATTATAAATGACATATAAAAAAGAATGATGGTAGTAATTTATAAATGTTTAAGGTGCGTTATAATGTGGAATACCTTGGAAATGAGGGCCGGGATGATGGCAGAATTGGTCACATAGCCCATTCCAAAGACTAACGCAGCCGGCTTTCCAACAAACTTGGCGACATAATCTTCCAGTTCAGTATGTAGTATTGTTGTTCCTGCATCCACACGTGGGCTGCACGTGCTTGCGGAGAATCGGTTTAGAGATTGAATGGCACGTGGCGTGCAGTACTCATCTCTTGCAGCAAACCCTAGGTAATTGTATGATCCCAAGTTTAGACAACGTGTAACCTTTTTTGTTCGTCTGCATGATATGATAGTTAGACTTGATTGTTGTCAACGACAGTTAGAGAACTAAAAGAATGCAAAGCAACAAACAAAACATGATGTAACACCTCGGCCCTCCTTACGGGCCCCAGACATTGCGATAACTGCTTCAAGGATTGTTGACTAGTCCCACAAATCACCACGAGTCTTTCCAATGTGCTTTATCCTCGCTCACACGCTGTTTAGGAAATTTACCATGAGGTCACTCATCCTGAGACTACTCCTATAGTCAAACACGCTTAACTGAAGAGTTCCCAACGAATGAGCTACCATAAAGGAAGGTGTGTCTTGGTGATATAGGTAGTCATTTCAATATTTTTAACCTACATTTAACTATATATTCAAGGTGTTACACATGATCAATCAACACCAGAAATAATCAAAAGACTGGACATAAAACAAGAGATGTAAAATGAAATGAAAGTTGAACACAACACAATGTATGCATGCCTACTTTAAACTCTTGTTATGGTCATTGGAATAACGTTCCACTACGTCAAAATAAGCATCGGGGGCACTTGCAATTGGCCTTCCAAAGCAATCCTGCAAATGTTTAGAAGAAACCGGACAATATATATAGTAACAAAATCACATTTGAGTTACCAATAAAAGTTGGTTTAAGTGATTTGATACTTTCTCTCTTGAGTCATGTCATAAGTTTGAGCCTTATATATGGAAAAAAATCTATAATCGAACTTGCTGCAACCTTTAAAAATTGACATAAATTTGAATAGGTACAGCAGTTACCTGAACACGAAGGTAGACGCGACGGGTGAAGAAGTCTTCATCCTCCATGCATATTGGCTTGGAACCCTGAGATCAAACGTTGCAAATGGAGCATACTTAGTTAGAAGGCAATTCAAACTAGTTTGATATATCTAGAGCCAATTCAATTGTCAAACAAGTCGTTTATAGGCTGATGTGAACTCAACTTAGGAGTGGGGAATGGGTCGGACTAGGTTGTCTTAGGGCCAACCCATTGCCTATGTAGGGTCCGGTTGTGTCAAGGGCAACCTATTGGGGCTAAAGATTTGGCGGGCTTTCAAATAAAAGATAAAGTCAATTCATGAGCCGACCCTACTTGACCATAATCCACAAATAAAGTGTATTTGTACCCAAAAAAATGCTAGTTATGCTAAATATTGTTAATGTGAACTATTACAAATATATTTACAATTTAGCTTTCAAATTAATATGAAAACTCTTTTTTGATATCATTGATTTGCCGACCAATTGTAATCCATTCATCGACCCTTAATATTGACCAAAAGACCGAGACATTACTAACCCGATCCTTTGGCGACCCTCTTTTAATTTGACCGACCTTCTTTGACCAATGAAGTAAACATAAAATTATAAATCATAAATGAAAGAGAAAGAGATTAAACCTGAAGATTTTTGGGGGAATTCCACCAATCAAGAAATTTCCTGAAGAAATCCCGCAAATGGCCGAAAGCAAAAAGCAATACATAGCTAAAGTATGTGGTTAAAACAGTCAAATATGGAGTTTTGATCATCTTCAATTCTTAGCGTATTCTTCAAATTTGGTGCTCTTGTATTTTTTCAGTGCTGGTTAAATACATGTAAATTTTCTTTTTTCTCGACAAGTTGGCATATTGGAGTACATACTCTTAAAAATATAGTACTTAATTCCTTCATGCCTTAATAATTATCTTTTAAGTTTTGAGAAAATTTCAAAAAGATGGTATTGAAATGATAATTGTATTCAGAATTATGGAAAACTTAAAAGCATGAGGTAGAGACTGTAGAGTTTTATTTTGGTTATACTTCATATTGTATGGATAATGATAAAAGTAAAAGATAAATTTAAAAATTGTCATAATTAATTTTATGTTGAAATTGGAAAATATACTATAACATATACCGCTTTTTAGCTACGCTTTTTAAGCTAATTTGCGGTTGTAAAATGTGTCGGCATCTGATTGACGCTAAGAAAGCGTCGGCAAATCGAGTGTCGAGAGCTTGGGCGACGCTCCTATGCGACTAGATTACGTGACATGACGCGGCGTCGGGGGATATGTTGCACTTCTCGACGCTTTTCAAAGCGTCGCTAAAAAAGTGTAGCGAAACGACAGCAATTGTAGCATAGATATATATTATATTAAGTCAGCTATTAATGTAAACTGACGTAAAGAGATAAAACAAATATAGTAACTATTCCAAAAAAGAAAAATACTATGAGCATGTTTTTGGTCATGAAAATTTTTGAAACATTTCACTATTACAAAAGAATATTCATTTTTAATTCATCTATCTAATTTAATTTGGTGCCTGAATTTTGGAAATGTATATTAAACATAATCCGAGTTATTTATATTTCATGCATAGTGTAGTACTTATTTTGGCGGTGCCCAACTGCCCATACACCAACAATTCTGTGCAAATTGTACTGGAGTATGGTCCCACATTTTAATAAATTTTTTGCACTGTTGATTGCTCATAAATTATAATGAGTTACAATATAAAATTAATATCATTGTAATTTTTAGTAAGGTATCTTCCGAATAACAATTTATATTGTTACTCATTATGATTTATGAGTAATTAACAATGAAGTTAGTCAAATAGACAAATATTTTGAAACGAATATAGTATTTTCGATAGCCATAATTCATAAAGATGCCAAGTTGTTTATAGCTAAAAACGTGCTCATAGTACTTATTTTGAACTATTATTCATATTTCATGCATATATAGTAATTTCATTTAATATAACTCATCAACCCCCACAACACGTAAAATAAGATTAGGCACCTACACTTTTGCAAATACGTCACGTATAGTAATACATACCACTAAAATGCAACATAATAAAGTTGCCCTTAAAAAAAATAATAATACTGCAAATTTTAATTAATACCACGGTCTCATATAAATTTCTCATAATACGAGCTTCTTACGAGGTGGTCTTTTTAATATCTTATTATGATTAGTGAGATAGCTAATAATGACTTTTTAAAATAAATATGACTAATAATTTATCAATGGATGATTTTGATCAAAGTCATTCCAAATAAATTATTAGCCAACCCTATAATAATAAAAAGTCACTCTAGAATTATACCTCTTAAAACAAATTTATAATAAGATAGTCTCACATAAAATTTATTAATAAAAGTTTGATAATTGATTAGTTGTCAATACAATAAAGTTTGATATTGTTAAAAGGTAATTGGATTATATCAGCTATTTATTATTATTATTATTATTATTATTGGTTGCACATAGCTAAATTGTCAAAGGCTACTAGATTTGAAAGCTAGACATCCAATTAAAGCTCCATGAGGAAGGTTTTTTAATGTTTGGTGGAAAAAACTAATAAGGTTTCAATCAAAATTAAAATATTTTAAAGTAGAGCTATGGAGGATTAGGGTATTATTTGTAATCGTTGACACAATGCATTCCAAATTTTTTATAATTGACAACTAATAATATCTACTAAAATTGTTGGTATAAAATACTATAATAAGTACTAATTTAATAAAAAACAAGACACGTAAGTTGCATCTTCCCAAAACACATATCATTATTTTATTATCCATTATAACGTGAGTATATATTCTACCAAAAAATACAATAAATTCTACCTAAAAAGAAAGAAAAAATGAGTATAAAATGCATGTGTATCCGTACTAAAACAAATACAACGGCATGCAACATAACTGAACAGTTTTCCTCCTAGCCTCATCTCTCTCTAATTCTATCAATATTGAATACGTATATAGGTGAATTCAGAATTTGGAATCTGGAGATTGATGGAGAAGATGATTAGAATTCCATATTTGACAGCATTGACAACGTATTTCAGCTATGCTCTGCTCTTCATTTTCGGCCGTTTTCGCGATTTCTTCCGCAAATTAATTCTCCGTTTCTGCTCTCCTACTTCTTCCACCAACAATGAAGACCTCCTTCAGGTTCCATTTATTTATATTTCTCTTTCACGTAAATGCAGAGTCTCAGGCACTTGTAACATGATAGTAAAAAATAAGCGGACATATAAAGGTTACTTGCATGTACATGGAGATATATAAATTTTGTATAACATTGTATATTCGTAGAGTTGACATTTGTATGTTCAATTATTTTTTAACTCTCGTGTTATGATCACTATTACGTACACATGGGCACTAGACAATAGGCACTAGCACCGCACAGTCAAAAAATAAACGTACCAATCCGTGATATTCGATTGAGGGGGCGTCCCTAGGTAAATAATCATTTGTTTATCCCCAAATCCCGTACAAAAGTTAAATCTAATTAAGGGGGCAGATAACAGGTCGACATGTAAAATAAAGTCAGCAACAATTCTTATACAATACTTCTTGAAGTAACTATAGAGGTCCTCCAATGATGTCAAATTCTGAATTAATATATAAATATATGCTTGCAAATTTATCAATTTTTGTTGCAAAAACTCATCGATTCATAAATTTACTCATTCCACCTATTTTAAATATGCAAGGAGCATCTAAGTAGATACCCCGTGATAATCGATCAGTATAACTAGCTTGATTTTAAGAGTTGATCTATCGTGACTAACTTTGTTCATAGGGTTATGCCCCAATATGCTCAGGGGTGGAAGATTTTTACATGCGTCGTTTCTACCTTCGTGCCCAGGTAACTTGAATTCATTTGTTACTTCCTCCGTGTGCTACGCTTATTTATTACTACCTCTGTCCCTTTTTATTTGTCTACTTAACTAATTTTTATGTTTCCAATAACTATAATTCCCATTATACCCCTTATAAATGTCCTTTTTGCATCTTTTTAAGGGTATTTTCAAAGATATTTTTGACAATATACAAATTTGTTGCTCCATTTTCTATGTTTTTTGGTATCGTAAAAATAGTTTTATGGACAATTAATCAGGGACGGAGGTAGTATTATATTAAACTAGAACAAATTTAATTATGTAAACAAACATCAATTTTTCATATTTTTTTGTAAAAAGGGGGCGACATAATTAAACTTGTCCGAAAACTAATTCTCCCTGGTGTTTGTAGGACTGCTTTGGAAGACCAATAGCAAGTGCCCCTGATGCTTATTTTGATCTCGTGGAGCGTTATTCCAACGACTGTAACAAGACTTTACAGTAGGTGTTCTTCAACATTGTATCCAATTTCCATTTTTTGTAACAATAAATACTTTAATTTGTGGCTCAATTAATTTGCTTTCTTATAGTTGGTCGAAATTCAAAGACAGCAAAACTTAGATTGTATTTGATTGGAAATTTTCGACAAAGTTAATAAACTTTCATGTTTGATTGTATATGTCAATAACTAAGAAAGTTTTAATGTCAACCCCATTATTTAATTCTCGAGCTCATTATACATATTTTCTATAGGATTATACTCCTTCCGTTCCATATTAATTGACACTTAAACTAACTTTTTTTGTTTCAAAATAATTGTCACTTTTCATTTCCCAATACCTAAATTAATTATTTTAACTTTAATCATTATGTCAATTTTTACTTTTTCAATGAATAATAACTATTCTTATTCACATTGTCTCACTATTTACACCTTAATATCCGAAAAACACCTTAGAAGATTGTGTTATTTAACTATATGGGTAGTTTTTTTAGTTAAACCTTGGTATAAATTTTTCAAATATGTCAATTAATATGGAACGGAAGGAGTAGAAAGTTTCCAAAAAAAGTTTTTCTTAAAAAATCTTTCTTGGAAAAACTACTAGACTCACACGCTTATAGATGTGTATTTTATCCTGTAGCCGAACAGAGAAAGTTAGGCGTTGTTTGAACTTGGGATCATACAACTACCTAGGGTTTGCCGCAGCAGATGAGTATTGTACACCACGCGCCATTCAATCTCTAAAACGGTTTTCAGCAAGCACGTGTAGCCCACGTGTGGATGCAGGAACAACAACACTTCACACTGACCTAGAAGATTATGTGGCCAAATTTGTGGGAAAGCCTGCTGCATTGGTCTTTGGAATGGGTTATCTTACTAATTCTGCGGTTATTCCTGTCCTAATTTCCAAGGTATACATATGTAGGCTTGTACATATTACTATCGTCCCAAAATGTTTGTCCTTCGACTAAATTTTGATCGTTAATTACTCACAAATTATAATGAGTTAAAATATGAAAATACCGCTATTAGAAAGATAATTTGCTAAAAATTACAATGAACGTAATTTTATACTGTAATTCATTATAATTTGTGAAAAATCAACGATCAAAATTTAGTTAAAAGACAAATATTTTGAGACAGAGGTAGTACATTATTACCGATTAAGTTTGTGAGAAACCTAGCTGGAATAGTCTTATAGGGAACTTGAATTAACCTTGTTTCTTATGATCATTAGTTGATTAATTAACAGGGAGGATTGATAATTAGTGATTCCTTGAATCACAACTCAACCATCAATGGTGCTCGTGGATCCGGGGCTATTGTCAGAGTTTTCCAGCATAATTGTAAGTAATGTAGTTAAGATAGACTTGATCATTGGGTGGATTTACTCAACGTGACCCGATATGCTAATTTAGGAGATCCTCAGGGATTAGGGTTGGATAGAGGGATGTTTTCAACAAAAAAAAAAAAAAAGGAACAAATGTACTTAATTCGACAGTGAAAACTAACCATAAAAAATATATGTTAAACTGCAATGGTAGTTGATTTTTTTTCTTGGTTTGTTCCTTCTTTTACCATGTATTTTGTAAAATGTCGGTTTTATTTGAAGTTTGAACATTTATTCAGATAATTTGTGAGTATGGTAAAAAAATTATGATAAAAACTAATGCAATTGCCAATTATAAAATTTACTTTTGACCACTAAGGTTCATTGACCGCCTGATCTACTGATATGACTCACAATCTGCCCTGCCGGAGCCTTGACTACATGCAGGTCGAGTGCGGGTCAAGGCTCCCCTGACTTGCGACTTGTATGACCTGATCTGCACTAAGATCAAGACATCAGGTCTAGCGAAGAAGCACACAAGTGACTCCTTTTTACTGTTTACTCAACCTTTCAATTTGTCTGTTTCAGCTCCTTCTGACTTGGAGAAGGTTCTGAGGGAGCAAATCGTGGAGGGTCAACCACGGACACATAGACCATGGACGAAAATCATTGTAATTGTGGAGGGTATTTACAGTATGGAGGGTGAACTTTGTAAACTCCTAGAGATTCTCTCAATCTGCAAGAAATACAAGGTACTACGCTTTAAACTCAGGTCAATAAATATAGGGATATTGAGATTCAAACATGAGACTTCTATTTCGGCATCGTAAGTAAAAGCTTAAACTAATGACTGAAAGTCCAATAATGATTATATACTCTGACATTTTTGTGGGAACATATAATAGGCATATTTGTACCTGGATGAAGCTCACAGCATTGGAGCTGTTGGGAAAACTGGCAGAGGTGTGTGTGAGCTATTAGGAGTTGATACCGCTGATGTGGACATAATGATGGGAACATTCACAAAATCATTTGGGTCTTGTGGCGGTTATATTGCTGGATCAAAGGTAGGGTTGCCAATAGTGTGTTTGATTCCATAAAAATCCTAGGAAAATTGGTCAACTTTCTCAAGTTGGCCAAATCTTCCTATAGGGGTAACGGAAAAATTTCACGGCGGCAAATAGGAAACAAACTGTGGAAATTTCTAAATTATACCTAATACAAAAACCCAAACAATTATAAAAAATACATGTAGTTTGGACATTTCAACTATTTTCTCCAGAAAATTTGCAACGTCAACTGAACCGTATGAAATACATTTTTCTAGAAAAATATCTACAATGAAAATTTTCACAAGGATTCTACCAAACATTCTTTAAACTCATATTGTAATACCCCAATACATGGTTATTTCATGACTTAAAAATTGAAATGATTACTTATATCACCAATGTGCACCTTTTTTTTAAGAAGCTCATCCATTGAGAAATTTCCAGTTAAATTTGTTTGGCTGGGAGTAGTCTCAAGATGAGTGACCTCGTGTGATGTTTTTCCCAGGCAGCGTGTGAGTGAGGACGAAACATGTTATAAGGATTTGTGGTGATTTATGTCGTTAGTCGTTTATCCTTGAAGCATTATCGATAATGTCTGCAGCCCGGGAGGGGTCCGGGCATTGCAGAAGGTATCAAGGTCGACCTCCGAAGTGAGTTGCGTCATTGGGAGGATAGATCCATGGGCAGTCACCTAGTAGGGAAAAGATTCTAGATTGGATTGAAGCATAACAAGGACGTTGTACGCTTAAGAGAGTGTGATTGTAATACCTCGATGCATGGTTAATGTGTGGCTTATAAGAATTCAAATGATTACTTATATCACTAAAGTGTACCTTACTTTTACGAAGCTCATCGGTTGAGAACACCCCAGTTAAGCGTGTTTGGCTAGGAGTACTCTCAACCTCTCAGGATGGGTGACCTCACAGGAAGTTTTTCACAGACAATGTGTGAACAAGGACGAAGCACGCTGGAAGGACTCTTGGTGATTTATGAGGAAATTTTCAATACTTGAAGCAGTTGTCCATAATGTTCGCAGCCCGGAAGGGATTGGGGCATTACAGATTTTGAGTTGTTTGATCTTAATTTTTTTTGGGTCTAATTAGTAGGTTTTCAAATGAACACTTAATCGATTTTTTTTTTGGTAGGATCTAATTCGATATCTGAGGCATACATGTCCTGCTCATGTATATGGGACATCAATATCACCGCCTGCTGCGCAACAGATTATGTCTGCAATCCGGGTTCTTCTCGGTGAGGACGGTTCCAATAGAGGTTTGACATTATTATCCACCTCTAAATATGATTATTTTAAGGTTCTAGTAGAGGAATGTAGGGGTGAATGTGACAGTCTTACCTCTAAACTTTACAATCTAGAGAGACTAGTTCCAATTGACCCAAGATTTAAGATTAATTGTGTGGATCAAATTAAACCTTGAGAGTTTTTGCAGGCGCCCAAAAGCTGGCAAGAATTCGTGAAAATAGTAACTTCTTTCGATCAGAGCTGCAGAAGATGGGGTTTGAGGTGCTTGGGGATAATGATTTCCCAATAATGTCCGTGATGATTTATAATCCATCCAAAGTTCCAGCGTTTTCTAGGGAGTGTCTCAACCAAAATGTAAGCATATCATGTAGTTAATTAGATAAGTCTTTTGCTTGGATGTAGAATGCAATTAATTAAGCATAAATATGCGCGTTACTTTGCAAGATTTCATGGTCTTAAAAGGATTGCTCAATAGGAGTAATTAAATTTAACATTTCACTTGTTTGCAATTTCAGATTGGTGTAGTTGTAGTAGGGTTTCCAGCAACCCCATTGTTGTTATCAAGGGCACGCATCTGTATATCGGCATCTCATACAAGGCAAGACCTTCTTAGGGCACTCAAGGTTAGCTTTTATCAAACCTAGCTAGCTAGTATCATAGGGACAATATATATATGTAGTGATGGTTGACTCACCTTCTAAAAAGCTACCATGGATTCAGTTGTTACCAGAGACATGCGGAGATTTCATTTCTCCTTGTTCTTATTTCACTATTTTGTGTGTATTTATCTTCACATACAATATTTACCGAGAAATATATATATTGCTTTAGGTGGATAATTACTTACCGCTGTAAATTTCCACATGCTCGTATATGATCTTATTATTATTCCATTTCCAGGTTATCAGCCAAGTTGGAGATATAGTAGGCATCAAGTACTTCCCTGCACGACCAAAGAAAGACAAATTCTCAACATCGTTAAACAAGCTATACATGTCGGGAGTTTGACTGCTAGCTAGCTTGCTCGTGTGTGAAGATTAAATAAGTTTGGCAAATCGGTCAATTGTTTTAATTAAATTCGAGTTAATTTGGATCTTATAATATTTCTGGTTGATTATTGCTTTGTCTTGGTATTTGCTTTTAACACCGAGTAAATTTGACTTGTTTACTAAATTCTTTTATCTAAGATAATCATCAATTAACTTTATATGCACCTTGTTTTAATGTTGTTCTCAATAACAAACTTGTATACAAGCTTCAAGCCATTTACAATTTGGATTGGACTGCTTGTTCACATGCTAGATAGTCCACAAGTAGCCATGTAGTCTCTGTAACCTTTTAGGTGATAATAACTTGATTTTTTTTTATATGAGAAACAACATACAACTTTTGCTAAGGGTGTGTTCGGCAGTAGCGTTTGGGGCAACGTTTAGCGTTTTGACCAAGTCAAAACTCTAATTACGTAAATATTTGTGTTCGGTAAACTAGCGTTTTGAATAGCGTTTAGCGTTTTGAGGAACAATTTGTGAAACGCTAATAAAGTTAACGTTTAGCGTTTGGAGTATAGCGTTTCATATTTTTCGGTCAAAAGATACCCTTTGAAAATTTTATCTTTCAAAATTATTCATATCCTTTTATGTCAATTCACTATAATCTGTTAATTCAACCGCTAAATTTACCGAACACAATTTTCATTTGAACAGTCATCTGTCATCTGCTACTTAAACCGCTATCCGCTACATAAACCTCTATCCGCTACCTAAAACACTAATTTTGCCGAACAGAGCCTAAAGCTTATGGAGAAAAACACCAAAAGACTAGGTGCCATGTCATTCTCATATTGAAGATATTTAATATTTTTATTTAAGATATTTCTTGTACAAGTTGTCATTTATTGTTTTTCAACTTGCATTATAATGGACTATTTTTCTTTTAATGGACTATAATAGTTATCTGTTTTAAATTTTGAGTCAATTGAAATCAATCTTTTTAATTATAAAATTCAATTCCTTCACATCTCACATTGGGCAAAATTTCAGAGCGTTGATTTTGATATTTGGTTTCGTAGTTTATTGACATTCAATAACAACAATATCCCAGAATATGCATGAATAAATTCGGTTTGGGGGATCCAGATAAAGAAAAACCTTTCTCATGAACCTAAGCTCATGAAAATACTGATTCCTATGAACCCTTAAACAAATCACTCGAAAACTACTTCGAAAACTAACTTATTTACCGCATAAACCAAGTAGGAAAACAATTGAATTGCCAAGAAAACGAGTAAGATGAGAAATAGATATATAGATACCTGGGTATTTCCAAACATTAAAGGAGAGTTAGATGTACCTGAATATTCTATAAAGTTGAAAAAGAGTTGCATCATGAATGTACTTAGACAACGAAATCACAAGACCTTCCTAACAAGTGCAATTCAATTATAATTATTTTCTAAGTTGAAATATTTACCATAGTTTACAGTCGAAGGAAAATAATAACCTTACAATGGTTATTTGAACAAATTGCCGGTGATAGTTTTTCTCAAGCACAAAATGGAAGAATGACGAGGTTATAACCAATGTTGTTAGAATCGGGATTCTAACTCGGATCCATGAAATAGTTTGGATCGAAGTTAATCCATGTAAGATCGTGGATCGTAATGTAGATAATAAAATCGCATTAAAGATTTTGAATCATCAAAATTTTAATAACTGTGGTCATGACTCGTTAGTAGACTCAAAACCAAAATACAATACCTATATTTATCCGAATTTGAAATATACTCAACCTGTACTTCCGAAACTCAACATATATCGGACCCGTATTTAACCATCTCACCCCAATTAGATCTACATTTGCAGGATTAAACAAACAAAGGAAAAGAAAATTCAAAGGGTAGTGGCCCCATGACGACAGTAGAATGTGGATTCGTAATCTTGCACATCCACTCAACATTCCAAATCCGACAACTCATCCATGGAAGAAATAAAAAAAAGAAAAAGAATATTCAGAATCAAACCCCCGCACACTGAAATACAAACAGCAGCCAAACTTCACCATTTTTCTCTCTCCCGCGCCCACCTCTCTCTTCTCCCAAATCCCAAAATTCGTTGCTGAATTCAAATTCTGCAGGTTTCAATCCACTCGAATCTTCGAATTCGTCTCTAATCGATCCACGATTCGTAGTTTTTTTTGGTTCTGAATCTTGAAATCCAGGTAGATTAGATTCAGGAAGATGATTACGATTCCGTATTTGACCGCATTGACAACCTACTTCAGCTACGGATTGTTGTTCGCTTTCGGACAGTTTCGTGATTTCTTCCGTAAAATCATCGATCGGTGGAGTTCTAACAATCTTGAGGTTCGATTTTGAGTTTTTAATCTGATGTTTACTGTGTTTTTTCGTAGAATTTGCGTTCTCAGCTGCTTAATTTCGATGTTTTTGATCCTAGGGTTACGCGCCGATATGTTTGGGGCTGGAGGATTTCTATACTCGTCGTCTGTACCTTCGTATTCAGGTACTTTGGAGCTAAGTTTTACTATATTTGTGTTTTTCTTGATCTGATTGTAAAATTCGTATCGAATTGTGAATGAACCCTTGATCTTAGGTTGTGATTTGTGGTTTTTGAAGCTTGTGATGATCCAGTGTTGTCTGATGTGTGTTAGAATTTTGATACTATGAAATACCACTTGTTGGTGAATTCAAACTCAGTTATTTAGCAACTAGAAGTGAGTGTTTAGGTAACAAGAAAAGTAGAGTGAAACAAATCACTATCAATAAGGAAGACGAATCACTATCAACTAGAAGTATTTTGGTTTAGGGGACAAGGAAAGAGGTTATGATTGAATCTTAAACGTGTACGACTCTTTAGCGGCCAGGTGTGGAGGTGATCAAGCAAAAAGTATGGACTAGTGAAGCTTTCTGATAGTAGTATGTTAAATTGATTAGAGTGACGGAATGGAGCAAAATTGAATCTACTAATCGGATTAATGACTTTCACAATTATCTGATAGCTTGCCCTCCTACTCGAACTTTGGATGAACCCTCAAGATACTATGACCGTACAATTAAAAAGATTGGAATTCATAGTTTTCCAAGTGTTGCACCAGAAATTAAGAAGTGATTCTGATGGTGTATTGTCCATTTCTCCTTAATGTTTGTAGGACTGCTTTGGAAGACCAATTGCAAGTGCTCCTGATGCTTGGTTTGATCTGGTCGAACGTTACTCCAATGATCATAACAAGACACTAATGTAGGCGCTTTGTTGTGCTCTAGACTTTGTTTCTCTCATTTGTTCCATGTCTGGTGTCAAGCCACTTTATGGCTTTACATTCTTAGTTGGTTCAGGATTTTCTAATTGTTGTTGACCGCAGTCAAGCTTATATCCTGCAGACGAACAGAAAATGTTACGCGTTGTCTAAACTTGGGATCATACAATTACCTTGGATTTGCTGCAGCCGATGAGTATTGCACACCTCGCGCCATTGAGTCGCTAAAGAGGTTTTCCGCGAGTACATGCGGCCCTCGTGTAGATGGAGGTACTGATATTGTTCCCAAGATGTACCATCTGTTTTCATGGACATTATCTGCCACATTCATGTGGTATTAATGCCCGCTGCTGATGTTTGTCCCCATAGGCACAACGACACTGCACCGTGAATTGGAAGATTGTGTTGCCAAATTCGTCGGCAAGCCAGCTGCGCTTGTCTTTGGAATGGGTTATGTTACAAACTCTGCTATTATCCCTATCCTGATTGGGAAGGTATGGTGACTGTGCCTTTTCAAAACAATAATTTTTTTTGACCCAAGTCTCAAGTACATTTGTGTATGTGATTTTTAATAGTGCACATATGGATGCATAAGAACTTCATTAGAACCCTCCACTCCTTCTGAGACCTGTATAATAATTTGATCTTAGACCTCTCAGTTTCTTCTGATGTAAGCATTCTCATGGAACAGAATATAACCTTCTGCTCCATTGTGATATTGTCATTGGCAGGATGGGTTGATAATTAGTGATTCGTTGAATCACAGCTCCATTGTGAACGGTGCTCGTGGATCAGGGGCCACTATTAGAGTTTTTCAGCATAATAGTAAGTAGTTTCAGTATCCGCTTAGCTTAGCGTTCCATAGAAGCTCTAAAGACTCATGTTTTTGTTTTTGAATGAGGCTTTCGTTTCAATGCTTGGACATATACTGTATGATAATTCAATGAGAAGTGCATGAGTAGGTGTTTTTTCCTATCTGATCATCCTTTTATTTTATCTATTTTAGCCCCATCTCATTTGGAGAAGGTTTTGAGGGAACACATTGCTGACGGTCAGCCCAGGACACACAGACCATGGAAGAAAATCATTGTTGTTGTAGAGGGTATTTACAGTATGGAGGGGGAACTTTGCAAACTCCCAGAGATTGTATCGATATGCAAGAAGTACAAGGTAGTAAATCCCTGTGGGTTTGAACTTAAAATGATCCACTCTTTGCAATTTTGCATGATCTTAACTACTTGTGGCATTTTCTTTGTTTTTATTCCTTGATTGTTTGGCTGTATCTCTTCCTCTAATCCTCAACTTTTCCATGAAATGTGGTGTCGGTGAGATAAGTGTGTTCTGTTGAAACCTGGATGACTAATTACAAACAACTCGTGTGGTAGCATGCAGTGACAAATGGTTAGGGTTTGGAAAAGTAACCTATATAAAACATAGCTCTCAGGTCTCCTTTTGTGTTAATTATTTGTTAGTGTGGGGGTGGGGGGGGGGGGGGGTTTGCAGAATTGCTGACTTGTGTTGATGGTGAGTTATAGGATGACTGACATGTCAGTGTAAGCTTTTCTGTTTCCTTTCCACATGAAACCAGTCTCAGAATATGTTTGAGCCTCATGTTTGGGTTTTTTTCAAATCTTCAAACAATTTTATCTTGATTACAGGCATATGTTTACCTGGACGAAGCTCACAGCATTGGAGCTGTTGGGAAAACTGGTAGAGGGGTGTGTGAGCTATTGGGAGTTGATACTGCTGATGTGGATATCATGATGGGAACTTTCACAAAATCATTTGGATCTTGTGGTGGATATATTGCTGGATCAAAGGTTTGTGATACCGAGCTCAATCTTAGATAATGTTATCCTCATGCATTTGTCTGCTGTGAAATCATCTTCATACACTTTTTTTGCATTCACAGTTTCTTTACTTTTGTGCATCATGATTTGGGAGTACAATATAAATGTGTCTGCCAGTTGCAATTGTATTTTCTCTAAATGATTAAAAGCAAGACCAGCACAGCACTGTCTGAAATGGGTAAATCTGTATTAAAATGCTGCATCAGCATTCAGAGGTTCTAATTTGCAATCCTTTAGCTTATATTGAACTTCATGTTATTGTAGGAGCTGATCCAATACCTCAAGCATACATGCCCTGCTCATCTATACGGAACTGCAATATCACCACCAGCTGCACAGCAAATCGTTTCTGCAATCCAGGTCCTTCTCGGAGAAGATGGTTCTAGCAGAGGTTTGACATTACTATTATCATTGTAGTTCTGCAGTCATCTGCTGTTTAATCCATTTGCGCATACATAGTTTTAACATCGTCTCGGTCACATTTTGGTCCTTTCAGGCGCTCAGAAGCTTGCAAGAATTCGTGAAAACAGTAACTTCTTCCGATCTGAGCTGCAGAAGATGGGGTTTGAGGTTCTCGGGGATAACGATTCCCCAGTAATGCCCATTATGCTATATAATCCATCAAAAATTCCTGCGTTTTCTAGGGAGTGCCTCAAACAAAATGTAAGCACACTCACCCTTGCCATTATCATACTTAATATTTCTGAGCTTCTTGGAAGTGAAAAGAGTGATTATTAGACGGTTTTTTTTGCTACTTTTTCGTTGCTTGGATTATGGCTGACTAAAGCATCCTAAGGAAACACATTCGAGCCAGATTAGGCTATTAGTAACCAACCTAACCATATCGTACAAGGCTACATAGATTCAATGTCGAACTTTTGAGGAAGCCGTATTTTTTTTGGCCTCTTCCAGATTTGAACAATGCGTAATTTTCTGTTCTTTGTGACATATAGGTGGCTGTTGTCGTGGTGGGATTCCCGGCTACCCCATTGTTGTTGTCGAGGGCACGTATATGCATATCAGCTTCTCACACAAGAGAGGACCTGGTTAGGGCACTTGAGGTCAGAATTTTCTATTCGATAATTTGTCGATGCATTCTCAGAGTTCTGTTGGAACTTAATTTGTACCCTTTTCATATCTGACTCGAGTTTTCCTCCACAGTTCATGTTCATATAACCGGTTGTAACTCGTCTTCTTCTCCTCAGGTTATTAGCGAAGTTGGGGACCTGGTGGGCATAAAGTACTTCCCTGCGGAGCCAAATAAAGAGGAACAAGAGGATCCGACATTGAAACTCGACTAAGCAACTTCTCATTTTTGTGTGAGGAATAATTGGGGAGCTAAATTGCTTGGGCTTTTGTAAAATATTTTTGTTTTGTTTTTATATGTTCAAAGTTTGGCTCTAAAGGGGATCTTTTTTCTTTTCCCCCTTTTTTCGGGTTCAATTTATGTGTCATTTTTCTGGAATTAGAAAGTTCTGTAATATTTAGGATCGATGTTAGTATGTCACTCGTTAATATTTCCTGTAAATATTGGAGTTTCACTCTCTTACAGTTACAGAAACTGCTGCAACTGCTACGTCTTACTAGTGTATGTTCTGCTGGCGTCATATATGTTGAAGGTCAAGAATGATAATTTGATGTTGAATTTGGGTCATTGTTAAAATTTTGACAAGTTCGATTGGGTTGAATTAGCAATTTAGCACTAGTAAAAGTCCAAGTCTTATGACCTTTTGGGTCAGACTAAGTTGGATAGTTTGGATGGACTCCAATTTGGATCAAAATCAAAGGTTGAAAATTCGTTTGTACCTTGTTTTTTTTATACGGCTGGCTGTGGTATAATGGTGGAATTATGGTGAATTATTGGTAAGTTGTGGTATGTTTTGTTTTTTATAAATGTAAATTATATTGGTAAATGTGAAAAAGTTGATTGTGATGGATGTAGAAATTGCAGATGTTGTGATAAATGCGGTTACATGATCACCGCAATACCAAACAGAAGGCCTAAATGGACAAACTCAGGCATTTGAGATGGTCAAAATTGTCAATTTAGGTTGAATTTAACTATCATGCTTGCAACCAATCGCCCTATTTAAAGGGCACAAGGCTCGAATTCTTGGAATGATGTCTCTTCCTTACCAATCCGCTGAGTATAGCGGGTAGGAGTAGGGCCCATCTTTGACACCCCGTGCCCTGTCCGTTACATACCTGTTGGATAGTATCCTTCAGATACGGGTCCAATGAGCAAGACTACTAACCTATCTAAACAAAAAAACCATCATGCATGCACAACAGATAAAAGGTGAACTAACATGGGACAAAGGTAGTCCTACAGACATGAAGAATCATCAAAGTGGAAAACAAGAAAAAGAAAGCATAGCTAAGCTTAGCCTATTCAATTTTTCCTATGGAAAATCAGTAGTTTCTCCTCTGACAACATCTTTACTCGTCAGGAGGCTATAAACCAGCCAAAATTGCAAACCACTTGCACACTATCAAGCAGTAGTAAGACAGTCACTAGTCCCGGCAAAAAGCAACCTGACCGGAGACCAACCCGGTTTTAAACCTGAAATGTAACAAACCCGAACCCGACCCGCATTGACAGGTCTGTCAGTCACTATCAACAAAAAAACTGCTCTTACAAAACTTTTCTGCACTCATCACTCATCACTCATCAGATTCAAAACACACCCAGATGAAAAGATGATCAACCCAATTCCAGAATGCAATTGGATTCAAGAAAACACTTTGTTGAGCTTCTGAATCGCACAGAACATCTTCCTTCTGGATCCAACCGCATTGATGCCCATATCTTTGAGATCTTCCAATGTCAACAATGGCAGAACTTCCTCATCCACCTCATGCACCTCGAAAACCGGCCAGTATCGCCCTAACCCTAACCCATTCAACCAAACCCTAACCCCATCGCCCCGAGGAGGAACCCTAACCCTAACCCTAGCATTCAAATCCATATCTTCTCCCCCTTCCTCCTCGATTCCCAATCCCCCACCATCTTCATCATCAACATCATCATCATCATTGACATTGTTACTGTTATTGTGATTTTGATTGTGATCCTCCTCCGTCGGATCTTCGAATTTGGGCGCCCAATTCGTCCGAACACGCTTCGATTTCGAACCCTTGGTACTCTTCCAATTCCCGATCGCTAGATCCTCCAGATTCTCAATCTCGTTGGATTCTTCGTCTAGGGTTCCCAAATTCGCTAAATTCCGCATCCTGGAGGCGGAGGAGGAGGATCGAGATCTGCCGGACTTGGTGAGAGAGGCGGCGGGCTGGTCGCCGATCTCGCCCAATCGGACGCTCGGCCGGCGGTGGCGCTTCGAAGTTCCGGCGGCCTCCGCCGCCGCCGTGGAGGTGGACGCCGGCGGCGCGTGTTGGGGTTGATGCTGCTGAGTCACCGCCATGATCGAGAATTTCGATGTTCAGAAGTCGAATTGTGTGCCCTAATCGAATCGAATCGCAGATTTTGAAGATTGTGGTTAGAATTGGTTGGATTGGAGAGTGAAAGTGGGATTTGTATGAGAGTGAGAGCGCGAAAATGGGAGAATTTTTCTGGGGATCGTTACGATGAAGATGATGATTGATGATGGCGATTTTCTGGGGATGGAATTTTTTGTTTTGGGGTTGTTGGAATTGAATCAGTGAGAGAGATGAAATGAATGATTACATGGAGATTGAGAATATAAACGGGAAAAGGAATCTGGGTAGACATAGAGGCAAAAACACACAGCGGGAAAGCAGGGGAGAAGACACATGTCTAATTTCCCTCCTCTAAAAGTAAAAACTATGCAAATATGCCCATGTTTTCATAGTAGGTCTCGTTTTTTATTATTTTTTAATTTACTATAAGACGTAGAAATGGTGGGATACAGTCAAATTATCAAAAATATGGTGCGATATGAAATGATATGGTAAAATTTATGGAAGATATGATTGACGTGGTATGTGACGAAATAAAATGTGAAAAGTAAAAGAGAAAAATGTGGTATAATATAGTAAAATGTGGAAAAATATTTAGTGATATGGTGAGTTACAACACCACGCCTCACCGCAAAATAGAAACGGGGCCTTATGTGTGCTCTAAAGTGTTCACTATCCTTCTTTCACTGACAATGAGCATGATTGGCCAACGGTTTATCAAACAGTTTATTGTAAAATTTAGTTTATTTGAATGTTAAATAAGTTATTTATGTATTTGGTAAATAACTTATTTTATTAGCTATTTTGCCTCAATAAACCAATTCTCAATAGATTGCGCAATTGAGAATGACTTACTAAAAAAAAATTTAGTCAAAATTCGTCTAAAATTACACAGATAACATTCTAAAAATATTATTTATAAAAGGTATGAATGAAATTTCAACAAATATTTTTTGAGAAACAACTAATTATACCAAACATACATTTTCCAAACTGCAAATACAAACCGTCAATTCAAACAGTTAGTAATAAACAACTAATGCAAACAATCAACAGTTTTTTACCAAACAGGGCCAGTATCTCACATACTATCCTCTCCCAATCATGTTATGTGTCACCTCTAAAATTATACCATCAAACTTTAAAATTTTTAGCCATAATTAATTTCAACACTAGGACAAGATGTAAAGCAAAACTATCAACAAAATTTTCCTCTTCCATCATAATTTTCATCAGGAAAAAATGCGGTTTCAAACACAGAAAAAATGGCTGTCAAAACTCGAGCAGGAACATTTCGTCTTGCTTGTGTTGTCAGACAACTGTACAAAGCAAGCCATGCCCTGGATTGTGCCCTACAGGGTACATTGTTGCACCTTTGACGTACTCGTGGTGTTCGACGGCTTCCTTTCTTAGGGTCGTTGGCGGGTTTCGCTTGATTTTCCGCCTCTCGATTATCGAGCATTGATCGAGGGGGTTGCTGGACCCAGCTCCAACCCTCCTGTAAAGGCAAGAAAGAAACTATGGGTTTTATGCCTGAATTGACCGAAATGCCCTGATATAGTTATTTTCGTTACTCGCTGTAATGCCGCGGCCCCTCCGGGTCGTGGACGTTATTGATAATTGCTTTAAGAATCACTGACTGACCCTACAAATTACCACGAGTCTTTCCAGCGTGCTTCGACCTTGCTCACATGCTGTCTGAGAAAACTTCCCAGGAGGTCACCCATCCGGAGAATACTCCCAGCCAAGTACGCTTAACTGAGGAGTTCCCAATGGATGAGCTACCTTAAAATTGGGTTCAGACTTAACCTTATAGCCACACTTAACCTTATACCCAGGGTGTTACATTATGCCTAACCTAGGGGAGCATGTCCATTCAAGAAATATTGTGTTCTAGGTAGCGCTGGCAAAAGTTCGAGTTGGACAAATTCGGACAAGAAATTTATGTCCGGACCTGATTTTATTTCGGGTCGGACCAGGTCGGACAATTCGAATGAAGCAAAAATTGGGTTCAAACAATAGAAAAAAGAAAATTTTTATGTCCGAATATTCAGCCAATTCGGTAAATATAAAAAACTCAGACGAAAAATCTATGTCCAGACCCGTCTTTTTCCGGATCGGACAAAATTTTGCCAGCTCTTGTTCTAGTCTTCTTAAGAGGATAACTTCAATCAAAAGCTAATGCAAAATATAGTTGTAAGCATTTCAAGCTGATGTATGAATCTGAAAGCAGGGATGAATCGCTTACCCCAATATCTTTTCGGCTGCAATTCTAGCTGCAGAAATAGTGCTTTTACTGGGAAGCCATTTCACGCCACGAGTTGGATCAGCGTGCATAGGAGAATGGATTTTTATCAGCTGCACGAGTACAACGAACACCGAATCAACAAATACTCCCTCCATTCCCCAGAAAATCGCCATTTTAAAGGGTTTCAGAGATACACAGTTTCTATATTCTATCATGTTTAGCATCACAATGGTAATAATAGGAACAAAGGCCGAAGCATAAAGTGAATAAACAGACAGACAGACTTACACCCAAGCATTCCATCATCTGATAGTATGCCCGACCATGCAAAGGAGTATGACCACCACGCGATTCAGAGAAGTACCGAGTCCTGAGATTATCAACAAAAGAATGCCTAGCATTTTCAGCTTCGATTCACCATACAAATTACTCCAACAATTTCTAGTGTAGTCCCGCTAATGGGAAGTCTAGAGGATCCAAATTATAGAAGGGAAATGGAACTAAAGAGATAATACGATTATTACCATTCTTCATAACCCGGATCAACAGTGAAACCGTAGATATCAACTGTATCACATACAGAGAGTGCAAATTCCAGAGCTTTAAGCCCCGTCCCCTTGGCTGATGAACCGAAAGATGTGCCGAGCATAAGATATATGGGGTTGAGAATAGGGACTTCCTACAAAAAAAAAAGAAGAAAGAGGAAGAAACGGTTCAATATTGACCCGTTTACTCTCTTCTTTTGGGGATTTTTGGACATTAATAAATTGTACTTTCGGGGGTGTTTAACAATAATGCCCGATAAAATTATCTTGTACGATAATTAACTGTATTTTCAGGTTTGGTGTTTTTTTTTTATTATTATTAAAAGTTAAACACTAAGGCACTCCAGAAACATACCCGAATCATTTTGCTCATTATATCATGAATCAAAAAACGATTCTGGGGGCCTCATATTTTGGTGTAATAATTATAAAAGCCCCTTATTTTCCTAAATTACTGGGAGGTGACATTATATTTGATGAAATTATTTGGGAGGGACTTTCAGGCTGAATTCCGGCCAAAAATTGGTGAGAGACATTTAATGATATATTTATTGTGGATTAAGTGTTTGGTGAGTTAAACAACTCCATTAATTAGGGGGAAATAAAAAGAAATCAAAAAATAAAAATTGAACATAATTAAAAGATTGACCAAATTGAAAACCCAAATCAGTTTGATAGAGAGAGAAGCAAATTAGTAAGTTGGACGTCCTCCATTGAAGAAGAGTGGCCATCCTCCATTGAAGAAGAGTGGCCATCCTTGGTAAGCTTCTACCTCATTCTCGGTTTCATCTCACTCTTGCTTCTCCCCTCATTGAATATGTGATAAAATGACATAACAAAGGGAGGGAGGATGAGAGAGATGAATGTTGAACTAGGAAGGAATGAAGTGACTTTTTTACTTGGGAAGGGGGGGGTAGACTTAAGTGTTTTTAGTTATCTTTTTTTTTTTAAATTTTAAACCTTTAATCTTCCATTAATGTTAATTACAGTTGAATTCCTTTTAAAACACTATTATGCATTTAATCACTTGGTTCCCGCCATTTTTTGCCGGAATTCAGCCTGAAAGTCTCTCCCAAATAATCTCATCAAATATAATGTCACCTCCCAGTAATTTAGGAAAATAGGGACCCTTATAATTATTACACCAAAATATGAGGCCCCTAGAGTCGTTTTTTGTATCATGAATAGTTGTTTTGATGATCAAGGCCTCCTTCCCAGCATCTATATGATAACACTATGTAAGATAATCGAAAAGAATATGCCATGATCATCAAAGAAGTTGAGAAAATCACGTACTGTACAATTCAGCCACTTTATCGAGAGCTTTAGCAGATCCTCTATTAAGAAGGCGGAATGTACTCTTCGAACCAACATACTCAGAGTAGTTCTGTTGTTACGTCCCAGAAAATAACGGTTAGACCCAACCCAAATCACCAAATACAAATTTACCAACTTCGGAAAAAACTCCACAACCAGGATGGGTGCCCCATTCTGTCGAAATACAGCATCGTAAGAATCTATCTCTTTGCCAAACTTTGTTTTCAGAAGATCTGCAGAATTTCCCACGACAGCGCACCTATGAAACTGTCTTGGGTAATAGGGCGGTGTCCGTGGGAGAACCAGAGCAAGTTTCTCCTCACAGAGAGATTTGTTCTGACAATTATTCCTGCAACTTACATAATTAATTTCTGATTGCGTACAAAGCAAAACATAGAGTAACCCCCCCCCCCTCCGTCTCCCCTCCCCAACAAAAAAAATAATAATAAAAAAATTAAGGCATGCACTCAAACAAAAGGCAAAAAAATGTCAGGGAAATTGCTCTAAGGGCCAAAGATGAAGACCATTTATACTCAGAGGCAAGCAGTGGCCTTCATGTATTGTCGCTAAAATGTCGGGCAAATCAATGGATTGTGTAGTTGCTTGTAGTTGGGGTTCATGTCATGCAATTGAATGTATTGTGTAATTACTTGTACGCTACACCGTTGGCATAAGTTGGAGTTCATGTCACGCAATTGAGTGTACTGTTCAGTTACTTGTAAGACGGCTCAATCTGATTGCTTTCATGTGTGCATGGCCCTATCTAATAAACTTTTGGCGCTAAACATAAAAGGGGGAACATCTTTGGACCTCAGCCCAACATCCCATAAAACACACACACGCACGCACGAACAGGGCATCATTATTTTTGCCAACATGAAACATGCCCGCAATTCACAATTCTTTAAAGATATCATAGCAGGAATTGGGATCCAAAGCAACTGTTCAATGTCATCATGGCTTCTAGTTCCAACTAGTTTTATTCATGGGTGCATAACCATGATTAACTATTCCAAAAGGTCATTCATTCTAGTTATACAAGGGGTACTTACAACTGGATTCCCTTATTTATCTTTCTCCATGCATAGTCCTTCCACCCATTAGGCAGAGCATCAATGAACTCCCTTGTCAGCACAGTCGTATTATTCCTTACCTGAGAAATTCAGCTCACTAAATAACAGATTAATCAAGTGTTTCAGAAATTCAGCTATGCCTGAAGATGGAAACTAGATCTACTAACCTAAATGATAATACCGGATCCCAGAATTTTCTTAGAAAACATTTTCTGACTCAAGATTCAAGAACAATATGTTTTTGTGCGAAACTTTTGAAACTAGCAAAAGAATCCAGCTCACCTGTTCCCATGTAGCCAAAGCTTCACAGAGATCAAATTCATGAGACAAGCCTTCTATCTCTCCAGTTTTAGGATCACTCTGTGCACCAAATCACCCATTTTGGTGACCAAACTGCACAAATGTGAGTGGATATATAGTCATATTGCAACTTAAAAGATAAACATACCCATTTGGGAATGGTATCATCAGGAAATTTTAGTGTAACTTGGCAATGATCATTGCCAAGTTCAGCTCGCAAGCCCAAACCATTTGCACTCTGCGACAGTTCAAAAATGTATCATTAACCAGCTACATGCAAAGGACTCCATTTTTATGATCCAGAACAGTATCACTAATCATGTAACACCTGAAACCAGTCAAAAACATCCAAGGACAAAATACTAACTTGAACTCCAAACATAACTTGACAACCTACACACAAAAGTATTACAGGTAATTAAAGCAATGTAACTCTCCAAGAACGGAACCATCCTCCTTTGAAGATGAGATATTCTTATTTTTGAAGTGGTAAGAATGAAAAAGACAATGTCTTTCAACTTAGATTGTAATGGACTAAAGTAAAATGCATCATAAAAATCCCCTATGCTTCTTTTCCATGGAGTTGTAGGTAGTAAACAATTTCTAAGTCTTTGATCAATTGGAACCAGTCTCTCTAAATTGAAAAATTTAGGGGTAAGACTACTACATCTGACCCCTTCACCTCACCTGGGCAGGATTTCGGAGTTTTGGTTTTAAGAATGAACAAGGAAAGAAACCGTGAAAGCACGGCCAATTCATTCTATCTTAACATAATCTCAAACTAGGCATATATACAAAACCTAAAACTAGACAATTCATTAGAAGTAAGGTTGTGCATTTAGTTTTTGCATCAACAAAGATAACCACAAGGTATGGAGACCTTAGCCATTGCTCAATCAAGATAAAGAGAAATGTCCCCTACATTACTAACAGGATATAAATGCAATGCAAATATTGTACAATAGGCCTTGTAACTATAGGTTAATTTACTCTTGTACCCATATAACCCTAACTAGGTTAACTACATACAACTTCATCAACATAAAACTCAGCACAAGACTCAAATTGAGTGGCTATGTTTATTGTTTATAATTATGATTCCAATGTCCATTTCCTACTTTCACCACTCATTTTTTGCAAATTACAAATTCCCACAAGTAAAGATGCCACAAAATAAGGAAAAAAGAGCAGCCCAGAAAGCATAGGCTAATACATTCAATATGCAAACTCAATACACAACAAATTCAAACAAAACTTCAGAAGGGTATTCATAAAAAATGAAAACTCACCACACACTGCTGAAAACCTGTCCGAAGAGCTTGAAGGGCCTCCAAATCTTGATCTGAAAGTCGCAAATTTTGATCTGGGAAAATTACCCAGTACGAGTTTATGCATGAAAATCACGAATTTGAATGAAATGTAGTAGCATCAATGAATCAAGAAGATGCATATGGAGAAGAAATACCTAATTCGGAAATTCCAGTGATGTAAATGAGGATGATTGAGAGGCCAGAAGCGAGAACTAGAAGCAACCCAAATGGCAAAAGTCTCATTTTTTTCGTTGATTTTCCGAGCAGCTTGGTTATGGCGGACTGCTTGTAGTGTTCGTAGTTCCGACCTTCCTTCGTAAAGGTACGAACTCAAAAAAGTGCGGGAAAAAAGGACCCGAAAAAAAAAAGAAAAGAAAAGAAAAAACTTAACTCGCTACTTTTCTCTTTTCTCTTATTTTTTGGTTTCTTTAAAAAAAATCCAAATGTACAAATTATAATATTATATTCTTAGGTTTGTTAAATTCATAGATAATAAACAGTTGGGTAAATATTAAATTTTGGTAACTTTTGATAATTTTCGATAACTTTTGATAAATTTTAATAACTTTGGACAAATTTACGCTAATATATCAAAATTATTTTTTTATTTTTTAATTTTAGTAACTTTTTAGTAAATTTTGGGAAATTTAAAAAAATGGTAAACTTTGATAAACTAAAATTACCCATAAATTTGATAGGCCCTTGTAACAGTATTTTTGTTTACCAAGATTATGACACAAAATATTATTTATATTAAGATAGCATCTCTAATGGTTGGGCGGCAAGGCACTGAATTTATTTGATTAATGGGCTTGGATTGTAGATCCACATTTCCACCCGCTCCTTGATCCATTTTGTTTTTTAAAAAATAAAATGATCCATATGATTTAGGTGTCATTAATATAGTCAAAATTATCTAGCCAAAAAGAATCTAGTTGAGAAAACGGCAAGATTATCCTTTCATTATAAGTTCTATGCTATGTTGATTTATTATTTATTTTTATAGAATAAATCCGTGTATTAGTTGTCATAAGCTTGCAATCGATTTATCATAAAAAATTGATTTAAATTTTGCTTAAAATGAGCCGGCAATATTACTCTGTTGTTCTGTGTGGTGGGATAGATGAGATAAGTGAAATAAGAGGAATATTGTTTGAAAAAATAAGTCATTATTTAAATGTATGAATCTTTAAATATATAGTTTATGTAATTTTTAATAAGGTATGATGAGTAAGGCAAGTCACATAAGTTATATCTAGACCTGAGAAATGGGTAATTAATCGGTTCAGGTTCAGATCACAGGTTCACATCGCTTCAATCAATTTCAGGTCGGGTCGGGTTCAAATGAGTTTTATTCGGGTTGATTCGAGTGAAGTTCGTTTAGATTGGATTCCGGATAGATTTGTAGGTCATTTAGGTGTAGATCTTAGTTTGGTCACTTTTTGTGTTGTGATTTCGATTGATTTCAGGTCGGGTTTTCTTCGAGTTCGGGTTCAGATCGGATCATCCATCCAACTGTTGGTACTCGGTATAAGTCTACATTTGGTTTTTTCAGATTCGAGTCTCGGGTCAATTTCGGCATGTCTACATTCACATTGTTTATTAAATATTTGAATTTTTAAACAAAACAGTCAAAATGTAAAGTCAATCACTTCTTCCACCACACCTAGCCCAATGAAAGTCATCACATTTCAGATTTCATAAATCAAATTTGTTTGGATTTGAAGGAGTAATTGTGCCCTAATTCGACACGGTTAAATGTGATTGAGACTCCTACAATGTCAATCACGTGTGTACCAAAAGTCCAAAACCTTCTTTTTGTACCAGGAACTAGGGAAGATAGTCTATCATTTTCAATGCAATTCCCCAATTCCAATGTGAATCATTTTCACCAAAACCTCACCAAACATAATTTAAGGCACCTATTCTCACTATTCACCATTAAATATTCATATTGTGAAAAATAAGATATTGATAGGTGGATGTTATTCTTCAAGAGTATTCACATTAAGTCAATGTATAAAAAAAACCAAAATTATGAAAAAAAGTTAAATTTAATCATGCTTTCTATAAAGATAAACATTATGATCATCTACAACGAGATTACGACTTTACAAGTGGAGAATGGGTCACACAATCACCAAACTAGGTCCAACAAAGGTCTAGTCCTAAAAACAAACTCATAATGAACATTCAAAAACACCACAATATCCAACATGAAAATTATGATCATCAGAGTTCAAACTCTGTTTGAGAAGACAATCTCCTAACACTCATATTACTAGAACTCCATGCTCTTGGTGTTTAAACTTAACTATGTCGCGTTCAATATGTAAGTTACCATACACCATTATGTTGAAGTCAGTTGGATAGAAAAAAGACCATAAAATCAATAATTAAAAAAAATCTAGACCTAATGATTATGTTGTTTACCAGAAATTTACTATGTAAATTGCCTCGCATAGAACAGTGAAAAACTGAAAATGTTGTATTCAAAAAAGAAAAACTTTTAGGTGAAATAAAAGGCTATAATTGTATGTGTTGGACATTAAACTTTTAGGTGAAAGAAGGGCTAGTTAGCAAAAGAAGGCATGAGATGAGGAAAACTGTTGAGCCAAGCATCAACATCTTAGAAACTTCCATAAAATAAATGTACCATAAAAGTTCAAAAACCAACATTACATTTCTTTTCATACATATTTGCCAAATAAGTGATTTGTTTTGAGCAATTTGCCATGTGAATTATCACAATCAAAGCTCATTAATCCACAAAGCTGTTGCATACAAGGATGAGCTAATTTCATTAATTGGTTGGTGGTTGGCTCATAGTCAGTCCATGCTCAATGCAATTCATGAAAAGATTTTATTGAGTGGTGGCCCCAATAAAATGTCATTGGTGTCTCTTTCTATACCAGTCATTGTACAAATATGAGTACTTTTTTCTTGAAAAAGTGGTACATACATAGCATTGTCTAAACTTTATACAATTTGTCCTTATTTTTATTAGTGTTAAAACTTATAGATCAAGAATTGACTAGTCATATTTACAAAATTTCAAATTTATTCCAATATATTGACAAGGGGAATGATAAATTAAACAATTATAACCAATATATGCCATTTGTCCTCACAATCTCTATTGCACTATTTTTAACCGGCCTGTAAAATTAATTCATAAGGTAAGATAAAGTAAATATAATTTTGGGTAAATTTTGATGATTTTGAGTAGATTTGGATAAATTTAGAGAAGATATATTAAATTGAGAGAATTATAAATTTGGGTGTTTTTAGGGAAATATGGATAACTAATATTTATCCATAGATTACCCATGAGATTTACCGGGCCTTAGTTCTAGTGTATCTATATTTGTAAAAGTTATATACGATAGCATATTTCACAGCAAATATGATGAAATTATTTTATTATTCATTGGATATATTTACTAACTAATTGTCAAAGTTCGTTACTTTTAACTGCACATGACTTGTGACAACAAATAATAACTGAGGGAGTAACATCTACATGTGAGTCTGTATTTAGACACCACATCTATGAAAGTGTATTAATTTACTGAATACTAATATTAGTTCAATTAGATTTTAGAGTTAATCAAAAATGCTAAAAGTTACCCCGACGCCATTGACAAATACAACCTTATATTATCATGCCATCAGTCACTAGTTTCAGACAATGGATGTTCTTAATCCACTGTAAAAGAACACTCCAAAGTATTAACTAATGAAGATTGATTATTGATAAACATAATTAACCTGGTGAGCCTGCATTGGATCTCCTTAATCCACTGTAAAGAACCCTCCAAAGTATTAACTAATCAAGATTAATTATAGATAACATAACTAACCTGGTGGTCCTGCAGGCCCCGCCGCCCGCCGGTCGGAAAAATAAATATTTTCTGAAGGGCAGGGCAACCCATCTGGATTCAGATCCTGAGCATCCAAAAACCAGCACCAGTTTTGGTTTGATCTGTATTTATTCCTTGCCACAAACATTATTAAATTCACACCACTATTATTAATATAGGGTGTGTTTAGTGGGGAGGAAAATCATTTTTATTAAGATAATTGTTTCCATTTTTAGGTGTTTGGCGGCACAAAAATGGAGAAAATCATTTTTAGTAGTAACCATTTTCCACGCCTCCCTTCATAAACTATTTTCTTAGGTCTAACTTTAAGAAAATCAAATTTTCCTATCCGAGTTACTCCTTACGATCCAAGTTCCTTGTATTAATCCCCATATCTACTTGAAATAATTCAATTTCTCATACATATCTCTCTCATCAAGCTCCTCTTTCTCTCTTTTCCTTTTTGCCTCCCATCGAGCCCAAGAGGCATGCATTATATATCTACCAAACAAATACATATATGACAAAAACTTATTTTCCCAAAAAGTCATTTTACATGAACAACTATTTGCTGCAAAATGATTTCCACCTATACCAAACACGCCCATTGCAACAATATATATTACATGCACTAGGAGCATAGACTCCAGATATTTACTAATGAACCATCACTGTAATAAGAGTGAACGATCTAATATCTATAATGAACAATCATACTATTTGGAACACGTGTTTCGGATGCACCTAATACACCCACAGTAGGAAGTTGTGCAATTTATTAGAGGCATTCTGGAGCATGTGCTCCAAATTCAACAATTATTCATCCACAGATACTAAGTTGTTCACTCTTATATTAGTATTGTTCACTTTTATTATTATGATTGTTCACTCACAAGTATCTGAAGCATATGCTCCGGGTGCACGTAATATGCTTCGAGGAAGTTGAAATTCTGAGGGAACAAATCACACCCCTCCAAATCTGAGAGCTCCCATGATTCATAATTCAATATAGTATAATATTCAATAATTGAACGGATAAGGAGAAAGAATTGAAGATGGCGTTTGAAATACCTGAAAAGCCACATTTGTTTCTTTACTCCAATTCCAATCATTGAGATTTCATTCAACACTTTGTGATTAAATTATCTGGGTTTTCCTGATTTGCAGAGGACAAAGAGGCTTCCATGTGGATCATGTGGGTGTGGAGTTTAAATCTGGGTAAACTGCACCATCTGCATGTTTCAACAAAGGAATCTGAGTAACAATTAACATTTTGACTCATATTCACACCCAATTCGTCGCATATGTTGTCTTGTCTCTAAAAAACATGTCATGTCAGATTTTTGACCACTTTAAAGAAATATGTCCCATGTTATGTTAGGAAGAAAAGCCGAGGGTTGGAACAATAATTCAACAGCAAGTTCACCTGTGAATTGCTCCCGTTTTTTTTTTTTTGTATGTAGAAGTTGGTAAATAAGCGTGGTTGGGTTTCAATCGGTTTGGTAGTTCGTGTAGAACTAGATAGAAGTAGGTAATGAGTTATTTTAGAAGTAGAAAAGTTATGTAGGTCTAAGTAAGTTTGGGCAGAAAATGTAGAATTGGGTAGGAATAGGCAGAAAAAAAAATAAAAAAAAATTGAAGACCTAACTAGGTTACCCCAAGGAACATATAACCACAACAACGTACCCCAATGACCCAATATACTCTTGCTAACGTAGAAAGTAAAAAAGTTAAGTAAGTCTAACTAGGTTTGGGTAGAAAATGTAGAATTGGGTAGGAAAGGGTATAAAAAAATTGGATGACCTAACTAGGCTACCCTAAGGAACGTATAACCACAACAACAACCTACCCCAATGGCCCAATATAGTCCTGCTAACACGAGGTATAATGGATCCAAATGTCGATAGTCATCCCCATGCACAGGAGTACATGAAGAGGCTGATTCTGGCGGACTAGGCTCCTCTAAGGAACATATTAATATAAAGTTTAGAATTTTTCTTTGTACAGTAGAATTTTCATTATCTTACATACTGGATTCTTAAGTCTGAGTTTATAGTATGATTTTCACTCAAGTTTTCCCTAACTTGTCTGCAATTTTAAGGGTAAGATGGTACTTATTGCAGGTAGATGGTAGGTGCAGACCATTCATTGCAACAAAATCTAATTGCAAAAGTACTTAGCACAGTACTTAATTATATGAATTTATTAACCAAAAACATAACAATTACTTATAGTGGATGACTAATGGAGTGCATTAAGCTGTTAGCAGTCAAAATCAGATAGATTCAAAGCAAGGAGAATGAGAACATGATTCTCCTAAAAGCAACCTAAAAGTGCAGTTGAAGGGATATTTATTTGACAGACAAAAAGAGACAGTGAATAGCCAAATCCCACATACACATATGACATCAAGGTACAGACAATTAGGGCAGGGCACCACCATCCATCCAATAGAAAAAACAGGAATATGGAAAAGAGTAAAGATAAGCACAAAAAGTGCTACTCCCGCGGTCCATATAATGCGTCGTAATTTTAATTTTCATGGTTTTTAATATTATTCTTTAATTGATATTTTTCATATATAATATATTATTAACAATTACAATATTATATTTTTATGATAGTATTTTTCGTTATGAATCTAGTGATGGATTTTATATAATTTATTGTATATATTAAAAAATTTATGATCAAAAATTTTGAAATTTGATTACACGATTTTCAAATCCGACAATTAATATGGAAGAGAGGGAGTACTAATTTTAAAAAAATCAATGATTTTCCACATATTCATTAAAAACTTTAATATTATTGATTGTCCAAGTGTCAAAGTTTTTATCTACCAATTGAATTTTAATTTTATTTTCTTAATCCAAGTGGACCCTTAAATAAAACCTTTTCTATTTTTCGCCGCATATGATAGGATGTTCCAAAGAATAGGGTAATATTATCAAAAGACATGTGGGGATAATAATTTGAGGAAAAGTGCCCAAGGGGGGGCCATCAATAATGCAGTAAAAAATACACATTTTCTCCAACTAAGCAAGGCATAAAGTGGGATGTTCATATATTAAGGTCTCACACTGCATTGTTGCCACACAAAGGAAGAGAAAACACAGGAAGACAACCCAGAAAGAAAGAGGGAAAACTATGGCAGTGGCTGGAGAACCACCACTAGAGAACACCAAACCAATGGAGGAAGAAGAAGCTGCTGCCAATGGAGATGTAGCTTCAGACCTTGAATACAACTCACTACAACAACCTCTCCTCAAGAGAAATGCAACTTTATCTGCTAGCCATTTGGCTATGGTGGGTGCCAAGGTTTCTCATATTGAAAGCCTTGATTATGAGTATGTGTCTCTCTCTCTCTCTCTCTCTCTCTCTCTCTCTCTCTCTCTCTCTCTCTCTCTCTCTAATTGTGCATATGGACCACCTCTAATCCTACACAGTTTGGTGATCAGAATTGGGTGGTTGTGGTAGTTTTTCATAATCTTGGTTTTTCAGTTTTATCCATTTTATATAGTATAGAAGAACAAGGGAGTTGGGTTCAATTTCCAACAGAGAAAACCCTTCACAATTTAGATGATATTAAGCCGGAATCAGCCTCTTCATGTACTTTTGTACATCGGGAAATGCCTACATCTGAATCCCCCATACCTTGCATTGGCGGGACTATACTGGGTTTTATGTTGTTTATTAAGATGATATTAAGTCTAGATGGGAACCCCCATATTTGGATATATTGTTGTTACCAACTTACCAACCAAAAAAGGAGGTATTGGGTACTCCCAAATAGATTCAGAGTCTCAAACAAATAACTCAATCTTAATGCAGGATCAACGAGAACGATCTGTTCAAGCAGGATTGGAGAAGCAGATCAAAAGTTCAAGTGTTCCAGTACATATTTTTGAAATGGAAGCTAGCTTTTCTAGTGGGGCTTCTAACTGGCCTTGTTGCTACAGTCATCAATCTTTCAGCAGAGAACATTGCAGGATACAAGTTTCTTGTTGTTTCTGACTATGTTGAGAAGAAAAGGTGTGTTAATTATCCCAATCCCCTGCTAAGTTTGGCTACTGGTTAAATTATCTGAATTTTGATAGCATAAGCTCAGGATTGAAGATTTGAAGGGTCTTATTTGGGGGATGACTCTTGGTTGCAGGTATATAACAGGATTGATTATGCTGACAGTGTGCAACTTCATATTGACCTTGATCGCAACCGTCCTAGTTGTATTTTTCGCTCCAACGGCTGCTGGGCCGGGTATTCCTGAAATTAAAGCTTACCTCAATGGTATTGACACCCCCAACATGTTTGGAGCCCCAACACTGGTTGTGAAGGTGAGATTGTTTGACACCAACACATCAAGTTTATAACTTCATAAGCTAAGATTCGGTGCTAGAATTTGGTTTCAGTACTTCGATCAACGATTTCACCAGAACTTCCTTATCACCAACATCTTACAAATCTATCGCAAACTCTATAAAAAGTTTGACCCATAAAACACACCTTTCATCATATAGGTTACAAACTCAGGTAGATATGGATCAAGAACCTATTTACATGACCACACAAAGGCACTAGAAGTTAACCATGGTAAATTTCCTATGGAAATTGAAGCAAGTATGACATTCTGCTAACCAAAAATGATGTTCAGAAAATCAACATCAAGTAGGCATAGCAAACTTTAGAGATGCTTATAATTTATGTCACTTATATAGTTGAAAGATACGACACGAAATTCATAATGGTCGAGCGAATACCTGGATCATAGCCAAGTCATGGTGACCGAGTGCTTTCTGTGACAGATTATTGGGAGCATTGGAGCGGTTGCTGCTGGGTTAGACCTTGGGAAAGAAGGACCTCTTGTGCATATCGGTACCTGCATAGCCTCCTTGCTCGGCCAGGGCGGGACAGAGAAGTACCATATAAAGTGGCGCTGGCTCCGGCTCATGAACAACGACAGAGACAGGAGGGATCTCATCACTTGTGGTGCTTCTGCTGGAGTTTGTGCAGCTTTCCGAGCCCCGGTGGGAGGTGTCCTCTTTGCTTTGGAAGAGGTTGCAACTTGGTGGAGAAGCGCTCTCCTCTGGAGAACTTTCTTTAGTACTGCAGTGGTGGTGGTGGTGCTCAGGGCATTCATTGAGTTTTGTAGCACAGGAAAGTGCGGTCTTTTTGGCAATGGAGGGCTTATCATGTTTGATGTGAGCAGTGTCACGGTGCGTTACCATATGATGGACATCATCCCTGTGACTGTAATAGGGTTAATTGGTGGAGTTCTGGGAAGCCTTTACAATTACCTTCTGCACAAAGTCCTCAGGCTCTACAGTCTCATCAACGAGTAAGCAATATCCGACCCGGCTATGCCCCTCTTTTGCATACTTTGTTCCTTTTCACTTAGCCATGCTGGGAAAGGGGGGGGGGGGAAAGAAAATTTAAGTGAACGAAGAGATCTCGGCTATAGGAGAAAATAGTTAACATATAATGTCTCTCTGGCTTTCAACACAAACAAATAATGGCTGCAATATAAATTGATAAAAATAAGGTGTAACAAATGTTAAGGA
Organism: Portulaca oleracea; assembly: GCA_029582165.1. Lineage (NCBI taxonomy): Eukaryota > Viridiplantae > Streptophyta > Magnoliopsida > Caryophyllales > Portulacaceae > Portulaca > Portulaca oleracea. The sequence goes on along the minus strand of CM055868.1, from coordinate 64,365,087 downwards.
TATTGCTGAGTTTTTTTTACATGTTTTTCTATCACTGTTTTCTTAACAGGAAGGGAAAATTGGCAAAGATTCTTCTGGCTCTTTCAGTCTCAGTGTTTACCTCAGTTTGCATGTATGGCCTACCTTTCCTTGTTAGTTGCACAAAGTGTGATCCAGCTCTCTCCTCGTCAGTGTGCCCCACGACAGGACGAACAGGGAACTTCAAACGATTCAACTGTCCTGATGGCTACTACAATGATCTTGCTAGTTTGCTCTTTTCCACCAATGATGATGCTGTTAGAAACATATTCTCCACAAATACCCCAAGAGAATTCCACCCCTTGCCTCTGATAATCTACTTTGCTCTCTATTGCATTCTGGGGCTCTTCACGTTCGGCATTGCTGTGCCATCTGGACTCTTCCTGCCTATCATTCTTATGGGTTCTGCATATGGGAGATTGCTCGGCGTTGCCATGAGAGGCTACACAAACATTGACCAGGGCCTTTTTGCAGTCCTTGGTGCAGCATCCCTGATGGCTGGCTCGATGAGAATGACTGTGTCCCTTTGTGTCATTTTCCTCGAGCTCACCAACAATCTATTGTTACTCCCTATAACAATGCTTGTGCTTCTCATTGCAAAAACAGTGGGAGACTGCTTCAATAAAAGCATATATGAGATCATACTTGACCTCAAAGGCCTTCCATTCCTAGACGCAAACCCTGAGCCTTGGATGAGAAACATCACCGTTGGTGAGCTTGCTGATGTGAAGCCTCCATTAGTCAGCCTGCGAGGAATCGAGAAGGTGTCGCGGATTGTAGATGTGCTGAAGAACACAACACACAACGGTTTCCCTGTGATAGATGACGATGCAGTGACACCATTAGGGCAGACCACAAGGGAGCTGCACGGAATCATTTTAAGGGCGCACATTGTGGCAGTGCTGAAGAAGAAATGGTTCCTAACAGAACCAAAAAGAACAGAGGAGTGGCAAGTCAGAGAGAAGTTTACCTGGGCTGAACTGGCAGAAAGAGATACCAACTTTGAGCAAGTGGCCATTTCAAAGCGCGAAATGGAGATGTATGTTGATTTGCACCCGTTCACGAACAAAACCCCCTACACTGTGGTGGAGGACATGTCAGCAGCAAAGGCAATGGTGCTCTTCAGGCAGGTTGCACTTCGCCACATGCTTATTGTACCCAAGTATCAAGCAGATGGGGTAAGTAACAGCTGTTTTTCCACCAATTCAACTTTCATTCCATGCAAATCACATTATACTCAACACTGTCAAATATTTGGGGATGGGGGTGGGGTGGGGGATGGTATTGCAACATAATCTCTGCTATTTTTTTTTTTAATGCTAATGAGATGTTTCTTCTTTTCTTTCTGCAGAATTATCCAGTCATTGGAATCTTAACAAGGCAGGATTTGAGGGCTCACAATATCCTGACTGTCTTCCCTCATCTAGCAAAGCCGAAAGGCAGAGAGAAGCAGAAATGAATTCCTGCAAATCAATAGACTGGCAGAGATTGTCATGTTGGATCAACAGAAGTCCATACTCCATAGTATTCTTTTGCTTTTTTGATGTTCATTCTTTTGGTAAATTAATATGTACAAGTTATACAGTGCCTCGTCATAAACATCTGAGAGAGAAGTTTGTAGGTTTTCCCAATACAAGAACCAAATATCAAATATCCAACCTATGTAGAGTAAAGTTTTACTGCAGAAGTACCCCAAGACAGATGTTTCAATTTCTGTTGCATCAGATGGATGGATTCCTGGGTTTCCAGGGTTTGTTGGTTTCTGAAACATGTATAAACCAAGCTCATCTTCGAGCAATTAATTGATGTAGCATTGATCCATTTATCTGCAGCTCTCAAGAGGAAACCCTCACTTCTGGGTGGGTCTCATTTATCTACGGCTCTCAAAAAGAATCCTGTGCTTTTGGGAAGGCATAGAGATCTTGAAACAACGAGCACAACTGAAAGCAAATGATGTAGCTTATTCTCATGAAGACTTCTTCTGCTTCTTTTTGGAAGCCTTCTTTTTATTAGTAACTCCACGACCCCTTTTGAAGACGGCCAAAACCTCAATGCTGCAAACATAGGAAAACACTTACAAAGACGATAACAAATATAGCATTCTTGACTATTTGCAAGCATATTCTCTAAGAAAGAATCAGAATTAAAAGGCATTTCATAAGTACACTTTATAGAGGCTGTAAAAACCACTTTTGTCCGACCAGGCTCAACTCATTAAAGAACAGAGCATTCTTGACTATTTCATGTGAACTGTCATGTGAATTGTCATATGAAAAGCTATTTGCAGTCATAACCATTGATTAATCTAAGATACGATGTTTAGAGATCATGACATCTGCTGAGCGATATACAACAACAACAACAACAACAACAACAACAAACAACCCAGTATAGTACTGCTAACGCGGGGTTGATCTGCTGAGCGATATCAAATGCAAAATTTGTCCAGTGTAGTGCAATTATGAAGATTGGCATATACGTGGACTCATTAACAGTGAAATAAAAACTAATAAAACAGAACATGAACCAAGCATTACCTCTGCGTTCCTGGAAAGAAGTTAAAGCCATGGGCTTTATGCAAATGCCAAGCCTTGCTAGACAACAGCAGTTTGCAGTCCTACACATTGGTTCCAGCATTAAGAACAAAATTGAGAAGGTTATGCAAAAAAGAAGTGTGTGCTTCTTTAACGACATAGTTTTGAGTACCTTTTTGAAGCTATCCCATCCACAGCTTATATAAACAAGAGTTTGAGGCAATGAACTGCCTTCTGACCAATTTGTCTTACTCTTTACGCTAACTGAATCTTCTTTTGCTCGCAAGACCCATGGCCTCTTTTCATCTTTGGACTTTGAGGAATCACTGGGACTTTACCACAGGCATATTAACCAAACAAAAAGTACCAAAAAAAATTTAAAAAGTTTAGACCACAAGCAGACATAAAAGTAAAGGACATAGAACATCAAAAACTTTATCTCTAAGTCTAGTAATGCTAAGCGCCCCCCAAGACCCAAAAAAATTGAGAGAGAGAAAGAGAGATGAAAAAAGACCAACCTTGTGGAAGCTTCAGCCTTGCGTTCTGCCAATGATATAGACTGTAATGCATGAAGCAACGACTCATCAAGCCCTTTTCTTGGAGGATCAACCACAAGGACATCAGACCCTATAAGCCACGAAAGAGGTTCCTGCACCACATGCAAGCAAACATGAATAGGTAAAAGGCAAAAGCCGTGAAGCACAATAAAAGAGTAATTCTCACACTTCAGAGGACAGATGAAAAGAAATAGGACTATAGGAGGGGACGAAATCACAGGTAAGGAATAGAATAGAATATAGTCCAGTAAGTTATTGTGATCTACTTTACTCTGATTAGTTTCATAGTCTTATGAACAAAAGGTTACTTTAAAAGCGAAAAAACTCAGGGACTGTCGAGCAAACTAGCCAAGCGAAAAAAACATATTATTCCATATATACTTGATTTTTATTCTGTAGAGGATCAGTTTCAGCAAATCCCAAACTCAAAACAGGAAGGATGAGCTTGTTGACAGAAATAGTTCTTGTCCCCAAAAACATTTCACACTTTTTGCCTTTACAATTAATCAATAGTTTTGATTAACACATTGAAGTATCATGTGTACACAGTTTAAGCATGCATTGTTTGGGTCTGGAATTTTGATTGGAAAATTGCTTAAACCATCTACAGTAGGAACACATACCTCAGCAGCATCTGCATGATGCCAGCTTATGTTGCAATCAACAGACATTGGTAGACGGCTCACAGTCTTCTCAAAAGATTGCTTTGCTTCCTTATTGATCTCTATACACTTGACAGACCTGAGAAACCAACAGATAAAAGGAAACATGACAACACAGGAAGCAGTATTAGATTTCTGGGATGACTTAATTTTCTTTAGAGGCGTGGAGTATAATGAAACACTCCCAACAGCACAGAGAGTTTCATGCCTGCATTTTCTTGTAGCAGCTAATGATAATCCAATGACACCTGCTCCTCCATAGAAGTCAATGACAGATGAGCTAAATGGAACATACTTTTGTAGCTTGCGAAGCAATGAATCAAATGCCTGAAGAAAAGGTAAAAGAAGTCATTCACATGAGAGTTTTATGTCACCCATCAATTCCCACTCACTAGAAAATGTAAGACATGGATACTAGGGCATGTTCTTCCAGCTTATTCTGAACTGACGTTTCCTGCTGTTGTTTGGACTTATCTCTAACAGGTTTTTGCATAACTTATTCTAAAGTGAACATAGGCTAAAAATAAATGAAAAAATGTAAAGACAGGCCCTAAATAGGCCAAGGAATATCACACCTTACAAGGTGTGAATTGTGAAGGACTAGGGACTTCTGAATTTTACATTACTGATAGATAAGTAAGAAGTAAGAAGGATTTTGGGACACATATTTATACCCGTGTATTTGCTTGTCCAAAGCTGGATGGAGCCAAGTATGCATCAATTCCTCCAACGTGTTCCCAAAAGTCTCTTTCACCTAAAAGGTGTCTCCACCTATTACCAAAGATTATCTGCACCAAGAAAAACGTGCTTTTAGGTTAAACACATACTAAAATAGACATAAAGTACTTGAGTCAATTAACACAATTACACAAACCGCACTCATGATGCTTTCCATAGGAGTTTTTTGTTTGTTGTTTGTTGTAGCAGTAAACACACCACTGACATGGTGTGGATACGTTACCATTACGTAACCAAAATCCTTTGCGCACCCATTCTTAATCCCCCCCCCCCCCCCCCCAAATCCATGGCTTGTGTTCTTAAAAAACCTAAGGGAAAGGAAAGGTACAGTTTCACAGATTTTAAATGAGAAGCCAGGTGAATCATCACAGTCAAAGGCCACAAATGATATCGTAAGTCAAACTACCGAACAACGAAAGGACAGAGTTGATGTAAAGTGGATTATAAAGAAAACTAGAAAAGTTTTTTTTTAAAAAAAAAAAATCAACGTTAATAAGATGTATCTGTCAATGTAGTCTGTTATCATTTGTCCAGTTGAAATCATCAACAGGGAAGAGAGAAGTGAAAATAGGCAAATCACAAGTTGTTCACTTACGTTGTTTGTTGATGTCTGAAAGTTAGCCCAGATAGAGTGAATTACATGAACTTTGCACCGTTGGCCACCATTGCTCCATAAAAACTGAATGCAATTAAATTTATTAGCTTATAAAGTTACAGTAAATGCTACACTTTTATTGATTTTAACTCCCACACAATGACACAACAGGTTGGAAAGCTCACTTTGGACAAAGCATTCAGTTTCTCAAAACTTGAGGAGGTCTCACTTCTTGAGTTCCACACTAAAGTGACCTGCACTTTGCCTATAACGTGATTGCAATGGCATTCAGGAACATCAGAAACCAAAGCTAGCAAGAAGATAGCCCAAGTAAATAACGCCTGTAAAATTTAAAACACGGTTCTAGATGCTCACCATTCCTGTACCTTTCAGAAAATGGAATTGAGGTGTTATGTGTGGTCACAGCCATCTAAACATACACCGGTACTAATTAGCTCAGGGAAAATTCTCAAAATTCCTATACCAAACACCAGCTATTCCAAATAATTACATACTTGCACATATCGCAGTTCACCCTCATTAGAGTCTTCATCATATGGTTGTACATCCAACTGAATTATCCCTGAGACGACAACCACATAAAGATCAACCCCAAAGAAGAAACTATACTGAAACTTTAAGAGTCTAAACTACATACAAACATCTAAAACATGAAAGCAGCAATGCAACAAGCTTTGTATTCAGCACCTTTTCTAAGAAGCTCAACCGCAGCATTAATATTGGGATGGTGAGCTGCAAGAAAACTCAACGGTTACGCGCGACGATACCAAATAAAGCATAGAAGGATTACGCGCGACAATACCAAATTTATCTAGGGATATATGAAAGCCAAACCTTTGCATTCAAGAATATCCACTACATTATGGGTACCCTCCTCGTATAAGCCAATCAAAGGGTTTGCTGAAGTGCCACGAACTGCAAGTTTTGCCCGACATCTCCACCCATACTGAATCCCATTTCAAAATATAACATGTTCAGCTCAAATTCAAGTTCTAGAGATTGCGAAATTCATTTCAGTTCCAAGAAGTCTACTACTCCCTCTGTCCCAAATTAATTGACACTGACAAAATTTTGACCGTTAATAACTCACAAATCACAATGAGTTACAATATGAAATTACCGTCATTAGAAAGATACTTTACTAAAAATTACAAGTGAGGTAATTTCATATTGTAACTCATTATAATTTGTAAATAATTAACGGTTAAAATTTAGTCAAAGTGTCAATTAATTTGGGACGGAGGGAATAATTTTCAAAACGAACCAAGGTTACTAAATTCATCAGAAACCTAGGTTGTTCAGTCTAAGCACATAAACAAAACAAAAAAGCATGAAGTAAATACAAATTCTCCTAAAACCTTAGGAAAAATCACACCAAAGTTCTATATACACCTCAAAATTTTCAAGATCAGATACTAATTATCAGCAATGAACCAAGCAACACCAATTTCATGAAATTAAGAACTTCGGAATCAAGCACATTCCATCGAAAAACACCTTCAAACACAAACGTAAAAGTTGAACACAAAATCTAAGAGAGAATTGAGTTACCAGTCTGCAACTATCAAACGTGAAATCAGATACACCAACGCTCTTGAAGAAACCAGCTGCTTCATCGACAACCTTCGGATGGTGAAGGTCAAATTCATGCGTACATCCAGAACACCTACAAAAAGGCGAGCAAATATCACAAAAACATGAGTAATTTCGAGCTATGAATATGAATCATATGATTGAGGGAGTTAAGTTCAACTGAAGAACATACGATTGGAAATGAGGACATTGAAGAGCGCAGGCCAACGAAGGAACCGAAGCTGAATTGAGTTCGCTAGGGTTTAATCTAGGGTTAATGGACAGAGGCGGAGGTTGTGGCGGAGCTGCCGCAGAAACTGCCGCCGGCGGCGGTGGTGGTGGTGGCTGAGTTCGCAGAGCACCAGAAATTGCGCGGCGAGGATGAGAGAGAGTGGATGAGAGATGAAGAGGAGAGAGAAAGGAAGCCGCCATTTTCAGAGAGGGAGGGAAGAATTGCGCTCGAAGCTGCTGCTTCAATGGCGGAATTTTGAATTGGATAAGACAAAATAAAATATCTGGGAGTTTTATCGAAATATTTTTGGTTCATGGGCTTATTGATTGGTCCAGTATTTCTTATGATTAAGCCCATTAATGAAGTCTTTTGGGCTTAAGCCCATGATCTCAGGACTGGATAAATTATGACTGGGCCCTTTAATGAAGTAGTTTTTGACCTTGTAAGTATATAGCCCATGCCCATTAATTAGCATTTATCTAGACCTAGTAAAACTCGCCTAGGACCTGAAAAATGGACTGGAAAAATAAACTCGTACACGAATTGGTATCTAGATGGAGGATCTGATTTTGACTTGAAACCGGAGAAAATTCGAACTGAAAGGTCGAAAGTGACCTGATTAAGATTCATACCTAGATGACTCCAAATCGAATCCAAACCTAGCATGAAAGAACCTAACCCGAAATGACCCAACTCTCCCAAGCTAGCACCAACCAAAATCTCACCTGGTCCGAACCTTATCCGACCCGAAATTGGTTGGCATAATTTTAACCCGAACCAATCCACCTGTTGGCCTCGTCAGCATTTATCCTACATCACTGTTGATATTTTTCCTTTGCTTTTTCATTTTCCCTTTTTAATCTTAAACAAAAAATGAACTTCAGTTAGCCGAAAAGAAAAGCGAAAGGAGAAAAAATTAAAATTAGATCAACCAATGAATATTGGTAAAAAAAAGATTATTTATATAAATATTTTGTTCATTTTAGATCTCAAAAGTCAAGTTTATGCAAGAAAATAGTATGCATCATGATCATGTATTAATTATCAAAGTTGAGGGGCACGCAAGTTAAGATACAAACATACTTTGTAATTGCATGTATCACAGTAGCATTTACCTAAAAAAAAGGAAAATAACAACAAGAAGAAATTTTAGTACAGTCTGATTTCAGTCAAGTTGCCTAGGAAAACTTCTCAAGAAGTCGCCCTCCTTAGATTACTTTCAGTTAAACACGTTTAACTGAAAAGTTCCCAACGGATGAGCTATCATAAAAAAAAGTGCACCTTGGTGATATAAATAGTCATTTAAATCCCTTTAAACCACACTTAACCATAAACTTGGGGCGTTACAATCATCCTCGCTTAAGCGCGCATAATATCCTCGTTGTGCCACAATCCACCGCAAAGTAACTGCACATGAATCTCTCGTCCACTGGCACAACTCACGGTCGCAGGTCGACTCCCAACTTAGATTGGGCAAGTCAGCATCTGACCATCACAGGCCCAACCCAGGTGACTAATCAAAATATTTTATTATTTATCGACGAGAAGAATGTGTATAGTGTATAGATAATTCATACATCAATAATAATCCTTAACAACAATTTTTTTTTAAAAAAAATAATCCCTAGACAAATGTCAATTTGTTTTATCATTACAATAAAGACAAATGTTAATTCATACAAATATGTTTATATTTTTGTGAGCAAAGAAAATATTTTCGCGATAAAAATAGTGGGACCGTGTCACATTCCTTATTAGATTGTCGATTGAAGCAAAGAAGAGACAATGAAGGAGCAACAATGCAAATTTGATGTCCAAATTATAATCAGGGTTAAGTCTAATCTACTTGTCTCCAGACCAAGGGAACATCTGATTATTTCAAATATCTACACATTATATTATGACATTATGTCATAATATTATAGGATAAATGCCTAATTAATGAGCATGGGTTATATATTTGTATAGATAAGATGTATGTATGAGAGATCAACATGAGTTGTTGGTGGCATCTCCTATGTTTATATTATTTTAAAAAATGTACTACCTCCGTCCTTAAATTAGTGTCAAATTTTCTAACTACTTTGTCCCTTTTTATTTGTCAATTTTACAATTTCAATGATTAAAATACTCATGTTACCCTTATTAATAATGTGTTGGAAGTCAAATATATTATTTAAGATGTGAAAAATCATTGTTAATTGCAAGGGTATATTTGTCAAAGTCAAACTTTTTTACTCAATTTCCTAGGTACCTTGGACTTTTAAAATTAGTTATTTTGACACTTAATAAGGGACGGAGAGAGTATTTATTATTTTTTATATGATAAATTTGCCTGTTTTTAATAACAAACTCATAAAAAGAGAGTCGTCGAGTGTAGCAAAGTTTAGGATGAAGTTGAAATGGGGTTGTGGTTTGAGGGTCAGAATGTTAAAAGGATAAAGATGTATGTTGTGTTTGTTTGTTTATTTTGAACGATGAATATGATCTTTCGATTCTATAGTAGGTTATGGAATAGCAATTTATGTACATGTTGTATTTGTTACATTGATTTTGTTGACTATTTGCTGGGAATTGCTATTGTTTTGGTCGGTAAGTTTGATCATTTTAGATCTATGCATTTCGCTCAATCAATGTCATGTGACTTCGCTACGCAATAAAAAAAATATAAAATATAAACGCTAAAGTTTCGAGATCACTCCATATATGATCAACAACAATGACAATAAATCATATTTCTCGACCATTCAAAGCTAAAGTTCAAATATATATACAACAAATAATAACTAAGCTAGACAGTAGTGAAAATATCCCATCATAACTCATTATCTTTCAAGATAACTCTGGGTATGGAAATATCCAACTGTAATCAACCGTGAATAATTATCTCTACTTGAAAAGATGCAAAGTTTTTAAAATCACTCAAAATAATATATCGAAAAACACATTGAAACTATAAACAAAATATTTATTTGTAATAAACATACACAATTACATAATTTTAAATAACATCAAATTGAATTTATTATTTTTGGGCATTTTGTGGGAACAATTAGGCAGGTAGGGACGAAGCCCTCAAACTCTCAAGGTTTAAATACGGCAGCCCATGCCTTTGACTAACTATTTATTTAACTCATTCTTCCGTATTTTTTTTTTCAAAGAAGACAAATTATTTTAATGTATTCCCTCCGTTCCATATTATCTGTCATTTCATTGACACGGTTTCCAATATTATTTTTTGATTGATAATTTTTAACGTAATACTCCCTCCGTTCCATATTAATTGTCATACTTTTGGCTTTCACAGTCTTCAATGTTACTCTTTGATTGATAATTTCTTATATAACATATTATTAACAATTGTTATATTATATTTTTATGATAGTATTTTTCGTTACGAATCTAATAATAGTGATTGTATATACTTACTCATTGTATACATTGAAGAATTTATGGGTCAAAATTTTTGAAGTTTGACTACACGATTTTTAAAGGCGACAATTAATATGAAACGGAGGGAGTATGTTATTAACAAATGCAATATTATATTTTTATGATAATATTTTTCGTTACAAATTGTGGTAATTTGATTTAGGAACTCATTGTATATATTGAGAGATTTATAGTCAAAATTTTTAAAATTTGACTATACAGTTTTCAAAAACGACAATCAATATGGACGGAGATAGTAATATTTATAAATAAAGTGCATAAAATTTGGCGAGGAGTGGCCTTGAATAAATGTATAGGGCACCCCACCCTTAATTAAGGGACAAAGAGAGACAAATGGCCTAATAAAAATTGAATACACACCATGCCAAATTTCAAGTGGGCCCACGGCCCGTCCACCGTCCAGCAGTTGTTTATGGGCCCGCCCAATCCTATCCCCACTTTTAACTACCTGGCCCTGCTTTGGTATTAATTACCTCCAAATATTTGGATTTCAGGATTTGAAATAAATATTACAGGCATCTGGAAAATGTGTTTTAGATAGATACAAGTAAATAAGTATGCTATTAAGAGTGAATAATAGGTATATATAAGTGAACAATTCAAATATTTGGGTAAAAACTTTAAACCTAAAGTGGCGAAACAAAGGTTCTGGCTTATTCGTTTTTTTCACTTTATATAGTTCGCTTCAAGGTTGTTAGAATCGGGATTTTAATTGGGATTCATGGGTAGTTAGATTGAAATTAACTCATGTAGAATTGTGGATTAGAATGTAGATAATAGAATCGCATCGAGGGTTTTGGATCAGAAAAGCGTAGGATCGTAGATCATGATCGATATTTTAATAACTATGGTTCGGTTTACTTGTTTTTTTGGTTTTTTATTTTAACCAAATAAAATCGGTTTGGTTTTCGATTTGGACTTTTCCTCTTATTTGGTTTTTGGTTTAACCAGTCTGGCTCAGTTCAGTTCAGTTTTGAATCGACGAATAGTCCTAACCTAAACCCCGATCGAATTTGAAATTCAAATACTTTGTTATGTCTGAACTCAGATCTGAATTGTCTGATTTGTTTAAATGTTCGAACTTCAAATCCGGATACTTTGTCATGTACAAACCTGAAACCAAATCATCCAATTTGTTCGAATATAAGAATTTTGTTTGTGACTATTTGACCATACTTGAATCAATTGATCGTTCTGATCGAACATCCAAATTTGTTAGACATTGACCAAATATTTAGGTTCGAGTTTGAGCTTGTCTAAATTTGTCCGCAAATTGAGGAGGGTGATCTATTGGTTTGCAATTAGTCGATTGGGAATATGCATAGTAAGAGCATAACACATTTTACATGAAATATCTTTTCTTCAAAAACAAAAAATAAAACATGCATTGTTAAAATATGCCTAGTAGATTTTTTTAGGAACTCCGGCTAATGAAAGCACTAATTATGTCATAACAGAAAACTGATTTGATATGATATGACTGATCCATCGAAATTTTTTTGTCCTGGTGAGGTAATGTAACAGAGTACTAGCAGATATATAATTTAGTAATTAGGGTTTAAGTAGTTACGACATGAATAAGAGAGAGGTGTATTATAACCTCAATATCAATTTTAACCTCAGTTCTTAAGTTCGGTACCAATCAGAATAGAAATTCAAACATTGGGAAGAAAAAGAAACATTGTACACAAGCCTTTTTTCAACTCAATTCAGCCCATAAACCTTAGGGTCCAAAAAATTAACGTTGAAAATCAAAGGTCCAGAAAGTAAATTAGTCTATACTTCCGGGTACAAAATACAAAAAAACCCTATATTGTCTGGTGATAATTAAGGACCAAAATAGTGCATGCATATAATTCTTTATATATTTTGGAGCAGCTAGGGAACACTTGTAATAAACCTGTTTTTACTTGACCTTGAATGTCTCTATGTATAATTAACTAATAGTCGGCAACCTCACTAATAAGCACTAAATCACCTAATTAATCAAGTATAATTCAGTATAAAACTAACTTTTCAACTTGTTTATTTAATAAATACATAGAAAAATAATTATAATGGACAACAATATATTTTATCCGAGGAATTATATTTTCTATCAAGATGCATTATATATCAAGAAAAAAAGAGTCACGATCGGATTAGGGATGGCAATGGGGCGAATCGGGGATGGGGGAGTATACCCCCGTCCCCATCCCCTCTCCCAAAACTCATCCCCATCCCCGTCCCCATCCCCGCTTCGGGGAATGATTCTTGCCCCATCCCCATCCCCAACGGAGATCCGACGGGGATTTTTTAAAACTATCGTAAATTTAGCTAAATTTTAATCGGATCCGATTTTTAATCGAACCCGGTTTTAACATGTTCAAAATACAACGTATTTAACTTGCTCAAGTAATAATACATCAAAATCAAACAATAATACATCAACAAGTGAGAATAAATTGGAAAATTACTACTTTGTCCTTCCCATTAATATATATATATTAAATTAGAATAAAGGTTATTTGGTAATTTTAGCATTTTCGGGGATGGGGATTCGGGGATGGGGATGGGGACGGGGAATTCACCCCGGCGGGGAAAATGGGGACGGGGATAGGGAAAATTTTGTCCCCATCCCCGCACCGTCCCCGAGCGGATTTTGGAAAATCGTCCCCGTCCCCATCCCCATCCCTAATGAGCGTGATTTTTCCTCGAATGCGGCTCCCAACGGTCGTGATTCTCGCCCCATTGACATCCCTAGATCGGATGAGTTCATTCATGTCGATGTACATGGTGTGATTTTTATATAGATACGTACGTAAATTTTAAGAGTTGAAAGATTACTTTTTGATAATATCTTTCAACAACCCAGTACATTCCGAGAAGTAACTTCCAGTCTTATCAAAATTTAAGGATTACATATATTTAAGTGTGTGTTTTATATTTGTAACTCCTTTATTAATCACAAGCTAGCTAGCTAGCTGGAGAATATGACATGAAAATGACTAGTAATTTGATTGTTGCATGTAAATTGAACTTAATTGCTATTTATTTTTTGTCCAAGGGTGGTGTTTATAAGAAGACAAACCTCTCAATATTTGTCAAATTAGAGGGACCATTTATAACAGGAATATAATGAGAAAAAGAGAGCGTTAGTAGTTTTATAGTATTTACAATAACATTTCATTATTTTATATTTTTGATGGGCGTCCATCTTACCACATAATTTTATTTTTGAAATTTTTGGAACTCATTTCTTCCTTTTCCAAATATTTGTCATTATCTTAATTTATTACACACAAGATCTATTTTTGAAGTAACATGAAAATAGAAAAATCAATTTTCCAACAATAACAAATAAGAAAAAAAAATGCAAAATATATGGATTTGACTATGGAATGTTTTCGAGGTCCAAAATGAGTTCTAAAATTGTGAAATTTGCAAAAAATATCATTGTCAATGAATGAAATGGAATGTAAGTGGGTTAATTGGAATGAGTTACGACCCGTGCATATGCTCTTAGTATTTAGGTCACAAGGAGTTGTCATTGTAAACTTGAAATTTAATTTTAACTATATGAAAAATGACACCTAAACAACAGAAATGAAATAAATCGAGTTTTCTAGCTTTAGTGGCTATTTATTTTCAATAAATATGTTGTCTAACTATCTTGCCACCTAAAGTTATTTATATCTGAAATTTTCTCAACATGAAATTCATATTGCAAGTTATTATTATTTATTTATTTTCAAACACTTGCCAAATTTCCCATCCATTTCTAAACCTGAATAAGAGGTTTTAAAATGATTGTGCTCATGTTTTTCCTTGTGTTAATTTACGTACTAATTTTGTAAATCCTACTTAAATTTATCCATTTTTGCCTCGTTTAATCAATTACTATTCTAAACCTTGATATATTTGTATTACAGTTAAACTTTTTACATAATATTACATATTTTTATTTATAACTTTTTGCAGCACATCACAATCAAATTGATAACCATTTCTTAATTTATATGGTTCATAATAATTTGACAAACATGCATTTTCCAATCACTTCCTATCCAATAATAGATTGGTTGCTTCAAAAATAGTTTAACCTTTTTAGGCCATATATTCAAAGCAAATAATTCTACCATAAAGTTGATAAATAGTGTATGTAAATTAAACAAATACTACAAATAATGTAGCAACTTTTACAAGCCCATGGAACGGGGAAAAAAAAAATGACAAGTCATACCCTCATAGTCGTGCATGCATGGTTATGGGAGCTTCCACGTTTACGTAGAAAAGGTGATGAATATGCCATGCCATGCCATGCATGCATGCATGTCCCCATGCAAATCATGATCATGGGGTCATATTTAATTTTATTTGCTCAATCACAATGTCCACAACTCTAGAAAGATATATAGCAACATCCAGGTGTTGTAATAATAATAAGGGAATAATAATTAAGTTTGTACTATGCATGGCATTTAGTATAGTTTTTTATGATGATAAATAATTAAATTCATCTCATTATATCTCCATCTTAATTAAAAATTTGTCTAGTGAAATTTAACAAGTTTGAAAATGTTAAAGTCATATATGCATCTTTAAATATTGATTAATATAACTGAAAATAGACTTTAGTCTGTAAAAAGATATAGATCATGTGACATTCTAACATATTACGTCACTTTTTAAAAATTTTTTGGGAGATAACATGACATTATGACATATAAAATTTTATTTCGCCTAGTAAACTTTATAAACCAAATTCAGGTAATAGTTAAGAATATAAGACATACGAAATTAAACTGCCTAAAAATTTTATAAAAAATTATTTTGTGGGTATATAGTTCAGTCTCACTACCAGTATGTTGGAAGTTCTTAATAGTATCATATATATGTGAGCTACAATGACTAATTTGTGACATTTTGATTTATATATATGGATGCATGATGACGACAAAAGGAGGAAATTAACAATAAAGGGTAGGCCATAAATAATATATTGTTGGGTTTGTTATGTATCATTAGCAATTCCTTTTATTTATGAATGTTACAATTCGAACTTTATGAGTATGTTGATGTTTCAAACTTTCAATTATTAGATTTAGGGTGGGTTTTTGTGGATTATTATTTGACATATGTAGGTTACCTTAATTTGACACTTGTTTAGGTTAGGCTCTTATATATTTATGGCTTTGTACTATATGTATTTATGGACATATTAAGCAATGAAGTAAATCTAAATCTTTCTAGACTAGCTAGAAAGAATATATTGTAGAAAAAATGTTATAAAATAACTAACCACTTCGTCTTATAATATTGATTGTTTTAAAACTTTTCATAGTATATAATGTACTAATTTAATAATCATAAATTTCAAACATAATTATAAAAGAATTTCGATGAGTATCATGATGAAACCTTATCAAATTTGATAATAACACAATTTAGGTAGTGGTAAAAGTCTAAAACAATACTACCTACTCATACATATTTGGTCCAACATATCAACAAATGGCATATAAATATAACTTTCGATCCTATGAATTTGATAAAATTAGAGTAAATTTGATAAAATTTATCAAAAATTATCAAAAATTATTTTTTATCCAATTTTTTTTTTACCTATAAATTTGACAAACTTTTAAAAGGTAAATCATTATAAAATTTAATTAAATTTATCCTATAGTTACAAGGGTGAGAAATATGCATAGACTTGCAATAAATAAGAACGTAGGTGGAGAAGAAGAAGCCGACGATTATAGTAGCCTACAAATGCCTTAATTGCCCAATCATATCAAAACCCAATCACAATCACAATCATCCATGATGATCAAATGGTCAGAATTCCATGATCCACAGTAGCAACCAGGGCCATGATTGCAGGCTGTAAAAACTTGACTAGTCCAATCTCATACATCATTCATCAAGGAGTAATTATTACATCTTCTAGAGACAGAAAAGTGAAGAATAATTAGGGTTAATTTCCAGGTGTCTCTTCCTTAGATTATGTCCCTTCATTATTTTTTTTTTTAAGGAATTTGGATGCCATTTGTCACATAAATAGAGGTTCCTAACTTATTTGTTTCATTCTCTCTCGGTCATTGCGATCACTAGTAGAATTATCACATGCTGTCACAAATAAATAATCTGTTTAAACGTCAGACGCCCAAACATAGTTTTTTTTTAAATAATTTGTAAAGTGGCGTCTGATTTAGGGGCAAACAGATGCCAAAATATTTTGATACGATAAGATTCTTGGAACCCTAAACATCAGTATATTTAATCAACTTGGCGTCCGTTTGACCTAGCATCGGACGCCAAAATTAAGCTTGGCGTCTGTTTATACGTGTAACGGACGCCAAAATTTGTAACAGTTAACGTTCAGATCTTGGAATCAGAACATTGACTTTTAGAACAAATTGGCGTCCGTTTGACCTAGAAACGGACGCCATATTTAAAATTTTGGCGTCTGTTTGTACGCTTTCAAAAATGGCGTCCGTTAAGGTACCAAACAGACGCCATGATGGGGTAAATTGGCGTCTGTTTGGTACCGTAATGGACGCCATTTATCTCTATAAAACACCATCCAGGTGAACATTTTCCCTCAATTCATTTCTCTTCCTTAAATTTCCCTCCTTCATCCATCAATTTTCTCTCTAAATTCCATATCCTTTCAATAATTCCCTCCACCTCAAATCAATTCACTCCACTAATTAATAAAATTTACGAAGATTGAAGATTGAAGATTGAAGATTGAAGATTGAAGATTGTAGATTGTAATTATTTTTTGAATCTTATTAGTTATAAACCAACTCTGAAAATAAATATTTATTATAATTTGTTTTTGTAATTTTTACACACATATATGTATATGAAATTGTACATTTTAAATTCCATATAAACTGTATTTTTTTTCATTATTACAATTTAGTTTGTACTATATATTATGTAAACTATATTTTTTCGTTACTAATATATGTTTGTATTTTTTGGAGTTTTTATTAATGACGTATATAATTTGTTTTTGTATTTTTTATCATTATTAATCGTAATATTTTTCATTATTAATCGTAATATTTTTCATTATTATTGAAATAAATATAAAAAACACATAATATTTCTGATTTTGTTAATCGTAAATTTTTTTTTTAATTTATGTTTAGGGTTGGCGTCCGTTTTGCCTTTAATTGACGTAACTCACGGTGCCGCCTCGCCTAAAGATCGGCGTCGATCTGTGACGGTACCGACGCGAAAAATGGCGTCTGTTTTTAACGGACGCCAACTTCAGACGCCTTTTCAAAAAGGCGGAACAATATTTAGCGTCCGTTTATATCAGACGCTAAAATCATTTTGGCGTCCATTTTACCCCTTTCCAGACGCCATCTACAGACGCATTTAGGGTTAAATTCTACTAGTGGGTGTGGCATCACATCGTATCGTAACTCTTTAATTTTTACCACATTTTATCATACCATACCATAATTATTACCAATATATTTCTTCACTTTTCTCTCTCCTCACTTTTTTCCTCTACTTTTCACATTCTCTCTCATCACCTACTCCACCTATCATAATTCCCACCACAATTCACCACAGTTTTTCAAATTCCATCGCACCGCACCATTACCACACCACAATCAACCGTATAAAAGAACGGGACCTTATTTTTATAAATAGATAACATAATCACATATTAGTCCTATTTGGATCATGTGCTTTTCTGTTGTTGGTAAAATGCAAAAACAATATATATGGTACAATAAATAGTGAAAATGTGGTATGTTGCGGTATAATATGATAGGTTGTGATAAAATTTGTGGTAAGAATGGTTGCAGTGTGATAGATGATTGATGAGAGAGAAAAATGAAAAATAGAGAGAAAACTGAAGAGAACAAAATTATGGTAATTGTAGTAAAATGCGGTATGGTTTAGTAAAATGCAATATTTTGTGGTCTACTGTGGTAAATTACAATAAATACGATATGATACCATGTAGAATAACATGACCCTTATGATTCATTTTAAAATCTATTTAGCTTATATAAAAATACAGTATTATTTTTAATTTTAAGTTGATAAGTATTTTCTTGTTAAATAAGTGAAAATTGCTTAAAACACCAACACAAAAGTATAAATTGCTCAATAATAATTTATAGTTAAACCTTTTCCATTCCCAAAAAATATAACCACAATACTACTTTGTTTGCAAACTCTTTCCATAGTTTATACTCTATACTCATATTTGGTATGATTTGTTTTCAAACACGATATATTTTTCATATTCATATTTAAAAAATGTGATATATTCTATGATTGACTGAAATACATATGCACACAATAATTATACAACTTAAAAGCAACATTGAAAACATAACATTAATTAAGACCAAAAAAATAAATAAAAACCTCTCAAAGTATGCCAAAAATCAAGATCGACCTCCACATTCAAATATTGATTCATGTTTTCATTTTTATCAGAAAGGCTCTTTTTCGATTTATTTGCGTTGTTTCTATTGAATTTTTCATCTACTTGCATAGTATTATAATTTAATATATGAGCTAGGTGGTGCCAAAAAAAAAGAAGAGAAAATAATGCTTAGAAATTCAAAGGTTCTATTGTATAACTTATTAAGATTTATTAGGTGTTTCCATAGAGTCAACACATGTACAAAGTAATCAATCATCAACATTATTATGCTATTCATTAGAACTATTGAAGATTTATTAGGTGCTTAATAAGTCAAAACATGTTCAATGTTATCAAACCATCAAGTACTCCCTATCTTTAATTCTCCAGCGAGTCATGGTGAAGGTTGAAAGTTAATTAATGTACTTTCATATAAATATATTTATACAATATTATCAATTTAATTAGTGTACTTTTAATCACAATTAATCAATTGCTAATTTGTTTTTGAGAATATACAGTAGACAAGAAAGCATAATAATCTTATTCTAGTAAAAAAACATCCATAGCGAAAGTGAAGGAACTTTATTCCCTTGGCTCAAATTTCCCAAAAAAAAAAAAGTATAGCTACCTCCAACAATTTAAACTCAAGTAATAATATATACTCCCTCCGTTCCAAATTATTTGTCATAATTTTGATTTTCACGGTCTTCAATATCACTTTTTAATTGATAAATTTTTAAGTAATATATTATTAACAATTTTAATATTATATTTATATGATAGTATTTTTCGGTACGAATTTAATGGTGGTATGTAATTTTATATAAAAACTCATTCTATACATTAAAAAATTTATGGTGAAAATTTTTGAAGTTTGACTGCACGATTTTAAAAGACGACAATTAATATGGAACGCAGTAACTAGGAAGTACTCCATCTGTTCCATATTAATTGTCATAATTTTGATTATCACAGCCTCCAATATCACTCATTGATTGATAATTTTTTTTTGCATAATATGTTATTAACAACTGCAATATTATATGTTTATGATAGTATTTTTTGTTACGAATCTAATGATGATAATTCTATATAAGAACTCAATATGTACATCGAAAAATTTATGGTAAAAATTTTTGAAGTTTGACTGCACGATTTTAAAAAACGACAATTAATATGGAATATATGGAAGGAGTAGTTAAATTAAATTAATTAATGATAATAACATACAATTTTGATAGCTAATAAGTACTACCTCCGTCCCTTATTAACTAATTTTATAAGTCCAATGCCCCTAGAAAATTGAGTAAAAAAAATTACACTTTGACAAGTATGCCTATTTCACATAGCAATGACTGTTCACATCTTTAGTAATATTTAACTTTCAACGCATCATTAATAATGATAACATGAGTATTTTAATCATTGAAACTGTAAAATTGACAAATAAAAAAAATATTAAGATAGTTAGAAAACTTGACACTCATTTAGAAACGAAGATAGTACAATATCGTTACATATATAAGCTCAATTATATATATTATATATATTCTCTGTCTAATCTATAGGTAGCTAGCTAGAATACATTTTCTAGCAAGTGCTACAAATTTCTAACCAATAAATATTATGATGTAGCCAATAATAATTAAGGAGGAATTCAATTATGAAAATGAGGTGAATTGAAGTCAAGGTAGAAAGAAAGAAAGATAGGGGCCAAAAACAAAAGGATCTACAAAGAGATATTGTCTGTCCTTTTTATGTTCTCATCTCTATGTCTTTTCTTCTTCTCTTTTATTTTTGGCCCCATTTTCTTTTTCAAAAATTTCTGACATTTTTTTCTTTAATTTTCTTCCACTCTTCTCTTCCTAGCTCCCCCCATAGTGTGGGAATCAAGAATATTTATAAGGAAACAAGGCTATCTTCATTTTTATAGTTGTGATAATCTTGGGAATCTGCAAAAACCAAAAAAAAGGAATTTTATTAGGATATATAAAGTGATATAAATACTATTAAAGACATAGATGTGGGCTATTGTTTACAACTAATAATTGGTTCATGAGTTACATCCAATGATCCAAAGTCTTTTTTTTTAATCTTTTTGTTGGGGGTATTTCATGAGGAAATTTTGACCATGCATAAGTGTCTCCATGTCTCCTCAACTTGCTATTTCCACATGAAGTTAATTAGGTTGGTATATATACTTTTATGAAAAGAAACTAAATATATGACATTTTACATGTTAAGTTTTACTTAATAAAATTACCATGTATTTTATTCAATTGATAAAAATTCAAAATTACCATGTTACTCCCTCCATTCCGTATTAATTGTCATCTTTGAAAATCTTGCAGTCAAATTTTAAAAATTTTGACCATAAATTTCTCAATTTATACAACAAATTGCTACATAAATTTACCACCATTAGATTCATAATGAAAAATATTATCATAAAAGTATAATATTGCAATTATTAATAATATAATATGTAAAAAATTATTATTAATTAAAGAGTGACATTGGAGACCGTGAAAGTCAAAATTATGACAATTAATATGAAATGGAGGGAGTAATAAAATACAATAACCCCGGGTAAATTTAATAAGTAATAATTCATTTCGTGAATTTTTTTACCATTAAATATTTCATTGAGACCCGAGGATAATTATTGTATCATACTTGTCTATTTATCATGTTTTTTCATAATATTTTGTCCCTATTTTTGTAAGGAGGGTGATTATTTTTTTATTGAAACAAAGAATGCAAATATATATGTGGGTCTAATCATAATACCAGTTGTTGGCGCCGAAACCAAACTGATTAAAAAAGCTCAGTCGCTGCTGGTCATCCACTCCTGATCCCAAATATACACTTCTTTCCTGAAAATGACATTTAAATGATCAATTCAATCATATAATATATATTTCCATAAAAAAATCATAATATATATATATATATATATGTATTAACATATAATTAAAATAATTTTCTCATGCCCCACATATAGTTTTTCCCATAAAATAAAATGAGAAATTTGGGACCGACTACCTAATTTTGTGTTGCATATTAATGCATTGGATGATGGGATCCTTCCAAAATACTTGACTTTCTAACATATTTCTTTCTTTTCTTTTATATATAATAAAATATAATGCCCTTCAAAATAATAGTGCTTGTGGTAATTTCACGGGAAAGATTTTCTCAGAAATTTTTTTTAGAAAAAACTTTCCCTAGCCCCACTTGGGATGCTATTTATTGACCTTATCATGGAAATAATAGATCCACATCAAAATTTTCTCATGTTTTAGAGAGAATCAAATATGAAAAATTCTCAAGCTGACTAACTTTTCCAAAAAAAATTCCCAATCAAATGATCCATAAATAAATAAATAAATAAATAATCAAAATTAAGTTAGTACCTGTGGAAAAAGCAAAGTTGGCTTTTGCTCAATTTGGAACAAATTTGTTGAGCCATCAATAACATTAGGGCTAGCAAAGGTGGTGGTAGCCAAGGTTGTACTCATTGGATTAGCATTAGGAAGATCTAGAGGTTGATTTAGACCGACACAGGCGGCGGTAGCGGTAGTAGTAGCAGCAGTTGTGGAAGTAGTCGTCAATGCATTGGAGTCGAAAATATTCGACGGTTGAGTGACACAAGAATTGGGAATGGTTGCGATTGCTGATTTTACATCAGAAAAAATTGTAGACGGAGCAGAGCTGATATTGTTGGTGGCAGCGACAGCAGCGGGCGACGATGACATTGGCATTGGTGGCATTGATAATGCCATGCCATTATGATTGATGACCCCCTAGAATTTTCAAGTATAACAAAAATAATACATAAACATTAATATTAATATATATATGAAGGATAATATAATAGGAAAAAGTTGAGATTGCATTTAAGTTTGGGGACACAAATCCATAATGAGTAGTGAACATTTTTTGGTTATATAGTGTACCTGAGCTCCAAATGGCATCATGGGGTCAAGATCCATTAGTCCAAAGTTGTACACCATGGGGTCCAAAGATGCCAGCCTCATTGACAAGAACTAATTAACATATAAATTATGGGAAATAAATTA
Organism: Portulaca oleracea; assembly: GCA_029582165.1. NCBI lineage: Eukaryota > Viridiplantae > Streptophyta > Magnoliopsida > Caryophyllales > Portulacaceae > Portulaca > Portulaca oleracea. The sequence goes on along the minus strand of CM055868.1, from coordinate 64,342,231 downwards.
GTGTCATTCTCAAAATTTCTCTTAATTTTCTCCTAGAAAAATCCACAATATGTGTCATTTTTATTGTTGGATGTATATGAGAGCTGATATATAGAACAAAAATCATGATCATTTATAAATATAAACAGATCTCTTATCATCTTGCTATTCTTTTATAATAAGGCCAAAAATCAATATGTTTATACTGTCTAGGAAATAATTAGGGAGCGTTTAGTAAGAACTCCAGGGAAATTTTTTCCAAGGAAAATTTCCCTTCCCCCCTAAAGAAAATTTTCCCAAAGAAAATGGAGAAAGTGAAATTTTTCAAGTGCATTTTTGAAACATTGGGAAAATAAGTCAACCTTAAAAATTGTCAATTTTAAGGGTTATCAATATCAAACACACCATTAGTTTGTATTTTCATTGGACACAGGACCATCATGTAAAATAAAATATTATTATCAATATATATATATATATATATATATATATATATATATATATATAGTGCTGTCCCGTCAAATTCATGGGTAAATTTAATTTACCCAAATGTACCAAAGTTAAAAATAAAAAATTTTAATTTTAATATATTAGTGTAAATTTGCCAAAAAATTACCAAAAGTTACCAAAATTTAACTTTTGTCAAACTACCTTTTTTACCCATGAATTTTACACATAATATTGATTATTATAGCATATTGAGTTGCATTAAATTTACATCTTAATTTTTAAAATTAATTATTATCCATGATAATATATACATTAATCTTTTTGGTCATGTGGGTTGTTTGCATACTAACTTTGGACTTATTGGTCCAAGATGCATCCCCCCATAATTTTTGAACCAAATAAATAGGGAAATTGTTCCCCACATGAAATAATAGAAAATTAAATGAGAGACAAATAAGCTATATATAAATATATATACCTCAACTTGATTTTGCAAGGATTGAACATAATTAATAATTTCATCCAACATGAGGGCCTTCCCAGTAACCTGCATGTATTTGAATCAAGGCACATCAACATGATATATCAATATATAAATCAAAAAAATAATTTGAGGATGATTTTTCCCATATTAATTAATGAGACAAATTATGAAACAAAAAAACAATCAAATGTCTATAAACCCCCACCTTGTCACAACCAGGTACAAGAGCTTGTAACATCTTCATCCTCTCACTTATTTTCTCTCTTCTCACCTGTCATTCAGAAAATATAATTAATTGTTTTAATTAATGACATTTTGATAAGCACTTTATCATATAGTTAGTCATAATTTTGCATTAATATATAGTTGTGGTGCCATTGATAAGACTTATGACCTTTGTTAGGTACTTGGTACTTGGTATTAATCAAAATTTGAAATGAATATATGATCTAATTGGAATTACATTTTGAAATTCTCAACCAAAAAAAAAAAGTTCTTAAAGGAAGAACATGAAGATTTTGGTTATCTATTAATAATGAAATTTTAAAGATTCGACTCTTCACGATGTGTCGATGTAATTCAAAGAACGCTATGCAAATCTAATTAGTGAAAATTGAAAACATATTATGCTTCAAACTTTTTTTCCGATAATTAAATAACCAAGGTTAAACAATACATGACTAAGCAGTATTATACTCGAGAACCTTAAGTAAAGAAGGAAGTAACCGTAAAATTTTAGCAATCTTCCTAGAAAGTCTTAGGGATTATTATGATTCCTAGTATAATGACAATATCATTATACTCGGAAACCCTAACTCCATATGTAGCAGTCCGGATGAGATTAATACTCTAAAATCCCGTCTAAACGGGGTATATATGGAGAGATCAAATGTAACAGTCTCATCCCTAAACTTTGCAATTCAGAATGACTGATTCCAATTGACCCATAATTTATTTCTACTGCTAATTAATAATAAAAAAAAAAAGCATGCCCATCTTTTTATATATGTAAAAAAAAACCCTTGAAAGTTAGTTGAAAAAGAAAAGGTTGGATTTATACCCTTTCAGCAAGGCTGTGGCTATCTGTAGCTTGGCCCCTTCTTGCTCTCACATGAATGTAACCTTTTGGAGGTTCTTCTTCATTCTTAGCCTTCTTTTCATCCTTCTTCTCATTTCTTTCTTCTTTCTTTGCTTCTTTGTCACCCTTTTGTTTCTTCCCCCTTGCTTGTTTAACATCCTAAATGTACACATCAAATCACACACTTATATATACTAATCAACTTGAAAATGATTAACTAACAAATAATTAATCATACACAACATAAAAAGTATTATGACATATAATTACATTTTGTGAATGACCAAGTATTTGTCAAACCAATAATTTATGTAAGGATATTTTTATTATCCTATAGAGAGTCTATTGGTGTATGATTAGCTGTTTTAAAAGTGAAACTTTGTGAAAAGTAGATAATATGTTGCGTGTTTTGTCGTGATTGACTACATGAATTGTATGTAAATTGGGTTTGCTATTACTAATAAATAATTAAGTTAAATTACTACGTTGTTTGTCCCTATTTAAATGTCATTTTAAGAGAATGGTGAGGTATAAGATAATTGATAAAGTTAGAAAAATAATTATAAAAGTACTTAAATATAGATGTAAATTTGGCAAAACTTGTAATAAGAATATTTGACAAATAACTAGAAACAAAAAAAATTAGTTTAGTGATAAATAAATAGCCATATTGGAGAAAGTAGTTATTAGTTGAGGATAGTTGATGCCTAAAAATGACAAAGCTAACAAAAACTTAAATATTGTACTTAAATCCACCGCGTTGCCATTTTTAATAAGACCAAAACCTAAACCAATATTTCGAGGCGTTACAAAGGTGGAGAATGTGATCATTTTATCTATAAATTTTATAATTAGAAAAATTAGTTTTAATGAACTCAATATTTACAAGTCATTCGCTACCTACCACGCTTCATAAAAACAAAAAAGATACTTAATAAAGCATTTTAATTTATGCCATTTTCAATAAGACAACATTAATTTTGACCTAAACATGGACCAAACCCTAACTAAATCAATCCAAATCATGTTAACCAAAACCTTACTAATTGCATCAATTAATCAACAAATTTAGGACAATTTGGCAATGAACTTAGATATACACCTAACACAACTAACCCAATTTGACATCAACCCGACCCGAATTCATGACAAATTGACAATGGTCCAACATCATCCACAAACCCTCTCTAAAAAAACTCAATCTTGTAAGACCATCTCCAACGGTGAGTTTGAAATCAACTCAATGCTGGCATAACACGAGATTAATAATAGAGTGAAGTTGTGTAGGACATTTCAATGGTAAAAAATAAGACTCGTTTCGTAAGACTCCTATCGTCAATCTCGCGACATGAGTTTGAAAATGAGTTTAACATACTAATATTTTAATCAAATTTTTTTCTCTTTCCTCATCTACATCATTTTTTATCGATATAACCAAATTAATTATATTATTAACTAGAATCCGTTTACTTTCTTTAATTAATATGAGTCAAACTCATGATCACCATTGAAAAACTAACTAAATAAAAGGATAAATTTTGACTATCTTGGTAGAAGTGCACAAATTCCAAACTCAAACTGGGTGTTCTAAAGCTTGATTTCAATGGAATACCTTAGAATTAGCTGAATTTGACGACGACCCATTTCTGGATTTCCTCTTCTTATCAACCTGCGTAACTTGCTCCCCACTCTCAGCCTTATCCGCCATTGATGTCGACCTCGAAAAGCTCTGTTTTTCAGCCATGGAGTTGATGCTCTGTTGCTCGATACAGCTGCTTTCTTGGTTGCTTGCATCCATGGAGGAACCTTCTAGATTGTTCGGAAGAGGATTAGAAGGGTATAATTGAGTCCAATTGGGGAAGAATTCATCCAGAAACCCAGAATTTTTGAGGGGTGAATTTGGGGAAAAAACAGAGTCCAGTAAAAAAGCTGCCATTTTTTGTGATTGAATTGATGAGATTGTTTTGATTTGGATTGCTCTGTTGAAGATTATGAATTTGAGAGAAAAAGAGAGAAAAAGAGAGTGAGAGTGAGAGAGAGAGAGAGAGGAACAGGGGAGGGTGGGTGTGTTTAGTAGTGTAAGCAACTGGAAGGGACAAGTGTTGGAGGGTATATATAAAGTTTTCAGGGGGGAGAAAAATAGGAGAGAAAACTAAATGTTTGTAGAACAGAAATTTTAAAAAAAATAATAAATAAAAATAAAAGGGAGAGAGAAAAAAAAAAGAAGAAACAATTAATGAATGATCATGGATTGCAAAGCTCCTGTAAAATTTGACTGGTCTTGTGAGTTGAACACTTTTCTCTGTACTCACTCGATCTTCCTCATTTCATCTCTTACTTATTAAATATTAAAAAAGTTATATATATATATTGTTAGAGTATAAAAGCATAATTGGACCTACGATCAGTTTAAACTTTTAGTTAAAATGGTTCCACATGGTATTAGAGTCAAACCCGATAAAACCATCATTGTAGTTTGCAACTATAACTTAAGCTTTTGATTCAGATGATTACACACACACACACACACACACACATATATATATATATAGGTCTTTTGTGAGCATGATTGAATTTCAGGTTTGATGTCCACAAAAAACCACTTAATGTCCGCCAAATTCCAACCATGCTCACATTCTTACCAAATACTCATGCTCATATGATCAGCTATATATATATATATATATATATATATATATAATCTTAGTCCCATAACACTTCATAAAATCACAATATTATATTTTTATGATAATTTTTTTATTATAATAATTGTTAAAATATGAGTGAATAAATTTGAAGATAAGGAATTAAATGGTAAATAGGGTGCATGTTTGTTTATATCAAAGTTCCTTTTCACATGAACAGTTGAGAATGCATGGAGGAAGGACATGTATTTAATGTCTAGATTTGTCCATCCTCTTCTTATTTATCCATTCATTTAATCATGCTGGTCGGTAACCAAAAGATAACAATATCACTAACATTTTTGTTGTCGTCTATTTTTTAGATGATTTGATCTGTCTATTTTTCAAAAGTTTATAGTAATTTAGGGTTGGATTCAAAATATTAATCGAGAGAGGTTATATATATTGAACAAACAGTAAAAGAATAGTATGACATAGCTATATTCAAGAGGTTTGATATAGAAGTAAATTTTTCACTCAACTTTCCGCGGATAACAACAAACATTTTAACTAAAATTATTGAATGATTTAATCCAGTTATGTTTTACGTATGATGATAAATAATATTTATCTAGTCAGATGAGTGTAATTTATATGGATTGTACGTCTTCATTTAAAAAAATGCAACTTCATAATGTTTTAATTATCGCACACCACTTTATTACCATATTTTTTTTGTTGAATTAGGGTAAAAAGGCACACATTATATTTAGGAGAACTTTCTGTCAAATGTCTGGCTTCATACAAAATTAAGGTCATGTTCTTTTATGCGGTATTTTGCGGAATGGTGTGGTGAGGTGTGACGGAATTATGGTAGGTTATTGGTATGTGGGGTAGGTGAGGGGAGAGGATGTAAAAAGTAGAGGAGAAAAGTGAGGAGAGAGAAAAGTAATGATTTGCGGTAAAATGTGGCGGGTTGTAAATCATGCGGTGGGTATGTGCATGATTCTGCAACCTGAAAAAGAACACGGCCTACATGTATATACAACAAATTTATTCATGGAACGACCCTAATTTGCCATCAAGTCATCCACAAATTTTGCCTCTCCAAAAATTAATTAAAAAATCTTCAAGATGGCTGTTGAATTATTGATATTCCGGTGATCATATTGATATATGTCATTGAACGTTAATTTCTTAGATGAGAATAAGACTATCACTTTGAATAAAAACTGTTGATCAATATCCTGCTTTCAAAGTATGATGCAATCTATAACCTCACAACCAGCCCTTGTGCAATAACCATGAAATATAAGACAACTCTTTAAATACCTTGTTAATTAGTTTAAGTTACGTTGACTATTTGACATTGAATAATGAACCTAGCTCCCCATCCATGCTGATAGAGTATCCGTCAAAAATTTATTGGATCTAATCAATCAAAATTTCATTCATGTGTTGTTTGATGTGCGTTATTGTTTGCAATTTTGCACGAAACCTAACGGAGTTGTTAAAGATATTCTCATTCATGTTTCTTTCATGAAGCTATTTACATCTACATAAAACACAGTAAATCAAGACCGACATATGCACGTACCTTGCATAGTTAAATAATTCTTGGATGTATATATCTTACCTAATATTTTGAGCATATATACACAACAATTTGGACAGCACCTTAAATGAATATGCAATCAATATATCACTCAAGGAGAAAAGAACAGTTGAACAAATATCCTACTGAGAGACTCCCTAAGGTTAAGTAAGACCCTATTCTTTGGATCGGTTAGAATCAGGTTGAAATAATTAGATTGAGATTGGATTGGATATGTGTGGATGAGTTGGGATAAGTTGTGATGTTTTTTTGGGAAATTGTGTTTTTAGAGTGAATGCTTTTTGGGGAATTGTGTTAGATTTGGATAAGTTTGGATATGCTTAGATAAGTTGGGAGAATTATATCTAAACTAACCAAAGAACAGGGCTAAATCTAAGTACGTAAAAGCTTCCGTTTGTACTTATTCCATTGACTATTGTACTAGTTGGCCAAGGTAGTTATTATTTCAATTTTTTTTAATATTTATCATTTTTAATTTTTCATAGTTTTCATTATAGACTTTGATTATTCTCCTCCTAAAAAATTATATTTTTAATAATATATTTTTAAAAAATATATTTTTTTAACAGTATATATATATATATATATATATATATATATATATATATATATATTTATATTCTCAAATCTTTATGAAAATATTTTTCACTATGAATCTAGTGATAGTCGTTTTACCTAATAAATCATTATATATGTTATGAAATTTATAGTCAAAATTTTTAAAAGTTGATTGCATACATAATTTTCCAGGTGACAAATATTAAGGAGTGAAGGGAATATCTATATGGCTAATTTATTTATCTACATTTGGGTGGTTCGAATTAAGGTTTTTGATCTTATAGTTTTAGCAAGAAAGATTTAGGATTATGATTTCTCCTAAAATTTACATTATGAAAAAATCTATACAAAAACTAGCTTCAAGGTTCATGGTACATTTGATAGTTTTTCGGGAAAGATTTTCTCAGGAAAAACTTTTCCAAGAAAGACTTTCTCAAGCTGCCTAAGAATCCTTTTGTCTCAGCTTGTTCGGTTAATTCAATAGCTTTTTTCATTGCTTTTCGAAAGGATACACTATTTTTTAATTGTTCGGCTATAAATTCTGCAAGAATATTCGGGTTCCCATAAGGTTTTGTAATTCTTGTAAGGGTGGAATTGCCACAACATGGGCGTTCTTCTTAGCAAGAATTATTAAGTCCCATAAGCTTGTTCGGTTTAGCTAAGGCTTAACTCAGGACCCCACTACTCGTCGCATTTGGTTTGGGAATTTTTTATTTTTTTTTACATTGATAAGTCGGACTACCTATTAAGTCCCCTATCTCAAGGAAAACCCAATAGGCCTACCAACCCAAAGAGAAAGGGGGTACACCACTATGAGGCCCGCAAGAAGCCTTCTAAGGGCACCAACAATTCCCACCAAAAAAATTGTGGTCACCAGATATCGAACCCCTGATGAGGAATATAAACCACCCACCCTCATACCACTTGACCTAAAGCTGGGCTAATAATCCTTGAAATTACCTTGCTACAATATTGTTGGAAAAAGCCACAACACATAAAACTAAATCTGAGTGAGAAAATTAATTGGAACCCTAGCTAGGTAAAACTTGTGAATACTGCAGGCCTATGTTTATATAATTCAGTGATAATTAACTCCATAAACTTATGTCACATCAATGTCATTTACACTGTTTAGAGGATCTTGAGCCCTGTGCTCATTTCTGATCTTCTTTTCCTCATCACTTTTCATCTACTATATGATATGATTCAGGGACTTCTTTATTTAGATTTCTGTTCACATTTGGAAGAAAGTAACAAACCATAAATGTAACTTGGATTAGGTAGAAGTGTGGCCATCCGTAATTGGACAGATAGTCTCATCAGTGTACAAGCTTTCAACTTTAGAAATTCATCAATCTTAGAAGTGGAAGCAAGAGCCCTTAGAAAAGATATCAAAATCGTTTCGAGAGTGAGTTTAATTAAAGCCCTGTAAATGGCTGGTCCATCCCTTGGAGGATTTCGTTTATCATTCGAGACTTTAAGCGAATGGTCCATCACTTGGAGAATTTCTAGTAGAAACCACTGTGTTTAACTCACGGAAAATGTAACCTGATATATGGTGAGCATATGGACATGCTAGAAGAAAAAAAAATGATGATTTACTGTGTCCACATGCAATGATAGATCTTAATATTCTGATTAGATGTGTCCAATACACTATTATATTCAGCTGATACCCCCAAAAATCTATCATTTTTATCCTAAACTATATCAAAACATTATATTTTTTTTGTTATCGGTGGCCGTGGCCACCCTGGGATCCGCCACTGTCCATGGGTACACACTCAGCCACCAAGTTACTTTTTGGGTAAGTCCAACACGGTGACTGCCTACCAGAAAAACATGATAAAAAGTTAGACATGCATGATATAAACAATCTCCTAAGGTGAATTCATTAAAAGTTACTATCCCAAAATCCATATGATTAAATTCCAGTTTCCCTATCCTTTAATTGTCCATATTATATGAACGTACACATCAACACATATATATATATTTTCTTATCGACCTATCTCTCAGGACATATATTTTATGGACGGATATACATATATTAATGTAACGTTGGGCACAAGGAGGAATTCATTTTCATAATAATCTATTGAATTTTATAAGATGCATGTAACATTATATAGTGTACTGGTAAGTGGTCACTATATAGGTAGATAGCCGTATCGCAAGAGACAAACCAAATATTAATTGGTTCGTAAGACCATGGACCATCACATAAAAATACACTCATTATTATGCATGGAAAAACTATGCTCACATTTGCATCATCCAATATTATGAACCTTTCGAACAGCTAGCTAAATTGGATGTAGCTGGACAATTTATGGCTACCTTTCATCCTTTCATATTTCCAAAGCTACTACTTGTATAGTAATACATTGAACATTAACTTTGAACGATAATACATTGTATTTTGAGGGGTGTTGGACAATAATGCATCCATAATGATTCTGATGGTAGCGGAGTCAGTGGTGATCCTACGTGCTCGGCCTGCCACGTAGAATCGCCAGAAATCGACCATGATCAAAATCTTTCGGGTGCATTATTGTCAACACTTAAATCTGATGTATTATTGTCAATCAGTTCAAAGATATTATTGTCCAATATCCCAAAAGTTCGGTATATTAGCGTCCAAAATTTCTATATTTTATGTCTATTTATGCATAATATGAAATCTAGATTTTAGTGTCTAAATGTGAGATCATATGAAACTTCACCCTAAACAAATCCAAGCTTTATATCATTGACACCATTCATCAGCATTGATCAACCTACATTGATTGTTACTCCCTCCTTTTCATATTATCTGTCACTTTAACTAACTTTTTTTTCCCCATAATATCTGTCATTTTATAATTTCAATAGCACATTAATTACTAATTTATCAAATTAAGCTTATTAATTACATCTTTTTCTTCTATTTTTCTTTTTTATTCACCTTTTTTCTTTTTTATTCACCATTTTTTTCAACATTTCTCCATTTCCAATAAGCTAAATTAATGTAGATGGAAGTTTTTTTGGTTTTTGAAATTATGTCTAGAGTGACAATTAAAATGGGAAGGAGGGAGTACTAATTTATATTCAATTATGTTTTTTCAGATTGGGAGTCTTGGAGCAATGATTAAGTTGTTGCTGTGTGATCGAGAGGTCATGAATTTGAGTCTTGGAAGTAGCTAGTCTCTTACAGAAATGCAAGATGTATTTGACCGAAGATTTAGAAATTATTCGTTACGCTTCTACCACTTTATGGAAAACGAGTAGAGGAGATTAGTATGTTATTTGGGGTGATTGTGGTGTGATATTTGTGTGCATTTTCCATGTACACACATGGTAGTTTTCAGCGCAATTTTTGAATGTGGGTTGGGGTTGTACGATGTTTTTGGTAAGCTTTGATCGGTTGAATAAATTAGGTTGAATAACCACTAATTATATATAAAAAAAAAAGAAGTAGAGGAGATCGATTTGATGAGGCATTTCACCTTAACGTATTACAATATAAGTTGAAAAAGTAGAGGAGATCAATTTGATGAAACATTTCACTTTAGCGTACTACAATATAGGTTGAAATTTTTTCGATTATTCAGAATTTGGACAACTATCATTTATACTTAATTGGATCAAAAGAACAAAACATAATTCTAAAGTAATGACCAATCAGTTGTCAAGTTGCAATATATACAAACTCATGTCCATAAATTGAAAATTCGTGATTATCTTATAATATGTGGTGAGCTTATGTATACATGTACATCTTAGTTAAATTGACGATTCGTATCGAATTAAGCACGTGTAATATATAATTTTACAGGAAAAAATGGATGTATTTTGTATGTATATGCATGATATTTTCTCCGGCCTTTTTCATTTGTTATTTTAAGGGATTCAGGAGAAATCAAGATATTAAAAGATAATGATATATATCTTGACTCAAGATAATTAATGACCATCTTGAATTATCCATATTTCATATTTTTGTAACTTTTAATAATATTTCTCTAATAATTATATATATATATATATATATTTATTTATCAACTACAAGAGTATAATACTTATTAACTATGTCAAAAAATATAGATAGTATCCTAGTTTTATCAATCATAGTAAATAATGCACATTTTAAGCATAGTTTTATATTTATGAAAAAATATAAATAAATAATTATATAACTTTTTTATATTCTTTATAAATTATAATAACCCTCAAAGTAATGAAACACGACTTTATAATGATTTAAATGTAGTTACATTTAACTTTATGAGTGATTTATATGAAATAGAAGATGATTATTAAACATCTTACGTCAAGATGTTTATCATTTTTTATTATTAAAATCAGGGAGAAATTTTAACAAATTATTTTAAATTGGTAAAAATTAATTATGAAAGATGAATAATATAAATATAAAATTGATAAATTTTATACTGAAAATGTAAAACGGTAAATAATTAGAAATAAGAAGAGTTATCTAACTAAACAAATAAATAGAGAAAATATTTTTTTTAAAAAAGAATTATAAGGTGAATTGTCAAAATTGAAGCTAATTTAATGGGGGTGGGGCAAACGTCACTACACTACATATTTGAGTGACAACTCGGGGTTGCGCGTGATTTGGCTTGGCGGTGTCCTTTTTCTTTTGAGCAATATATAGGTGGTAAAACTTTATATTAGGGTTTTAATTTTATTAGAATTTGATTGGACAACATGAATTTTGTATTTTTCAATCATATTTCCACCTTTTTTTCAAAGGAAATAGTATATGATCCGTACAAATTAATTTCGAGCAACATAAACCAGAATTATATTGAGTGGAATAAATATTCATTTTCATGCTTCATCTCATCAATTCAAAATGAAACATTATTTTTTAAGGTTATACATTCATCATGCAGATCAACTGCTTATTTAGTTTAGTTACGCTAGCACATCAGCAAGAGAAGAAGACACTAAGATATCCCTCACCTTTTAGTTGAGCAGTTATCAATCAATTGATTCATAAAGATAAAGCTGATCGGTTAATTGAATGAAGTATTGCAAATTTTGGGTTGAATTTAGTTGGGAACTTTTTTCAGAAAAATTAGTCAACTTTCTCAAGTTGATAAAGTTTTTCATGTTTGATTTTGTTTAATGTAGAACTCATTATTTCACTTCTGAAAAAGTAATTCGATCCCGGAAAAATAATTCTACAAAATTAATGGCCAGTGAACTTGCGAGCTGTTAGAGTATAAAAATATTATTATACATTTTATACCTTCAACCACACCAACAATTATAAAAACAAAAAAATTCCCTTTCTCTGTTTTTAAGCTCCCTATTTCCCCTTTATTTGTTTATAACCTTTCTATGCATATCAAGATCTATCTAATCCCTCTCGACCTTCAATTATCAAGTTAAATTCCAAGGCTAGGTAATTCTATATGATATTAGAATTAGATTGAACGAGATGTCTCATGTTCGAATCCCAACAACTCTCACATTTATTTGCGCAAGGTGTAAGAAACCAAAATAACATTCACATGAGTCAAACATGTTAAAATATAAAACTATCGTTGCACTTTCAACCATCCATCGACTTAAACTTTCTTACGTGACCTACCGACTTTGTAGAGAGCCAATGAACAACTGCCATGTCAACTTTCAGGTGACTTCCCATGGAGAATAGTGTTTTGGGAATAGGGAATATATATATTGCATGCATGCATGTATATATTGGTCAGATAGAGTAAGTAGTTAACAAAATCATGCAAATTCAGAGAACCTATGAGCACATTCGGAGAATTTGTTCTGTGCAAGTACTTATATAAATAATATTAATGGGGAAATCTCTTCTGGGCTTACACAGTGTACCTACTTTTTTTCTTTAACAGTAAATCGTCCTTAAAATGGTACAATCAATTATAGTTACAGTGGTATGTACATACAGTAAAATGAAACGTTAGTCTTTTAACATTAATTACCTTTTGTTGGGGGGTGGGGAGTTGTTGAAATTGAAATTTCAAAGGAATTATTTCATTAACAGGGAAATATTGACATAGATGATCATTGAATAATATTGAATGATTATTGTATTTTTGGTGCAAACCAAGCATATTAGTCGTAACTTAACTTTGAATTTTCTTTCTTTAATAGGAATTTTCCATTTTAATATGGAAAGTTCTAAGTAGTCAAATGTGACAAATTCCAAATATAAGGGTATGTTCTTTTTAGGGATAATAATAGATTAAAAAAAAAAAACAGTTCTCATGATTATAATCCTGTTAATATAGGCCAAGTTTAAGAGATTTAAATTTAAACAGTCTTCCTTTATGCATAAGAATGCATCAAAGACTAATTTCAGTAGATACAATAAGTAATTGAATGTGAATACAAAAAAGTTAGATAAGTAATAAATTTATCACATGCAACCTTAATTACCTAGCTTGCAAAAACAACATACTCAATTCATTGATACTTTACTTTTATAAATCTACATAAAAGGCACCCATGCATATTAGATTTATTGTTTCACCGGATAAATTTAGTCCAAAAAGATTTATAAATCAGGGCAAAGGGAACATATCAAACATACCATTCACGATAAACATGATCCATCAATTCCAGAATTTCTACGAATTTAAGAATTTTCACTTGCATCAAAACTTGAACCTCGGTGAAAAGGTTAAAAATAGGGGTACGTAGTTGACACTTGACTATCACCTCTTTTGTGGCACCTACACCTGATCACTAAATCAGGACCTACTCAGCCCAACACCAAAAATTTGCAGGGTCCCAAAACTAGTCAGGGTTGGGTTTGGATCAGAGGTATATATCTTGACCCGGCAAGACCTGATGACCCGATAATTATTAAAAAGATTATTTATATTTCATTAAAAACATACATTCTAATAAATGAAAATTCCTAAGACCTGATCTGACCAAAACGGTCATTGAATAGGTCTAATAAGAAAGAAATATACTTAATTTTCGTGTCGACTAGTCGGCCGACTCGATACATGACCCGAAAGGTCAAGGTTTGGGTCAGGTCAGATCCAGGAGCTAGATACTTTCAACCCGACTGGTCCAACCGACCTTTGAATAGGGCTTTGATAGCTGATACACACATTGGAGTGTCTTGACATATAGAGAGGTGGATATATAATAGTCCAATTTAGTTCCATTTCATCTTCAATTCAAAATTAGTACATTATTAATTAGACGTACAATGCCTAAAATCATGCATGGATGACCTTAATTACCTTCATATATGGTCCCAGCTTTCATGGACGGTAGCCTCCCATTTAGCTAATTAATTAAGGGCTTCCTAATAATGGCATTGTTTAGACTAATTAAATGGTTGTTAATTAATTCTTATTACTTAATTATTATCTCTTGTTGTCCTTGTTAGTCCATAAATAAATTAAGTCATGGATTGGAGAATGAATTTGATTGATGGTCACCTTTAGATGGGCATGTCACATAATATTGTCTGAGATGATAGATCAAGGGTTGATTAGGGTTAATTATATATAAGTAAGTGTTATGTTACCGTCTCGTCATATAATTTTGGGATGACCTTTTATATATGAATGTAGAGTTAACCAGAATTTATTTAAATGTACTCTAAGAGAAGTCATCCCTTAGTAAATTATTAGTCGTATTTTTAATAAAAAGTCATTTTAATATCACTTATTATATTAATCATAATAAAATATTAAAAAAGTTATTTGTAATATATAAGTCCATCTCACGATAAATTTTCTTAAAAGTTGGGACTGCCTCTTACTAAAATTTGTGATTATATATGACTCTCCTTTTATATATGAAAAGAATATGTGTAAATCTACAGACAATGGTCCACCTATATATATTTATGAAGAATGAAACAAAACAACAAATTATTGGTACGATATAATAACTCCAATATCTCTAATGGTCATGAATTTCATTCACAGAGCATAGTTATTAAAATTCCAATCTTAAACTATAATTTTACGATTTTATGATTCAAAATTTTTAATGTGATTCTATTGTCTACATTCTGAACCACGATTCTACATGGGTTAATTTCGATCATAACTATTCCATGGATCCGAATTAAGATCTAGATTCTAACAACGTTGCCACAGAGACATACAATCATGCACTCACTAATCCATTTTAATTATTTGCTAATCATTCTCTCTCTCTCTCTCTCTCTCTCCCTCTCTCCACAAAAAGGTCGAATAGTACTCCCTTCGTTCCATATTAACTATCATAATTTTGACTTTCACGATCTCCAATATCACTCTTTGATTAATAATTTCTTACATAATATGTCAATTAATATGGAACCGAGAGAGCACTTGATATGGTGGCAAAGGTTAAAAGACGCGACTTACCATGCATGCATGCATATAATTTCAAGCATACGTACGTACACCCCAACAGGTGAACTTTCCAGGAATTACAACACACTTTCCATTTATACACACTCACGATCACGGGTCACAATTGAAGGAATTATTGAAACTAAAAGTTGAATATACGTACGTACTATCAGTGCATGCATGCATGTTTATTGTTTCCACTTTCCAGTATATCATATCGATCTTTGTCTGTTGAGTTCATGCATGAATCTCGTTTTTTTACCTGAAATATCGTTGTTTTTCCTTCGTTCCAACATTGCGACTATACATCTACATACCCACAACATATGGTGTTTGAAATGTATTATGTATGTGGTTAGCAGTGACGGATCTAGACTACGAAATTAGCGGCGTCCACTTAATAATATTTTGAATAGTCGAACTGTTGTGTTGAATTGGACACCCTTTATATTTTTGTGTCTTTTCTAGGGTATCCACTTAACGTAAATATACAACAACCTCTTAAAATATAATAGGTTGCTTAAATTTTTTTCGGAGCTTGGGGTGTCTGTGGACACCCTTGGTGTCAATGGGGATCCGCCCCTGGTTGTTAGTCATGTAGTTCACACTGTTCAACCCATGCATGCATGCATGCATGTTTTGCTAGCTAAATTCAGCTGGCAAAATCATTGTATCACACTTTGTTAGGTGTGTCTTTTGAATCTAGAAAATTGTTAGTAACCATCTTGAATTGCCTATGATTCATATTTTTATCAATTATTAAGAGTATAACATTTGTTGTTATGCAGAAAAATATAAATGAGACCCTAATCATATCGACTATAATAGAGAATTAATGATATAATGGTATAATTATTAAACATTTTGATTCAAGATACTTATCATTTTCATTTCTGCTTTGAAGATGTAAAGTATGTACGTCGACATTTTATCCTTCTCATTTTATATGTTACTAATATATGTGTCATGATCTCCAATTTTTTGCATAATATTTTATTAAAAAGTTATAATATTATTCAAATGATAGTATTATTCATTAAGACAGTAACAAGGTTACAAATTAAAGAATACAAAGGTTACATATATATGTTGTATTCAGCAATAGTATTTGAGGTAGCATTTAGTGTTGTGTCCAAGTCAATATTTTAATTAACTAGATAAATATTAGTGTTCGATAGGCTAGCGTTTTTAGATAACATTTAACGTTTCAAGTAGCATTTTTTGAAACATTAATAAACTTAATGTTTAGCATTTAGAGTAACATTTCACATCTTTTTCTCAAAAAGTACATACCCTTTGAAAAATCCATAGAATTTTACCGAACACAATCTTTCCTTTGAACAACTACGCACTATCCGCCGCTTAAACCATTATCTGTTATCTAAAATGCAATCCACTACATAAACCGCTATATACTATCAAATCTGCTAATTTTGTCCAACGGGCCACACAATAATTAGTAGTCAAATTTAATAATTCTAAAAAACTCACAATTAGTTAGGAAACTGAAATAAATGAAGATGAATCTATATTTTCAAAGGGTCAACTTCATACTGCTGGCATATCTTAGAAGTTTTGAAGGTACAGAATTCCTAAGTTGTGTCACACTGTGACACAATCTCAATTGGCCATTAATTAAATTGGCCCTTTTTTCCTCTTTACTCTATCTCCATATATGTAGTTACCCAATAGAAACATTAAAGCAAAAATGACAAAAAAAGGGACAAAAAAATAGTGAGCAAATATATGACAAAATCTATGAAATATTATTTTCAGGCCTTTATTACAAAGTGCATATATAATAATCTTGAAAAATGAATCACATCAAGATAAAAAGGAACAAAAAAAATGTTACTCTTTTTTTCCAACTTGCAAATTAAAACCACTGGTTGAAAACAAAAACAAAGGGGAATTGAATACTAAGACCAGCAATTTTGCTGTCAATTGTCATATATATGGCCTATTGGATTTCATGCATAGATTCATATCATTATGAGACCTTGATATATATTGAAAATGACCTTATTGTAATGTACATATTGAAAGAACCCTAGAGGGGGGTGAATAGGGTTATGAAAATTCTCTGCACAAATAATCAATTTGTAAAGGACGTTAGGTTCTTAATCTAGTTAGATTAAGATTCAATATAATGCAGAAGTATGATAAAGGACAATAAGCATAAACTGACTAACTTCCTTTATTATACTGAAACAGAATGAAGCAGAGCAACCTAAGGTGAATGTCCTTAGGTTCTACACAGAATAACCCAAAGTGAAGGACCTTAGGGTTTACAGCAGAGAACCACACGCCTTTCAAGGACGCTTCTTATTTTCTGGAAAACAACACACACCAAATTCAAACTTTGGTATTCAAACACAGTCGATCCTAATTCCGTCTAGGATACGACTACACAAGCAACAATCAATCCTAGATCCGTCAAGGATTGATTTCACTCAAACTTCTCGCAACACCAATTCTCTCAAGAACACCAAAACAGAAAACTCTATTTCTATTTTGAACACCCGATTTCTTCCGTGGAATCGTTGAATTCTTCAATTTTCAATTCCTCTATTTATAAGTGCATTGATAGCAGCAGAATATAGACGTTGGGGGTTGATTCTTCCTTGATCTTTTCCTTCTTTGTGTTTGCCTTTCTTTCCAATCTTGCTCCGATCTTCTTTCCTTCTTATGAGATTTCCGAAAATTGTAATCTTATCTTCCTTCCGATTTCTTGATTGATTATTTCCTACAAATCAAAGTAGATGCAATCAATTAGTCTGATTAGAAATATGGATAGAAAGATTGGATATTAATTTTCCAGAAAACTTCCCTATTTCGACTGCGCTTTTCAAAACTCCTCGCATAGGATGAACGTCCTTATGCTGCCATGGGTGAACGTCCTTATGATACCTTGGGTGAATGTTCTTCTGCCTTCTTGAGATTTCTTTCCTTGCGCATTATATCTTTTCTGGATATTCGAATTTTGACTTTCATTCAAAACTGATCCAGTCGTCAAGGTCCTTGAGCCTGAGCTATCAATATTCTTGAGGGGTTCTAACACATATATAGTTAATTAACCAAGTAACTTTGATGCTAACCTACACACATATTCAATAATGACAAATTTTTAGTATAGTCTGGCTATAAACAAAGTTTATGGGATTCAGATATACGCAACATTTCTTCCATGCATGAGAGTGCAGGAAAAAATTGATTTTGATGGCCTTTAAAAAAACTTTCTTAAAGCCACAAACAAAACCTTATAAAACCGCATGGAAAATCAAGAAAACGAGAGAAATATAAGCATAGATAACACCCACACATATAACTCGGATTGATCATAGCCTTTTGGTAGGCTGAAAATTGATCCCAATGATAAAAGTTTTGGGGCAAGACATATTTTAAGTGTCTTGCCCTATCATTAAAAGTACATTGCTATATATTAAGTTGAAATAAAATGAAATGGTTGGATTTTATAACTATAATATGACATATAAATTGCGTAAAGATGTTCTTTTATCAATTATTTTTTATATTTTTAAAATCCTCCTAAAATAAGCCTAATGAACAGGGCTGCATTGATTCAATTAGTATATAATTTGTGCTAATTGACATCATTTCATATGCATTTGTTAAGTATTACTTGGGAGAGCGAGGTTGGATGGAAGTACAAAAAAGAAGGGAGAGATGATGAAATCCAATCCCATCTTTGGGAAATAGGGACAACTTGAAAGACTATATATCAGGCTTGATTCAATAAAGATTTGACAAAAAATATGATAAGATTTGCATAGAAATTAAGAGACTTTAGGTTACAATTGATGTGACAAAAATTTACCCACTTTATAACTGACTGGATTCACTCCAATAAATTAGGGTTTGGGGCAAGGTTTTTATTATCTCGATTTCATATTATTTGTTATCCCTGAAAATTGTACAATCAAACTTATAAGATTTTGACCATAAATTTCTCAATACATATAATGATTTGTTAAATGAAATTACTACCACTAAATCCGTAACGAAAAATTTTATATACATACGAGCCTTAATTATACTATTTGTATTGTACGTATTTTTGTGAAAATGAACTCTCTTGAATTGCACCAAACAATCTAGTGATAGGTAAGTACCTTTATGAATTATAATATGTAGTACGTAACTTGTTTGTCCTACTTTTTGAAAGGGACTAAACAAAAATAAAAACAAAAAAAAGCACAGAGAGCAACGTATTAAAATTGTACCATTATAAATATTTTATTCTTATCAATATAAAGAAGATATACAAAATAATGTTTTAGTATATATTATATCGACTATACATAAAAAATCACAGCTAGTATTGTATGATTAAAATAGGCATGCTTGCGAATAGATTAAAGAAAAAGTTTCAATAAAGTTATAGAGGAAATTTTAAGAGCTCATGAACATCCAATCACATACTTGGGATCGAAGACATATATGCAACTTGGAAGACTATACATTAAGCCTTGATTCAATGAAGATTTGACGTAAAAGCATGACAAAATTTCATAGGTGTTGTTACTAGAGACTAAAGAGACTTAAGATTACGATGGGCGTGACAAAAATTATTCATAAATTATACTCCCTCCGTTCCATAATAATTGTCATAAATTATACTCCCTCCGTTCCATAATAATTGTCATAATTTTGACTTTCATAGTCTTTAATGTCACTCTTTGATTGATAATTTCTTGCATAATATGTTATTAACAATCGCAATATTATACTTTTACGGTAGTAGTTTCTGTTATGAATATAATTGTGGTAATTTTATACCGCAGTTCATTGTATATGTTGCGAAACTTATAATGATCGGTCGACATTTTTTTTCATTTCACTGCACGATTCCAAAAACGACAATCAATATGGAACGGAGGGAGTATCATATATTGTGAAGGATATATTAAAATCCTCCACATATAATTGGAATAAATCAATGTATTATGCGATCAATTTTATTTAAAAAATTAATAAATTTAAATATATTGATGAATTTTATGAATAATATTAATAAATTGACAATTAATTTCATAAATATTGAGATAGGAATAGGTATTCCGAGAAATCTTATAAAAAAATGATCAATGTTAAATTTTCCCTATGCATTCTTTTCTCCATGTAACACATGAACATTTTACATTAGTGTGGTTGTATTGTGCGAGAGTGCAATTGTAGCTTTGCGGCACTAAATAATCTTGTGATAGCTAAGTAGCTTTATTACAATAGTGTGCAACTTATATATATTTGTCCCATTATTTGGAAAGCGATAAGACAAAGCTTATTGTATTAAAATTGCACCAAACCAAAACCAAAATTAATACCAATACGACAATACTTCGATATCCCGTCTAAATGAAGTATGGAAGAGTCGGATATAATAGCCTTATCTCTAAATTTACGATCTACAATTATATGGAAACATAGAAGGTTTAATGAAAAAATTTACTTTAGTCTATTACAATTTACGTTGAAAAGCATAATCTTTTTCAATTTATTCGGATTATGGACACAACATAAATAATATTATGTAGAGTCTGTAAAATTCATGAGTAAGGTAAGGTAAGGTAAATAAATTTTGATAAGTTTTGATAAATTTTAATCATTTTTCAATACTTTTTTGGTAATTTTTGATAATTTTGGGTGAGTTTTAATCAATGTATGTGAATAGTTAACAAAAGTTCAATTTCTTTTTATACATAAGTTACTTACCAATATTTATAAACTTACCATTTACCCATGATTTTTACAGACTCGTAATCTAGAGAGACTGATTCTAGTTATGTTGATCCAAAATATAGTAGCCTTACCCCTAAATTATGTATCAATTGATAAGTATTTTATCGATTTAAATATGATATGTAGATTAACGTCTAATAGGACTTTATATTGATTAAACATCAGTCTTTGCAGGTAAACTAGCTAGCTTATAAACCTATCAAGATTTGTGTGCTTTTGTCTTTAAATATAAATCCTAGTTCAACTAATTAGTTTGAATTATATGAACTTGAATTTTTTTTTTTTTTTGGTATGGTGTATTGATTAATTTGAATTGTTCTTGGAATTAGCTAGGTTCCGTACGTTGTGTGTTTTTTCTTGAAATATATGGTTGACAACAAAATGCCAGTTAAGGATGACAAGAACTTGCTTGTGGATGTTGTCCATGAAAATTGAAATGCAATCACATATATATCATTCCATATAGTAGACTGCACTTGGAATTATATGTCCAAGTTTGATCCTTAAAAGATGGATCAAATTTATGATAAGATTTTGGAAGGTCTAAATTGAAAAAGTTAATATTATGAAATTGACAACAAATTGACCACTTCATTTTTTTCAAAACGTTAAGAGAAACTCTAATTTGAAATGAAACGTATAAGTTTTGATGAGCTAAAGTGTAGATGTCAAAAGCTTATAAGAAATTGACTACTACCTACGTTACTAAAAAAAAAGTGTCAATTTGGTTAAACTTTGATACTTGATTACTAATAGATTACAATGAGTTATAATATGAAATTAACACCATTAAAAAGATATTGCACTAAACATTACAATGATATAATTTTATGTTGTAACTTATTATAATTAGTAAGTAAAGTCATACAATGTCACAAGGGATTGTGACATTGTGTTTTTATATTTCTACAATAGTTACAACTTTTTACAGAATATTATAGACATTTATCACTTTGTGCAAAAACTTATTTTACTCTAACTTACCATATCAACGGGAAAAACACTATTGTAAAATGCAAAGTGACAGACCCAGAAAAATACAAAAATTATCTCACTATTGCGAATTTACTCGATTTACATTTATCTAACCTAACCTTTGTCCGAAAAATGAACAAGCAAGAATGTACCAAAAAATAGAAGACACAAACAAATCTATTTCACAATCATAAGACACAGTATGCAACAGGGTACAATCTCAAACTTGGGCATTACATATAAACTAAGTACATTTTCAAAATTACAATCTCAAGATGTGCATCTGTATGTGTTGTACAAGGGCTGTACTATTTCCTAAAGAACTGCTCATATTATTGGGATAACAGCAATATCATGAACAAGATTTGAGAGGGTAGATTGTATCAAAAACTACCCTAGCAAAAACATGTCTTGCTTCCTCCAAGTTTCCTGAAGCTAACATCTCATAATTGATCTTCCCTCCTTGCTTGCCAAAAGCCCCTCTCTTTTCGCCATTAGCGACGCAGTCGAATATCCTGCTTGCTCTCAAATACAATCTCAATGGTATAAACACCTGTAAAAAGTGAACACATTATCAGTTTATCACAACTATTTCTGATTGGAACAATGAATTTTTTGGTAAGTCAAACTGTAGAGGTCGGGAACTTGGAATAACGGTAAGCCGAACTTTAGAAATGTATCACAGAAAGCTGAACTAGTTTGGGTTTTAGTATACAACCATTGAATTGCTTCATGCTGAACGATATTTTGAACTACTACAATCCAATATATAATAGTTTGGACAACTATAATTAGTCCTGGCAAAAGTTGGTCCGACCCAGTTTTTCAAACCTAAAATATAACAAACCCTAATTATGGGGCACACTGAACCCGACCCGGGTTTTCAAACCTGAAATATAACACACCAGGAATATGGGGCATACCGAACCCGACCCGACCCGACCGCTCAAATTGACAGGTCTAACTATAATCCAATATATTAGAATTTGGGATTACTACAATACAAGCATACATGGGTCAAGTAGGAAAACCACCAAATTGATTGAACCAACTCGGTGTCGGTGGCAGTGCACTGAAATCCAACGGTTCCGTAGTTCGGCTTACTGTGATACATTTCTAAAGTTCGGCTTACCATGGTCCCAATAACTATAATTCAGCTTTATGGCTCCCAAAATATTTAGCATTATGGCTCACCAAATTGGGACGTGGTGCAAGAGGATCCCTTCGGATAGCCTTCAACAGGGAACACTCATCTGTCATGTCAGAGAGAGCTTGACTAACATCTGTCGAAAGCTCCATAACCTGTTCCGCCAACCTCGGTTTCTCGAGATCAAGAGATTCAAGCAACTCGGGAAACCTCCGATCAAAACGGCGAGATATCGATCTTGCGATCTCGACGGCTTCTAAAACGTCTCCGCTGTTGTTTACTGCAAGGGAAAACGCGGCAATGACTGAGGGATCCCTAGCACGAGCGGACAACGCATGGTGGAATGCCAATATTGCAACCCTGAAATTAAGAAGTAAATACTCATTCATTCGATAGTCGATACTGCCTCATTTCCATCTTATCTGTCACTTATTACATGTTTCAATCTCCAATGTCATTCTTTGACTAATAAGATAATATCTCAAATTACAACAGTATATTCTAAGAACCAAGAAATATGGGCATGCCTGAAATCCACAAAAGAATAAATAGAGTTTTCCGAGAAAAAAAAGGCCGGTGGAGGAGGACCTCCTAGGGATGAGAGATATAAGGCTAAAGAGAGCCAAAAAAGGATCTTTGGTGTATAATCCTTTATAGTCCAGATGTTATCCGTTGCGGTACGTAGACCAAATGATAGAATGCAAGCAAAAGTTCCTAGAGAAGACAGTGTTTTCGTTACGAATCTCTATGATAGAAGTTTCATATGCTACATCATTGCACATCTTGAGAAATTAACGGTGAAATTTTTCAAGGTTTGATTGATGCAAGAATCGATGTGACAGATAAAATGGGAAGGAGGGAGTACAATGTTTTGGTTGCAGAATTACATGCACACAACAATAATAGTTTCTCGCTGCCTGACATGCGACTTTGGAACAACATAAATATGCACACAAATCTAATGCTAGATCCGATACAATATTTCCCCACCAGCATAAAAAAATTTCAACTCTTACCATAGACTACCATGGCAAGGCCGGTCCGGTGCCAAAAGTTTGTCAAGGTTGCCAAACAGAGTCTGTAAGAGGAAGTAAAAATAAAATACGGTATGAAGAACACAACATTGAGATAGATAACACAGAAATAACATAATCTTTACGACACATCTACGATAAAAATAAGCATTGTGCATTTTACAGAGGCCCAAATAGATGAAGCTGAAATAGCTGATGAATGATGATTGTTACCAGAAGCATGTTTGTGCCCGTGTCTGTTCTCTGAAAGCCACTGCGAATTAAGTACGCAGCCTTCCAAAAAGATGGGAACAGGCGAACAGCCATATCAGCGTGTTATTTACAGATAAAAAATAACGGTAAAAAATAAGTGTGGAAGCAACCGTACCTGATGAGGAAGAAGTATATCTAGCAGCCCAAACTTCCAGAGTAATCGCAAAGAGGGTTCAGCTGAACCATAAGCGAGCATATAGTTCATCTCCAGCATAAGCCTTCCCTACAGCAACAACGACATGATTACAACAACTACAAACCCTAGTTCAGTAAGCAAGGTTTAGGGTTTAGGGTTTAGAGTTGGGGTTTGAGGGGATCCAAATATAGGCAACATTCCCCCATTCGCAGGAGTGCATGAAGAGGCTGATGACAGCGGACCCGAAACCCTAAAAACCCTAACCCCTAAAAAATCTGAAACCAAAAAAAATCTCGAAAACCTTCTGTACCCTGTCAAGTCTTCGTATTGTAAAGGACAAATCGCTTATTGATTGAGCTGTTTCCTTTGCTAACTGAAATCCTAACCGGGCAGTGATTCTGATTGCGCGCAATATCCGAGCTGCAAAAAAGAATCAAGATGATTGAGAGATTCTGTAGGTACAATACTAATGTTCAGAAGATGAGACATATGATAAGTTGCTCGATATGTACACATTGCATCAAAAAAGGGAAGATTCTATGCTAGTGGTGACTCTGTAATTTGCAAGGACACGAAATGGAACCCACCACAATCCTCATGAAATGAAATGGTCGGAGGAATAATAGTCCGCACCTGTAATCGGAGACTTCAATGTTCAAATTTAGCTATGAAGAAAGATTGATACTTTACTTTGGATAAAGCGTCAAAGAAACAGGACATTCATACCTTTGCTTTTCTTATGTCTTCCAATCCCCCCGTGTAGTCATAAACTAATCTTGCGAAAGGATCAAACATAAACCTGAAAAATGGTAACGTGAAATGGGATGACAATCTCACTAAAATTCAGAGAAAGAATCGACAACCAGTCAAAATTCAGAGTATTGAGCTAACAAATTTTACAAAAGTAATACCCCGGTACCCAACCAAACGTAAATTTGCTTATTTTTACCCATATTTTCAACAATCGGGTTTCCAACTTTACCAAACTTACCCAACCGGACTTTTACCTAACTCCCTCTAAAGAACAGAGCCTAGATGCGAATGATGATGACAACAATGTTTTAGACAAATTTCAGTGGCTTAGGAAGCAGAAGATAATGAAGAACTTATAATTAAGAGAATCATATCAGCAACCCGTTAATTGTAAAGTCTCGCTGCATACAGTTTCTCCACCGCATATCGTCCTTCTCATCACACCCGACGGGCCTTTCAAAAGGAATCACGCTCCTATTATACGTCCGTTGGCGCGAGCTAAAACTTGAAACCTAGCAAATCCAAACCAATCCAAGAAACATCAGAAAAAGGAAAATGAAAAAAGGATAAGTTGGAAGATATTAACGTGAAATTGGCAAACCTCAACGACTTTATCACCAACATGGACGTGGCAAATAGGAAACCATCTACCGATAATCTCAGAGCGTGGAAATATGTTAACGATCTGCAAGCCCATATTAAAGTCTTAACACAAGTCAGTAATGGACATATCGGTCAAGCATAGAAGGCGCATTATAACATATAGATAAAGAACGAGACTAACAAACAAACGATACATACAGAGTTTCATAAAGCAATGCTGAAGACGATCGATGAACTCAAACTTCTAGTTAACACATAGCTAGCTAGGGATCAGAAGTAAAGTAACCTCTCTTAGTTCCGCTGTCGTCAAGATATCAAAGTCCTTGGGTACACGCTTTAGGATAAGATCCCGAACACAACCTCCAACAAGATAAGCCTCATACCCTGCACGGAAAGATTCTTATTCTATACTTGAAAAGTAACCGACCTAGGGATTGCATCGGTAAGTTTTACTCCTTGGATATGAAAAATTGCAACCATCCCTCGTAATTAGACCCTGTAGAATTTTGAATTGACCCGAAAATCAACTCGAACCTGCCCGAAAGTTTCAGGTTTCGAACATGATTTCCAAACCCAAAATCTAACCAAAGTCGAAACCGACCCGTACCGAAACTAACCCACCCGCCCAAGAGACAAGTCTATCGTGATAGTAACCACGCATCATGTGGAGATAAGCTCAGAAGTTACTTCAAACTCAATATGATAAGTAGAGCTCTGCATACTATCAAATTCAGCAAACATCGGATTATTTTACAATTGCATTCCAGCTATTATATCGAACACAGGATAATAAGTACAATATCACTGAGTATCAAACCCAGCAATTCAACCAGTTAATTCTACAATCATATTCATCGGTTGTAACAAAACAGCAGAGAAATCACTTAAAAGAGCATGATAAACGAAGCAAAACTACAATTGAAGAGCAAAATTGAACTCAAGGGAACATTACCATATCTTTTCAGCTCTTTAAGAACAGTCTTTGTATCATCAGAAATGGCTGAGAAACTGATCCCAAGTTCTCTGGAACTCAACTTCTTCCATTGTTTCACTTCACCACCAAATACCCACAAAATTCAGCAGCAAGAAATGCATTAAATTGAAATTAGTATAACACCTCCTTCTATCAAATCCAGCAAAATGTAGAAAAATTACTCAAAAGGCATGAGAAATGAAGGAAATTCACAAGCTTAAATCGATCAATTGAAGAACAATACCATTTATCTTCTGCTCCCTAAGAACAGTCTTTGCATCCTCAGAAATGGCTGACAAACTGATCCCAGCTTCAATGCCAAATACCCACCAATTTTAGCAGCAAATTGACCAAAAAACAGCAAGCTAAAAAACCCCAGCTGAAATTTAACAAAATCAAAGTACCTGGGCTCTTGAAATCCGCAGGTTTAATTATAATCTCCGATTCATCCAGATTTTCAATGGCAGAAGCACAACTCCATCGAACTAGGAATCGATGAATTCGAATCGATTGCAAAAGAGAATTGGGGTGAGGATTAGGAAGAAACAGAGGACCCTTTTGAGATGAGTAGAAGAGAGAACGAATGACGAAAGTGGGTCGGCAGGAAGAAGCAGAAAGTTTGAAAGTTGAAATTGCCATGAAAGAGAAGAGAAGAGTTCAAGATGCCATGGAGTGGAGTATAATTGGAGGGAGTGATAAACCCTAGTCAGTGGCCTCCCCTTGCCGCTTGTCTGGGGTTTAAGGGTCTCTTGGTGGTTCAATTACTCGGACAACATTTTGGGGGAAAGATTTGATCAAGTTAATTAATTAAATTAGTCCCATGTTCCATATTAATTGTCTGTCTTTAAAAATTATACAATTAAATTTTAAAAATTTTGACCGTAAATTTTTTATTATATACAATAGAAAAATACGATAAATAGGTTTGTGATGGAAAATATTTTTACTGCAATATAATGGTATAAATCATATTGGTCTGTCAAATTAAATTAAATTTTGCTAATTTTTGGTAGCTTTTGGTAAATTTTAGTAACTTTTGACAAATTTACACCAATATATCAAAATTAGTTTTTTTTAAGTTCAATATCTTTTGATAAGTTTTGGTAAATTTTGGTAAATTGGAGTTACTCATGAATTTGACAGGAGGGGTGTTCCATAAACTTTTGTTCGATTATAGAAAGCTAAAAGGTTTAAAAATTTACAAAATACAGCTAATCATCATTACTTTCTTCGTTTCTTAGTAATTGACACTTTGACTAAATTTTGACTGTTAATTACTTATAAATTATTATGAGTTACAATATGAAATTACCGTCATTAGAAAAATACTTTACTAAAAACTACAATTGATGTAATTTCATATTGTAACTCATTGTAAATATTTACAAGTAATTAACAGTCAAAATTTAATTAAGAGTCAATTAATATGAAATGGAGGAAGTACAAAACAGTAAACAACAAACTCTCGCAGAAAAAAAGGCTACAACTAAACATTGTTTATTGGAGAGTTTATTAACAAAAGTTGATTAATAAATGCCAACCGTGAAATTTGACCATGTCAAGTAGGATTTGGGGGTGTTTGGCTACCCAGCTTTTTTGGTAGCTTTTAGCTTTTTGGATAATTTTTAGTTTTTTTTATCAAAGTTAAAAAACTACTTGAGGTGTTTGGTAACTAACTTTTTATATTAGCTTTTTGGACCCAATAAACTACTTTCAAAAAGCTTTTTGAGGTAACTTTTCACAAAATATTTTTCCCGCAATCAGCTAACTCAAACAGTTAAAGTCAAACAACTAATCCAAACAGCTACAAGTTAATAGCTACCAGTTGGTTGCCAAACAGAGCCAAATTTGTGTCTAGTAAAAAACTTAAGGGGTGTTTGTTTATGAGCTTTTTGGACACTGTTAGCTTTTTTACCAAGGTGAAAAGGATACTTGAGGTGTTTGGTAACAAACTTTTCATATTAACTTTTTGGACCCAATAAGCTAGTTTTCAAAAAGCTGATTGAGGAAGCTTTTTGAGATAGCTTTTCACAAAAAAAACTAGTTTACCAAACACTTTTCCTACAATCAGCTAACCCAAATAGCAAATTCAATCCAAATTAACAACTACAATGTTTAATCAAACTACCACCGATCGCCAAACAGGGGCCTTATTCAGTTGCCTGTTTTGGATCAATCAACTAATTTTTAATAAGGAGGTTAGCGCAGCCTATTGAAACTGTCTTATGGTCTAAAAGACATCTTAGTTAAAAAATGGTCTAAAATTACAAAAATGTCATCTATATATTTTATACGTTATATTAGTGCCGTGATAAAGGGTATAAATTAAATTTGAACATTTACTTTATTTAGAAACAATTAAGGTCATGTTTTTTAACTTGGTAGGATTATCCGTATTTAACATAACCTAATATTACCTTACCTTCCCATCCAAAAAAACGATACTTATTTTTAAATGATTTATATTTAAAATACTTTATTCAACTCACATCATTTATTTAAAAATAAAAAAGAAACATGTAATATGACATTTATCTACCTCCGCTACTTTCTTTAACTAATTCTTTTAGCGTAACATAACTTTATTTTAACTTTAATCCTATAGTCTTAAAGAACATGGTCTAATTTTACTAAACACTTTTCCCCCCAAACAATCAATATAAACAAATAAACAATTAGTGTAAATAGTTAATCCAAATAGTCAATAATAAACAACCAATGCAAATAGGTAAAAGTTTATCTCACAATGTTTGGTTGAAGTTGCAGATTTCCTTGAAAAAAAATGTCTAACATGTCTAAACTGCTCATATTTATAATTGTTCGAGCTTGTTATGTTAGGGACATTTTGGAGATTTCCACAATTTAGACCTAATTACCTATCGCAAAATTTTTTGCCTTACCCCAAGAAAGTTTTTCTGTAATAACCCGACTCTAATCCAACATAATTGAGTTAAGTAATGAGATTAATTAACCAAAACCGCGCATTTCAATTCAGTTAACCGTTTGTGTTTTGCAGGACTCGAGCAGAGCAGCGACCGTCATACATTGGCTTAGTATGTTATTTATATAAATTATTTAGGTGGCAATTTTTGCCACTCAAATTACTCTCAAAATATTCGGGTTACTTACCTTACCAACTTTTATCAAGTCGACCGATTCGTCGGTATTATTAATAGTAATAATAATATTATTATTATCATACCTTTTATTACTTAATTTATTTAAATTTCAATTTATTCTACCTCCCCATTTTATTTCAAGTCTCCCTTTCATTATTTTAATTTTCTGAAATATTATCTCGAGACTTTATATGAGTATTATTGGATTTTAGTAGGAGTAAAATTAGCATATGAAGGAGGAGTTGGTAATTATACTAAGTTAAATTGGGCCTTTAATTAAAGAAAAACCCAGGCTCATTCATAGTTATTGAAAAATAATGTCAGACACAAGTCTAGATGTAGTTGCCTCTTTTCTCCATGTGTCCCTTCAAAGCTCAAACTCCCTCTCATTCTTTAACTTGGGTTGTATCAGACAAACTTTTATGCCTCAACCCAAATTACTCCCAAAACATGTACTGGATGCTTCCCATGTTTCTTGCCTTCGGTCCCCAACCTTTTGCTACTTGCTGTTTCTCAGCCTTCGTCCGACGCCCAGGCCGCCAGAGATGGCCTGCTGCCACTGCCGCCAGGACATTAGAGTTGGCCGCCAGCACCAACTCCTTTCATCTTCCTTATCTCCCACTCATCTTTCCACTTTTAAGATATAAACCCTAACCTTCCCAATTCAAATCTGAAATTCATTGTTTAATTTACAAATTTAATTGTTTTCTTATCAAAGTTAAGTATTTAGAGTGAGTACACTTTGAATTACCAATTGGTTTTGGGTTGGTTTGTGTTTATGAGCTATGCATGCCAAATGTTTGATGTTATGTCTCAATGAAAGTTGAGAACTTGGTGTACAAATGGATAATATCAAGTTAGGTTGCTCTTGGATGATGAATGCATGATTATTTCGATGCCAAAATTCTGTTGAAGATGGAAGTTTTATTGTAAAATGTGGTTGCATATTATTAAAATAGTGTTTAATTGAATTAAGCGACGAGAATTGGGTATAACAAGGATGAATCAAGTAAGGATTATTGTTGGATGGATTTGATTGTGACTAGATGGTGCATGCATGTCATTTTTTAGCATCCAAAATGGGGGTTAATTAGGGATGTGGCTGTTGAGCTTATAGTATGATGGCCATGGAAATTGTATATGAAAGAAATAAAGGGTTTAATGGCACTAAAACACCAAGAAAAAGGGGTCTTAATTACCTATTTGGGTCAAGTGAGTAATCTGAATTTCAATGGGACAATTAAAGCTTCCCTTAACAATATTTGGATGGGTATGATAGTCTTAAGTAATAGCTTTCACATGGTTTTGGAATTTTGGGATTCCGATGGGTATGACTCAAGTTATGACAATTTTAAGATACGTGCCATTTCCATATACGAGTTTTGTGGCAGTAAGTTCCCAAGCATTTTAAGTTATCGGGAAGACCTTATTAGCTTAAGTGTTGAACATGAGAGTTGTAGTATGTTTCACAAGCTTTCCAGAATGGGTTTTTATGTATTCATCGGATGTCAGAGTAAAAAGTTATGACCCATCAAAGTGAGGCTCCCAACCATGTAAAACCAGAATTTTTGATTCACTGAGCCTTTTTCAATGGCAATTTTCGATGCCTTCCAAACCTTTTCTGAATTTGTGGTCAACATAAAAATTGTAGATCACATTTCAAGCTTTCCATAGACTACTCGCCCACAAGTATTTGAGGTCTACATCTTAAGTTATGAGTCTTCAAAGTCTCCCTCCCGAGCTAAACGTACTGCAGGCCAGCCCCCTTATTTAATCATTTTCAAGCCTTTACACTTATTTTTGGCTTTAACTCTTAACTGAAGAGTTGTAGAATTAATTTTTTAGCTTTTCGAAAAGTCATCTTATGAAACTTTTGGAGGTCTTTGGAGGAAGTTATATCTTCCGCAAACTTACTACAAAGTCCCAAAAAATCACCAAGTTTTTAATTTAAAATTTTACTTTTTCAAATTATTTAGGAGACTTCCTCCTTACCAAGAATCCAAGTTAATTTATTTTAGTTTTTTTTATCTCAAGTGTGATCCAAGAGGTCATTGTTGCTCTCTGTTCGAGTCCAATCAAACTTTTCATGTTACTTTACCGGCAGTTCAGCTACGAGGTACGCAAATTGTCTAAACCTTCATTTTAACTCCAATATTTATTATTTATATTTCAAGTCATGACTAATGATCTATGTTTCATGTTTTAAGTGGTCCCGCCCCATTTATTCCAGCTAGTCACGTGAAGTGCTAGCCCCATTTTTAGATGCTCCTGATCAAAGTGTCCTAATGACTGCCAAGGCGATCATTGTTTATCAGTCACCCAATCCAAACTTAGATCGGTTTGGGCATGCGCGTGTGTGAAGTGTTTAGCACTGATCGTAAGGGATACCACTCAATTACCGATCGCAAGATACATTTATTCTACTTATATATATATATATATATATATATATATATATATATATATATTCAACAATTTATTTCATTTCCCCTTTCCCGTTTTCGAAAAGTTTTAACGGGCCATCAAGAAATTTGTTGTGAAATGCATTTTACTTATTAGAGGTTTGTGTACTGAGTGTTTCCCCCACTCATTTGCGAATGTTTTAATATTTTGTTTCAGGCGGCCCGATCGCTCAAGTCAAGCGAGATCAAGTGGAGTGATTCTCCTAGTCAAGTAAAGGAGGTAATGATGCTCTTCGGAGTGGATTTCAATGGGTGATATGGGATCTAGGAACCAAGTATGGTAATTGATGTATAAGTGTATGAGTGTTTAGTTGTTATCCAACTTTATGCTAATATGGTGGTTTATGTAATTACGAACTTGGAGTTGGAGTCGTCGTTGTGATTTGTGGTTGTGATTAGAGTTATTTATGGTTGTTAAGCCTTGTCCATATTTGTGGACGGCGGTAATGCCTTTGGATTATATTTCCGTTGCGCTAATCATTGAGTTATGAGGTATTTAGTGATAATCCAGTGATTATAAATCTGGGGGCGTTAGATTTTCCTTCGTAAAGGCTATAAAATATAATTATTAAAAGAATTTTAAAATTTGTTTGAGAATCCAAACAATTATTATGATTTTTTATGGAGTGAAAAGGGAAAATCATAAAAATTATAAAAAAAATCGACAAAAGTTGGGATAAATTTGTAAATTCTCTAAAATGATGGGGAAGTGTCGTGCTAAGTTGAGAGCAAACAGAATTCGAAATCTATGATATTAAAGGTATGCACTCGGCTAACGTCCGAAAAAAATGAAATTTTATTTATTTTGATGAGATTGCTGGCACACAAACAAAATGCAAATTATTATTCTTCAATTGTCAAAAAAATTATTAGAATCCAATTTTGAAAGAATAAATTACAAGAGCTAGTGTGGTTTTCATGGGATTTTTGTAATAAAGAACGTGCCAGCATGACCAAACAGATGGTTCGACACTTGAATGAAAATAAATATACAAAGTAGGGTATGCTTCTCGTGGTATTTTTGTAAGGAAGCGACGTGCCAGCAGGCACCAAACAGATGGTTTGAACTTTTAACAAAAATAAATATACAAGCTAGAGTATGGTTCTATATATATATATATATATAAGTCCAAAGCCATGTATCATTTCAATCCATCTTATCGAAAAAAAAAAACACCATTTAATCTAATTTGTATTGGCAAAAATATTAACCAAAAATATTAAGATGAAGCAAAAGAGTTTGATATTCACAGCTACCGCGATCCTAATGATCCTCCTCCTTTCTCGATCTGCTAATGCCCAAATTTTTACCGGCATCCTCGATACTTTCTTTGGCCGGGACCCTCCGGCGGCCCCCGTGATTGTGGTCGACCCCTACGTGTCGACATACCATCCTCAATATGGACCATATGCCCATGCCCACATCGAGGTCCAACCCGCGCCTTTCCTTCAAAATCCAAACGAGCCCAAGCCCAAGCCCAAGCCCTAGTTTATACTCTTTATGGACTACAGGCTCAGACGGACTTTTCACAATGTGAGGTATAAGCCTGCAGTCCTCAGTTTGTTTATGATTTTTCTCTTTTCATTTCAAATCTCAGTTTTGCATGCATGAGGTGTTGATCATGAGTTTGCTTTCGTGTTACTGTGTATTGTGTTTGTCAATGTCATCATTTGAATTTTGAATCTTTCTATAATGTAATGTAATGTAATATTGTCAGTCTTATTATTTTCTACAATCTCTTGTTGTCTTGTAATTTTAATGTCATATTAATTATTGTTTAACCATATTTATCCTGACTCCATTTATTTCCAATAAAAATATTTTTTCATATGAATATGCTTTATGATATTTTTAAATATACCATGTTGAAAATTGAAGGCTACAATTATACGTTGAAAATTGCAAAAGGGTTAAAAGTGATAGATATATTTTTAAAAAGGTAAATTGGATTATAGTCCACTGTATTTAGAGGTTTGGATTGTGGTGCACTGTAGTTTATGACTGTATTATGATGCACCACAATGAAAAAGTGTTAAATTCTGGTGTACCACTACCAAATTGAGTGACTTAGTTGAAAGTTTGCGTGGCACATTGAAAACTTTTCGTAGCAATTTTTTCAAATCCTACATGGAGCCATGGACTGACACGCTATTCATCTCTCTTAGTCACTCCATCCTTTCTCTATCTCCTCTCAAACCGTAACCAACACCGCCACCATCCCCATATCGTCACCCCTACGGTCGGCCTAGGGAGATGGTAGGTGAATCACGAAACCAAATCGCGATGGTGGTGGGGTTATGGGAGATAGTGACAGACTGAGATAGGGTGGTTTGGTAACGACGGGGTTTTGGGCGGCGTTTGTCACCGGCGAAGTGGTGGGACACGACGGCGACAGTGAGGTTTGCATGTGGCTGGCCGGTGGCCATGGTAGACAATCTATCAAGTCGGTTTCACCCAACTCGATGGCGGTGCTGAAATCCAATATTTTTACATTTTGGTGCACTATGATTACCAATTTAAAATAGGGATATTGGATAACAATATACTAACCTTTGGGGGTACTGGATTTTAATATACCGACCTTTATTATTGGACAATAATATCTCTGACCTTTATACTTAGGTGAAATTATTATACCAACAGTGACTAAGGAGGTGGTGACTGGTTAATTGGTCTCGATTTTGACGTGACAGGCGGAGGAAAAATAATCGGCCATCGCCCAATAACCCCTCCGTTTTTCTCACTAACCCACGTTTAAAAAAAATCAGCTTTAACACAGTGATTAACGGGGTGGTGAACCGGTCTTCATACTGACGTGAAACACAACCAACCAATGTCTTGTAATGCGGGTTAGTGAGAAAAACTAAGGGGTTAATGAAGTTATTGGCTTGAGACAGTTTTTTCCCTTCGCCAACCATATTAGCGCGCATAGAGACTGGTTCACCACCCTCTTAGTTACTTTTGGTATAATAATGTCACCCATGTATAAAGGTCATGGATATTGCTGTCCAATAGTAAAAGTTGGTATATTACAATCCAACACCCCCAAACGTTGTTATATTATCATTCAAAAACCCTTTAAAATATAACTTGTCATAATCCAAATCTTAAAGTACAATGTACTCCGATCCAATTTTTCTATCTTAAACGTTGGCGGTATGCTTTTTGCACGGGGCTACCTTTTTCAAATAAATAAATATTATATATAACGACAACAAATAATAAAACATATATTTATAATAATTTAAACAACATAGAGAGAAGGCTGTACTTGAAATTTAACATAGTTAATAAATTTTCAATAAATTTTTTTCCAAACAAAAAATAAGAGACCAAACGTTTTTTTAATTAGTTAATTAATTAACTAGGAAAAAAGAGAGAGAAATGAGGAAGTATTTGTCCGGTAAATAAACCGCGGGAAACAAGGAGTGGCCATCCCTTTGAATT
Organism: Portulaca oleracea; assembly: GCA_029582165.1. Taxonomy (NCBI): domain Eukaryota; kingdom Viridiplantae; phylum Streptophyta; class Magnoliopsida; order Caryophyllales; family Portulacaceae; genus Portulaca; species Portulaca oleracea. The sequence continues at coordinate 64,306,427 of CM055868.1, read as the reverse complement.
CGCGGGCAGCCATTTCCGACCACTCCCTTCCCCTGAAGAACCCCCTCAACATCTCTCTCTCTCTTTCTCTCTCTATCTCTTCCTCTTTCTCTCTCTATCTGCAACAATGGCGATTTCCGACGACGCTTGCCGATCTCTGATCCCCGCCTTCCTCTACTCCTCAATAAATTCCTCGACGCCGTCCACTTCTCCGGCGCCTTCGCCGGCCGGATTCGAGTTCGGAAACAGCCGGAGGGAGAATTTCGTGATTCCGGCGCCGAAGGAAAAGATCCGGATGCATTCGCCGGCATACTACGGCGCTTGCACCGCCGGCGGTATTTTCAGTTGTGGTCTCACTCACATGGCCGTGACTCCTCTCGATCTCGTCAAGTGTAACATGCAGGTGATTATAATCGCTTGATTTTTGATATTCTTGCTTCTGTGCCTTAATCTAGGGTTGAATCGACTTAGGTTTTCGTGGCAATTTTCCTTTGATTTGATAGGTTTTGGAATCGTGATCGACTGTTCGTGTTCATTTTTTATACTCGTGCTTCTTATTTGGTTTCGTCCTGCTGTGTTTAGGTTATCCGTTATCGTCTTCGATTTTCCTCTAAGTTGATAGGTTTTGGAATCGTGATCGACTGTGCGTGTTCATTTTTGATACTCGTGCTTCTGATTTGGTTTCGTCTTGCTGTGTACGGTACGTCATTTTAGTGTTGGATTGGTTTAGGTTTCCGCCTTCAATTATCCTCTAGTTTGATAGGTTTTGGATCGTGTTTGGCTGTTCATCTTGATCAGTGCAAACTAATTAAGCGGATTTGAAAGATTAAATGTGTGGGAATCAGCCTTCAATAAGGATGATCATTTTCGTTGTGAATTGTAAGTGGAAGAAATTCCTCGGAAATTATAGCTCAGTTTTTCATTGCTATTACAAACATATTGGGCATTTTCATACTATAAAACCAAAACCGATACTCTGAAATCCCGTACAAGCAAGGTAAAGAGGGTTCAATTCTTATTCATGTTTCATAGTTTATTCGCAAGTATTGGATTATGCATTGCTACATAATTGTATTTCCATAATTTGGTAATTGGTGAACGCTCTATATCTGCAATCTGCATTGTACTCCCTAGCTTCAAAACTTTCCTGATCATGTGTTCACGTCTATTTAGCTTTCCCTGTTGTAAACCTTCCATGGATAAGAGTGCCATTCAATCTTCATTTTCAATTACTTTCAGATTGATCCAGCAAAGTATAAGAACATCAGTTCCGGGTTCAGAGTCTTGATGAGAGAGCAAGGGTTCAAGGGCTTCTTCAGGGGTTGGGTGCCTACTCTTCTTGGTTACAGTGCTCAGGGAGCCTGCAAATTTGGCTTCTATGAGTTCTTCAAGAAGTACTACTCGGACCTCGCAGGCCCCGAGAATGCTGCCAAGTACAAAACATTCATCTTCCTTGCTGGATCAGCGTCTGCTGAGGTCATCGCTGATGTGGCCCTCTGCCCCTTTGAAGCTGTCAAGGTTCGTGTTCAGACTCAGCCTGGCTTTGCAAGAGGACTGTCTGATGGTTTCCCTAAGTTTGTCAAGTCTGAAGGTGCTTCCGGGTATAGTTTGATTGTCACCTATTACTACAGTTCATTTCCTCCTTGCTAGATTACCACTTTGCTAGCTAGTAATTAAGATAATAATGTCGAATTGAATGGTTAAACATGTCATCTTGAATCGCAGATTGTACAAGGGACTCGTTCCTCTTTGGGGCCGTCAGATTCCATGTAAGCAAATTGCCGTTCTTTAGTTCATGTTTGTTGGAATCAACCTTTCCGTAGACACTTGGACAGTAATGTTTGCCTACATCTGAATCTCTCCATACCAGACTCACATTAGGTCTTGTTGTCAGTCCCCGTTCTTTAGGTGGTTTATTACCCACTTTACCTAATCAAACCCAAATTTACCCTTTATTCCGAAATCCTATATTTTCAATTCTCAGCCATTCAAATTTTACCTATACTTACCAATCCATACTTTACGCAACTTCAACTTACCCTTCTAAACTTAAGGTTGGGTAAAGTTAAAGAGGGTTGGTAAGTTTAGTTAAAAGTTGAGTCATGTTTCCCATTTCATTAGGTTGCTTGTGAGTTTAGCGTAAATATATATGTTTTACTTGCTTTGGTTTCAGACACAATGATGAAATTTGCATCGTTTGAGACAATTGTGGAGATGATATACAAGTACTCAATTCCTACACCCAAGGACCAGTGCAGCAAGTCACTGCAGTTGGGTGTTAGTTTTGCTGGTGGATACATTGCTGGAGTGTTCTGTGCTATTGTATCTCACCCCGCAGACAACCTGGTCTCCTTCCTCAACAATTCCAAGGGTGCATCTGTTGGCGATGTAAATTTCATTTCATTTTCACCCTTGTTTTGTTTCACAGCTGCTATCAACACCATGGATTGAGAATCACCATGATAGTTACAACCATTGACATAATCTGTGTTTTGCAGGCTGTGAAGAAGATGGGACTATGGGGCCTCTTCACGCGTGGGCTTCCTCTTCGTATAGTCATGATTGGGACTCTAACAGGAGCTCAGTGGGGTATCTACGATGCTTTCAAAGTGTTTGTTGGCCTGTAAGTCTCACAACTCTTCATCTGTCCAGTCAGTTGTACTGTAATGCTTACAAACTGACTCTAGCTCATGCTCAATTTAACAATAAAAAACTCCCGTGGAATAAGCGTGGTCTGAGGACTTAGATGTAGGCAACATTTCTCCCATGAATTAAAGTTCATGAAAAGATAGATTCCTGGGAACCTATAGAAAAACCATTGGAAAACCACGGTTCTATCAACAAACCAAAACCAAAACCAATACTCCGAGATCCTATCATGGCAGGTATGGAGGGGTCAGTTGTAGTGGTCTTACCTCTAAAATTTGCAATTTAAAGATACTGACTCCAATTGATATGAGCGGATTTGTATTGGGGGTTGGGGTGGTCATGGCCACCCTTAACCCCCAACCCCCCCCCCCCCCCCCAACCACACACACACACACACACACACAAAAAGTTTAATTATGGATAAAAATAGTGGATCATGTATTCATCAAATGGGCATAATAATGTATTGGTCCTGCTGATACAATGACCTAGATCCGCCACTGAATTGACCCAAGATTTAAAATCATTCGCAACGCATTATTCCATGAAAAGAAGCAGATGAGATTTAATGAGTCATTTTACTTTAGTCCATTCAATCTAAGTTGAAAAAACAACATTTTCAACTATCCAGATTACGGACATCACTTATCTATCAACCCTGTTCCTAATTGATGTCATTCAAGCGTGAACAAATAAATGACAATTTTGTTTATGTGTGTTATGCATTAGGCCAACTACTGGTGGTGCTGCCCCTGCAACTAAAAAGTGAACCCAAGAGACACATCAAGCTAACTCAATATTGATTCTTTTTCATGAACTGATTATTAGCCTACAGGAAATCAGACCAGAATTTTGTTTTTGTTCATCTTTTTGTTAGTTAAAACTTGGATCTATTAGTGATCTATGCATGAGTATTACTTTTGTTTTTGGTTTACTTTTTGGGATGGTTTTGAGTAGCATCCCCCTATGTTATGCTATTATCATAAAGGAATTGAAGAATATTGTAGGTAAATTGACAGTGTATCATAATTAGAACAATCTATGAAATCATTTTGATGTATGGGTTGAGGAGTTTAGCAGTTTGATATAATATACACGACGACTTGTTATCATAGTTATTAAAATCCCGATCCTAATTTACGATCCTACGATTTTATGGTCCAAAATCGTCGAAATGATTCTACTATTTACACACGATCCTCGATCCTACATGGGCTAAATTCCGATCCTAGCTTCCCCGTAGTTTTAAGTTAGGATCCCGATATAACAACCTTGCTTGTTATATGATATTATTCATGTTAAGAAAATAATATATTTATTCATAGTCTGTTCATTTTGTGTATATGAACAGCATTTGTCACAGTTCATAAATAACCTACCATGAGTGTTTATCAAGGTTAAGGTTGCTAGCGCTTATCAATCTTTTGTGTTGCTGATTTTCAGTGTTGGTGATTATCAATGTTTACTCACGATCGATGAATGTAGAAGTCAACATAGCTAGGTTATGCTCAACAATAACATTTGGCGTAACATTCAGAATAGAGATAGAATTAAAAAGCGTCTTAGGCCAGGGTAAGACACGTATCATCACCTTAAGCAAAGATTAGAGGGACAGACATGAAGATTCAAATGATGACGGTGCAATATACACGAAAGCAAACTCATGGTTGTCACCTTAGGAATGCATATCGGAAAGGGGGAAAAAACAAAAACAAAAATTAAAAAAAGGGATATACCCATAATATGTTGCCTTCGTTAGTTTCTTGGAATAGATTTTCCTGGGAAAAACTCTTCCGGAAAAACATTTCCTAGATCTCCTTTAGGAAACTGTCTACTAATCGATCCCACAATACAACTAACTTTGCTGGAGGAAAGTTTTGGAACGAAAAGCTCCGTAAGTTAATTCTTGGGTCCCAGTGGAAGGTCGATCTGTGGTAATTGCTGAGTATCAACCGCGACTCGCGCACCAAATTGAGGTGCTATTACTACCGGATTCCTCCTCCTCCCGCCAAAGATACCACCCAAGATGTCTGAAGCTGTGTCAACAATATCACCATCAAAATCAGCAGAAGTAGGAAGAGCATAACAAAGGATGAGGATTAGGGTCGCCGTGGCTGTGAATGTCCAACTCTTTTGCTTCATCTTGTATTTTTTCCCAATTTAGATGATGTTTTCAGGATGTATGGATGCATTCAACTGAAATGATACATGTATGCCATTGCAGTTTGCACTTGTATATACAACACAGACAAACAAACAAACAGACAGATTGAGGATAGTGCAGGCAAAAAAAATCAAAACATGCGGTGAGCGTGGATCGAACACGCGACCTTCAGATCTTCAGTCTGACGCTCTCCCAACTGAGCTATCCCCGCAAGCTGATGCAAATTTTATGCTACACATACAAGTATAGTAACACTTCTTCCACTTTTGAAATTGGGCTATTCACGTTTGATTCTGTTTATATCCAGCTTGAACTCCCAGATTCCAAACAATTTCTGTCATTTTGGGTGTCTGTGAGTTGTTTGAGCTAAGCCTGGCAAAAATTCGGGTCTCTCATGTCTGAAGTTGTGATACTGAGTTTTTAACTCTTTCACCGTACGTGCTCGGACCCGGGCTCGTTCATTCGAATATTTCCTAAAAGATTCTTGAAAGTTTAGGCTAAAATTGCTAAAATCACGTTTTCTCATGTCCAAACCTGATTGTCTGATTGACCAAATTTGCCTGAACCCGAATTGTCATCAAAATCTGGCCAACCAGACCCAAATGATCAAACCCAAGTTACCCGACCCATGTTTGAATGCAAACATGCCCCGCTGTCCAAGTTTTAAATTCAGACATAAATATGGGACCAAACCTGATTTTTTTTTTTCCGGATCGGACAAATCTGGACTATCAGGTACCCCAGGCATAGCCTACAATATGGCTAGTGAAACATGAACAATTATTTGAAAGTTTTATTGACGTAAGCAATTTCTTCCCTCAAAAAGAAAATCCTGGCATCAAGAAAACACAAGGGTTCGTTTTCACCATAAGAGGTAGTACATAGATGAATAAATTAGTCAGTATTCCCCCAACAGTTCAGCTGTACAATTCAACCAACAAAATGTACAAACAATACAAAGAACACAATTCCAAACATAGAGATAAACACCTAAACCAACACATCATACTCAAATCTTCGTAGTATGAATCAATTTGATGTATGGGATGAGGAATTCAGCAGGTTGATATAATATATATGACTACGACAACTTGTTATATGATATTATTCATGTTAGGAAACTAAAATATTTATTCGTAGTCTGTTTATTTTGTGTATATGAACAACATTTGTCATGGTTCATAAATAACCTACCATGAGTGTTTATCAAGGTTAAGGTTACTAGCACTTATCAATCTTTTGTGTTGCTGATTCAGTGTTTGTCGATTACCAATGTTTACTTACGATCGATGGATGTGGAAATCAACATAACTAGATTGTGCTCAACATTTGACGAATTGACCTAATATTTGGAACAGAGATAGAACTAAAACGTGTCTTAAGATACAACAGGTATCATCACCTTAAGCAAAGATTAGAGGAACGGGAACTGAAACTATGACAATGCAATATACACGAAAGCACCTTAGGCATGCATATTGGAAATGATAAGGATTAGGGTCGTTGTGGCCGTGAATGTCAAACTCTTTTGCTTCATCTTTTAGTTCGTTCCCAATTTAAATGATGTTTTCAGGATGTATGGATGGATGTATTCAGCTGAAATGATCCATATATGCCTTTGCAGTTTGCCCTTATATATACAACACAGACACACAGATGAAAGATCAGAGTGGTCGATAGCGCAGGCAAAAAAAAAAAATCAAAAACATGCGGTGAGCGTGGATCGAACACGCGACCTTCAGATCTTCAGTCTGACGCTCTCCCAACTGAGCTATCCCCGCAAATTGATACGATGTTTGTTCTATGCATATTTATTTACATCTCATACACTTCTTCCAAACAATTTCTGTCATTTTGGGTGTCTATGAGTTGTTTGAGCTAAGCCTGGCAAAAACTCATCTCCGAAGTTGTGATACTGAGTTTTTAACACTTTCACTGAAGCTGTACGTGCTCAGACCCGGGCTCGTTCATCCAAATAATTCCTAAACGATTCTTGAAAGTTTAGGCTAAAATCACATTTTCTCATGTCCAAACCTGGTTGTCCGATTGACCGAATTTGCCTAAACTCGAATTGTCATCAAAAATACGGCTAGTCGGACTCAAATATCAAACCCCACCTGTGTTTAAATCCGGACATGCCCGGCTGTCCGATTTTTAAAACCGAACCTAACTTTTTCCGAATCGGTCTAATCCGAGCTATCAAGTCGAGATTTTCATGAGCTCTAATTTGAGTGTAATTCTTTGAATGCTTGATTAATGTTAGCAATTTCTTCCCTCAAAAAGAAAATCCTAGCATCAAGAAAAAAAACAAGGGTTCATATTTACCATAAGAGGTACAAAGATTAATAAATTAGTCAGTATTCCCCCAACAATTCAGCTGTACAATTCAACCCAAAAAAAATGTACAAACAGTACAAAGAACACAATTCCAAACATAGAGATAAACACCTAAACCAACACATCATACTCAAATCTTCAACAATAGAATAGTTTCCAATTCCACCATATTACAATCCCTACTCAATCCTCATCCTCATCCTCATCCCCATCATCATCCCCGGGCAAACCGGCATCATCCCCGATACCCTCAAGCAACTTATCAACGTCCTCCCCTAACTCGATCAGCCTCGCCGAAAGCCTCTCGACTTTGCTCTGCTCCTGTCCCAAACACACGAGGAGGTCGTTCAGCTCCGCCTCGCTCTCCTTCATGGCTTCCTCCCGGATCGCCTCGATGTCCACTTCCGGGGGCCCACCGCCGCCCGCCCTCAGAGCCTTGGCCTCCTTCTCGAGCTGCAGGTTCGCCCGCTCGAGGCTGTTGTACGCGTCCGATAGGCTCTTCAGGTCAGACTCTACCTTGGCCGCCAGGTTCCGGTATGTGGAGGCTTCCGATTCGAGCTTGGATTTCTCCGCCTTGAGGATCTCGAGCCTCTGGGATGCTTCTAGGAGCTCCCGCCGGAGGGAGTCCACCTGGACACGGTCTGTGGGCCCGGAGGTTCTTTGCTCGGGGTTGGTGCCGGTCCTCGCTAGGTCTTCGGCTAGGGTTGCGTTGCGTGCCAGGAGGTCCTTCATAAGGGAAAAAAAGGAGAAAATAAGTTGGTAAATTCTGGTGAGTTCGGGAAATTTCAGATCTTCAACTTACCCAAACCTACCCAGATTCATCTGACATTAAGTTTATCAAACTTAACTACCGGCAAAATAAAGGGGTATGATTGCCCATGGTTTATACACACAAATATGCATTTCTGTATGTTTAAAATGAAGGTGTCTTGTATACACAAAAATGCATTTTGATACTCCTCTCACTTAGAATTTTGTGTCAGTCAAACTTTGAAAACTTTGACCATGAACTTCTCAAGATATACAACGGCCTCTTATACGAAACTATTGTCATTAAATTTGTAAAAAAAAGTTACCATCATGAGAAATACATTCTCGTAATTTTCAGTAAAAGACTATGTGAGAGAAACCGTCGGTCAAAAGCCATAGGAGATCATAACAAGTGGCCGACAAAATGGGAAGGAGGGACCAGATTATGTTTCAAAGTAAAGGGTCTAGTGTCTAGATTCTCAGAAGAAACGAGTGAAGTTGAGTTAGCCAAGAAAAGAAATTAATAATGGCGAAAAGCGTGAAGGATGATAAAGAAGTTATATCACCTGTACTTCAGAGCATTGCTTCTCCACAAAGGACTTCAACCGATTGATATAATCCCCATCGCTTTCCCCGCTTCTTCTTTCTAGTTCAGCTGGAACAACAGCCACCTGTGCCTTTGGCCGACTGTAAACCTCCACAATCCTGTCTCTGATGCTCCCCTCCAAATTCCTCACCAAACCGACAAACCCGGGATCCAAAAACACTCCTACAATTGGATGATCACCGCCATAGGCATCATCACTAGGGCTAGCAGCATCTTCAACACCACTCAAAAAAGCCTTATCTTTCTCGGGGGAGAAAAGGAAGCTCTTTTGCATCTCGTCGAACTTTGCAAAGTAAGAAGAGAGCCCGGCTTTCTGACTGATCGCATCGACAATGGCAAAAGCGTCTTTTCCCGTTTCAATGCACTTGTTGTAGAGCACACATTGACCCAGCAGGACTGCTGCTAGCCCCCTGGTGCAGACTGTTGCGGATGGGTTCGAGAGGAGCTCGAGAAGGTAGGTTAGGTGGGGCCGGGCGTCCAGAAAACACTGCACCGCGCTCGGGCAGTCAACGAGCCATACGATGAGCAACTTCAGAATGACTTGTTGGACGTACGCGCTTGCCTTTTCGTCTTTGGTACTCGTGGAAGAGGCAAAGGCTAAGTACTTGGTGATGCGGTGCATTAGTGGCTCGCGAGTTCCCATTGTGGCTTCTAACTCGATCCTTAAAGCCTAAGCATACATCCAATTAACAGTGTGTTATTCAATTTTTTTCAGCCATACGATAAGATCTTTTGCTAGAATATTGCGTGACACGGACCTTTTCTTTGCACTGGATATTGTCCTTTACGAGATGGGATAGAACACTAGCAGCCCGCGCACAAATCTGTCATCAACAGAACAGTTTTAGTCGACTTATGAAGCATATACAAGCATATGTTTCTTTTTTTTTTCTTTTTATTCTCCATTGCACTTTTTTTTTAGGGGGGGGGGGTGGATTACCTCCAGATCACCATCGTTTTCGCCAGTCGTCAGACCATGGAGCAGCATGCTGCAAAACACATAATTTTCTCGAATGAATACAATACTACAACGAACGAGTTGAAAGACATCACAGTTCAACAGGTCACGTCTAATCTAATTCAATCATACGGCAGAATAAATGACAAAGAACCTTCCAAATGGCATATTCGCGTCCTCTTCAAGGGACGCATGAGTCATGGAGTGAGGCGGGGGTGTCAATGTGGACCCTAACATTTTCTGACCGTCGGGATTTTTCTGTTCAAGGTAAAACAGACTACATATGTGAATACAATAATGTCAAAAATAACACTATCCCACATCCAAGTTGCCCAAATTTAACCATATGAAAATAGATTGACGTATTTCCACCTCACAGAAGTTCTTGAAAACATAATCGGCTGCAACAAATTCTTGCAAGCTGGATGTTCGCAAGACGACTCGAAGAATGGAATTTAGGGCAGGCTCTTCTTGAACCTCGTCCCCTAAGATTTTATTTGCAAGTTCATCGAGGTTCTTAGGATGCCCGGCTATCAATTCACCCGTGCAATGAAGTGCCTGAAACAATTTAGCAGCAAACAAATGAGGGATGACATGAAGTTATCTTTCTCTCTGACTCCCTTGTTCTCTTGGTTTTCCAAATTGTTTGCCAATTGGTTTTCGAATTGGTTTTGTTTTCAGTTTTCAAAAGGGGTTTTTTGGGTCTGCCAGAATCCGCCAAAATATATCATGAAGAAATCCCTCGGTTCAGGGGAAAACGTCCAAAATATTGTCCGAAAGAGTACCATACCGCACAACGCACAGCTACCGGAACCCACTGGTTTTCAACTCCTAGCATCAGGAGGAGATCTAGAACCCTATGCTGCAATAAACCCAACATCAGATTTAATAAGTAGTTTATAGAAATATAGAGCCAAAACTGTTTACAGAATACCACGGTTGACATATATACCTGAGCCAAAGCTGTTTTGTTGGTCATGCTATTATTGTCTTTTGCTGTTTCGGTTTGAGGGTTGCTGCTTATTAGCATTTTAATGGTCTCCAATGCACTGAGCAGATTAACTGTCTACTGGCGTGGCAGTTTATCCGCAAGAACCAGAACATTCCAGTAAGATATTCAATTAGTTAAATACAAATTATTTTTCAGAATAACACAACACAGGATCACAAAGGTTTCCAACCTTCTGCTGAGAAAAACTATAAGTGGCTCCTCGAAGCTTCAACAGCAATATGAGAGGATCAAATCCCACGGTCTCTCTCAGAAGTGTCTACAACAGATGAAGCACGGTTAGCAGTAGAAGATACCGTGCATAAACAACTTCCTACAAAAGTACCTAACTTACCTGATTAGAGGTGTTTCGCAGAATATTTTTTAGCAGTTGAAGACAATCCTGCAAAGTGACCAGGGTAAAGTAGCATCATAAATACCATAATGGCTCAAGCCTCACCTTTAATATAACGACTCGCAAGATGAACAGAAAGAAGTACGCAAATCCAAGTGAAAAGTACCCGAAGTAAATGTGCATACTCCATATATCCAGTTTAGGTGGAAGCCTAGGTTATGGAGTTCAAGGGTTTTCCAAAGGTTTTCCAACTTGGTTTCATGCAGTAACTAAATTAGTTTTTGAAATGGTTTTCGAAAGGTTTTTCTGTGGGTCCGTAGGAATCAACCTCTTCGTGAACTTTAATTCATGTGGGAAGGTTGCCTACATTTGGTCCCCCAGACTGGCGTTTATGTGTGCTTACCTAGGGAGATTGTTGTCGTTGTGTAAAGGTAACCACTAACCAATCTATGGGCGCTATTTAAGCATAGCGGCAAACTACTACAGAATCAAACCCAAATCCCCCTCGTGTCTAGAACGTAGGCTCTCTCCCGTTAGGATATCACTATCAAGGAATTTGGTAGTCAAAAGACTCAAAACTATCCCTTAAAATCAAGTGCCACCTTATTCAACATGCATTAAGGGTTTGTTCTTTAGAGGGGTAAAGTAAGGTTGGGTAAAGAAAGGATAGGTAAGTTTAGGTAAAAGTTAAAGGTTGAGTATTGGAAATACGAGAAGAATGAGTAAATTTGGTTTGGGTTGGTTAGCAGGTAATAACCCGCCTAAAGAGCAGAATCTAAATGAACCTTCATATAGTAAAGGTTTTATGAGAATATTTAAAAAATTAATATTTCAATAGGATTCAAAGTTGGCAATTAGGCCCTATAATAGCCATTCGTTAACAATCGGGGGGGAAATAGCCCCTTCTTTACCTGAACAACAACTCCACCATCTAAGGCCCCTTCTTCGTTGATAATGCTAAAGATCTTCTCAAAGGCCCCTTCAAAGACCACAATCTTTTGAATTTCCTGTTCAAAAGTACAAGTACCAGTGCAGCACAATCAGCTAACTAGAAGACATATGCACAAATGCCAATACTCAAGGCCAGGGTAATCAAACTTTTGAGTCGTTGAGTTTTGACATAAATTTTACAAATAATAACAGGCCAGCCTACCTCAGCATCACGAGTTAAATGGGTAAGAAGCAGCAAGGCCTCATTTCGTATAACCTACAAGAAAACCGCAAGCATTTTTAGCTAGATGAAAATAATGCCAAGGAGGGACCGATAAAAGAACGAAGATTATAGATACTCATTTTGAGCATACTATAAAAAGAAAGCACTTGATAACCAGCACAAGAAAGTTGATACTTAATCATTATGTCAGCTAGATACATCAAGCATATGAAGGGAAATCCCGCTCTCTCCTTTTTACCTCACGATCCATCATCATATCCATCAGGCGAGTTATACCACGAGGAATTGCCAAAATCGCCTCTTGTAACCTGGACATGAATATAGAACAATTATGTCCAGAATTTCATCGATAACGGGTATGAGGAAGAAGAAAAGTAAAGAGATATACCGGCTAAGTGAGTTGGCAAGGAGTGCAGTTAACACTTGAAGAGTGTAGTATCGTACATAAAAGTCCTCCTCCTCCTGCCACAAAGAAAAAATTTTACATTTTAATTAAACGAGGATCCTTAACGATGCCATATTAAGATGAATGAGGTCTGAGTAAAAATTGCTCACCAACAACCCAAGGAGGAGAGATATGTTATCCATTTCTCTTGATAGTATGTCAGCATTCATCTTAGATGGCTCCACTTCAGTCTTTGCTGGCCTTCCATAGTTGACAGGAGTTAAAGAACTTAAAAGAGTTTCTAAAGCACCTCGAACCTGCACAGCAGCACAAATTAATTCAGAAATCTTTTTGGACAATGCATTAAAGAAGCTAAACGCTGCAGATAGAGGTGTGATGGTGAACCGGGAGTTCTCCATCCTCATAAGCTAAAAAAGTAAAATGTAGGTTACCATCACACGAGCATTCTAACAATTCAATATTCATCTTCTAATTCAATAACTGAATCCTCTGTTCTATGACATAGAAGATGGTTGAATCTAGAGCTGGCAAAAGTTTCCCGACCTAAATACCCAAATTTTTCTGAACCGGAAAAACCGGGTACGGTCATAGATTTCTCGTCCGAACTTTTATATTGACAGACTTAACCAAATATTCGGACCCAATATTTTTCTTTTTCTATTGTCAGAACCCGATTTTGACCCAGATTTAGGTCCGTCCAAATTGTCCAACCTGGTCTAATCCGAAAAAATGGGGTAACGAACATCAATTACTCATCTGAATTGACCGAACCCAATCTGACCTGGACCGAATTTTTGCAACCCTAGTTGAATTGAATTTCCTCACAGGCTCACTGCTCATTATGATTGGTAAAAGCCAAACCCTTGTGTTTCTTCATCTTCTAATTCAATCATAAAATTAGTACGTAAAATACGCTTGCATTCACATGTGAAAACAGTAGCATATATATAAGAGATGTTGGATGAAGAGGACTTAAAACCTAAAAGAGGAATTCAAACCATTTCAACATCATCCCGCTCCTCCTTCAGCACACCAATTATAACGGGAAAGCCTACAGAATTTGGAAGGGGAAACAGGAAGAGATTAGAATACCAATGTTATTGAAATGATCAAATATAACACATGCACAAGTTTAAATCTCAAGCACCTAGACCAAGCATAAAATGAAGCCACTGCAGTACCTATTGCTCCAAATGCCAGCTGTGCCGCATGATTTTCCCCAACAACGGACAGAAGCTCAACCATTGCTGACCTCCTATCTTCAGCTTTTGTACCATTATGTATACGATCAAGCAACCGCTCCACGTAACTATTCACAAAATGCAATCAGTATATACAAATCACCCTAAAATATTGGAATATCGATATTACTCTAAAGAAGATAAAAGGTTCCTTATGTTTGCAAAATGAGTATTGGTGATTCATACCACTTAACCTTAAGTTGTATCCTTACAGACATATCGGGATAATAGCCAAATAGTCAATCATAATTGTACAGAAAAGAAGTGTGTCACCTGCTAAAACTAATTATTTCCAAGAGCAAGCAAATTTTAAACTAAAACATGCATCTCTCAACAATTGAAATTTTTTTATCGCAATTGACTTTGAATTGTCGAACATGTTAACCAAAGCTATCCACAGCAGACGAAAAGCATAATGCTTCGCAAATGCCGAAAAGGGACAGACATCCCAGTACAATAGACATTTTCATCTTTGGAAGATAAGGGCTTGATTCACCATGTTAATGACCGAGCTAACTGAAATAAGTGCTACAGATTCCAAATCAAAGCATGCATGAAGTCATTTGATAACCCTTGCACTAGCCAGTGAATTTAAACAAGACAAGTATGCTACTTAATACAGTGAAAAAACTAAGCAAGAGAAGAAACTACAATGACCTACCTATCTTCATTTGAGGTAGAATTTTCATTTCCGAAAACGAGCCCAACAACTCCCTGTAAGACAATAGTGACAAACATTATATTTGTCTCATTAAAACTTGCCACATATTTAGCATATGGAGTAAGTAACTAGTCCAGCTACTTGGAAGTCCTAGACAAACATGCAAAAGAAGCAGAAAGGAGAGAGTTCAAAACTAGATGAATACCGATAGATTAAGCACATTGAGTTGCAACAGAAAAAATAAATGGATGGCGAGGAAGGAAGACAACAGACCTTATATCCAGAGACAAAATCCATCCCGCTTATTTTGCCACTTCAACCACGATAACCTAAATAAGAGCACATGGAAGCCATACCCAAAATGATGAATCATAAACTGTTAGTCTAATTTCAAAACTCCTGAAAAGTCAGATTATCTAGTTATCAACAAAAACTATTCTCTTTTAACTCATACATGATCCACAACAAGCAAATTGAGGCCTTAAATGTTGCAACTTGTTGCAACTAACAAGGGTACAAGTTGTAAGAATCTAAATATTGTGAGTCTATGCATTTTGGTGATACAATTATCATCTTCCATGTTCATAGGATAACCACCAAATATGGTAAATTGGTAGTTGTGTGCATATGACACCTCCACGAGCTTTGAGCCATCTTACAGGTAATTGGAGCTTCATCCATGGAGGAGTGTTAGAAAACTAACTCCGTAATCAACACTATTGTCCACACTCAGTCCCCCAAAGCGGACGAATAAGGAATGTGCAAGTACTAAACATTGGGTGTCTCCAAAATTAAGATGGACCAATGAATAGGTGTGAGACGTTCCAAATCTTGGACTATAAAAGAGGGCGAGAAAGACCTAATAACAGCTGAAATGAGGTCATGACAATAATCTTAGCTCACATACAACTCATTGCAAACCCGGTCTCTGCTGGTCTAGGGTTAGCCTAACATACTATAAATATGCATCTTTGCCCGTTTTCTGCCTTCTTCAACACTTGAACCATCTGTCTGAGACACTTCATAAACATTTGAACCTCCAAACACAATCTTCTAACTAATTTTTGTTTTTGTAGGAAAACAATCTTCTAACTACTTTGTAGTCATTTCTACTTTCTTCCAAGCTCCAATTACTCTACAGTTTCTCTACCAAAACGCTTCGAACATCAAACTTTTTGCCCTCAGAAACAATATGTGTGCTAACAAGTAATCCCTCCTTCCCATTTTATCTATCACTTGTTAAATGTTTGACGGTCTCCAATGTCCTCTGACTAACAAGTAACAAGTTCACAGGTAATATCTTATCAAAAAATGACAACATATACTCATACGATCGTATTTTCCATTACGAATCTAACGATAACAGTTTTGTATAGTAGAACATAGAAACTAATAGTCAAAATTTGACTGTCACATAGATTGAATCGATGCCCACACTCACAGGCACTCATGATCAGCTCCAGCTATGAATCAACCACATAAATAACCAACCCCAAGGCTTTCTTCTCCAATAAGAACTGATCAAGGGTTACAAATTACAATTAGGGTTTACAAAGACACCAAATTTGACGAATTAACAGCACAATTAGACAGAAATTCTTCGCAATTAGACACTTGAACCAGAAATTTCAAATCTAACTCAAGATTTTCCCTCTGAAATCACTCAAAACAAGTGCTCAAACAATCGTTGATCCAAAAAAGAGCCGATACCCTAAAAACCCAGAAGCAAATCCAACAAACCCTAACAATCCCACATTAGATAATCAAAAATCTGATGCCCCAATTCCAAGTTTCCGAACCATACAAAATCACAAACAGAGCAGAAGACGAACCTTTAATTGGAAAGATTTGGTTTGCTACGGCGTGATTTTTGCTCCGATAATGTCGATGAGAGTAACGTTTACAATGGCGGACAGGAGAGAGAAAAAGAGTTATGGTTGTTTACTGCTGATCGTAATTAGCAGAGGAAGGAAGTCATCGATCGTGCGAATTAGAGAGCCCCCATTAACTAATAACTAAAACCCAAATCTTTTCCCCAAAATTGTTTAGGATATGATCTTCTATTCTTCTTACCTTATGTTTATGGAATTGTAAGAAAATCCTCCCACCTCTTTTATTTATTTTTATTTTTTTGGATAGAAAATTATAATAAAATAATTATTAAATTGTAGTATTTTATTATATGAAATATTTTCCATAGCAAAAAAAACACCCATGTAAGTTACAATTAATGATTATTAATTAATGATGTATTTGATTTTTCCAAAAAAAAAATTCAAGGAAAAGTTTTATCGAGAAAAGACTTTCCCTACTTGGAAACAGTTTAATGAGCTTGTAAGGAAAATAGTGCGTCCCAAATTAAAGTTTTCCAATCTATTAAGGATAGTCAAATATAAGAATGTTTATCAATTTGAAAAAGTTGACTAATTCCCATAAAAAGTTCTGAACCAAACGCTCCCAAGGAATTTAAGACAATGCAACCATCCACTAACTTATAATAACTATTTTCGCCAATTTGGAACAATAATATATATCATTCAAGTGGTATATATTGTTGAAACTTTTCCTTAAGCTGAGACAAGCTTTGTGGGGTGTACAGCGGATTATTTGGAAATGTCAAGACTTGTTTATATCGTTTCACCGTGTGTCTATTAGTAAGGTGTCTAGAAGTGTTGTCGAATTAAACCATGACCTTGCTGTGAATGCAAGGAAAGGGACGGTGGTGACGTATTTGTTGCTTTGCTAACTATCTCCACTGCAAAAATAAATAAAAAAAAACATAAATAACTATTTTTTCTAAAAAAAAAATATTACGAAGAGGCAATGCTACTGTCATTAAGTTATAAAAGTCCCCCGCAGAATCCACAAAAAAGAAGACGAAAAAAGAAGTTTTATTTGTATGCCTAATTAGAAAATGGTACAAGAAATGAACTTTCAAAGCAAACCGGGGAAAAAAGGGCAGGCAAAGCAAAATGGGGGGAAAAACGCCGTTGCCGGGGATCGAACCCGGGTCACCCGCGTGACAGGCTGGAATACTAACCACTATACTACAACGACTTGATGTTTGCCTGCCGCTAATAATATTATTTAAATACTAATACATAGCGAATAACATTTAAAAAGTAGCGCCGTTGCCGGGGATCGAACCCGGGTCACCCGCGTGACAGGCGGGAATACTTACCACTATACTACAACGACTTGATGCTTCCGTTTCCACAATTTAATATTATTACGTAATCTTTTCAACGCATTGAAAGCAAACATAAACTGGGCAATTAGTTATTGCTTGCGTGTCTCTATGTCTTCCAACCTCATAATTCATAAGAGTATAGTGCAAATAAAGGGTCCCATTTTATCTCATCATGCAATTAGCTGTCCACTAGACATGTATTTAGCCATCACTATTGATTAATTATTTTTGACATGTATTAATATTAGATTACAATTTTTTACAACATGCATAGTTTGTTTAAATTGTATTTCTTTACATTTATTATATAATAATTGCCGATATTAGATGTTAAGAATGTGTAATAATAAAGGGAAATGATTGTGGATTTGAATAATCCCATATTTATGCCATAACATGTTTGATCATCTGAATTTTTAGTATACATGGCAATAGTTCGATCTTTTGGAGCTATTGGAATTTAGTAACTTATCTCCAGATTTTGGTCACTTTATTTGATGATAAGAGAAATATGATGGCAAAGGTTTTTTGGTTTTGGTATTATATACGGGATAGTTTCATTACTATGACACTTTGCTGCCAAATTAAAATGACTGAAACTTGATGGTAATATACTGAAATCTAATATTTTCAACGTTTGGATTGATATCATGTGTTTTAAAGTTTGGATTATTTGACATATTAAATATGACCCAAAGTTGAAATTATTCAAATCCAGAAACCATTTATCAAACTCATCTTTGAAATTTTGTTTATCAATGATTCATTCTATTAAAATTAAAATTTTATGAATTAATAAATTATTAAGGTCCAGTATTATGACTGTGTAGTTCTCAATCCAAGTTAGTTTTTCTATCCAACAACTTATCTATCGACCCATTCTATTAAAGTACTAATGAGTTATTGAAAAATGTATAGAGTTTAGCGTCATCCTATTAACTAATTGGATTGATGTAGGTTATGGGTGTACAATAACAAAGTGGAACGGACCAAACCAATTCATAGATAATTTATTTAGTACAAGTAAATATAAAGTATATTTGCAAAATAAAACATATTCATAATAATTATTCACTCATACCAAATACAAGTAAAAGTTAGCAAATGACATAAAAGGCCTTTGGTCATTATAGATTGACTAACCCAAATTTTTGGCCATACTAGCTATAAGTAAATCCTATTAGATTTACGCTACATGTTCAAAATATTGTGGAAATGAGTATGTGAAAAACAACTCTCGGAGGATTATATTATAAGTGAAAGTATTTTATCGTTACTATAACACTTTTTGATTGATTTTCGGTCATTTTCAACTAGTAACTTTCTAGTACATTTTTTTGTGTAAACCTAAAGTTCAATAATCTTAAATGGAACAAATAATGTTGCTTCATAGAAACGATGCATGTGTTCTTAAAGTAAACATACGATGAAAAAGTTTTGGTCGAAATAGTTTTGAGAAAACATATAAAATTTGTAAACATTACAAAACATATGATAAATACTCATATCATACGGTACGAAAATTATTCAATTATTTTAAAATTGTTCACATCATACACAAATTTTCCAATTAAAATTACCAAAATTCTACCTAACCCATCTCTCCCCTCTTTAAAAAAATGCACCAACCAAAACTAAATCTTCCTCTTTAGATGTGACAAAACCACACATATGAAAACCTTGTGAAATGTTTTATACCAAAACATAAAAATTAGAGAAAATAAAATTAAAAAAATCAATGACAAAATGAAAAATAGTTTGAAAAAAATGTTTGCCCTATAGCATGAAATATGCAAGATATATAATCCAAATCTATAAATTCTGTATACGTCAAACGGTACGAATCCAAATCTGACTGCCGCGTGAATCGGAAAAATATCGGTAAATTCGGCAGCGCCGCCGATTTTTTCATCTCCCGGAGGAATTTGGACAGCTTTTTAGAGAGAGGTAGAGAGAGAAACCGATCTCCTCTCTCTCTCTTAATCTCTTTTCCGATCATTTTCCGCTTCTCCGATCTCAATTCCGTAACCCTAGCTTACACATCCTCGTATCTAGCTTTCCTTGATTTCCGCCATTGAAGTAGCAAAGGAGCAAATCTCGGTTGATTTCCGTTAATTTTTCGAATTCGAAGTTGAATTTGAGTTGAAGTTGAGTTGAGTTTGAGTTGATTGAAGGTTGCGATGGATCGGAGGCGAGCGATGAGTCCGGTGTACGCGCGGCAGTGGAGCAACTCGAGCAGCAACGACTCGTCGTCGCCGGCGGCGTCTCCGGCGCATTCGCGGCACTCGTCGCTCGGCGGTCCCGGCGGATTCTCGACGGTGAAAAGGACGCAAAACGTCGCTGCGAAGGCTGCCGCACGGAGGTTGGCGCAGGTTATGGCGTCTCAGACTGCGACGGATGATGACGAGGAAGAGGATGATCTAGGGTTGCGGTTTGGACCTCCTCCGCCGCTTGTTCCTCCGTCGAACAAACCTAATAATGGCTTTCATAGTAATTTGCCTGCTGCGACTGGTCGTACTCAACGAGCTCCTTCTCCTGCGGTAATCTACTGCCAGACTTAGTTCGTTGATTTTGCTGTTTGTTTTTGATGGTTTTTGAATGGTTGATGGAGTTTGTTCTTATGGCTCGGTTGGAGATGATGAAAATGTAAAATATGGAATGGTGATTTAGCTTTGGTATATCAGATTCTCTGGAATTGGTCCACGCAAGAATCAGTGAAATGTAATTGGCTGGAATTTTGGACTTGGATTGACTCACTAGCTTGTATAGTTATATAGCCTTGGAAAATTATAGTGTGATATCATGAGCAGTTTTGTGTTAATATCGTGCTAATCAACCAAATGCATAGGATAGTATAGGTTTGATCACGGAGGAGCACAATTCCCATGGGAGTGTGGTCTATATGATATGGTTTGGTAGGAGATAATGTAGATAGTTTGAATGTAAATGAAATAAGAAATATGACTTCCAATTTCTGCTAGGTAGATAGGACTTTTATTTTAGTAAGGAGTGAAGGTGCATAATCCTGTTGAGCAATGTAGTGTTTACTTGAATGATTAGTGAAGGTGATTAATGCTGAATTTTCGCTGAGTTTTGAACTTATTTTAGTATTTTTGTTGGAATGAATTGAACTTATTACGAAAAAATGCTGAAGGGAGAGGGGCCTAAATAGCCTTGGAGCAGCCTAGCTAGTGTGTTATTGAGTGAAACTTTATGTTAGTCTCCTTAATCATCAAGTGTATGTATGCTCTTATTGGGTTAGCTTATGAAAAAAGTTGGTGATTAGTGGAGTGAGTGGCTCTAACTTTTAGTCAATAATTTCTACTTGGTATAGACATTATATTTGAACAGTTTGGGGCAAGCTATGCATGGTGCTTCAGCAACCATGGCATTTTTCTTTAATTTGGTATTTGTTTATGTATACAAGTTTCATAATCTCATATTGATAAAATCTCAGAATTGGGATTGATTGCGTGAATTATTTGTGGTCATCTGATGTTTTCCCATTTCGAGAGAAAGTCTGTTTGCTCTACAATTCAAGTTTCTTGTAATGGGCAAGCTATTCAAGTAATTAACAGGTAGTTACTAGTGGAGGAGTGAAAGTTGTGTTGGTAGAAGTATAATGGTTTCACATCACTAGCTTCATGTTCAAACTAATAACTAAGAATTGCAAGTACAGAACTGCCATTGAGCTTGTTTTATTATTTCTAACTCGATTATGTTGATTACGGTGCGATCACATAGTGCAGTGGACTAATCACATTTTCACATCGTTTTAATTAGTTAGGTCGGAACTTTGTAGAGCACACTCCTTCTGTTCGTTCAACTTCAGCTGGACGACCAACTTCTCTTAGATCAACCACAGCCGCACAGCCTACCAGAATAGGAATAAGAACTCCTGCTGCGATACCACCAGTAGATCTTCCAACAATCAAGGCAAGAGAGAACAAAAGGTAAAAAGAGTATCTTATCGGCTTATCCCTTAACTTGAATTATAATGACTAGTAGAGCTTAAAGTATCAGTGTGGTAAACATCTATCTTTGCTATTATGCATAACGTTTTCTGTATTTATTGAATGTAGCTATGTCTTGCATTCTTGTATTCCCATGAAAATCTTGTATGATATACATTGCAAAACTTCTTACCTAGTCACTGTCAGCTGGTCTCAAGTCTGAACTTGGTAAAAGCTAAAAAAGGGTGCTACCACAATTGAGGATGTGTACGTGTTTTCATAGAGTAATATGAAAATTCACTGACCTAGAAATAGCACGAAAACTTTGCTTGATTACTGTAAGTAATATGCCAGACTTAATTATTAGTGAGCTCAAGTGCAGATTTTGTCATGCTCTTTTAAGTGCTCACTTTTCAAAAGGTTTTCTGTCATTTGATTACAAATTTACAACGCATTGACTGAAATGTCTCTACTTTTCTGAACCTTTTATTTGTTATGAAGTGGGAGCCGAGTTGGTGCTTCCCCCTCTCCTTAATATCGCGGATGTTTTTAAACTAGGGGTGCAACCAGAAATAAAAAGTGAGTCTATTTGTCCGACAATTTCTCCTTCATGGGATGTATGGCCATTTTGGTGATTGGCTTGTCTGTCTATGGTTGTGTATTGGATGGATTATACTGCTGTTTCCTACTTTCCTTACAAAGCCCTATTGAAGCCATTCATTACAAGGCTGCTCAAATTTCAATGGGAAATGACCAGGTATCCAGATCTAGGCTCTATCAACTTGAAGAGTAAAGGGAATGAGCCTGAGGAATCTGCTATTCGCGATGAAGTATGTGATGGTTATATCTGTCATTATTATATTGTCTATATCTAAACTGCTGAAAATGTGTGAAGATTCACCATTTAGATGATGTATTGTCGTGTTGCAGTTAGATATGTTACAGGAAGAAAACGAAAATCTCCTTGAAAAGGTACATTTTGTTCCTTTGCGGATCTTGTTTCTGTTTCTAATCTCACTGGTGTAGTATGTAAAGTTTGTCACACTTCTTACAGCTCCGACTAGCTGAGAAGAAACACGAAGAAGCAGAGGCAAGAGCGAGAGAACTTGAGAGACAGGTCTGAATTTTTTTTCATTGATTTAGTACTGCTGTTGTTCAGTGCTATGTTTTAGCTATGTGGATCAGGTGGTCCAGGCTGAGCTCAGTTTTCTGATGTTGATGAGCTGCATCAGAGCAGCCCAGTTTGTTAACATCATAATAGGATTTAATTTTCCCTTGCTGATTTATAATAGGTCGAGTGTCATTTGTGGATGCTGGTATTGGTCAGCATGCTCTATTACATTAGTAGCATCCAGTTGTTTGATCGCCTCCATGTTTTAGTTATGCCTGTGGGCTTTTGTGCTCTGTTTGATTTCAATGTGCGCTGAAACTAGCATTGTTCCAGAGATTATGTTGTGATCCGTTTTACAGTCACATGTTAGGATTTCTAGTCCATGCTATAATATTCGCTGAATCTGACAGGTTGCATCTCTTGGAGAAGGTGTATCTCTGGAAGCTAAATTATTGAGCAGGTAATCTTGTTCTTCAGTATTTGCTCTTCATCCCTATGACTTTGGGGGTTACAAACTATCTTTCTGATGGTGTGCAGGAAAGAGGCAGCACTACGCCAAAGGGAGGTATGCTTTCTTTTTTCTTCTATCCTCATAATTGCTCTATTTTAACCAAAAAATGGTCAATTAATAGTATAGGAGGATATATAAGCAGTGTGATATAAAAAGTGCATTAAGTTTTCGAAGGCTGTGTTTTTACTTTTTAGTACCCAGAAAAGGATGTAAATTTTGAAAAGAGGCTAATTTGATGGGTTTCATTCCATTCAACAGGCTGCGCTTAAAGCTGCAAGGCAAAGTAGGGAAGGCAAAGAGGAAATCACAGCTCTTCGTTCAGAAATCGATGTAAAGGCTTCTCATTCAAAGACCTTCTATGGTTATTTAGAGTTTATCTTGCTTTCAAGCTTTCATTGTTGTTTGTCTAATCCTATGACCTCATGCTTCCTTTGATAAAGAACCTGAGGGGTGAAGCTGCAGCTACTTTGGAGAAGCTTCAAGATGTTGAGTCTGAGGCAAAATCTCTCCGGTCCATGACAAAAAGAATGGTTCTAACCCAAGAAGAGATGGTTTGTTCTGTTATCTTGTTGAGTTGATAAATATTTGTAAATTGAGAAGTCGAGTCTGACAAGTATCTTTCGCCAATACAGGAGGAAGTAGTTCTGAAGAGGTGCTGGCTTGCTCGATATTGGGGCTTAGCTGTTCAGAATGGTATGGTTACTTTTGTTCTCATGGTACTTGAACTGGTCTTGACAATTGCTGATGCTTTGTTCGCATGAACTCTTGCATCTTACACCATTTAAGTCTGCTGCTTCTACTTTGTTCGAGTATCTGTGCTCTAAGTCTGTTGCCTTCGGAGTTTCCTTTTAACATATTTTCCTTATATTCGACTTGCAGGCATATGTGCAGACATAGCGGGGACCAAGTATGAACATTGGTCTGCACATGCACCTCTTCCATTTGAAGTTGTTATATCTGCCGGGCAGAAAGCTAAGGAGGAATTCTCAAAGAAAGGCAAGTTGATGGCCCTGGTATCTGTGAATTCATACGAGTAATTGACTGCATCCAGTTTGTACCTCTTTACGTGTACTCACTTTTTTTGTATTTTCTTTTTTACTATAGGTCAGAATGGTTCGGATAGATGGAACAAGTCCGAGCGGGATCCCAGTGATCTTACAGGGGATGGAAATATTGAGAGTATGCTTTCAGTGGAAATGGGGTTGAGGGAGATGGCTTCATTGAAGGTTTGTCTCTAACTGCAAAATTCTTAGGCTCTTAGCTTGTCCCATTTTTGTCGCTTCAAGTCAGGGTCAATGATTTGATACCTTTTAACCATTGATTTCTTCCGCAACGGATTGTATGCGATTTATTTTTCTCTGCCCTTCTCCGTCTCTCCCTTTTGCAAATCATCAGTGCCCTGTCCTTCGAGCTCTCTGTTTCATCTCCCCTTTTGAGGGAGGGGCTGAATGTTTTTAATCCCTTTAAGGCTCTAATGTACTCCGCCTTTTTGCTTCAGATTGAGGATGCAGTTGTGCTTTTGATGGCACAAAAGAGACGCCCAAGTTTAGTTCGAGGTTTGGCTCATTTTTGTCTGTTTGTTGATGTTATGAATGCAGTGTGTTTTTGTGCTTAAAATCTTCCTTCCACAAATTCCATAAGTTGTATAAGATATGTATATGTTATTTCATTGGTTTGCTACATGGGTTTGTATTTGTTCCATTCTTTGGAAATATAGATATCAGCCCATAGAATACCCCCCACCCCCACCCACCCAACTCTCTCTCTCTCTCTCTGTCTCTCTCTCTCTCTCTCAACCACTCATGTTCCTTATTGTATAACTTATACATGTTCAAGGTTGTAAATTGTTTGCCATGTGCTCTCTCCTATCACCCATTCTACCGTTTGTAACTTATTTATTAGCATCCAATATTTGATGTATTTTCTTGATTTGTTTAATCAGATCCGAGACTGGCTGGTGACCCCAAGTTTATGGAATCATTTGGTAATGGAAATTTTGCAGTTTCATTCATTCCTCCATGGAGTAGTACTGTACTAGTTAGTGGATGATTACGATTTCTAAATCTTGGGATACGATTGCTACATCCGACCACTCCATACCTTGCTGGGTGGGATTTCGGAGTATTGGTTTTGGTTTTGGTTTTGGCATCCTTAACATTGAGAACACTTACAAGTATTTCAACAATTGAAGGCTTTTCGGTGTGCTTTATTGGCTTAAATGCATGACTTGGAAGCATGGGTTTGTTTAATGTTGTTTCCTGTCCAACTTTGAGCTCTTAAGTCTTAACCTCATAGCTATGATTTACTGACCTGTGTATCTTGCAGAACTGAGTCAAGAGGAGTCAGATGATATTCTTTTCAAAGAGGTTTGCTTCTGCTTTTGAACTATGTATATATGATACATCCTTGGGTTTTTTCAGATTTCTATTTTGTTCATTTTGTATGATATATCTTATTAGGGCTTCCCACAAATACAGTCAGTAAATCCTGCCCTGAGAACCATAATTGTCTTTCTACCAAGAACTGATTCTGGAGTTTACCACATCAGTTCCCCGATTTTGACCTTGAAATTCAATCAATCACCCAGAAGGCCTTTTTTTTTTCCGGGTTTCTTTTCCACTCGTCTCATTGCATAGCTCACATGAACAGTTGTATTCGGTGACACCTACAAAACAGTGCTTTTCACTCTGTGGCTTGGCTTCCCATCCATGCATGTTTGCGTCTTTACCGTTTCCCCTGATGTATGCTGTGATTGAGTTGAATTCAAAGGGTTTTACGGTTATGCCCTTCATTTGCAGGCTTGGCTGACATATTTCTGGAAAAGAGCAAGAGATCACCGTGTTGAAGAGGACATTGCTGAAGAAAGACTTGAGTTCTGGGTCAGCCGCAGTGGACAGTCTCCAACTTTGCAAGATTCTGTTGATGGTACGCCCCTTTCCTTTATTCTAGTCTTTTGGATTGCATTTGTTATATCAGTTTGCTTCGTGGTTGTTACTAGATCAAACAATTTTAGTCAAGATATGAGACTGAAACCATGCACCAATCAAGGACTAGTTGAGATTTGAGAATGATCAGTCAAATTATTGGAGTTTTTTGTGAAGCTGAGCATCAGCCTAGGTACTAGCCATAGTGAGCTAATTTTTGTGCAACTTAAGCCATTTATCAGAATTTGTTGGTGAATAAGTTGAGGAGGCTTGCTGAATAGAAGTTGTGGACTAGGTTGACTACACAAAGGCTTTCATCATTGATCCTTGGACCTAAATATAAAAGGGCTAAAACCCTTTGGGCTTCCTACTCATGGAAAAGTATATGGTCTTATGTGAGACCGCCCTATTCTTTTGTGCGGTTGGTAAGATGCAAAAATAGTGCAGTTGGTGTGGAAAATGCGGCAAGATGTGGAATGGTATGGTAAAATTTGTAGAAAGTGTGGTTGATGTGGTATGTGAGGAGAAAGAATGTGAAAAGCAGAGGAGAAAAGTGGGGGGATAGAAAAGTGAGGAGATACACTAGCAATGATTATGGTAAAGTGTGGTGAAGTGTCGAAGAATATTGAGTAGTACAATAGAATAGGGCTATATCATAAAATGTATAACTTTATGTTGACCTTTTTTGAACATCAAGGAGACTTCGATAAAAGTCATCCATTGATACATTATCAGTTACATTCATGTTAAATATCATTCTAACTTCTAATATCACTTATTAGTCATAGTAAATATTGAATATAAAGAGTCTGTCTCACTCTCACGATAAACTTATATGAGACAATCCCATACTAGAATTTGCGAAATAGATAAAATACTCCATTTTATCATTATATATCTATCATCCCTACCTTAAGCTTTCGATCTGTGTTCATGTTGGCAGTTGACCGTGGTTTGATTGAACTACGGAAACTGGGGATCGAGCAGCAGCTTTGGGAAGCATCTCGAAGGGAGCTCGAGCGCCCATCTTCACCCGAGTCTGCCAACCACAAACATGTTACAGAATTGGAAGAGTAAGAATTCATCAAAATGGAGTTTTCCGGCCATCGATTGAAATTTCTCGCCGCTTTTTGTCACAGAAAATGTAATGTTTAGTTACTTTTTAAAGTTTGGGCTGAGAAGTTTATAGCCATGTTTGAGAACCAACATAGAGGGGAGCTTGGTTGTATGGTTGTTACTAGTTATATTGGTGGGGTCTTCTGGACATCACATCACATCACAGAACAGAACAGCTTCTTTGTAAATTTGGTTGTGTAATTAGGGTTGCTTAATTGTATAATGGACAGGTGCATATTTCAAATCAAATCAAATGCAGTTATATAATGAAAAATTTTATGTGGCTATATACTTCAACATGTAAAATTAGTGAAAGGTATGTTCTTTTGAGCTTATTTTGACTATGTAAGGGTGTACTATGTTCCGTCTGTTTAGAATGAATTTGCTTCTTAGAACTTATTAGAACAAGTTTTTGTTAGAACTCATGTGACTATATACTTCATCTAAAATTAGTGAAAGGCATGTTTTTTCCCGCTTATTTTGGCGAGATAAGGGTGTATTCTGTTCGGTTTGTTTTGATTGAATTTGTTTGTTAGAACTTATTAGAACTTGTTTTTGTAGGCTTTTACTTGTGATTTTTGTGTAAGAGCTTTTTGGACAACTTATTTGAATTTGTTTGTTTAACTTAGACCCTATTCTTTTCTGCAGAAGAAATCAATATGACACATTTGTTACCGCAGCTTATACATTACATTTTACCGCAAATCATTACTTCTCTCTCTCCTCACTTTTCTCCTCTACTTTTTACGTTTTCTCTCCTCACCTACCTCACATACCAATAACCCACCACAATTCCACCATACCCGCCACAATTCCACCACACCTCACCACACAATTCCACAAAATACTACATAAAAGAACATGACCTTATTTGAAGTATATTAGTTGGAGAGAACATGCTCGTTTTTTTAATTCAAATCTTTGTTAGGAGGGTTAGTTTTTCTTCAAGAATTTGGTTAGTATGATAAATTTATCAAATTTTTGTAGTACTCATCCACATCTCTACCCATTTTCCTCATAATTATTCAATTTTAATGAACTTCTTCTATGCTTGTTCAAATTTATCCATATTTATTTAAATTAACCAAACCTTTTATCTTATTTATTCTACCTAACTTAATTCTTGAAAAGAACAACGATTTTTCCTAGCAATTTCAAAAGACCAAAATAAGTTCAGCGAAAAAGTTCAGACTAAGCAAAGATTTAGGGCTTGTTTGGTAACCAACTTATTGTAGTAACTTTTAGCTGTTTGGATACTGTTAACATTTTCATTAAAGTTTAAAAGCTACTTTAAAGTATTTGGTAAATAAATTTGTATATCCAATAAGCTAACTTTCAAGAACATACTACTTTTTGATATAACTTTACATAAACAACTATTTTACCAAACATTTTTCTGCAATATGCTAACCAAAATAGTTAAGTCAAATGGCTACCAACTGATCGTAAAAAACGCGCTTAATGTTAGAAAGTGATAGGCTCCTTTCCCTTGATTTTTCCTAACAATTTCAAAAGGGACATGATCTTGTTTTTATTTTCTTCTTTGTGTGGGTGGAAAAAGCTAAAAAGAGTGTGAAATAGACTAAATAGTAATTGGGCAATGATGAGGGGCACTACAAGAGAAGGATGGATGGAGTGTCTAAAAATGTTTCAAGCAATGGAATGATGGAGTTAAGCCACGCGTGCCTGGCAAGTACAAGACAGCATGGTAACAATTTTATTCAAACACCCTCATAAATACAAAAAAAAAAAAAAATCCCAACCCAAATTTCTAAATTATACACATACTATGACCCTATTTTTTGGTTAGGTTGGATATAACTCTCCCAATTCATCATAATTTATCCAAACCTAATACAATTTTTCAAAAAAGCATCATAATTTATCATAACTTATTTCAACTTATCCTAACTTATCCATGTAAACCTGAAAATAACCTAACCAAAGAACATGGTTTATCTCTATATCATATTATTTGTCATTTTGTTGACTATCACGATCTCTAGTGTCCCTATTTAATTGATAATTTTTTTAATAACATTTTATTAATAATTGTAATATTGTACTTTTAGGGTATTATTTTTCGTTATGAATCTAATGATAATAATTTTATTTAACAAATTATTGTATATATTGAGAAATTTATGATCAAAGTTTTTTAAATTTAGCTGCACAATTTTCAAATAGGATAAATAATATAGAATAAATAAATAATAAAAAGCATGGAAATTGTAAAAGACCAAATGGCAACCAACTCAAGACTTCCACCATTACCAAACCAAACCAAACAGTATGGCTCTGAATCACAAGGAGACACTCAATATACAAACAATTCTATACCCCATAAACCATAAAGTATGGAGAACATAAAAAAGATTAAAAAAGAAAAATAACCCCACATCTTCTTTTTTTTCTTTTTAATTCTTTCCTTTTTGTCTTTGGGATTATGATTAGAGTGTGAATCTCAAACTGTTGGGAATTTTGAGGATTCAAATCCCCTTTTTGGTTTTAATCCATATTCACAAAAAAAAAGAAGAAAAAATTATAGGCAAGGAAAATATTTGAGCAACTTGTTAAGCACCTCTTTGGTAATATGAGTTTTGTTTATATAAGTAAAACTTTGTTCTTTCACCTTATCCTAAGTAATTTATATTCATAATTCCCATATATTCAACAAAAATTGATGAGTCTTACCAATTATTAAGCATTTTGGTTTAGTATAAACATTTTATTATCACACACTAAGCTAAACAAATGATGTAATTAAATTCTATAAGTATACTGCATATAAATTACATAAAATTATAGTGTTATCCATAAACATATGATAAACAAATGTGACTCATTTAAATTATGTGTCATTTACGTTTAGTATAACCAATGAGTAGCAGCCCTTAAATTGATAATAAATCATAATGGTGAAAAAAATAGTGTAAGAAGTCGTAAAAGTAACAACAATATATTCCAGAATAGTTCCGTTAATATGTGGTCAATCCAGGCTTACCATGAACGGAGGTCGGTGCTAACTAATCATTGCTTACGGTTAATTTAACCGACCGTAATCTCTTGTATTTATTTAGATAAAATTTACATTTTAGATTTTACTATTGCCCTACTTTGCTGATTTTTTTTTCTTTTCTGTTAAAATAAAAAGTAAAAAATAAAAACCATAAAGATTGACTAGGAAAATGTGATATGAAAGCAGCATGATGTTGAGCTCAGTTGTAGACTAGACACTACAATCCAGCTGCACTGCATAATTAGTTAATTGAAATTCATAGCACTCCAATATTCCTTTATTTATTTATTTATTTATTTATTATTTGTTGAGGCCCCTTTATTCAATTTAGGTGAAGAGTAAATATATGTTGGATTTATCATATCTCTGTCACCTTGGTACAACTTGTGTAGGGCACATTTATAGTACTTTTCAAGGCTGTAAAATTTGATGAAATTTGACAAAGTCTAAGCCTATCAAGTTAATAATAGAAAATTAGATAATGCAATCTGGCTAAAGTTGAAAAATGAAACCAAGGATCACCACCAAATTTGTGAAAGTTGTTATGTAGAAACAATATTATAAACAAGCATTGAGATAAAAAAAAGTTGTTTGAAAAGCAAAGAATTTGTCATTTCATTCAAAACTTAGTACAAAAAAGCATATTTTGAGTAAAACTTCATATTGATATACAACATGATCATATTGTTATTCATACATAAATTCACATAACTAATTAAAAAAATTCTTGAAAATAAAGACAAATTATTAAATTGATTTCTGATATTGAAATCCTAAGAAACTTGTTTATTGCTCAGCAAAAGATCACACCAATTGTTTTTATTAATGTTTGTAATTGATTTAATTCACATATAATTATCCAATTTTTTTAACAATTATTGTATGATAAAATGAGTCATATTGCCTATATATATTAATGAAAAAATCATGATCAATTGATTTTAAAATAAAACTAAACATTGGCTAGCTTATAATTAAGTAAATTATGCTCACTAGTAAATATGGCCAACTCCATATGATTAATAGAAAATTCAAAATTATCTTCTGAATATTATCTAATTTTTTGTTGATGAATAATTGCTAGAAGCTATATAGTTTAGGTGATTGTGGAAAAAGGTCCATCCATGCATCTCATTGAATAGACAAGTAACCTAAAGCTAGGAGAGCAGGTATATATATATATAGTTATTACAGATAAATCAAACTTGAAACTAATTAAAAATGAGATTTCATACAATAATTAATTATTAATTTATTAAAAAAAATTATTAGTTAATATTTTGTCATTGGAAGAGAGCTAAATTATAGTGTCAGGTTCAATTGTTGTCCAGAAATTCATGCATGTATTATGTTGACTTTGTGTTTGTTTAATTTAATTGTTTCTTTTTAGCAATATTACAAATTTTACAAGTCTAAACATTCCAATTTCAAGATCATGATTTGATGTTCTTCATGCCTTCCTGTCTAATCTTCACCTAAGCCCTTTGTTTTGTTTTGTTTTGTTTTTTGGCCATTTATATATGCTCACTAGTAAACAATATTTAATTTAATTAAATTTGCGCAAGATTGTGTAGATATCTACTTTAATCTAATTTTCAGTGTTAGGGTAATTTCATGGTAATAATACATCCTTTCTTCCAAAAAAAATGACAATATATACTACATTCATGCATATGCCCCTTTTATTAGTGATGATGATTTAGTAATTAATAATGATATATACGTAAATTTATCATGAGACAGACTCTTTATAGGGTGACTTTTTAAATATTTTAATTACTATGACTAATGTAAGTGATATTAGAATGATTTTTTTAACAGGAATGTGATCGACTAACAATTTATCAAGTGATGACTTTTAGTAGAGTCAACCTAACTAAACTATTAGTCACCCCAGTATTCATAAATGGTCACTACAATGTTATATGTCTTACAATAAATTTATGGTGAGACGATCTTACATTTCTGTAAAAATTATTGTATATCTATACATGCATTGGTGGAGTACGTAGCCGTTTTTTTTTTTTCATTTTAATTTGCAGTTGATTCTACTGTATAATTACATTGTGCCCTTATTCTAACAATCTATCTATGTAACCATACCTATATTTATTTTGTTTAAAAAGGTTGAGTTTTGATATGAACTAAACTAATTAATTACCTTGTAACAATTATTACAAGTCTTACAATTTTTGTTTTGTTACAAGTCTTACAATTTTTGTTCCCTAATTCTTTGACACAGATCAATGATTTAAACAATTTTAAGACATAAAGTATATTATTGGATATAAATTTAGGTTGATTAAATTAATATTTACCATTGTATGATGACTTTTGTAAACAAAAGAGAGGTGGTCATCATTTAATTTATATATAGGTAAAAAGATGGAGTAAATTATTAGATAGGTATAATGTAGTCATCTTTATATAGGCCATCAAGTAGATTTGACTGCATGCATGGGTTATTAGTCACAAGTTTGATGGCTTATATTTCACACCATAAATGTCAGTGTGCATAGCTATTATTATCTATATCTTTAATTATTTGTTACTATAACTACTTTTACAAAATTAAGGAATATAGAAACTTGAGCAAAAAATTTACAGATTACTAAAAATATCCTTGAAAATATTCTAAATAGAATAAAAGGTTCATTTACTACGTAATAAAATAAGTATTATAATTATTAAAATTATAAAAAATAAATAATTTAATAAATAAAAAGGGATGGAGGCATGCAATTTGAACTTGACATATATATGATACTTGTCATGCAGTGCCGGATTTAGACATTCTAATAAAGAGTGATCAATACATTATTATATTCATTCGATATACAAAAAAATCATAATTTTTATATCAAATTATATTGATTTTTTTAATTATTTTTTTTTTGTGTTGCCATGCATGCAAAAGGTGGGTGAGTTGACCCTTAATTATATTGTGCTTTTTTACCATGCATTTTCACTACTTTAACTAGCTTTAAGATAGTTAGGGGTAATAATCACAAATTATATTGCAAGACAGCCATTAAGACCAACCACCAACACTAAGGTTGCTTTAGTTTGATATATTTTGCAAAAATTCATGCATGCATTTTGACTTTGTTGATTGATTACAAGAGTGTCTAAATAGTTTGTTGACCAACTAGGCATGATTAAATTACTACTTTTATCTTTTTCCTCATTATCTTTTTTCACACATTCTAAGTCTCTCCATTGTTTATCAAAGAAAAATAAAAAAAGTATTTGTTTTTGAGAAAAAAAAAAGCTACTATTATGATTTAACTAATTGAAGTACTAATTATGTCCTAAGTTAATGCAACATTGGAAATAAGATTGTACGGAATTAATATTTGGACAATAGTTCTGAGCGATGAATTACTAGTATGTCGTACGTGTTTGTTGAAATTTTATAACAATCTAAAATATGAATAGTTTATATGTGAGCATTTTATTAATTTCTTGGATGTAACATAAATACTTATTGAAGAATTTAGGAAATACACTTTGATCATAAAAGGCTCATTATGTTAAATATGGCTGAAAACACGGAGTTGCCTGACACAATAACAAATTAAATTTGTGAAAAAATACGTTTGTACACAGTTGAAGGATTGAGATGTATGCAACCTACCACATGAGGTGAAATTTATGGAAAAACTGATTCTGACAAATTTTTAGGAAAAAAACATTTTAAAAAACCATTTTTGGAAAACAAATTAGATAAAAAACAGTTAAGACCTTTGAAAATATAACTTTAAAAAACAATAAATTAATTTATAGCTCATTTTATTCTTGAAGTCCAATTGGACCATATAACATAATTATGAAGATGATATGATCATGGGATTTCAATGATGTATATATGTTGGGGATTTTGGTAATTGAAGGAAATTCTACTGTCTTTTTTCCCCTACTTGTTTGGCATAATAACACCTGGTATGAATCATATCTATAATGTTGGTAAAGAACAATCAAATGAAAGAACAAACAAACAAACACATATTTTTTGACAAAAAAGGGTCAGAATTTAAAGCTTATATAAGGTCAGTCAAAACCCTAAAAAAGCAACAAGCAAATACTGTTGAGCTTTTTCACTTCATTCAGGTTGGGTTAATAAAAAGATAAAGCCTAACAAAAGTGATTTACCTTTTTCATACATGAGTGTTAGGTTAATCAATATTGGTCCAACATTTGTTTGTTGTAATTAAAACATAGAAAATAACTTTAAAAATACTCCCCGTTTCATATTAATTGTCATCTTTGAAAATCGTGTAATCAAATTTCATAAAATTTGATCATTAATTTCTTAATATATGTATAATGAGTTGCTATATATAAAATTACTACAATTAGATTCGTAATGAAAAATACTATCATAAAAATATAATTGCAATTTTTAATAACATATTATGTAAGAAATTATCAAATCAAATAGTGATACTGGGGACCGTAAAAATCAAAATTATGACAATTAATATGAAGCGGAGGGAGTATTTCAATAAAAAATTATAATTAATAATAATAATAAACATAGATAATTCTGAAAAAGTAAGATAGAAAAGCTAGGGTTTTCTTTGCTTCAACTGCAAGTGTCCAACACAAAGGCCAACATTTATAACATAATTTAATCCTTGATTATTATTTTTCGCAGTTGGAACACATTTTCCAAGCCTGATCCCTGATGCTTTCTTTTTCTTTTTCCTTCTGCCCAATTGAATGTAGAACAAACTTTCTTTATTTTCAAAAAGTTAGCTGCTTATAATTGATTGTTCTTCACTAACTTCTCTTTTTGAAATTTAATTTGCCATATATTGGGGGTCAAGTGCTTATGTATAGTTTAGCCTATTCAATATATTTGTAGTTGAATTAGAGAAGTTTAGTTACACAAAAGTCTTTGTACTTTCACTAATTTATATATTATCAATCAACACTATTACACTAATTACCAATAACCAACAAAATATATATATATATATATATATATATATATATATATATATATAATGGTGAGAATCAACAAACATCAATCAATACTGATCTGCACTGATCAACATTACTCATCAATATTTATCAACATTCTTTAACAATATCTTATGCTAAATGAACTGGAAATAATTTATATAGAGTTATAAAAGCATAATCAACCCTTTTTCTAACTTTTTTCAATTACTCAAAACTCGAAACAAGGTAATAAAGGAATTTCTATGCCGTATAGTTCTTTGAGCTTCGCTAACCATTAGCATGTGCATAGGAAATTTTAGGTTCTATTCTTGTTGCTTCTAACAAATTCAGTTTTGGTTAAGCCAACATCATGATTTAATTGAATTCAGCTTAATTTAGGCACCGTTCTTTTGTGCGTTAACGCATTCAAACGCAACGCAAAATCAATAAAACCTAACGCATGACAAACGCAAGATAACGCAACTTATCACAATCTATTATTCACCTCTACTAACCTTTTTATTATTTCCTACCGCAACCAAACGCAACCCAAACGCAACTTATCGAAACGCAAACGCAACGCACAAAAGAACGGCGCCTTAATGACTTCAGCGATAACGGATACCAGTATGATCCCGATAACTCGAGATTGGGAAACCAAATGTAGGAATTAGGCCTATGCATTATTTGCTAAGATACCAAAGAGATCAATGGTTACCACTTATCTTTCATGGTGTTCTTCATCAAAGTTCAAATCTTGATGAAAATAAGATATTTTTTCTTAATAAAAATTACGGGATTGGTGGATTATACTTATCATGCATAAACAATTTGACATTCGACCTGATAAAAAATTTGTCAACTTTAAAAAATTGACCAACTTTCCCAGAAAAATTTCCAAAACAAACACTCCCTAAATATTTAGAAACCTAGTGAAAATGAATTTATTCCAAGTAATAATTACACAAACCCTAGCTCATTTTATTATATTTGTATTCATATGCCTTTATAAATATGTCATTTAGCCAAAGAAAAAAAAAGAGAAAAGCATAAAAGGGAAAAAAAGGTCACGAGATCAACATCATCCTTGTTGGTAAGTGTACGTTCAACCGAGTAATAATAGTAGTATTTTTATTTTTTAGTGTACCCCACACGTGAATATATACAAAATGACAAGTGATGTTGTATATATCAAGGTATAAAATTAAATATATGATAATAAGTTCAAACTAATAATCATTATTATTCATTAATGTTGTTTATTTTTTTGGTTGGAAAGAAGTACACTGTGTTTTCGTATGTATATATGAAAATCTCTGATTTATTTCAGAGATTCGTCTTTCATTCTGATCGTATCAAATGATGATGAATCCACCACCACTAAATTTTGCCTGTCGATTTTGTATGCATCGATATTGTTCAAAGCAGTAAAAAGAATATATAATTTTAATAAAAAATGGAAAATTGGAATCTAATAAATCAAATTTTATGGCCATTTTGATCTAATAAACCAAATTTAATTTTTTGTTAGTGACAAACTGTGCTTAACATAAAAATGACATGGAGGTTTTTTTGTTGATTGAAATGAACCTAATTGAAATGAACAATGTGTTGGTAGAAAGACTCGAGCAACTGTTGTCTAAAGTGACAAGAATGAGAAATTAATTATAGAGAATGAGGGATGAGAGTCATAGCTTTGAACGTCTCGATGAAGAAAATGTGAGGTTCAGAATCAAGCTTGACCAGGAGAAAAGGAAGAGGAAGTCATCTTCATTTTCCTTTTATTTTTTGCCTATAAAACACTCCATATCAGCAAAAAAACCCTTTCGGTAACCGAAATTTAGTGGAGGTTTACTAAGAAAAATATTATATTAAGTACAGTTTACCATTAACAAAAATTAAGTTTGGTTGATTAGATCAAAATGACCATAAAATTTGATTTATTAGATTCCAATTTTCCTAAAAAATTCTAATTTTTATATAATATAAAATCAATCTTTCAAATAATTAACATAAGTTTTACTCATGTTATACTTTAAATTTACGATAATTTTATCATAGATAATATTTGATGACTATATTTTTATTATTGATAGAGGACCTTATGATCCATGCTAAGACTATGTCGATTACTCAATTGAATAATTCTCTAACGATATATTTATGGTGAACTCTAGCCTAAAGCCATGGATGGATCTATGTGTGGTTTTGGGATGACCAGGATCAAACTCAGCCTATTATTTTTTAATTTGAAGATAATTTAGGGTGAAAAATATGAATTGTATATTTATCAAATTAATGTACTAATATACTGGTCATCTTTAATTGAAAGATTTAGATCTGTTACTATTTAGAGTTTTTATTAACTATTCTTGCCAAGGTAGAGAGGGATATGTCCTCTAGAAATTAACCTAGAGGTTTGAAAATATTAAGGGGGTGTTTGGTTGTGAGCTTTTGGTCAACTTTTAGATTTTTGGACACTGTTAGTTTTTTTACCAATGTGAAAAAACTATTTGAGTTGTTTGGTAACAAGCTTTTCATATTAGTTTTTTTGACCCAATAAACTAGTTTTCAAAAAAACTACTTGAGGAAGCTTTTTGAGATAGCTTTTCACAAAAAGCTAGTTTACCAAACACTTTCCTGCAATCAACTAACCCAATTAAAAGTCAAATGATTAATCAAAAGCAATTCAAATACTTGATTCTGAGTTAACATTGTAATTCAAATGTGTTAATTGCCAAACAGGGCCTAAACTATTTGCCAAGCCTAGTAGGAGGTTCTCCACATGATAAAAAGTAAAGGAAGTATATGTAGAGAGCTAAGTACAAAATCCAATTTGGGAATGGAGGGCATTCTTATGCCCTAGTTCAAAACTCTATGCTATATATACTATATGGACGATTATATTAATTAATCCGAGCCTTACTCATTTACAATCCACGATTAGCTTCATCGAAAGAAAATAGTCTAAACTTGACATTGAACGAATCTACATGTAAGAAATTGTCCTTAAAAAGATGTTTTGAACTGCATGGTAAAAATTGAAAAGTTGAGCATAAACACTTTGAGAAGAAAGAATAAGTCAATCAATTTTATATGGATATCATTTTTTTGTTTGATTTTTGTTTCTATTTCATGAATGAATACATGAGAGAGGGAAATTAGACTAGAGAATCTTTTACTTCACATGCAAGGGAGTGAAAAATGATCCTTAAAATGGAAAATGAAGTGATGTTCTTCTCTATATGTTTTACCCTTTCCTCTTTTTTTTTTCAAAAAAAGTTTCAATTCAATTACCCCTTTATATACATGGAATTTTGAACCTTATTATTGTATACACTCATATGATCCAAATCATTTTCACACCCAAAAAGAAGAAGAAAAACATTATCCTAATTAATTCTTAGTTGCTTGGGTAAATCCAAAAATGTAGCATAATTAAAGATATAAACAAACATAATAATTACAATTAGAAGTTGTCCTTGTTGTAATTTTGGCAGGTAATAAAAAGTGGGGGGGCAGAAGACATGAAAGAAGAAGCAGAAAAAGAAAAGAAAGAAAACTTTTGCAAAAGATGCCCTCATTAGTTTGCAGTTGCAAATTTCAGAGTGAATGAGTTGGAAGGGGACCAAACACAGAAAAGCTATCATGATCCTTTGTGTCTATTCTATGAAAAAGGCATCATCAATTTCCTTTTTTGTGAAACAAAATGGAGAAGAAAAAAAACCTTGTTAGAAAAATGGAAAATATATGGGGCTTTGATATAAATGATAATGGAGGTGGGTTTAAAAATTTGTGTTTAGATAGGTTTGCGTCGGTGAAATTTGGTCACTGTCAAAATTTGGATGTGAAAATGATGTATGAATTTGGTTTCTTTTTCGTGTTCGACAATTTGGACGTAACTAATTTGAACAATGAAAAAGAGAAATACAGTATCCGAATGTTAGGTCAATATCAAAATAAGATTCGGACCAGAACAGATTTTTCCAGGCCAGAAAAATTCTTGTATTTAGGTGTCATTTTTTTTTTGCCACTGCTACCTTATAAGGACTGTATTAACTACTAAAGTTGGGTGCTTATTAGAGAAGCAACTTCTAGAGCTAAGAAAACATAACATGTTCGTGGCCAAATTGATGGTTAGAAAGTTAGAATGACCAAACGTGTAAACAGTTTGGAAGTTGACAGTCTTGATGATATTGATGTCAAGATAGATCGTATGACTGAGATTATTGACAATGATATAGGAGTGCGAGTCATCGATGATCCACCAAACTGAAGTTATTGATAGCTATGTGATTGAGTTGTGATGAATTTTGACTGTAGTGGGTGCGAATGTCCTTGCTGTGCTATTTATGTTTAGTAGTATTGGGTTATTACCTTTTTCTCTTAGAGTTGGTTGGTTGTTGTTGTATTTTGCGGTTTGTTATACTATGTAAACTTTTAAGCCTTTTGGCTATCAGCAATAAAAAAGGATTATTATTTATAATTAAATCAACTGAAATTCATACTTGTCATTTGACAAATAACTCTAGCTTAATTGTAGACTGTTTATAGTTGAATGTTTGAATTAGTGTGTTTATAGTCAAGTGTTTGATCACAAATACCCATTATACATTAAGAAAAAAAAAAGGCTAGAAACACCAAATAGTAAAATAATAACTAAGTTATTGTTATCATTATTAGGTCCTACACTCTTAAACAACTTTATAATCATGGTCCACAGATGTAAAAGAGAACAAACCTTAATCCACATAAATACATAAAGAAGAACACACACATTCAAGGAATGCATATAGGGCAATTGAATACTTAGATACTTTTAATGACCTATTATCAAAGCTTGCTAGTCTCTACCTTCACACCATGGTGCATTTTTTTATTAGTCATTCCATTTAGTTACATATATAACTAACTATATAGTCTTTTTGACCTCCTCAATATATATTATATAGGATGGGATCTTGGTTTAGGTAAATATATATAAATAAATAAAACAAGCCCCATTAATTCTACCAATGGGTCATAAAAAAGAGGCAACTTTTAGGCTCCTTTTTCATTCATGCCATTCCGTTAATGTCGCTTGTAAATCAATAGATTAATCATGCAATATAGTGCCTAAGATCTATGTTTATTAAGCATGTTATATTTATCTTTCAAGTAGCATGAATTGGGGATCATATCATTTTGTTCCTATAGGATACATATAGTTAATATGTGAAAAGTTTAACGGTTAATTATTTAATATGTATAATGATTTGAAATATAATATTAATATTATTATATTGGAAGTGAAAATCATTTTATATTAAAATATTGAAACAAATATCATGTTAGAAATTTAAGATTAAAGTGATATAATTGACCATATTATGTTATAAATTTTTAGAAAAAGAAGAAAAAGACTGCAGTCCTGAACGGGGCAGAAATCCCTCTATTTGAGTATCCATGCACATTGTTCTTTACCAAAACTAAAAAAAATACTAAAAAAATTTCGTCCAGACGAGCTGGGATGGAGCCCCTTAGGAAATGGGGGGCAACTGCCCCCCCTCCTTCTTCCGGTCCCAGTTAAAAATTTTGTAGATATTTTGAGAAAAAAATAGACATATGTGATTGTTGGTGTAATTGGACATACTATATCTTAGCAAATCAGTGTCTTGTGTTCAAATGTAATATAATAGTTTTATCTCTAAATTTTACAATATTTCAAATTCCATTCGCACTATCCTTTACTACACCAAATTCACAACCCGGACATTATTCCTGATTTTGCTTTCTCGGTCTATTTTCTATGAAAATCCTAGCAAAAAAAGAAAACATAATTTTGAGAGTGAAAAATCTATTTGAGTTTGGAGCATATGACAATGTTATTATTATATATGTAGAAATTAGAATTATTGTACATGAATTCTCCCAATGCAAAAACGACTTGACTCCATACAATTGTGAAGCATAGAGTACAAAAGTGATGCAACATGTATGTAATACTGCAAACCCTAATCAGAGATATATATGATCCTGATTCATTGCTGACATATTATACATATTATTCCTGCCTTTATTATTATTTGAAGAAGAATTTTGTTGACAAAGAAAGAAAAAAGGTGAATATTACAAGACATTGACAACCCAAACATGCAGCAATGCAACCCCTTCTACAAGCAAAGCAACGGTCATCGTCATCATCACACTCCTTGGGTAACGTACGTACGTGCATGAAGCTTCATTACAACAAGCAAGCCAAGACTTCAAACCTGTTTTTTTACTTTAATTTCTTCGTAATTCGTAAATGTAGTAGACAAGCGTTGAGTGTAGATTTACGGTCCATCTCTGTCAAAAGTTTAAGTTTAAGTTTATAGTTGAAGGTATAATTAATGACGGTTTTGTATTGTAAGATGAAAGTATATATAGAAGTAAACGATAGTTTGATTGCTTGCTGGTTGGCTTGTTGAGTTAGAGTTATCTCTTTATTCTACGGGGAGATTGTATGAAAGGAACTAAGTTCTGAATGTGAGAGTTTCGAGTATTTTGTTTTATGATGTGCAATCTAAAAAGCCTTGAAGGAATACACTGAATCTTATCTTCTTACCCCCCAAAAAGAAAAGAAAAGAAAAGAAAAGAAAAGCATGGAATGGAATGATATTGATCTTCACAGTTAAATTTGAGTCAGGGAGTAGTCTGAGTAGACTGTAGACATACTATTTTTGAAGTAACGTAGAATTAATGAAATCGTCTAACTATATTATGTAATCTACACATGTAACGTGTTGCTTGGAGTCAATAGGTGATCATGTAATTGTAAGGAACGATGATGTGTTTGGTTGAATTTTTTTTCAGAAATGTTTTTTAATTAAGTTGACAAAATTTTGTATGTTTCATGTAAATAGAGCTAGAAATGGTATATTTTTTAGTTGTTTGTTGGTTATATATCCATGCAAATGCAATGGGGAAGCTCAAAGATCATTGAAGGAAAATTTTAAAGAGTTGGGAAAAAAAGGAAAAGAAAAAGCCATAACTTGGATAGTTAGATTTGCAAAAACTACAAAATGATGATATTTCCAATGCAAGAAGAAGCATAAACACTCTCATTTCACATTCAAATCAATTGACCAACAAAACCCAACTTTTTTTTCCATCTTTTTTTTTTTTTTGTTGTTATTGTAATTAAACCCACATACCCCATTACTCAGAAATCCCAGGTGGGCACAACCCCCCAATGGTCTTCTCCTCTGTTTTTTTCTCTTTTAATTAATTAATGTCCTTTTTCTCACCTCCATCCTTTGTTTACTCCAAACCTACAACCACAAATGCCTTAGTAAAAATAAAAAATATATACTGTAACAAATTTTGTATAATAAATTTAATATAGCCAGGCTAATGTAAATCAGAAAAGTTTTAGATGTAGACTATCTTTTCTATATATGAAGTGCTAGGCAAAAACAAATGAGTTTAGCATGAAAGACTTCGGAGTGTAATTGTATTTATATGAATTGCTGGTATATATGGTTATTTTTGGATGGTACATGTAGTTATATAGATAATATACATGATAATCCATTAATATAAATATAATTAAGAATCTTATAGTTTGTATCATTTTACAACGTGGAGTCTTTCATGTAAAAAAAATCCATGCGCCGATAAAAGTTCGGGTTATAGTTAAATTCGGTTTGTCAAACTTCAGATGGGAAATTGATGTTTGGATTCTTTAATTCCAAGTTGTATAGTTGAGACGAAATTAAGGCCTGTTCTTTTCTGCGGTTAGAGTAATCATACACTTCACCCACACACAAATCACCGATTTACAACTCATTACTTTTCTCTCTCCTCACTCTTTTCTCTCTTCACTTTTCTCCTCTACTTTTTACATTATCTCTCCTTACCTACCCCACATACCAATAACCTACCACAATTTCACCACACCCCACCACACCACCCCGCAAAATACCGCAGAAAAGAACAGGGCCTAAATCCAATTCGAATAATAAAAAAGAAATATTGTGTCCGAGTATTCATCAATTCATACAATATCAAGATTGTGTTCGAACCAAATTAAGTTTTTTTCTCTTAGATCCGACAAATTCAAATATTTAGAATAGACAAAATTTTACAAGCTAAAAAAACCCCAAAAATCAAACAAAAAAAGGAAAGAAAAAAGAAAAAGAAATATCCTTTCCTCCCCCCCTCCCCCCAATGTATGTAATCATCACAAAAGACAACTCCTTTAGCCAATTTAACACCCCCTTCACACCCTCCTCCCACAACCCACTCTCCTCCTCCTTCTCTCTCTACACTCAACACCCTTTCTCTCTCTAACCCACAAACAAAAAACCATGTTTTTTGCTTCTTCTCCTTGTTTCATGAAGTGGGCAAGCCCCATTCTTGCTCTTCTTGTGCTTGTTGAAGTTTGTTGTGTTGCAAATGTGGTGGAATCATCATCATCATCGTCATCATCCCCTAACAATTTGGGGGATAAAGTTGAGAAATTACCAGGGCAACCCACAGTAAATTTCCAGCAGTTTGCTGGGTATGTTACTGTGGATCATCACAAACACAAGGCTCTCTTTTACTACTTTGTGGAAGCTGAAATTGACCCTGCTTCTAAACCCTTGGTTCTATGGCTAAATGGAGGTTAATACTCAATTCTAATCTTTT
This sequence comes from Portulaca oleracea, assembly GCA_029582165.1. Lineage (NCBI taxonomy): Eukaryota > Viridiplantae > Streptophyta > Magnoliopsida > Caryophyllales > Portulacaceae > Portulaca > Portulaca oleracea. The sequence continues at coordinate 64,262,735 of CM055868.1, read as the reverse complement.
ATTAAGTTTTGTTTTGTGGGTTAATCATACTCATTACTCATAGTCTCATACTAGTCCAATGCTTTTATCTTTGTTAAGTTTTGTTTTGTGGGTTAATCATGCTCATTACTCATAGTCTCATACTAGTCCCAAGCTATAATTTTTATGAAGTTTTGTTTTGTGGGTTGATACTCAATATTTGTCCAAAGTTCTAATCTTTATAAGTTTTGTTTTGAGGGGTTTGAGTATGAATAAAAAATGCATTGGAAAAGCTGAATTTCAGGGTAATACTTGGTACTAACCCAAAGTTCTAATCTTTATTAAGTTTTGTTTTGTGGGTCAAGGCTCAATACTAGTCCAAAGCTCCAATCTTTATTATGTTTTGTTTTGTGGGTTAATACTTGATGTAACCCCTGTGGGGGATTGATTTCAATTTTTTCATTCAAAATAAAAAAATAAATCCAAAGCTATAATCTTTGTTAAGTTTTGTTTGTGGGGTGTGAGTATGATTCAAAAATGCATTGGAAAAGCTGAATTTCAGGTTAATATTTGATACTAATCCAAAGCTCTAATCTTTATTAAGTTTTGTTTTGTGGGTTAATACTCGGTACTAGTCCCAAAGGGCTGATCTTTAGTAACGCCCGGATCTTTTATGCAGTTGGTAAGATGCAGAAATGGTATGGTGTGTTAAAATTATAGAAAGTGCAATAAGGTGTGTAATGGTACAGTAAAAATTTGTGGAAAGTATGATTGATGTGGTAGGCGAGTAATACATTAAGTTGTGATACCGCAACGTATAATAGAACATGGCCTAAGTTCTGTTTTGTGGGTTAATACTCAATACTATTCCAAATCTCTAATCTTTATCAACTTTTATTTTGTGGGTTTTTGAGTATGATCCAAAAAATGCATTGGAAAAGCTGAATTTTCAGACAAATATTCCATAATTTTTTTTTGTAATTTTTGGTGGTTGTATGTATGTAGGACCTGGGTGTTCTTCTCTTGGAGTTGGTGCATTTTCTGAGAATGGACCATTCAGGCCAAAAGGGAATGTGTTGGTGAAGAATGAGTATAGTTGGAACAAAGGTAACCCATTAAAAAGTTCAATTCTTTTTGCTGATTTTATTATGGTAATTATCTAATTTTACCCTTTTTGTTTTGAAAATGTTTTTTTTATTTTTTTTGTGGTTTTGTAGAAGCCAATATGCTTTACTTGGAGACACCAGTGGGAGTTGGGTTTTCCTATTCCATTGATTCCACTGGGTATGATGCTGTCAGTGATGCTGTTACTGGTAAATATTCAATTCATTTGTATGTAATTAATATCACTAGGGATCAGAAAAAATGCTTATTTTTTAATCTCCTTTGAAAAGTTTAGGTTTATAATCTCAGCTTTTGTTCAACTTTCTGGAGTGCTTCCACAAAAATGTCACCGACTTTTTTCATTTTAATAAAAAATATCGCTGATCTTTAAAAACTGTCCCTCGACTTTTCAGAAAAGTAAAAAATGTCATCCAACTATTCAAAAAAAGTCAAAAAGTCAAGATGCAGTGGAATGTAACAGTGACATTTTTTTAACTTTTTTTGGAAAGTTTAGTGACATTTTTATTATTTGAAAAGTTGAGTGACATTAATAACAATCTTTAAAAATCAAATGACATTTTTTAGTAAAATGGAAAGTTGAGTGGTATTTTAATCTTTCAGATTCATGATTCTTCCTTCTAAGTTGTTTTTTTTCTTTGAATTTGTGTGTTTTAGCCAGAGACAACTTGGTTTTCTTGCAAAGGTGGTTTGACAAATTCCCACAGTATAAGAATAGGGATCTTTTCATCACTGGAGAAAGCTATGCAGGTACTACCTTTTGCTCTTTTCCATTTTCTTCTGAAAAGTTTACATTTCTTTTAGTTTGCATTCTTTTTTATGTAGGCTGTCAAAAATTGTCGACCCTGAAAAAATCGATATGGTCATGTTATTCTTCATCTGAATTTCGACATTATTAGTTTTAATATTTTTGTTATTTATGATGTCTGACCTGATTTTGGTATGAATTTAATAAGTCTTTATGAATTGTCCAATGTGATGAAACAGGAGTACTAGACATAAATTTTGCTTCCAATGTCTGATTTTGTGGACCCTAACTTGGATATTTGATAGCCATAGTATTAAATGTTCATATTCATGCTTGTCAGTCAGGGTTTTGGTCAAGGGTTTGTCTGATTTTGTGCAATTAATGATCATCAACTAGTGTATAATTCAATTCCAATGTCCCAAAATTCTGGTTATAATGTAGAAGTCTTACCCTTGAATTTTAAAAAATTCAAAGAAGCGGGTTCTGATTGACCCGAGATTTTTAAAACTTTTCACCACCTACTACTAAAAAATTCGGAGCAACTAGTGCAAACGCTGTTGAGAAATTTCTAACTAATCAAGGGCTTGTCTATATTGTCCCAAAATTCCGGTTATGATGTAGAGTCTTACCCTTGAATTTTAAAAAAATAAAAATCAAAGAAACGGGTTTTGATTGACCCGAGATTTTAGAACATTTCACTACCTACTACTAAAAAATTCAGAGCAACTAGTGCAAAATGCACTTGAGAAACCTCAACTAATCAAGGGCTTGTCTATATTGTCCCCAAATTCCGGTCATGATGTAGAAGTCTTACCCTTTAATTAAAATAATTCAAAGAAGCGGGTTTCGATTGACCCGAGATTTCAAAATCTTAACTAATCAAGGTTTGTCTATATTCATGCAATAATAGGGCACTACATCCCACAACTAGCAAAGCTAATGGTTCAATTCAACAAAAAGAAACAGCTCTTCAACTTGAAAGGTGTTGCTGTAAGTACTAAGTTTACCCATCTTTCTCCTTTTTTCCCACTTCAAATCAAATGGTACCCATAAAAATTGTCTGACAAACAAATGTGAATGTTGCATTGCATAGCTAGGAAACCCGGTTCTTGAATTCGCGACTGATTTCAACTCTAGGGCGGAGTACTTCTGGTCCCACGGGCTAATCTCGGACTCGACCTACAACATGTTCACCTCGGCCTGCAATTATTCACGGTACGTGAGCGAGTACTACCGAGGGGCGGTCTCACCCGTGTGCTCCAAGGTGATGAGCCAGGTTGGGAGGGAGACGAGCAAGTTCGTGGACAAGTATGATGTCACTTTGGATGTGTGTATCTCGTCGGTTTTGGCTCAGTCCAAGATCATTAGCCCTCAAGAAGTAAGATTCTGTGACCCTGTTTGGGAAATAACTGTTTGCATTGACGGTTTATTATTGGCTGTTTGGATTGATTGATTGTTTGTTTTGAATAACGTGTTTGTTGACATTACGATAACCCTTTTGTACTAGTTTTAACATAATATGTGTCAATTATTTTTATGATGATATGCTATTTTGGGCAAGTTTTGGATTACGTGGACATCCCAATAACCCTTTGCTCCTTTCAAACCTATTAAAAATCAGCTTAAGGGTGCGTTTGGTTGGTCAAAAACCATGGGGAAATGATCAATTTTTCAGGTTGCTTATTTTCCCCATGTTTGGATGTAGATTGACCTTGGAAAAACTTTACGAGAAGCCCACTATTTCCTACATTTTTCAAAGGAAAGCTTCCCTTAGGGTGGGTTAAGGGAAATTTTTCCCATGGAAAATTTTCCCCGTGAAAAATTTCGCTGGAATTCCTACTAAACACTCCCTTATTACATCCAAATAGCCAAGTGAGCAGGCTGTTTAGCCTCTTTGCTATGTCAAATCTTTTAATAGGCCATTTTTCTCGATATGTTGTTTACCAAACACCCTTGTACGTGCGTGTGTGTATATATGTGTGTATGTGTGTGGCATTGCCATTTTTCGGGTTGTTGGATTGATGTTGTGGGGTTTTGTGAAACAGCAAACCGGGGAGAGTGTCGATGTGTGTGTGGAGGATGAGACTGTCAACTACTTGAACCGAAAAGATGTGCAGAAAGCTCTCCATGCTCGCCTTGTTAATGTCAGACAATGGGAGGTTTGCAGCAAGTAATTTTCCTCTTTTCCACTCCTCTGTTAGTACTAGACCCGGAAAAACTAACCTAACCCAAAGTTTGACTGTCAAAAATTTGACACTTTCATGATATGTAATTCCCAATTCCGAAAAAAACCCATGTCGAAACCCTCTGATTAACACTAATCTGGTTTACTGAATGTTTGATTATGGCAGCATTTTGGACTACGCGCTCCTAGATGTCGAGATTCCAACGATTAATATTCTGGATTCACTTATTCGGCATGGAATCCCTGTATTAGTTTACAGGTATACTTAAACTTGCACACTTTTCATCAGTTTTCACACTGGAAACATTCTGCAGTGCTCAACATATGGTTGTCAGACAGTGACAGTTACATTGTATATAATACTTACTGTCATGAAAATTTTCAGTCTTTTTCTAATCGTTTTTTCGGGTTTTTCCGTGCAAAACTGCGAATGATGTTAACAGTGGGGATCAAGATTCGGTGATTCCGCTCACGGGTAGTCGAACTCTTCTCCATCGCCTCGCCAAGGAGCTAAAACTCAACACTACCGTTCCTTACCGTGTCTGGTTTGCTGGCCAACAGGTACGATACGAGAACACCCTCTTTCTTTTGCGTTCTTTTTCTTCGGAATAAGTTGAGTTCAGAATAAGTTTTAAATATGTCCAAAAGACGAGTTCGAAGTCTTAAATTGTGTTAAATGAACTCTTAATGGTTGGAAATTAGAAAAAATGAGGTCGTTTACGTTTTGGAAAGTTGTCAAAAATGTCACCTAATCGGGATGTGACATGCTCCACCACTTGGAAGCTTTTTAGGGTTTCCCCACTTCAAAAAATGACGATAAAATTGACAAAACATCAGAATTATATGGCACAAAGTTCATTTAACTCGCGACTATCAGGGTTTCCTAAAACATCGTGTTTGCATGAACAGGTGGGCGGGTGGACCGAGGGGTATGGGAACATCCTCTCATTTGCAACCGTGAGAGGCGCGTCGCACGAGGCCCCATTCTCGCAACCACAACGATCATTGGTGCTCTTCAAGTCATTCCTCGAAACCCGCCCTCTTCCTGAAATGCTTTGATCTACAACAAGGCAATGATTCGATTTGATTCGATTTGATTTGATTTAATCTTTTGTAGGGTCATTGACATTGTAAAAATGTAAAAAGTGGGTCTTTTTTTTTTTGCCTTCCTTTTGGTTTTGTTTTGGGTGGTTTGAGTTGAGTTAGGGTCCATAGAGAAGAGAAAAATGTGGGGAAATCAATCAATTGAGCCTTTTGACCTTTGCAAGAAAAAAGGGGGGCTTTGAAGAGGAGAAAAGTGTGTGTATGATTGTGTGTTGGCTTGGTAATGGTAAAGCTCATCAAGTGCTTGTATTTTTGTCTATTTTGACAAAAGTTTTGTATAAAAAAAAAGGGAATCCAAGAGAAGGAATAATAGGGTTTTATTTAGCTAGCATCAAGTACTACTACTATTCCCAAGTTCCAATGCATGTTTATCTATCTTTTTTCTGAGGTTGTCAAAAAGATATGAGTCTGGGTAATTTTGGATTCGGATAAATTGGATATTGAATGAAAATTTGACATTTGATACCCAGTTTGTTCGCGTATATTTTGGTGGGACAAATCAGACAAGTATAAAATTGGGTCTAAATTGGGTTCAGACAAAGAATTTTGAAAAAAAATGTGTGAATTCGATTTTAATCGAATATTTGGATGTTTGGGTTGGACAAAATTTTGCAAGCACTATTTTTTTATCATTAATATTTCCTCCAACCTCCGTTGCATATAACTGTCGTTTTTGAAAATTGTGTAGTCGGATTTCAGAAGTTTTAACCATAAGTTTCTCAATATATAGAATGACTTGTTATACAAAAGTACCACCATTAGATTCGTAACGAATAATACTATCCATAAAAGTATAACATTGCAATTATTAATTACATATTACGTGAGAAATTATCAATCAAAGAGTGATGTTGAAGACCGTGAAAGTCAAAATTATGATAATTAATATGGAACGGAGGAAGTATTTGGCATTGACCAGTATTGATCTGTATACCTGACATATTACTCCCTCTGTTTGGTTTTATTAGTCGTCCTTGGAAATTGTGCCAAAATTTTGACCGTTAATATTTTAATTTATACAATGATTCATCGTACAAAATTGATGTCATTAGATTCGTAATAAAAAATACTATTAAAAAAGTATAATATTATATTTTTTGCAAAACATTTATATTAGAAATTATTGATTAAAAATTGACACTGAAAACCGTAAATAACATATAAAAAAGAACGCAGGAAGTAATAATTAACATTGATCCACACTAAATTACTTATAATAAGTCCAAAAGAATAATTACTAAGAAATAAGTACAAGAATTCAAATATCGAGGAACTTTAAACACGCTCAACGAAAAAGAAAAAAAAGAAAAAAGAAAAGCGGGAACGTGTTTAATATTCCTAATCTAATGCTGTTAAAATACAGTTTATTTTAAACCGTTTTTTAAAAAGTTGAAGCCGCCATTTTTTCTGATCCTCAACTTAAATTTGAATCTCGCACAACGAGGTCAAAAAATTTTTTAAAAAAAAATTGTCGAGGCAAAATCGAGAATCAACCATCATCATTTTCCGATGCTCCTGGTTAGTTTCTCTTTCCTCAAATTTCTCTTCAATCGATCAACAATCTCTCGCATTTTTGTTCGATCTTCATCTCATATCACAAGCAAATGTTTAGATTCGATCAATTATCCTAAAGAAATTCAAAATGGGATTCTAGGGTTTGTTTTTATCTTCCTGGATTTTGATATGAAGCAACGAATTTGAGATTGAATCGTGTGTATACATGCCGAAATCGCAGGATAGAGAAGACGAGGATCAAAGAGATAGGAAAGAATTCGATCCTGGATCTGACGAACCTGGAACTCCTTCGCCTCTCACAGTCACTTCTAGGGTAAGTATCGATTTGTTCGTAGTTGAGAGTTTAGAATTGGATTTGCATTTGGGGATTTGTTCGGTGAAATTTGTTTTCCCCAATTTTTAGGGTAATTAGGATTGAAATGGGGATTTGATTGAATGGATTGGAGCAGGTGCTGTCTATGCTGGGGGATTTTACAGGTCATAGGTTTACCGAATGGTTGGAACTGGTTCGTAAGCGAACTTCTCAGTATCGATCCTCTGGCGTCCCAAATCGTCTCTCCAGAAACAGTCTTGCTATGCACTTGAGGTAATTTTGGCCTTTAACTCCAAATTTTTCGTTGCGTTTCTCCGTTTTCTGGGAGTTGAAAAATAAGATTGAAATGAGATTAAAATAGAATAGCAAATATGTCTCAGTTGCTGGGATAGCTTAGCGATGGACCTCGTTACTCTTGGAGACAAAATTAGTAAGTAACTATGGAGGGTTTTGAGGGAAAAGGGATTAATTTCCTTTTTTTCTTAATTGCAAGGTTTTTTTTTGGTTTTGGGGGGGGGGGGGTGTTGTTCTCAAATACCCCTACTTGTATTTCAACATTGCACTCCTTTGGTTGTGGTATCAGTATGTATCTAGCTCATAGCTACCAGGAACGCTTCCCCGGTCATTAGTCCTAGAACGCGGGTCAACTAATTTTCACACAAATTTAGTCTAGTTTTGACTTCGGAGCGCTTGTTCCCAGAACTTGGGTTGCAGGGGTATGTAGGGTTCCCGGTAACTATGATCTAGCTTAACTAGGTGGTTAATAGTTGATGCTTGATATCAATATATTAGATGACAAATTAGACTCTCTTCTATTCGTGAAGAATACAATGCTTTGTTATTTGTAATATCGGCTCCATGGTGTTATTTGAGTGATGGAAGGTGAATGGTAGATAGAAGAATAAATTGTATAGTCCATTTTGGCTATGTTGTGAACAATGGACATCCACATTGCGCGACTGTACTAAAATTAGTACTTATTTGGGAAATGGATTATGGATTTTGTAACTTTGATTGTAGTGCAGGGGAACCAAATCTTGAATCGAAAGACTCTACACCCTCTGAAGAAGCTCCTGAAATCAGTATCTGGGAAAGACTCGGTAAAGCTGCAATGTTGGACATAGAGTCGAGCTCGTTTTCCTGGGACAAGCTGTCTTCACTTCATCATACAGAACATAGTGGCAGCTCTGAACAAACTGAGGATGATACGGGTAAACCCCTTGAGGTATTCAGACATACATGAAACAAACATTCCGCAATTCATGTTTGGTCTTTCTTTTCGATGTGATTGCTATCCTGGTTATAACCTTCATAGGACAACATACTTGTGTTCTTCTTGCATGTATACTCTTCATACATGCAGCTTTGACGGGTATCTCACTCTTATTAGTGTCAAAAATACAGGTCACTGTAAATTCAGGCGGAGTTGTCTTCTTTGCGTTGTTCAATCTAGGTAAGGACGATAATTCCAAACCAAAGGAAGCTGCTGCTGTGATCAAGTTTTCATCGTCAAGAATGGCCACACAATCTGAACGTTTAGGCTATGAATTCGCTAAGTGGCTTGGAGTCAGAATTCCTCAGGTATTCCTCACTTTCAGAATGCTCACGCTCTTGTGCTATTTCCTGATGTTGATGAAGTGTTCGTATGTTTTTGTCGCATCAACTTAGGCAAGAGTCATTCATAGTTGTAGTCCGGAGTGGCTTCTGATAAAAGAAGCCGCTGAGAAGGCCAGAGATGCCGCAATTTCAGAGGCGGATGAAGTTGGCGAAATGACATGCTCCGAGATTCTGGAAGCTCTTGAGCTAAGCCGGTGTCTCTTTATGATGAAGTATGTACTCCATTATCCTTCGACGTAATCTCTGTATAACTGAGAGAGTTCTTGAAAACATAGGCTTGTTCTTGCGGAGATTTCGTCTAATTTTCTGAAGTGAAACTTCTCTTTTTGCAGTTACGTGCACGGTTCTCCCTTGCTAGAAAACCAGAATGCCTTTGAATCCCGAGAAGCTGCTGAGAAGATCGCGACAGCTCTTGGCAGAATACTGATGCTCGATCTAGTCATCCGAAATGAAGATAGATTGCCTTGTAGACAACTAGGGTGGCGTGGAAATTTCGCCAATTTGTTGCTGTCTGAAACTGTTGCCCCTGCAAATATAGACATGTTAGAGTATGCTTATGATTCTGCAATGAAGCAATACAAGCCAAGACTAATTGCCTCTTTGCAAGAAAGAAGAGTAGCTTCGTTTGATCGATTTGAAACTCAGAACACTGAGATTGACTCGCCAATATCAACCGGAAAACCAGCAGCAGATCAACATAGGGATGGATTAGGATTAGGGTTGGCCACGAGTGATTTCAACATAGTAGCAATCGACTCTGGTGTTCCTCGACGACCCCCAGCAGGAAAACGAGCAAGCGATCAGTCAAGCTATCCAAAGCTCGTTGAGCTGCTTCTCAACAGTTCCTCGTATTCTTCAAATCTTCTGTATGAAATAACCGGGGGGAAACTAGGGTTTGCAGAAGGTGATGATAACGAAAATGACCCACATACTGATCAGATGATTTCGGATGACATGATTTCTGTCATACAAGCGTTCCGTGGTGGGTTTAGAGATGCTCTGAGGGATTTGCAGGGGTTTCATATTTTCCTGCTGACTCTTAACCAAAAGCTGGATGGTCTGTTGTGTTCTTTTATGAGTATCATTAACCGGGCTTCGTCAAATGAACCTGACAAAGATGATTCCGCAGTCCCGGAATCACCAATGGGAGCCCATCACAACCATTCTTGGCATCATACAGCAAAGGAACATGCTGCAAATGAGATTGGTTCAGAGTCGAATGACGCTGAATTGCAGAGATCAGCTCATAGGCAATCTTCGACAGGATCTAGGGATAATTCTGACGGTACCTCTCCTACATCACGAGAAAGCTCGTTGGGAAAGTCATCGAGATGGAGCGCTGAGCCTGTTCGTTGCTTGCGTTTGACGTCTAAGCTCCGTGATTTCATTAAATGTGCAAAGGTCTGTATGCTTTTGTACATTTACTGCTTGGTCCCTAAAAACTCCAATGTTGGTTAATGCGGTTTTCAAAAATGCAGGTTGATGCCGAATTGAGCAAAGAACTGGAACAATGGAACGAAATGCTAAGAAACGACGTAGTAAAATTGTGTCAGAAAAACAATTTCAACACGGGTTTCTTTGAGGGAAATGATACTTACACTGTGGTTGACGCTTATGAGTTGAAGGTTCATACACCATTTTTCGTTGAAACTTACTGTCACCTGAATTTTTTTTTAGTTAAGATTGAAGGAGGGCGGAAAATTTAGAAAATAAGAGCGAGATTTTGTATGCTTATGATCTTGCAGGTTAGACTGGAGCATATCCTGGAGAGAATATCATTGATTTCTGATGCAGCTGACACAGAAAAGCCTTCGTCAATTATGGATCATTTGTTCATTGGAGGAGCTTTGGCTGCAAGGTCTTTGTACACACTTCAACATCTGCAAATCACTCACATACTTTGCCTTTGCTCGAATGAAATTGGACAGTCAGATTCACAATTTCCTGACGTATTTGAATACCGAAACTTTTCTGTGAGTGATCCTCCCTAGAATATGCTTTCCTACTTTTCTCGAAATCTAATGTTTGTTGCTCAAACCAACACAGATAAGTGATGAGGAAGACTCGAACATCAGTAACATTTTCGAAGAAGCGTGTGACTTCATAGATGAAGTCGAGAGAGGTGGTGGGAAGGTACTGGTTCATTGCTTTGAAGGAAGGAGTCGAAGTGCGACATTGGTTCTTGCTTATCTCATGTTGAGGAAGTACGTCGAAAACATGCAACATGTTCTCTTAAGCTAAATACGGATTGTCGAGAGCTTATCTGAAGTGCATTTGATACAGGAACATGAACTTACAGAAGGCATGGAATACAGTAAAGAAAGTGCACCGTCGAGCCCAACCAAATGAAGGGTTTGCTAAAATTCTGTTAGATTTGGACAAGAAACTGCATGGGAAAGTCTCAATGGAGTGGCAACAGAAGAAACCCACCATGAAAGTCTGCCCTATATGCGGGAAGAATGCCGGGTTGAGCAGTGGCTCGCTTAAACTTCATCTGCAGAAGTCGCATAAAAAGTTGTCGTCTGGCAGCGTTGATAGTGCGATGGCAATGGAGATAGAGAAAGCGATAACTGCACTCAAAATCAGCAGAGGAGGAACTGTCAGCCCTACTGAAAAAGACACCCCCTCGATGTCAGATTAGTAAGCGGTTAACAGAAGGCTTCGAATGAATTGAAAAGAACTACGGATTTCAGATTACGTCGAAATTAAGAACTACGGATTTCAGATTACGTCGAAATTATTCAGCCTGTATCGATCCAATTTCATATGTTAGAATTAAGAACTGCTGTGTAATTAGAAATGTTACGTCGACTGTGCACACGAAAGACGACGAGAATCTAACGGTACCAATGTAATAGCATGAATCTCTTGTAAATAAAAATATTTTTTATATTTATAAAAAAACAGAAAAATTATTAGCTGCTCATATGATGCATCTATCTGTGTATATCTTCAATTCATTTCACATAAATCATAACACATCAAAACCAGCACCAACAAATGCTCAAGTTTAGGTACACGTCTATCATACTTCTTATTTGAGAAAATCCTATCATTAACAATAACCCTAACTAACCCTGCTGTATTTTAGACAGAAATCATATCAGAAGAAGCGCCCGAACACCTGCTACTGCTACTGTTCAGCACGACGACATCTCCAGCAAAATTAGCATCAAGAATGACGGAATCGCCCTCGTGAATTTCCCCTGCAAGAATCTTTTCAGCCATCTTATCCTTCAGGAGCTTCATAATAGCCCTTCTCAAGGGCCTTGCACCATAACTTGGATCATACCCTTCATCCACCACCCTGTCTTTGAATCTTTCCGTCACCTGAACCTCGATTCCCCTGGCTCGGACCCTCTTGACCTCTTCCTCGAACATGATGTCAGCAATCTCCTTGACTTCCGCCTTGGTCAGCTGTCGAAACACGATCATGTCATCCAACCTGTTGAGAAACTCGGGCTTGAAGTAATGCTTGAGCTCCTCGACCACGAGTTTCTTGATCCTGTTGTAGCTTCTGTCCACGTCATCATAGTCCAGATCGAACCCCATCCTACGGCCCCCCTTCTCGATCACGCTGCTACCCAAATTCGACGTCATGATCAGGACCGTGTTCCTGAAATTTACCGTCCTGCCCTTGCTGTCGGTCAACCTGCCATCTTAGAGTATCTGAAGCATAATGTTGAAGACGTCGGCATGAGCCTTTTCGATCTCATCGAAGAGGACAAGCGTGTGGGGCCGCCTCCTGACGGCCTCGGTCAGCTGCCCGCCCTCGGTGTACCCCACGTACCCCGGTGGGGACCCGATGAGCTTCGCAACCGTGTGTCTCTCCATGAACTCGCTCATGTCAAGGCGGACCATGGACTCCTCTGACCCAAAGTAGTACGAGGCCAGGGCTTTCGCCAGCTCGGTCTTGCCTACCCCCGTGGGGCCCGAGAAGATGAAGCTCGCAACGGGCCGGTTCGGGTCATTGAGCCCAACACGGGCCCGCCTGATGGCTGAACTTATGGCTCTGACAGCCTCATCTTGGCCTATGACTCTGCCGTGAAGGGTCTCTTCCATTTTTAGGAGACGTTCTGATTCGTCAGATGACACTTTCTGAACAGGGATGCCGGTCCACGTGGAAACAACCTGTCTGATGTCGGATTCTGACACCACTGAATGGAGATTCTCGGCCGTGGTCAACTCCTTGGTCTTCGATATCAGGGACAAAATCTGTACCTTTAGGTCAACTTCTTGGTCGCGCAGCTCAGCAGCCTGCATGCGCAGAGTTTGTGTCAGTCTGAGTACTGTCTGAAATTCGATACCCGGTTTTTTCAGGTCCGAAGACATAATGTCGAGTCTAAATCAGGTTTAGACAATAGAAATGCGGAAAATATTGTCGGAGTTCTCAAAAAAATAAACAAAAAAAAAGGTTGAGACTCGAGAAATCAGAAAGTTTACCCTTTCAAACTCTTGGCTACGAACAGCGTCATCTTTCTCTTTGGTGATCTGCCTCATCTGCTTCTCAAGTTCTTTCACATCTTCAGGAAACTGAGAAAACATAAACAGCTTTACGCTTCTGCAAATTAGAATATTCGGTTAAATACATACAAGCAGCACGTACGCCAAAAGATGTACCTCAGCATGGCGCAGCCTCACTTTAGCACCGGCTTCGTCAATAAGATCGATTGCTTTATCAGGAAGAAATCTGTCACTGTAGGACATGCACAATTGTCAGAACAGATTACACTTCTGATAAGACTACGACATCTGAATAAAAACAAACACATCTCCTCGAAAAAACATGCCTGATGAACTGGAACGACAATTTTACTGCAGCTTCTATCGCTTCCTCGGTGTACTCCACCTTGTGGTGCGTCTCATATCGCTCTTGGAGACCTCTCAGAATCTGGATTGCTTCATCGACAGTCGGTTCAGGCACTTCAACTGGCTGAAATCTTCTTTCCAATGCCGGGTCCTTTTCGATGTGTTGTCTGTACTCATCTAGGGTCGTGGCACCGATGCACTGAAACACCGATTTAACAACAACATACCATCACAAAATTAAAGAACTGTCACGTTCGTTACTCAGAAGAATAAGTAGACGTAACATCTGTTGGGGTAAGGTTGTTTATATCTAGATAAGGTAAAGTTGCGCGTGTTTTATAATATATTATAGATAGATACCAACAAAACTAAAGGCGAACCCAAGCGGACCGACCTGTAATACGCCCCTTGCAAGAGCGGGTTTCAGAATGTTTGCTGCATCCATTGCGCCCTCTGCTGCTCTGGTTCCAACGAGAGTATGCAATTCATCAATGAACAGAATTACGTCTTTTGCTTCAGTAATTTCTTCCATTAAGTTTTTCATCCTATCCTCAACCTCTCCCCATTTTGTTCCAGCGATAAGGCGGCTCATGTCAAGGGATATAACCTGATGTAGAGTACAATGTGAGACCATATTGAGAAAATTTCCAAAGAAAACCGGGACATGTTAGATACTCAAATGTTTGCGAGTGAACTTTCTTCGCAAAGATACCTGCTTTCACTCGATCGTTTCTGGAACATCACCGCTGGCGATTCTTTGAGCAAGACCCTCAACAATTGCTGTTTTACCGACACCGGGCTGTCCTATGAGACAAGGGTTGTTTTTGGTCCTACGGCTAAGTATTTCGATCACACGTTGTATTTGTGGTTGTCTTCCAACGACAGGATCTAAGTTCTTCACATGGAAAATTAATCGATATCAATGACAATCCATACCCGAAAAAGAAACGAAAAAAGGATGATTGTGAGCTACCTCCTGCGCCAACTTGGTCAAATTTACACCGAACTCTTGTAGAGTTTGCATCTTATCACCGGAGTTATTAGGCCCGTGAGCAACGAGCTCTTTTGTTTCGCCGATCATTTGCACAACCTGTTTATCCATCGAGACCTTGCAAAGTTACCGCCAAGCCACAAGCATTTGACATGAAAATAGAAAACAAATCGACAAATGAATGAACAACTTTTACCTCTTTACGGATACTATTGGGGTCAACACCTAAATTCTCAAGGACACGAGCCGCTACACATTCTCCTTCCCTAAGCAATCCCAGCAGCAAATGCTCGGTTCCAATAAAGGGTTGGCCTGTACATATTTAAGAGCATCCACTTAAGTCAAAATGGATAAAATCATCGTTTTCAATCACACTATTGACAGAAACAACCGAATATATGCAAGTGAATAACCATACAAACTTTGGGAGCACGTAATAAATTGCATGAGTTTACTCACCGAGTTTTCGAGCCTCATCCAACGAGTGCTCTAAAACAAGCTTAGCGCGGGGACTGAATGGGATTTCAACCGGAATGAACCCGCTTCCCCTTCCAACTACCTTCTCAACTTCCATGCGCGTCTCTTTCAAGTTCAGCCTCATGCACCTAAGAACCTTGGCAGCAATTCCGGTGCCCTCGCTAATGAGACCGAGCAAGATCTGCTCAGTCCCAACAGCATTGTGACTGAGGCGTCGAGACTCCTCCTGAGCTTGCAGGACAACTTTGATGGCTTTCTCGGTGAACCGTTCAAACATTGCCCTAACAACGCCCCGTTTGGGTCTTCCTCTACGAACCAACAGAGCATTGTTCATCATCTTAGTGAAAAAATTTGTGGTAGTAGAGGGTCCAGAAGAGCCTAAAAAGGAAGTGCTCGCTCGTAACTCGGTAAAAGTTTGGATCTTTAATCTAGGGGATTGTATAGGAGACATCATCCTAACACAAATCCAGCCTTGCCTGGGTCCATGAAATTTATTGTTTCTTTGAGAGGGATGTGAAAATGGGATCTTAGTCAAGATAGCCGCGGAATTGGTTATGATACTCATTTTTGCACCAGGGGAGCTGCAATGTGTAGAAGAGTAAGTAAAATCAGAATATATAATCCAAACCATGAGGTTATTAAACCAAATATAAGCTTCAATTTCCCTCGACAAAGCGAAATAAAACACCCAAATCGAATCAGCGAGCAAAAACTGACCCAGCCTTATAGACCTCCATACAAAGCACTCAAAATATTTATTCATAATGACAAAATGAAATAGGTTACAGAGAAACAAAATAGTCAAACTCAAATCAATGATCAACAAAAATTGACCCTGACTCCATTCTCCATAGCAAAGCACTCAAAACATGCATTCAAACCATACGCAGTGTAGTCCCGCTAACATAAGGTCTAGGGAATTCATTTGCAGAGAGTTTTCCCCTCATTTATGGGGGTACATGAAGCGGCAAAATATTCATTCACAAAGACAAAAAAGAAATAGTTTGCAAAGATGGAATGAATCAACAATCTAACCAAACAAAACAGCCAAATTGAAATCTTTGAATAATAATCCAACCCCAAGAACCCTCCAATATAAACAGATATCGAAAACAAAGTGCTAAAACAAAGTAATGGCCAGCAACAATCGAACAATCGACCACGTAACTGAAAACATAGGTGAATCTAGAAACTAAATTTAGCGGGGTCAAATTTAAATTCGTGAATACTTAAAAAATTATATCTAATTAATAAAATTCAAAAATTAATATTAAAATTTAAATACAAATAACACGTAAGACTTGTTTTAAAATTGTCATGATATGTAACATTGTGCATGATAAATAATATATTGGGTTACATATTTGCACAAATTGTTCTTCTATTTTTTCATTTTATACTTAAAAAGTTAAGTAAAAATTATGACTAACTCATTAAATGATATTATATAAGTATATTTTCGTACAAAAAATGATAAGATTATTATCTTTTCTAAAAAAGGGGTTCACATGACCCCACGTGAACCCACTTTAGCTCCGCCCATGACTGAGAAGTTTTTCCAAGCAATCCTCCATTGAAAACCACTCAAAACATTCAATGAAGAAAACCAAACCAAAATAACAAATGACATAGCACAAAATCTCATTCCACACCTTACTTTTCACATTCCCTCCTCTCACCTACTTACATCAACCACATTTTCTACAAATTTACCATACCATTTCACACCTTACAGCACTTTCCACAATTTCACCACGCCGCACCATTTCCGCATCTCACCAACCGAACAAAAGAACATTGTCTAAATTTTGTAATTTAGATAGACCAGTTCCTATTAACCCAAGATTTAGAAACCATTCGCCACTCACTTCTCTAGGAAATAGAGAAGGTTTAATGAGTCATAGACCTGTTCAATGGGCCAAGGTTAAAAAATCGGAGCCCTGACCCGGCCCGACGATCCGACTAAATACAATTTTATAAAAAAATCCTTAGATTAAGTTTTAATTTGTTTGTAACTGATCCGGTCCGGCCCGATGACCCAACTAAATACGAACCAACGGGGCATTGTTCATCATCTTGGTGAACAAATTTGTGGTAGTAGAGGGTGCAGAAGAGCTTAAAAATGAAATTCGCTCATAACCCGGCAAAAGTTTGGATCCTTAATCTAGGGAATTGTATAGGAGACATCATCCTAACACAAATCTAGCCTTGCCCGAGTCCATGAAATTTACTGGTTCTTTGTTAGGGAAGTGAAAATGGGATCTTAGGCAATATAGCAGCGGAATTGATTATGGTACTCATTTTTGTACAAGGGAAGCTGTAATGTGCAGAAGAGTAAGTAATATCAGAGTACAATCCAATCCACGAGTTTTTTTATCCTAAAAGAATCTCCAATTTCCTTTGACAAAGCTAAATAAAACACCCAAATCGAATCAGCGAGCAAAAACTGATCCATCCTTACAGACTACCATACAAAGCACTCAAAATTTTCATTTATAATGACAAAGAAATAGTTTGCAAAGAATCAAGGATGAGTCGTTTGTCAAGCTAAGCAAAATAGCAAAACTCAAAGATCAACAAAAAATCACCCGACTCAATTCTATCCAACGATTCTCCATAGCAAAACACACAAAATATTCATTCACAAAGAAGACGACGATGACGACAAGTCAACAACAATCCCAGTGTAGTCCTGCTAACGTGAGTGAGGTCTAGGGAATTCATTTGTAGTTAGTTTTGGTCTACAGAATTCATTTGCAGTCAGTTTTCCCCTCACATATGGAAGTGCGGCAAAACATTCATTGACAAACACAAAAGAAGAAATAGTTTGCAAAGACGGAATGAACCAACCTTCTAACCAAACAAAACAACCAAATTGAAATCTTTGAATAACAACTAACCCAACCCTCCCCCAAGAACCTCCAATATAAACAGCTATTGAAAACAAAGTGCTAAAACAAAGTAATGGCAAGCAACAAACGAACAATCGACCACGTAGTAACTGAGAAGTTTTCCCAAGCAATCCTCCATACAAAACCAATCAAGAAAACCAAACCAAAAAAAAAAACAAATGACGTCGCACAAAATCCCATTCCACGCCTTACTTTTCACACACTTCTCACCTACCACATCAACCACACTTTCTACAAATTTACCGCACTTTCCACAATTTCACCACACCGCACCATTTCCGCATCTTACCAACCGCACAGAAGAACAAGGCCTAAACTTTGCAATTCAGAGAAACTGATTCCAATTAACCCAAGATTTAGAAATCATTCGCTACCTACTCCTCCACAAAACAGACAATGTTTGAGACATTCTACCTTACCTCATACAAAACCACTCAAAACATTCAATCATCAAAACAAAACATAGCTTCCAAACATGTAGGACATGCAATACCCAGCATTTGAATTACAAAGTCACAAAACTTACACCAAAGAAACAGCCTATACAAGTTCATCGACATTACCTAATCAGAAGATGAAGATCAAAAGACACTTTCTTTTTCCTGTAAAACTACAAGAAGAAAAAATGGAGAAATTCTTGGAAGGGTGAAGAAGAACAAACTGACGGCCTCTGTTACTTGTGGGCTTTTATAGGGTGCCTTGATCCCCAAGTCGAGCAATCTCTATTTTCTCTTCTTTTTTTCTTTTTTTTTTTACTGTACTTGCGATTTTTTTAAGGTGATAATAGGTCGGTCTCTCACTCTCTCAAGTCTCTTGTGGTTTGATATATTTAGCTAGAAAATAAATATCAACTCCACTTTAAGTCTTTTTATTTTATTTTATTTATTTAGATGAACTCCACTTTAAGACTTTTTATTTTATTTTTTTATTCAGATGAAATATATAGGCTGGTTCACCGTGATGTACCGTCCACTGAGATACACCATTTGTATTAATCTTTTAAAAAGTTCATCAATATTATTTATAAGTTCATCATAAACTACTATTACAAAAATCATTAATATTTTTAAAATTAATCAAATATTTACAAAAATTCATCACATAAAAAATTAATATATTTCAATATATATAATGTATCTAAATAGATATATCACGGTGGACCTAATAATTTCCAATCAGTATTTGGAAAAAATTTAAGGGGGTATGAGTATTATAGACTTATATCTAACCTTTTGATACCCTAAACACTATCCTGTGATGAATTTTGGAATATTGATTATGATTTTTTATTATAATTCACTAGGTTAAAGTCTCATGAGAGTCAACTCTGTCTTACAAAGAGTTAAATGATTTCGGCGTCACACGTCTCTTGATTTTTATCATTTTTGCCACTGAATTTTAAATTTGTTAAGCATATCATTTAACTTCTAAAAATTTGTCAAATAATACCACTCAACTTCTAAAATTTTCCAGAAATGTCACAAAACTTAATCCTTACATGATTCTCCATGTTGCATTTTTGACAAATTTTAGAAGTTAAGTGACATATTTGGCAAATTTTACAAATTAAGTGACACATTTGACAAATTTGAAACTTATAACAAAAATTAAAAGTTCTGTGACAGTCAGATCATTCAAGCCATTTTATGAAGAGATTATACTGTACATACATACAACACATAGCCACATAAGGCATATCTAATCCTTGTGCAGTTTACCATATACATTTCTGTCCACAATAGTCATGTTTTGCTTTGATCATTAACATATACATACATAATTAGACCTGTCAATTAAGGCTGATTGGGTCGAGCTCAATATGCCCTATATTCCGGGCTTGTTATATTTTAAGTTTGAAAAAACCAGTCGGTCTCAAGTCGGGCCAACTTTTACCAGGACTATCCATAACTCTGGTAATTGGATACATTACTGTTTGCATCAACTTCTGCATGAAAGTGGGACAACAAAATTTTCAACACCACTGCTTAGACCCTGCAATTTTTAGGAATATGAGTATGAAAATATTACAGGCATTATTTTTGTTACAAAATCTTCCTCCTTCAGAATTGATAACTGTCTACTTGAAACAAAAAAACAACAAACTTTTTCTATCTGAAAACAACAAACAATAATCTGACTGTCCTGGTACACTCTAAAAACCCTACCACAACATTCATAATTTGTAATTTTGTTTTCCCTCCCTCCATAAACCACCTTTTGAGAAAAAAAGACAACTAATATTGTTGGATGATTACAGTCATATAAACCCTACTAACAACCACAAGCCGATCGCCCCGTTTCAAACTTCTACATTGGTCCTGAATTCGAGTGTCGGGTCCGCCCCGGCCAAAAATCCCTAGTACAAACAAACACGCCACGAACAACCGATCAAACCGTGGGACACGGGTTTGGATCACGGGTCACGGGTCGGTCTTTCTTACACGGTGATGGGCTCGGGGAGAGACTCCTCGGGCGGGGCCCCGCTGCTCCCATTGAGAACGATGACGTTCCCATCCGAGTCCACGTCAACGATGACGGAATCGCCCTCCTTGATCTCGCGGGCGAGCATCTTCTCGGCCATGCTGTCCTCAAGGAGCCGCATGATGGCCCGGCGGAGGGGTCGGGCCCCATAGCTCGGGTTGTAGCCCTCGTCAACGACCCGGTCCCGGAACCGCTCGGTGACCTGGAGCTCGATCTCCTTGCCCTTGAGCCGCTCGAAGACCTCCTTGAGCATGATGTCCGAGATCTCCTTGACCTCGAGCTTGGTGAGCTGGCGGAACACGATCATCTCATCGAGCCGGTTGAGGAACTCGGGCCGGAAGTACTGCTTGAGCTCCTCGGTCACGAGGCTCTTGATCCTTGTGTAGCTGCTGTCCTTCTCGTCGTAGTCCAAGTCAAACCCGATCTTCCGGCCACCCTTCTCGATCACGCTGGACCCCACGTTGGAAGTCATGATGAGGAGCGTGTTCTTGAAGTCAACGGTCCGGCCCTTGCTGTCGGTCAGCCGCCCGTCCTCGAGGATCTGGAGCATCATGTTGAAGACATCCGGGTGGGCCTTCTCGATCTCATCGAACAGGACCACCGTGTACGGGCGGCGCCGGACCGCCTCGGTCAGCTGCCCGCCCTCGGTGTACCCCACGTACCCGGGCGGGGACCCGATGAGCTTCGAGACCGTGTGCCGCTCCATGAACTCACTCATGTCCAGCCGGATCATGGCCTCCTCCGACCCAAAGTAGTACGTCGCCAGGGCCTTGGCCAGCTCGGACTTCCCAACCCCAGTGGGGCCCGAGAAGATGAAGCTTGCGATCGGGCGGTTCGGGTTCTTGAGGCCCACACGAGCCCGACGGATCGCCCGGCTGATGGCCTTGACCGCCTCGTCCTGGCCGATGACCCGTGTGTGGAGGGTCTCCTCCATCTTCAGGAGGCGGTCTGACTCGTCAGTCGAGACCTTCTCCACCGGAATGCCGGTCCACGACGAGACGATGTGCTGGATGTCAGACTCGGTCACAACGGGGCCCACGTCGCCCGCCTCCGTCTCGGCCTTGCTCATCTCCTTGTTCTTTTCTATGAGAGCACTGATTTGGGCCTTGAGGTCCATCTCTCGGTCACGCAGCTCACCAGCCTGCAGCCCATTGCAACAAAAGGTTAGAAACCACACAGTGCACTTGAGGTTTCATGTCACAACTTTACGATATAGTTTGTTCTAATCTAGAAGTCTAAATATTTCGGTAAGAATCTACATGCTAAATATTTCTAACGATGGCAAAAATTCAGGTCAGTCAGATCTATCAATGTCAAATTTGGACAAGAAATCAATGTACATCAGCCATATTTTTGGGTCGGACAGTTCTGAAATCCCTAAATTCGAATTGAAGTCAGGTTAGGATAATAGCAATAAGATAAATACATAGTCCAAATTTTCGATCAAATAGGAAGATGTCCCAAAATTTGGAAGAAAAATCTATATGACCACACCCAGTATGTTTCAGGTCAGACAAATTGCCAACTCTAAATATTTCAAAATCCGGTACCAATCAAAGTTGGTTCATCAAAACTGTGGAAATGTACTTAGGTCAAGCAAAACAAAGGGTATAAGCCTCTTGTAATGTAAACTTCGATCGTCGTCATACTAAAAAGAACTTAGCATATACCTTTTCAAAGTCTTGACCACGGACGGCCTCATTCTTCTCCTTAGTGATCTGTCTGAGTTCTTTCTCGAGCTCTCTAGCCTCTTCAGGGAGCTGCACAAATCACGCATGTCTAAGCACAACTGAAACTTCACTTTCTCGCAGAAAACGCAATCCAGTGCAGACTGACATGACTCATACTGTCATACATACCTGTGCATGGCGCAATCGAACGCGTGAACCGGCTTCGTCGATTAGGTCGATGGCCTTGTCGGGCAGGAAACGGTCACTGTTGAACATTTAACACAAGATTTCAACACAGGCAAATGCAAAGGACAACTCATAACACTGATATTACATACAAAAACAGACGAAAAATGCAAAGGATAACTAACACATGGCAGACTATACAAGCAGATAATACCATACCTGATGTACTGGTGAGATAGCTGTGCCGCAGCCTCGAGGGCTTCATCGGTGTAGCGAAGTTTGTGATGGATCTCGTAGCGCTCCCGGAGTCCTTTCAGAATTTGAATAGTTTCATCGACGGTTGGCTCGGGTACTTTGACTGGCTGGAACCTTCTTTCGAGTGCTGGGTCTTTCTCGATGTGTTTTCTGTATTCATCCAGAGTGGTCGCTCCAATGCACTGCAATCAAGCACAGAGTATAAAAATCCGGGGCTTACAACTGTTTTAAACATAATAATAAAATAAATTCCGGATACCACCACAAGTCAGCCTGTCGATTCGGGCGGGTGGATACAGATTGGATGTAAATACCAATTGGTGTATTTCAGGTTTGCGTAAATACAGGCGGTGTATTTTGATTTCGGGTCAAACCAGCAGGTTATGACCACGACTTTTTCTCTTTTATCTTTGAAAAAGATTCTTTAAAATGCTCTAATTTGTTCAATACATAAAAACTATACAATTATCTTCTAGTAACGATTGGTTATTTAAAATGTTTTTGATTTAAATTAGAAAAATAATATAGGATTAAATTGCACTTGCAGTTTAATAGGCACAAATCTCAATCATAAGTCACAAATTCCAATAGAATTCAACTTAAGAAAATAGACTTTGGACCCGTTAATTTGTGGGTTTTCAGGTTCAAGTCGACAAAATTGAGTTCAAAAAAACCTTCGGCCATGTTCGCATCGGGTCAATTTTTGACAAGTCTAGCTACAAGCATCATCTAGGGAGACACTCAGCAGACAACCTTATCTCTCACAAGCATATCAGCAGCTTCTAGGGCAAATATCTCCATGAAAAAGGAAAACTCAAACAACAAATAGTCTCAGTTGCAAAGTTTACCTGCAGTTCACCTCTTGCGAGAGCCGGTTTCAAGATGTTTGCAGCATCAATCGCTCCCTCAGCTGCTCCAGCCCCGATCAAAGTATGCACCTCATCAATAAACAGAATTATCTCATCACTCTGTTTAATTTCTTCCATCAACTTCTTCAGTCTCTCCTCAAACTCTCCACGATATTTAGTCCCGGCAACCAGAAGCCCCATATCAAGAGTTATAACCTGAAATCAACGCTCAAAATGAGCATAACAAACGTCGACAAACATCTACATTCAGAATGCATTTCAAGATTTTGTAAGAATGAATACCTTCTTCCCCTCAATTGTTTCCGGAACATCACCATTCGCGATTCTTTGAGCAAGACCCTCGGCAATTGCAGTTTTACCAACACCAGGCTCTCCAATAAGACAAGGGTTGTTCTTCGTTCGCCTGCCGAGAATTTGGGTGACACGCTCTATCTGCAGCTGTCTTCCAACAACAGGATCCAATTTGCCCTGGAGATAATCATAAGAGGAGCCTCAGTTCAATGCGTGTTGAGTTCCATATAATTTATTGCTATTCCAACAAGTTAAAAACTTTAAAACGGTCATGGAAAACGGTACCTCCTCGGCCAACTTTGTCAGATTTGTTCCATACTCCTCTAGTGTTGGCATCTTGTTGCCCGTAGCACCCCCTCCAACTCCGGCACCAACGGCTTCTGTGTTCTCACCCACCATGCGTATAACCTACAAATTCCAATGAAAGGTTCGATACGGTCAAATTTTCATACAACATAATGAAGTGATTGCATAACATCAGCAACAACAAACCCTAGTGTAACACGAGGTATAGGGGGATTCAGATGCAGACAGTCTTTCCCCCATGGGAGTGCACAAGAATATTATTGTTTTTCTCACCTGTGTACGGATGTTACTTGGATCGGCACCCAAATTTTCTAGGACACGCGCAGCCACACCCTCTCCCTCACGGAGAAGACCCAAAAGCAAGTGTTCGGATCCAATGTAGTTGTGACCTAGAAAATTGCAGCAACAAAATAAAAACAAAAGGCAACAACGAACATCTCAGTAATCTCACTGCACAGTTGTGGACATTTAGAAACTCCGGCAAAATGTGAAAATATAAATGAACAAGCTAACAATTTGCCGTCTATCTCATTAGGAAGTACGAATGAACTGATGAACATATTCTACTGAATTGCATCCCGAAAGATATAAACATTTGCAGACAAGCAGAGGGGAAATTCAGGGGAAACAGAAAAACACGGATGGCATATAGCATTGACAATTACCAAAGCCAGCCATACAACAAAACTAATGACACACGTACTTATTGATTCTTCAGAAATACTTCCCCCATTCCTAAAATATTTGTCACTGTGGGAATTGTGCAGTCAAACCAACAGCAGATTTCTCAACACATGTAACGGTCACTAAATTCAAAGTGAAAAACACTTTCATTAGAGTATAACTTTATAACTTTTCCGCAACCATATTGGTACAAAATGATGTTCAACTCCTTGCATTGCAGACTGTGAAAAGTCAAAAGTGAGAGATATTAAGGAAAGGAGGGAGTATTATGTATAAATTTACCCAGTTGGCGGGCTTCCTCCAAAGAGAGTTCCAAAACACGCTTAGCACGAGGAGTGAACGGAATTTCAACAGCAACAAAACCACTGCCCCTTCCAATGATCTTCTCAACTTCCACACGGGCGTCCTTCAGATTAATCCCCATGGATTTCAGAACCTTAGCAGCGATCCCCGTCCCTTCTCCAATGAGACCCAGCAATATCTGCTCCGTGCCAACAAAGTTGTGCCCTAACCGCCGTGCCTCTTCCTGAGCAAGCATTATAACCTTAATAGCTTTCTCGGTGAACCGTTCAAACATTGCTCTGACCACACCCCGGCTCGCTGTCCCTCTTCGGACCGATAGCACGGCCCGCATTTTCGAGTAGAAACACTCGCTCGTAGATCCCAGAGTGTCCAAAGCATTTCCTCCACGCAAACCCGAGAAACTCCGCATTCTATAGCCAGGGGCTTGAAGTGTTGCGGCCATCATCTTCACGGCCGTTTTACCCTTCCCGGATCTTTGGAATTGGCCATTTCTTTGATAGGCAAACGAAGCGGGAATGTTAGTCGACTGAATCAATGCCCCAGCCATGACCCCACCAGATTATCTGTACCACATAGCAAATGCATAGGCAGCATTAAAAAAAATCAATAATAGTCCACAAGGACGAGAAAAAATGCCATGAACCATGTAGCACAATATATGTTACAAATGAACACGTAGTCTTGACGATGACATCTGGCATTCCAAGTTTATTGTTGTTAAAATACAACGATATATGTGAAGTTCAAGCAGCTCTATGTGAATTGAATTCATCTATAACTATGGACAAACATGGCCCTGTCCTATAGATGCTAACACAACCCTACGTGAATAATCTGGACATTTAGCTGAACGAACATGAACCCTAATGACAATCGATAAAAATAACCCTAATCTAGCAACATACGGGGAGAGAAAACTGGGGCTCTTCGAACATTCCTCTTTAAAGCTAACATGAAGCTAGGTTGAGCAAATTAACTTCCAAATAAACCATTTATGAATCCATATCAAGTATCAAGCTCAAACAACCGATTTCAAAAAGAAACCGAACACGCAATTTGAACCATTCCTTACAACCAAACCAGGCGCTAATCAATCAAGCTCAGCTATTCAATCCCCTCAAATTTCATAGTTCATAATCTGACAATAGCATTTAGCTACAAATCATTCTATGCTCCTGCATATATTTTCATTAACCATTCTTCAAATACAAGGAAAAACAACCACATATTCAACACAACCCACGAACAAATCACCAATTCCAACACAAACAAACAACACCCACAAAAACAAACACCCAAATCTAACATCCCAACAACAAACATTCACCAAAACAAACCAAACCAAAAAAGCTTCAAATATCAACACCCGGCTCAGAAAACACGGAATAGATCCCAATATGCAGCAACCCAGAAGAAATTAACACATACCCAGCTACCAAAAACACGATAACATGAAATAAAACGAACCAAAACTTGCAGAAAAGAAAACCCTAATGTACGTCGAAAGCAGGAGGACCCAAGTAAGAGATGAAAAAGAAAATGGAGAAAAGCATGGAAATTCAGATAAAGTTTACCTTAAAAGATAGATAGAGAGGAGGATAAGAAGATGAGAGAAGAAATAGAGAGAGAGAGGAAACGAGAGAAATCGGGGTGGGGGTGGGTGGGTAGGAAGAAGGAAATGCAAGCAAAGGGTTGTGAGTATTTGTATTTTTCTTTTTTTTTTGGGTTTTTTTTTTATTCCTGCTGAGAAGAAGATGAAGAGGAGGGCTTGGATGGATGAGGTTTTGGGGGAAAATGTAAGAAATCAATAAATTGAGAAAATTTTAATTTAGGGTGTGTAAAATTTATAAGTGAAAAATAATTGGGTAAAAGTTAAATTTTGATGATTTTTGGTAATTTTAGGAAAAAGGAAATGCAAGCAAAGAGTTGTGAGTATTTGTATCTTTCTTTTTTCTGGGGGTTTTTTTTATTCCTGCTGAGAAGAAGATGAAGAGTAGGGCTTGGATGGATGAGGTTTTGGGGGAAAATGTAAGAAATCAATAAATTGAGAAAATTTTAATTTAGGGTGTGTAAAATTTATAAGTGAAAAATAATTGGGTAAAAGTTAAATTTTGGTGATTGTTGGTAATTTTTGGTAATTTTGATAATTTTTGATAATTTTTGACAAATTTACACTAATATAACAAAAAAAAATATTTTTTAACTTTGGTAATTTTGGGTAAATTTTGGTAAAAAATGATAAATTTTGGTAAATTGAATTTACCTATGAATTTAGTATGTAAATGGTAGCGCTTGCAAAAATTTTAGTCATCGCCAAATGTGTAGTTCAATCATTGTCAAAATTCAAACGATAAATTGATATCTATATTCGATTTTTTCTCGAGTCAAACAATTCAAATGAAAACTAAATACGGAACAAAATCATGTTCAAATAATAGAAATGTGAGAAATATTTTATCTAAATATTCGATAGTTTCAGTCCATATCAAAATTCGGATGGGAAATTGTTCAACCAACCCCAATTTTCTCGAACCGGACAAATTCAGATATTAGAATCAGACAAAATTTGATTGCGCCAGTAAATTGCCTTCAATTGCCAATATCAGACGAGTGTAACATATAATACCAATTGATATTTTTAAATAGTTAAACAAGTATCTAACATTTTTTTTCATTTGTGATATTTGATATTTTAATATATAGAATTTTCCTATTATATTTTTTTCAATTCACAATTCTAGCCTAAAAATGAATACAAAATAGAGTATTAATTGATTTTTTTTTTTTAAACCAAACATAGCAATTTCATTAATAGTAAGCCGTACGACACTTACAATAAAAATCGTGATTGAACAATTGTAGATCTAAAACATAGATATGAAATTTAAGTTCCAAATAACTAATACTAATCTTACTAACGTTTGGCTCCGATTTCTTCGATGACTCTGCATCTTTACTATTGATGGAGAACCTCACAACCCGTGCTATAGCAATTTGAAAGTCGATCTTCATCCAACGTATTAGACCACATCAACTGGATAAAAACTCTAGAAAGATACTCAAAACTCTAAATAAGGGTACAACCAACTGAACAAAAACTCTAGAAAGATACTCTAAACCCTAAATAATGGTACAAAAAAACTCTTACAAAAGAAGAGACTAACTTTCTTTACGTAAACGTAAAATCAAACTAATAATTGGGGTAGAAATCAAACAAATTGGGACTTACCATCGACAAAAGAATCGATGACAGCCTCTCCAAAAAGAGGGAGGTTAGGGTTTTCTAGAGAGAAAAAGAAAAAAAAAGGAGGCTAGGGTTTGCGAGTATTAATTGATATTTAAAAGTAGTATTTTTGTGTAAAGTATGATTTCTTTTGCAAATTATAGCAAATGATAAGTAATTATTAATTTTCCTCACGTAATGTATTACAATGAAATATGGTTATATGGACTTTAAAGTGAATTTCACAATGGGCCGGATTAAGCAACAATACACAAGCCGTCAAGCCCATCAAAAGGGAATGGGAAAGTATCCAAAATTATGAAAGGAACACCCTTGAAATTGTTCCTCCCTCCATTTCATATTAACTGTCGTATTTAAAAATTGTGCAGTCAAATTTCAAAAATTTTGATCATAAATTTCTCAATATATACAATGAGTTGATATATAAAATTACCACCATTAGATTCGTAACGAAAAATACTATCATAAAAGTATAATATTGCAATAGTTAATATATTATATGTAAGAAATTATCAATCAAAGAGTAACATTGAAAACCGTGAAAGTCAAAATTGTGACAATTAATATGAAACGGAGGGAGTATTATAAATAGAGGTTTTGTTGTTTAACTACATTGTATAATGTGCCTATAGTTATCTCATTTGTCTCTATGCTTTAATTTTTCATAAACTAGCTCTCGCCACGGTCTTCATAAACCTAATCCTAATCGAGGTTTCTAAAAGTTGATACTCTTGTAAACAATTGAAAAAATCCTCATGTTTTTTCCTCCTAGTCGTACCTGAAAGATTCATGCTCCCAAGTCCCAGATGGCACATGCATGCGCATATCCTGCTTGCTCAATCGATGCCTTGTTTATGGATGGATAATCCCAATTCTTATCTTCTCAATGAACAAAAGGTAATCAAAGGAAAGAAAGCAAGAAATGGTAAAAGATTTGTAAATACATCTACCCACACAAAGTTACAGACAACCTCTTAGTGAATATACAGTAAAATTCAAGACCTCAAAAACATGGGATAACTAACATTTCTTTATCAGCTAATATGGTGTAGGTTAGCACTTAGCAGTCATTATCGTTTGAGCTCAAACTTCACTTGTTCAGAACACCGCCTCTATCATCATTTGGCAGTCAAAAGTCCCTCTTAAGAATGGTTCATTGGTTCTTGTTCGGACTGTGAAAACATGAAAAGAAATGCCATCAGTTTCGTGTGTCAAACACAAGGTTGATAAAATGCTCGTTTTTCAGGCCTACGTGGTTAGATACTCAGTTCAACCAACCCAACCCAAATTTGTTCATTCTTTCCACATTTTGAATGGTCAATTTTTCAACTTTTGCCTAAACTTACCAATCTTAACTTTATCCAACCTTACATTCTGTTTGATCCTTGAAAAATAAGATGGTTGGAACATTTTTGGAAAATGACTTATTTTCCTTTAGTTGGCTACTAACAAAAAGTAAAGGAAGATGAGTTGGAAAAAATTAATGGAAAACTTACATTAAGTTTGTCACCTAGGTTTTTCTTCCAAATATTATAGGAAAGTGAGGGGAAAATACGATAGGCAGTATGAGACGATAAGGCTGAGGTTGGAGAAAATCAAGGGAAAAATTGGAGCCAATGGAATTTTTTATGCTAAATTATTGAAGAGAGACAATTTTTTCTTTTCCCGTTTCATTTTCCAAGAATCAAATATAGCCTAATTAAAAGCTTGAAAGTCATGATGACATCAAATAAGGCCTCTAAACCACCAGAAATTACCTCCTTAGAAGGGTATGACAGAGATGAAGATCTAAGTTGGGAGCTCTCCATGTTTGAGAGCAATTGGGTAACAGTCTTTAGATGCTGAACACTGCAAAACACTAACAATGGCATATGAGGAACGAGTCAGGGGAGAAATGAAGGGTAAAAAATAAGCACCACATAAGGCACGACCTGTGTAATCCGTTTTCCATATATGCATCCAATGATGAAATCACAACAGGCAGTTGCTGCAACACCTGCATTATCGGTTTATTACCCATGAAATTCCACAAGAAAAACACTAATGGAAGCCGTTGCTGCTGATTTCATGATTGATACACACCTGCTCTGTGTTTCTTATGGTCCCAGTTTTCGCCAAGAGGTTATTCGGGAGCTTCTCTAAGTAAGCCTAAACATGACCAAAACAGGCGTATTTAACCAAATCATCATCCTTTAAACATAGTATTCAGGATCTGGCTATTCAGAGAAGCATAGAAGAGCGTATACTGAGTGAAGAGAGCCGCATCATCGAGCAACATTTGCAAGTCATTTTTCGAAAACAGAAACTTCAAACATTCTTCCAAGCAGCTCTTAAAACAAACCTCGATTCTTCACGTCTCCTATAGGATGAGTAATTCCCTAAATTATCCTCAAAAACTAGCATTTACTAGATTCTCACAAATCATTTGAAACAAATGCAACCATTACAACATTATGGACGAGTCCTAATTCCAACTCTACTTTCATCAAGACATCAACTTTCTCTTTCTAGTCGTAAACATCATTGAACAACAATCAGAACAACAATCTCATATCTTGCTCGTATCGTCTATCAATCACATTTGTTTCCTTTTCTTGGTATATCAAACAATGAAAGCCAACAATATACCAAGTTAGAAACAAAATATATTAAAAGAAGCACCGATTTGACCGAATTTGCTTGTGGTGCAATACATTGATCAACAGCTTGATAATGCATAAACCATTGAGCAGCTAAAGTTCACTAAACTTATCATCAGCAAAGATCGCCAAATTTACACTTGTGGTACAATGCATTGATCAACAGCTCAATAATCCAGAATCATTAAGCAACTAAAAGATCCCGAGACTTGGCAGTAACAGTCAAAACAAACACTATTTGATCAAATTTACTTGCAGTGCAATGCTTTGATCATCAATTTAACGAAAACTGTAGATTTGGCAAATAAATTCTAACAGAATCACTAATTGGAGGTCAAAAACCCTAGAGAACGGATCGAAATCGAAAATTGCAGACGTAAATCCACTGACGGAACCAAAAGCAGGTAAAATTCGGCAGAATTACAACTATTACATGATAATCAACAGATAGAACGATCAATTGAACAAGAAAATGCAGAAAATTGAAGAATTAAAGATGAGAAAAAATTGCCTGGGAAGGAGAAGATTGCTGCATAAGTTGAAGAAGATTGGAGGTCGATTGAATCGCCTGAGAAATCTGATCAGCCACCGTCAATTTCGCCGGACCTTCTCGGATCGAACCACCGCTTCCGCCTCCCGCCGTCGCCATTGCCGCCACCTTTTCCCGCTCTCCGACTTGGCTTCCGTCGTACTTTGTAATTTATATTTCCTTTTTTGACTTCAGTTAAATTAATAAAAAATTGTTGTGAAAGAAAAAAAAAAAAGAAGTTGTTAGGCACCGTATCATAAAAAATATTAAGCTTTTGGAATGAGTTTTCATATTTCAGATTGCAAGGGAGACACACCTGAAAGGGATAGAAGGGTTTGTTGAATTGTTGCTTTTTATATTAAGGGCAAGAGCTGTAATAATTAGTAATAATTGAGAGCATTTTGGGAAGAAAAATCCCAAACGCTATCATAAGTTTTTCAGCTGTTAATATATGTAATGTCGAGGAATTTCTACAAAACTCTATCAAAAACTCTATAATCTAATTTAAAACGTTAATTTACCGAATAGTTAAAATTTATAAGATAAAATTTTAATTTAGTCAAAACGCTAAAAGCTATGTTACACGTAGAGGTGTCAAAACGGGTTTGAACGGGTCATTTCGGGTTGGATATTTTGGTCTTTTCGTTGTTTTGGGTCGATTAGAAAGCAGGTTTATTCTTATTTGCAATTAATTCATTTACTATTTGCATAGTATTTTCACTGTTTGAATAGTGTTTTTACTATTTGCATTAATGAGCTGTAATAAATACTCTTCATACATAACAACTTTTGTTTTTACGTCGAATAATTTGTAGTACTTTTCTTATTTTACTGATATTCTTCGTCGATAAATATGTTATTGTGATTCTTTTAAATTTTATTGGGTTCAAACCATTGAATATTCAAATGTTTTTCTAGTAAAGCAATTTGATCTTTAAGTAAATTAAGTGTAGTTATATGAACACTAGATGGTAAAGTTCTTAAATATAAATATCTGGATTTCTTTAAATTTAACATATTCATTCTATAGCTTCTTGTAGTAAGATTAAAAGATCTCAAATATTCCCATGCTTCTTGGATAGTATAACATTTTAATTCTGGTAAATTAAATGTTTGTCCTGATATTATATCTCTTTCTTTATTTATATTAGTTGTTGATTGCATTTTAATTCTTTGAACAAGACGTATATAATTCAGATAATTTTTCAGCTATGAATAGGATCTTTGTAGAGAAAAATAAACATTGTTGTTTGTTTTGAATTAAATATTTCATTAATCTTATTAATCCTTCTACATCATATATGCCAATTCCAATTTCAATTATAAATTCTTCTAAATTCATTTTCAAAGTTCGTTTATAAATATTTTTATCATGTTGTTCATTCATTTTAACGATTTTTTCTACGTTCTCTAGGCTCTGATACCATCAATCTCAAGGATCTGGCAACTTTTCGTAGAAAAAGGTTTAAAACTATTTCTTAGAGTGCAAATTAGAGAGTCTTATCAATTTCAACGTGATTTCTTTCAGCAGTTTATATTGGTACTTGCAAAATAAAATAAACTGAATCTATAAATTTCAAGATAAATTTATACCTTTCCTCTTCTGAAATATGGAGAGTCTTGAAATTGTTGAGCCTGCTGCCACGCCTTCCCTTCAGGACTTACTGGTCTTACTTCGGCTTTATAACCTCACAATCTCTCTTTTTCTCAGAATTTGAAAGTTATAAAAATATCAGAAATTTATAAAAAGCATTTATTTTATTACTGCTTTCCCAAATGGGAAGAACTTAGAACATTTTTACAAACACTCAAAGATAGAACTTCAAAAGAAAATCTTTAAACACTTAACACTCTACGCACACACTCTCCTACACTCTGAGATGCAATCTCAGAGGTTTTCCTTATTTATAGAGAAAGGTTACTACGTATTACATCATCACGTACGTAATTCTTTATACGTATTACATCATTGCATACGTCAAATGCTGCTAAATATCTTCTTGCTCTGATGATTCATCTGAACTCGTGTAGATAGTGCTTACAGGTGTGGGTATCCTGTAGCTTGATTTTGACTCTTCAAAATTATTGAAATCTTGTCTTCATTTGTTGAAATAATTTGCGTATTTTCTGCTATCTTATGCTATTGAATCTTCCGGGTTCAAGATTTTGGTAGAATTTAAATATTGGGTCATCAAAATGATTTGACTTAACTCCTTTTTTGGTGATAATGATCAAATCATTCTCCTTTGTATAGTAAAGTGTCTTGTATCCGTCTCCGAAATATTTGCCGCTAAGATTTCTGACGGCGATAGCTCATTGATCCTTCTATATTGTATTCTGATAAGTTGAACTTGAATGGTTTATAAGGTCTGGATAGTGTTCCTTCAAGCTGGTATCCATCTGCTATATTTCCAACTTCAATCATGGATATAATTGGAAAAAGTTCTTTCGTAGTTTCATCTTTTTCTGGTGGAATTACTGAAAATTTGACATAGATATCTCCCATGGTCATCGATTTGAAATCCATTATTTTTTCTATGATAATAGGAGGGACTTGAGACTTAGGTTAAATCCTTGTCTGGATATACAAGATCGAGATATCCATATTTGTAGAAGCGGTATATGATTTGAGTCGACTTTTGTGGCGATAATTCAGGAAAATTGGATTCTCTGTGGTATAGAATAGGTTGAATTACGAAATTTTGTTGTAGGCTATCTCATTGACTTTTTTATATTCCACATAAAATGGATCATTGATATCTATTGGGGATATTCTTTGTATAATTCTTTCGCCTGTGATATGAATAACAGGTCTTTGAGCTAGATTTCTAGCTTGGCGTATTAACATCTCTTTCTCTTTTTCAAGAGAGGGTTTGATGCTTTTCCTTGATAATATCTCGTTTAATATCATTCTGGAGTTCTTTCTTGATATTTGGCACTGATGATGATGATCCTTCTTCTTTGATCTTTTGTGTTTGAGAAGAGGTTCCTTCTCCTCTAAGTTCTTTGGACACCTTGAAGATCTCTGCAACAACAGTCCTTACCTGTGTCATATCAAGTTTTATTCCCTGTATTTCGGATTCTAAACTTTGAATTCTTTCTTCTGCAATCTCGAAATATTCGTTGATATCTAATCCAATATCCTCTATATGTTTTGCCAAACGATCTGGATTCATGATTGGAGATATTCTTCTTCTCTTGTGAGATAATCTGCAAAAATTTTGATTTCCTGAAACATGCTCATAAACAGCGTTAAATTGAGATAAAAATGTCTGCCATCTATGAAGTTTTCTCATATGAGAGCCATTATCTAAACTTTGTTTTACAAAAGTAGTTGCGGCTTTATTATCAGTTAAGACTTTAAATGGTTTCGCTATTAAGAACAATCTCCATTTTTTCATTCCTCTAATTATTGCTAATAATTCTTTTTCCATGGTATTATAATTTTCTTATTGGGGTGAAAATGTGCCACTATGATATCCACATATAGCATTCAAATCTGTCTTTAAAACGGCTGCTCATGTAGTGTCTGATGCATCTGTTTGTAAGATAAGATTATCACCTGGTTCTGGTAGTTTCAGCGGTTTTAATTATGAACATTTAGCTTTTATTTTTCGTACTTGTTCTGTGTGATATTCTGACCATTGTTTAGTATTATTTTTTCTTAAAAGTTTCTGCAAATCTCTTTTTTCTTCTGCTAATTTTTCAATATAATCTCCAGCATAATTTAACAGAAAATCCTTGGGTTTGTTTTTAGTTAAGTAGCTCGTCAGGGTATTCTAATATTTTTCTAGTGATATGTGGTTGGAGCGAAATTCCATTTTTTCCTAATTTAAATCCTAAAAATTCAATTTCTTCTTTTTCTATAATAGCTTTCTTTTCACTAAGGCAAATTCCTTCTTTTATTTTGCTGTTTCTATAAATGTTTTTAGATGTTCTCTATGTTCTTCTAATGTTGTAGAGCTAATTAATATGTCGTCTACATATATTATTAAAAAGGAATTTAAATGTTTAAATGCATTGTCCATTCGTCTTTGAAATATTCTGGTGCATTTTTTAGTCCAAAAGGCATTACTATCCATTCATAGAATCCTTGTGGGGTGCTAAAACCTGTATATTTAATGCTATCTTCTTCCATTTTATTTGCCAAAATCGATTCTGATCAAATTTTGAAAAATAATTTTTGTTTTTAACTAAATTAATTAGAACTTGTTTATTGGGTAGAAAATAATTATCTGTTTTAGTAAATTGATTTAATTTTTTGTAATTAATAACCATTCTAGCTTTTCCTCTTCTTTTTTCTGTTTCATTCATCACCATAAAGGCGGGAGATGAATAGCTACCTTTTGCTGGTCTTATTAAGCCTTTCTCTAATAATTCTTTAATTTGTATTGAAAATTCTTTAATGTCTTCTGGAGTATATAACATTGGTTTTTCTTTAATATAAACTTCTTGGGTTAGTTCTATTTTGGCTCTGGGATGATTAGGCTTCCAGAATTGTAATGGATTTTCCGAGTAAATTTGTTTTATTTTGTCCAGTAAATCTTCTTTCCGAATTATATGAACTTGGATTTTGGGCTGTGATTGAACTTAAATTTGGTAATGTTGTTTTCATACCTAGTCCACCACGCTTTGGGCGCACTCTGTATGGGCTTTTTAAAGTGGGTATTTTAAGAGTATGGCCGCATTTAGTGGTAAAATAGACCGTATATGTTGTTTGGGTAAATTTCGCAAATTGTTTTAGAAAGTCATTTCCTAATAAAATGTCATATCCCGAATTATATTGTAATGCTAATGGAATATTGATTATTTTATTACCTAATATTATTGAAACGTTTGTTTGAACATTTTCTATAAATACACTAGCTGAGTGAACACCTTGAAGTTGTATCTTTTTATTAGCTGGTAATTTCTCCCATTTTGGTAAAAGGAAATCTCGAATCTGATTACGATCCGATTATCTATTAAAGCGGTAGTAGTTATATTTAATTCTTGGTATTATTTCTATATATGTGAGAACAGGAAGTTCTAATTGTCTCATAATAATCTTTGGAGAATTATTTTTTGTCCATTGTTATTTAAAATTGTATGATGTGGTGTAATTTCATAAGAAGTATATTGATCTAAAAAGTTCATTCCTAATAAAATATGATAATACTCATTATTAATTGTATGATCTACATAGCATTCAAATTCTAGATAATGTGAATCGTGAGTTTTCATCATAATTTTAGATTTTTGTTTTAAAGATGTATTTCTTCCATCATATGTAGAGAATGTGTATTCTTCGGCTGGAATTATAGGTAAAGATAAAATTTTACAATGACTTTGGGAAGCTCCGGTATCTATAAGGACTTTATTTTTTATCCAAGATTGGCCATTAAAATATTCTAAATTTACTTTATAAGTGTTATTAGTATTTGGGAAGGTTAATTGTATATTTTTAGGTCTAAATTTAGCTTGTCCTATTAATAATTCTTGAGACATAGGTGTAGGGTTTGATATTCTAAAACCTCTTTCTGTATATGATAATCTTGGTGGTTGATAACTAGTTGAAGCATCTTCATCTACTAATTGAAAATCTGTTATTGTTGGGATGCTAGGTTCTTGTACCGATGATCCTATAACAGTACTAATACTTGAAAAGATGGGGTTGATTTTAATTTTGTCTTTTTGATTAGTTTCTTTTATTGGAAAATTAGTATTTGAAAAGACATATAATCCTCTGTAATAAAAGGATAATGCATCATTTCCAGGTTTTAATCCTATATCTTTTAGGAATTTAAACTGAAGATTTAATGTATCTTGCATATTCTTACTACGTATAGTTATAGAGTAATTTGGATAACAGTCAAATATTAACTTTGAGTAAATTAAATTTCCTTGTAGTGTTCCTAAATGACTATTTCTAGTATCTTTAAATCTTTGGTCATGGAGTGATAGTATTATAGGTGAATCAATTCCTTCTTTAAAGCAAGATTTTACTGCAATTTGAATTCCATATAAATGGACATATTTTATTTGATCTCTATGTTTAGAGGGTATTTCAGATAAAAATTTGTCTACAATTTCTTGATTTAATAACCTTAATCTAATGTTTCCATTAAGATCTTGAACAAACACGGGTTGTTCTGTGGTATATACTTTAAAATATCTTATTAGTTTTCTAGTAAAGAAATCATCTAATTTTCTCATAAAATTTCTAGGATCTTTTAAAGATAGATCTTTGATTATAATTTTTTCATAAAGTCGTTGATCAAAGGTCATTATTCCCATATAGTTTTCATTATTTTCTTGTTCTTCGGAAATTAAAATTTCTTCGTCTTTAGTATT
Source organism: Portulaca oleracea (assembly GCA_029582165.1). Lineage (NCBI taxonomy): Eukaryota > Viridiplantae > Streptophyta > Magnoliopsida > Caryophyllales > Portulacaceae > Portulaca > Portulaca oleracea. The sequence goes on along the minus strand of CM055868.1, from coordinate 64,225,194 downwards.
CATTTTCGGATTCTGTATACTCCTCTATTTCAGATTCTATTATTTCTTCTGAGCTTATAGATTCATAACAACTAGAAATTTCATCATATTTTGCAACATCTATGGGGTAAAGTTCATATTCTATTTCTTCAAATTCTTCTTTATATAGTTTTACTAAATTAGCTCGTCTTTTAGTACAATCTATAGATTTATGTCCTATTTCTCCGCAATTCCAACACTGACAAGAGGTTGGTTTTTTATTTCTTTTATAATATCTATTTTCAGGATTTATTCTATCTTTTGTTATTTTCTCATATCTAAAATGTTTACTACTTTTTTGGGGTTTATTAATCGACTGTTCGGATTTAGTTCTTTCTGTTTTACTTCTTTTTGAATTAAAACCTTTTGATTTAGAAAATTTTCTTCTAGGGATAGTAGTTTTTGAATTCTTTTTAATAGTTTTCTTTCTTTTATTTGAAGAATAAGGCTGGCAACCATATTGTCCAAGTTCTGTTATATCATCGCAACATAAAGTTACTTGTTTTATTTGTCTTCTTCTAGATTCTTGAAGGCATAACTGATTTATTTCTTTCCTAATTATTGTTTGTACTGCCGCTACTGATTTATAATATCCTTGTAAAGACATTGCTTCTTCAAATTTTTCGGTAAAATAAACATTCCATGGTGTAGGGAATTTATTTAATAATAATTGTATAAAGTAGTCTTGATTTTGCATGGAATTATATAATTTGTAATAGTATTTATTAAATTCACGAAAAGTTCTTAAAATTGCAAGGTTGCAAATTCGTAGGTTAATGATTTTCCATAAAGCTTCTTTTTCATTTTGATATTTCTGGTACTTACTACATGTTCATATCCTTCAAATTGTCCTATTAAGTATTTTTCTAAGGTTTCCATTGCATCTTCTATATCAATTATTAGGTGACTTTTAACATCTGACTCTATCATATATTTTAGATTAGATGAGGCTCCGTTCCACCAATCATGAACTATTCCTTGGAATGAGTTTATTATTACATTGAAAATTGCATCTATATCTCTTCCTTCATCAGCATAAGTAGGTGTAGTTATTAAAGAATGGATCATAGCAGTTTTCCATGTATCTAATGCCTTTCTTATATCAGTAACACAATCTATATTTAAAAAGTATCCATATGTTGGTATAGGTTCTTGTTTTAAAGAATCTTGTGGGATAAAATCTTGATTAACTTTTGATGCATTTCTTTTTCTTCTAGGTATAAATGGAGGTTTTATCTCTGGATGGAGTTTCTAAAGGAATATGAAGTTTCTCCTCTTTCATGTGTAAAATTACTATTATTTGATCCTACACTACCAGTTGGTCCTCCTGTATTCATATTTACTTGTTTAACCATTTGGAAATCAGTAAATCTTCAAATTCTTGTAATAATTCTTCAATTGATTTATTATAATCTCCCATTATTAGTCATTAGATTCACTAGATTGTGGATCCTTATTGTATTCTTTATTTTCTAGTTGGTTCAATTTTTGTTGTTGTCTATCTTTAATTTCTTGTATAATTTTTCTTGATATCTTTTAGCATATATTTCATCATCACTTCTGAGTAATAGATTCAGAACCTTTATTTCAATTGTTCTAAATTGTTTTCTTTGTTTTGGTTTTATTATATTTTCAACAGATGTAGTCATTAATTGCATTTGAATTATTAAACTTTTTAAAAATTGACTTATTTCTTCTACTTCTTTTGCTAATTTCTTTAACTGATTTTCAATTTCAGGGAAGCTCATTATTTTTAGTCTTCGTCGTTAAACCAAAATTCAGTATCAAATTGATCTAAATCATTATCATCGTAAATGAATTCTTTATTCTTGAGATATTCTCTTTTTTCGTAATTTTTTATAAATTTTATGTGAGCTCTTCTTTCTTCTTCATAAATGAGTAAATCTAATTGATCTTTATGAAAAAAAATTAATGGGTGATTTTGAGAGTTATTTTTCTCTAATTCAACTATTTGAGCAATAAGAGTTTTTTGTAGATGTTTAATCATTTCATTAGATAATTTTTTATTTGATTCAATTAAAATATAAGCGTCTTCTTCTTTAATTGTTTTTAATTCTGGAATAAATGGCGCTCCCATTAGTCCTTAGGCTTTTTAGTGATAAATATACATAAACAACACTTTACATTAATTCTAATAAAGGATTTCTTGCCTATTTCTTTTTTAAACAAGAGGGTTTAAAAAACAAGAGGGTTTAAAAAAGAGGGTTTATGTAAAGTGTTGTTTAAAAAAGAAATAGGCAAGAAATCCTTTAAACCCTCTTGTTTAAAAAAGAGGATTTCTTGCCTATTTCTTTTTTAAACCCTCTTGTTTTTTAAACCCTCTTGTTTAAAAAAGAAATAGGCAAGAAATCCTTTATTAGAATTAATGTAAAGTGTTGTTTATGTATATTTATCACTAAAAAGCCTAAGGACTAATGGGAGCGCCATTTATTCCAGAATTAAAAACAATTAAAGAAGAAGACGCTTATATTTTAATTGAATCAAATAAAAAATTATCTAATGAAATGATTAAACATCTACAAAAAACTCTTATTGCTCAAATAGTTGAATTAGAGAAAAATAACTCTCAAAATCACCCATTAATTTTTTTTCATAAAGATCAATTAGATTTACTCATTTATGAAGAAGAAAGAAGAGCTCACATAAAATTTATAAAAAATTACGAAAAAAGAGAATATCTCAAGAATAAAGAATTCATTTACGATGATAATGATTTAGATCAATTTGATACTGAATTTTGGTTTAACGACGAAGACTAAAAATAATGAGCTTCCCTGAAATTGAAAATCAGTTAAAGAAATTAGCAAAAGAAGTAGAAGAAATAAGTCAATTTTTAAAAAGTTTAATAATTCAAATGCAATTAATGACTACATCTGTTGAAAATATAATAAAACCAAAACAAAGAAAACAATTTAGAACAATTGAAATAAAGGTTCCTGAATCTATTACTCCAGGAAGTGATGATGAAATATATGCTAAAAGATATCAAGAAAAAATTATACAAGAAATTAAAGATAGACAACAACAAAAATTGAACCAACTAGAAAATAAAGAATACAATAAGGATCCACAATCTAGTGAATCTAATGACGAATAATGGGAGATTATAATAAATCAATTGAAGAATTATTACAAGAATTTGAAGATTTACAGATTTCTGAAATGGTTAAACAAGTAAATATGAATACAGGAGGACCAACTGGTAGTGTAGGATCAAATAATAGTAATTTTACACATGAAAGAGGAGAAACTTCATATTCCTTTAGAAACTCCAGTCCCAGAGATAGAAAACCTCCATTTATACCTAGAAGAAAAAGAAATGCATCAAAAGTTAATCAAGATTTTATCCCACAAGATTCTTTAAAACAAGAACCTATACCAACATATGGATACTTTTTAAATATAGATTGTGTTACTGATATAAGAAAGGCATTAGATACATGGAAAACTGCTATGATCCATTCTTTAATAACTACACCTACTTATGCTGATGAAGGAAGAGATATAGATGCAATTTTCAATGTAATAATAAACTCATTCCAAGGAATAGTTCATGATTGGTGGAACGGAGCCTCATCTAATCTAAAATATATGATAGAGTCAGATGTTAAAAGTCACCTAATAATTGATATAGAAGATGCAATGGAAACCTTAGAAAAATACTTAATAGGACAATTTGAAGGATATGAACATGTAGTAAGTACCGCAGGAAATACTGAAATGAAAAAAGAAGCTTTATGGAAAATCATTAACCTACGAATTTGCAACCTTTGCAATTTTAAGAACTTTTTCTGTGAATTTAATAAATACTATTACAAATTATATAATTCCATGCAAAATCAAGACTACTTTATACAATTATTATTAAATAAATTCCCTACACCATGGAATGTTTATTTTACCGAAAAATTTGAAGAAGCAATGTCTTTACAAGGATATTATAAATCAGTAGCGGCAGTACAAACAATAATTAGGAAAGAAATAAATCAGTTATGCCTTCAAGAATCTAGAAGAAGACAAATAAAACAAGTAACTTTATGTTGCGATGATATAACAGAACTTGGACAATATGGTTGCCAGCCTTATTCTTCAAATAAAAGAAAGAAAACTATTAAAAAGAATTCAAAAACTACTATCCCTAGAAGAAAATTTTCTAAATCAAAAGGTTTTAATTCAAAAAGAAGTAAAACAGAACTAAACTAACAACGATTAATAAACCCAAAAAAGTAGTAAACATTTTAGATATGAGAAAATAACAAAAGATAGAATAAATCCTGAAAATAGATATTATAAAAGAAATAAAAAACCAACCTCTTGTCAGTGTTGGAATTGCGGAGAAATAGGACATAAATCTATAGATTGTACTAAAAGACGAGCTAATTTAGTAAAACTATATAAAGAAGAATTTGAAGAAATAGAATATGAACTTTACCCCATAGATGTTGCAAAATATGATGAAATTTCTAGTTGTTATGAATCTATAAGCTCAGAAGAAATAATAGAATCTGAAATAGAGGAGTATACAGAATCCGAAAATGAATACTAAAGACGAAGAAATTTTAATTTCCGAAGAACAAGAAAATAATGAAAACTATATGGGAATAATGACCTTTGATCAACGACTTTATGAAAAAATTATAATCAAAGATCTATCTTTAAAAGATCCTAGAAATTTTATGAGAAAATTAGATGATTTCTTTACTAGAAAACTAATAAGATATTTTAAAGTATATACCACAGAACAACCCGTGTTTGTTCAAGATCTTAATGGAAACATTAGATTAAGGTTATTAAATCAAGAAATTGTAGACAAATTTTTATCTGAAATACCCTCTAAACATAGAGATCAAATAAAATATGTCCATTTATATGGAATTCAAATTGCAGTAAAATCTTGCTTTAAAGAAGGAATTGATTCACCTATAATACTATCACTCCATGACCAAAGATTTAAAGATACTAGAAATAGTCATTTAGGAACACTACAAGGAAATTTAATTTACTCAAAGTTAATATTTGACTGTTATCCAAATTACTCTATAACTATACGTAGTAAGAATATGCAAGATACATTAAATCTTCAGTTTAAATTCCTAAAAGATATAGGATTAAAACCTGGAAATGATGCATTATCCTTTTATTACAGAGGATTATATGTCTTTTCAAATACTAATTTTCCAATAAAAGAAACTAATCAAAAAGACAAAATTAAAATCAACCCCATCTTTTCAAGTATTAGTACTGTTATAGGATCATCGGTACAAGAACCTAGCATCCCAACAATAACAGATTTTCAATTAGTAGATGAAGATGCTTCAACTAGTTATCAACCACCAAGATTATCATATACAGAAAGAGGTTTTAGAATATCAAACCCTACACCTATGTCTCAAGAATTATTAATAGGACAAGCTAAATTTAGACCTAAAAATATACAATTAACCTTCCCAAATACTAATAACACTTATAAAGTAAATTTAGAATATTTTAATGGCCAATCTTGGATAAAAAATAAAGTCCTTATAGATACTGGAGCTTCCCAAAGTCATTGTAAAATTTTATCTTTACCTATAATTCCAATTAAGAATACACATTCTCTACATATGATGGAAGAAATACATCTTTAAAACAAAAATCTAAAATTATGATGAAAACTCACGATTCACATTATCTAGAATTTGAATGCTATGTAGATCATACAATTAATAATGAGTATTATCATATTTTATTAGGAATGAACTTTTTAGATCAATATACTTCTTATGAAATTACACCACATCATACAATTTTAAATAACAATGGACAAAAAATAATTCTCCAAAGATTATTATGAGACAATTAGAACTTCCTGTTCTCACATATATAGAAATAACAGCTCAAGAATTAAATATAACTACTACCGCCTTAATAGATACTGGATCAGAAGTAACTGTATTCCGAGATTTCCTTTTACCAAAATGGGAGAAATTACTAGCTAATAAAAAGATACAACTTCAAGGTGTTCACTCAGCTAGTGTATTTATAGAAAATGTTCAAACAAACGTTTCAATAATATTAGGTAATAAAATAATCAATATTCCATTAGCATTACAATATAATTCGGGATATGACATTTTATTAGGAAATGACTTTCTAAAACAATTTGCGAAATTTACCCAAACAACATATACGGTCTATTTTACCACTAAATGCGGCCATACTCTTAAAATACCCACTTTAAAAAGCCCATACAGAGTGCGCCCAAAGCGTGGTGGACTAGGGTATGAAAAAACAACATTACCAGCCCAAGTTCAATCACAGCCCAAAATCCAAGTTCATATAATTCGGAAAGAAGATTTACTGGACAAAATAAAACAAATTTACTCGGAAAATCCATTACAATTCTGGAAGCCTAATCATCCCAGAGCCAAAATAGAACTAACCCAAGAAGTTTATATTAAAGAAAAACCAATGTTATATACTCCAGAAGACATTAAAGAATTTTCAATACAAATTAAAGAATTATTAGAGAAAGGCTTAATAAGACCAGCAAAAGGTAGCTATTCATCTCCCGCCTTTATGGTGATGAATGAAACAGAAAAAAGAAGAGGAAAAGCTAGAATGGTTATTAATTACAAAAAATTAAATCAATTTACTAAAACAGATAATTATTTTCTACCCAATAAACAAGTTCTAATTAATTTAGTTAAAAACAAAAATTATTTTTCAAAATTTGACTGTAAATCGGGATTTTGGCAAATAAAAATGGAAGAAGATAGCATTAAATATACAGGTTTTAGCACCCCACAAGGATTCTATGAATGGATAGTAATGCCTTTTGGACTAAAAAATGCACCCAGAATATTTCAAAGACGAATGGACAATGCATTTAAACATTTAAATTCCTTTTTAATAATATATGTAGACGACATATTAATTAGCTCTACAACATTAGAAGAACATAGAGAACATCTAAAAACATTTATAGAAACAGCAAAATAAAAGAAGGAATTTGCCTTAGTGAAAAGAAAGCTATTATAGAAAAAGAAGAAATTGAATTTTTAGGATTTAAATTAGGAAAAAATGGAATTTCGCTCCAACCACATATCACTAGAAAAATATTAGAATACCCTGACGAGCTACGAACTAAAAAACAAACCCAAGGATTTTCTGTTAAATTATGCTGGAGATTATATTGAAAAATTAGCAGAAGAAAAAAGAGATTTGCAGAAACTTTTAAGAAAAAATAATACTAAACAATGGTCAGAATATCACACAGAACAAGTACGAAAAATAAAAGCTAAATGTTCATAATTAAAACCGCTGAAACTACCAGAACCAGGTGATAATCTTATCTTACAAACAGATGCATCAGACACTACATGAGCATTGCTTTAAAGATGATTTGAATGCTATATGTGGATATCATAGTGGCACATTTTCACCCCAATAAGAAAATTATAATACCATGGAAAAAGAATTATTAGCAATAATTAGAGGAATGAAAAAATGGAGATTGTTCTTAATAGCGAAACCATTTAAAGTCTTAACTGATAATAAAGCCGCAACTACTTTTGTAAAACAAAGTTTAGATAATGGCCCTCATATGAGAAAACTTCATAGATGGCAGACATTTTTATCTCAATTTAACGCTGTTTATGAGCATGTTTCAGGAAATCAAAATTTTTGCAGATTATCTCACAAGAGAAGAAGAATATCTCCAATCATGAATCCAGATCGTTTGGCAAAACATATAGAGGATATTGGATTAGATATCAACGAATATTTCGAGATTGCAGAAGAAAGAATTCAAAGTTTAGAATCCGAAATACAGGGAATAAAACTTGATATGACACAGGTAAGGACTGTTGTTGCAGAGATCTTCAAGGTGTCCAAAGAACTTAGAGGAGAAGGAACCTCTTCTCAAACACAAAAGATCAAAGAAGAAGGATCATCATCATCAGTGCCAAATATCAAGAAAGAACCCCAGAATGATATTAAACGAGATATTATCAAGGGAAAAGCATCAAACCCCTCTCTTGAAAAAGAGAAAGAGATGTTAATACGCCAAGCTAGAAATCTAGCTCAAAGACCTGTTATTCAAATCACAGGCGAAAGAATTATACAAAGAATATCCCCAATAGATATCAATGATCCATTTTATGTGGAATATAAAAAAGTCAATGAGATAGCCTACAACAAAATTTCAGAATTCCCCAACCTATTCTATACCACAGGAGAATCCAATTTTCCCAGAATTATCGCCACAAAAGCTGACCCTGAAATCATATACCAGTTCTACAAATATGGATATCTCGATCTTGTATATCCAGACAAGGATTTAACCCAACTGTCTCAATTCCCTCCTATTATCATAGAAAAAATAATGGATTTCAAATCGATGACCATGGGAGATATCTATGTCAAATTTTCAGTAATTCCACCAGAAAAAGATGAAACTACGAAAGAACTTTTTCCAATTATATCCATGATTGAAGTTGGAAATATAGCAGATGGATACCAGCTTGAAGGAACACTATCCAGACCTTATAAACCATTCAAGTTCAACTTATCAGGAATACAATATAGAAGGATCAGCGGAGCTATCGCCGTCAGAAATCTTAGCGGCAAATATTTCGGAGACGGATACAAGACACTTTACTATACAAAGGAGAATGATTTGATCATTATCACCAAAAAAGGAGTTAAGTCAAATCATTTTGATGACCCAATATTTAAATTCTACCAAAATCTTGAACCCGGAAGATTCAATAGCAGCAGCATAGTACAGAGAAAATACGCAAATTATTTCAACAAATGAAGAAGACAAGATTTCAATAATTTTGAAGAGTCAAAATCAAGCTACAGGATACCCACACCTGTAAGCACTATCTACACGAGTTCAGATGAATCATCAGAGCAAGAAGATATTTAGCAGCATTTGACGTATGCAATGATGTAATACGTATAAAGAATTACGTACGTGATGATGTAATACGTAGTAACCTTTCTCTATAAATAAGGAAAACCTCTGAGATTGCATCTCAGAGTGTAGGAGAGTGTGTGCGTAGAGTGTTAAGTGTTTAAAGATTTTCTTTTGAAGTTCTATCTTTGAGTGTTTGTAAAAATGTTCTAAGTTCTTCCCATTTGGGAAAGCAGTAATAAAATAAGTCTGTTTTTATAAATTTCTGATATTTTTATAACTTTCAAATTCTGAGAAAAAGAGAGATTGTGAGGTTAGAAAGCCGAAGTAAGACCAGTAAGTCCTGAAGGGAAGGCGTGGCAGCAGGCTCAACAATTTCAAGACTCTCCATATTTCAGAAGAGGAAAGGTATAAATTTATCTTGAAATTTATAGATTCAGTTTATTTTATTTTGCAAGTACTAATATAAACTGCTGAAAGAAATCACGTTGAAATTGATAAGACTCTCTAATTTGCACTCTAAGAAATAGTTTTAAACCTTTTTCTACAAAAAGTTGCCAGACCCTTGAGATTGATGGTATCAGAGCCTAGAGAACGTAGAAAAAATCGTTAAAATGAATGAACAACATGATAAAAATATTTATAAACGAACTTTGAAAATGAATTTAGAAGAATTTATAATTGAAATTGGAATTGGCATATATGATGTAGAAGGATTAATAAGATTAATGAAATATTTAATTCAAAACAAACAACAATGTTTATTTTTCTCTACAAAGATCCTATTCATAGCTGAAAAATTATCTGAATTATATACGTCTTGTTCAAAGAATTAAAATGCAATCAACAACTAATATAAATAAAGAAAGAGATATAATATCAGGACAAACATTTAATTTACCAGAATTAAAATGTTATACTATCCAAGAAGCATGGGAATATTTGAGATCTTTTAATCTTACTACAAGAAGCTATAGAATGAATATGTTAAATTTAAAGAAATCCAGATATTTATATTTAGTAACTTTACCATCTAGTGTTCATATAACTACACTTAATTTACTTAAAGATCAAATTGCTTTACTAGAAAAAACATTTGAATATTCAATCTGGTTTGAACCCAATAAAAATTTAAAAGAATCACAAATAACATATTTATCAGACGAAGAATATCAGTAAAATAAGAAAAGTACTACAAATTATTCGACGTAAAAACAAAAGTTGTTATGTATGAAGAGTATTTATTACAGCTCATTAATGCAAATAGTAAAAACACTATTCAAACAGTGAAAATACTATGCAAATAGTAAATGAATTAATTGCAAATAGTAACAAACCCGTTTTCGACCCGTTACCCGAACTGACCCAAAACAACGAAAAGACCAAAATATCCAACCCGAAATGACCCGTTCAAACCCGTTTTGACACCTCTAGTTACACGCTACTTCCGAACATAGTTTTTCTCAACTTGTCACGTAGGACCACTATCCAATCAGCCTAGCTGAAATCATCCCCGATATTATTACTGTCCAACTTATCCAAAATATAGTGTATTATTGTCTAATAAAAAATCTCGTTCAATAGAGTCCCCAACATCCACAAATTGATTAAAAAAATTTAAAAAAATCCAACCACCCACCCCACCTATAGCTGACAAATTTTGTTCGATCCATAATACCTAAATTATCCAACCGAAAAAAATGGGATTTGACACATAGAATTTTTGTTAGAGTGTTAATATAGAGTTTATATTCGAACATACAATTCTCTTTTCCCATTGTCCTAACCCGATTTCGACCCGAATCTTGTTTCGCCCTAAATCCTAATTGTCTCATCCGACCCAAGATAAAATCAAGTCCGAACATGAATTTTCATATGAATTTTAACATTTACCGAATTCGTCCGGCTCATTTTTCCCAACGCAAACCTCACCTCACCCCACCTACAATTTATTAAGTGCTCTCGAAGCATGTGTTTCAGATTCTGTAATTGTTCACTCATATGTAATAGGTCGTTCACTCTTATTACTATGATTGTTCACTCTAATTCATATGATTGTTCACTCACAAACATCTGGAGCACATGCTCCAGGTGCATCTAATATATATTGCACCCCATCCCACAAAAAAAAAGGAAAAAGAAAAGAAAAGAAGAAAGATGGAAGAAGCATCGTATTGTGGTTCTTCCTGAGCAACACAACTCAGAAAATTACATCTACAACCCGACACTCACAGTCACAGACAGACACTGCCGAATCTCGTCAACCTCTACCTAACCACTGCTCTATGTAATGTGTTAGATACTCAGAGAGAGTTTTAGAGAGAGAGAGAGAGAGTTAGAGAGAGATGGGTTCAAGCTCCGGTTCACCGGAGAGAGAGAAAGTTGCGACCCAGAAGGAGAAACCATTGAAGACGATGAAGAAGTGTTTGGGATGGATTGAGTGGTTGAGAGGATGGTTGAATGTCATATTCGAGATGTTGTTTCAACGAATTGGAGCGAGTCATCTTCAGAATCCGATGCCATTGCCTCCTGTTAATCATCTCACTTGCATCGTCACTGGCTCTACCAGCGGCATTGGCTGCGAAATCGCCCGGTATCACTTCCTTACTTGCTGTTGATTCTCCTGTTCTAGCTGATTTGGATCGTTCTGAATCTAGGGTTTAACTAGGGTTTCTGATTCAATTCCAATTGTGATTGTTTTGTTTTGTTTTGTTTTGTTTTGTTTGTTCTTCTCGACCGAATCTTGGTTGGAAGTTCTGTTGTTTGTTTATTGCAATTTGTTACTTACGCACTCTTGATTTGCTTGGTAGCTGGATTGATGTTTGTGAGTCACTAACTCTAATTATCCTTGATTGCATCTCGCAATTGGGTCATTTGGGTCGGGTTCGGTCTGGACCCGTTTGTGTTGGGTTGACTTCATGTCGCTTTATTTTTGGTCAAATAAGATTTTATTGAATTTACTGTTAAAAACAAACAGGTGAAAGATAAATTCAGTCCGGATCGGTATGTCCGTTTTGCATTTTTGGGTTCGGGTCGGATTGGATCCTGATTGGGTCAGCCATCAGCGGGGTTCGGGTTTGGGTTGAGTTCGGGTCGCTTTTCTTGTCAGGTTAAGATGAAACCAGGTCGGGTTGGGTCACGTCTGGTTCAGGTCCATTTTGAGGTAAGTAGTTTTGACATTTTTGGGTCAGGTTAGTTTTGCAAGGTCTGCCCTTGATTAATCACCGCGCAATGTTGCATTTGAAAGTTGTTTCATTTCTTACACTATTTTGGCACACGACCATCAAATAATGCTTGTCTAAATGAACATCCTATTTTGAGGCTGAACCTTCTTTATTGGCCAACATATTATCTAATATAGGGTTGTAGTATGTAAATCCATTTTGAAGATAAACTTTGTGGGCCAAGAAATTTAATGCCACGAACCAGGCGATTACGTTCAAAATAACACAAAGAGTGTGGATTTTGCTCATGTCATGATTGTTTTCTTGATTGCCACTCTCTCCGCTCACTTGTTTTGCTTGCTGTATGATTTCATTTATAGGCAGTTGGCAGAGTCTGGTGCTCACGTTGTCATGGCTGTGAGGAACCCTAAAGCAGCTCACGAGTTGATCCAAAAATGGCAAACTGAGTGGTCCGGGAAAGGTCTTCCTCTCAACATTGAGGTACTAGAAAGACTCCTGTACGTCTCTCTCGGGATTATAATTAGAGCAGTTTGTAGTTCTTACCCTTGTAATACTTCATTTGTTCTTGCCATTTGTTCGAACAACACATTTGAATGAGAACGCTATGTAGGAAATTAGGAATCTAAGCAAACACAAATCCTGTTTCTTTAGTAAAGAGATCAGGCCCTCTTTTCCATTGAAAAAGAAAGAACAAAACATGAATTTGAAGCCATAAATACTGTTTCAATGTCTCTACGATTTATGTTAGTCCTACCTTTGCAGGTGATGGAGCTTGATCTTTTGTCCTTAGACTCTGTTGCACGGTTTGCAGAAGCATGGAATTCACAGTCAGGGCCTCTGCATGTATTAATAAATAATGCCGGGATATTTTCCATCGGAGGTCTGGCTCTTAGCAATGTCAATTCCGCAATCTTATGTCACGTGAATTGGCATGATCTTCATCTTTTTTCCTTGAACATCACATATATGTATATGCACTTAACTTTTCAAACACCTGCGGGAGGTACCTTCCCCATTGTTTTAGTCGAGATTCCATGCTAGCATATGGAAAATTTTGTCATTCTACCAATTTGAAGTTCTGCTTGGATTTTCATGTGATTTTTAAAATTGAAAGAACTTATATGGTGTATAGGAGCATGGAGAAGTTTAGAGCCATTGGTCTAGTACTCTTGTTAGTATTTGTTTTCCAACAAGTATGATACCTTTGAAGCTATAATTTCATTAGAGAATGTACCATTGTACCAGCTAGTAAGTGTTATGAAATTTCAGCCAAATGGGTTGTTACATTATACATGTATTCAGCATAGTTACCGGGACGCTACCCTCTGACCCGCGTTCCGGGAACAAGCGATCCGCAGTCAAAACTAGGCTAAATTTGTGTTAAACGTAGTGACCCGTGATCCGAGACTAACGACCCGGGGAGCGTTCCTGGTAACTATGGTATTCAGCCATAAAATTGTGACAAAGGATACTGTTTTCGGACAGTTTGATATTTGTGCTTTTATGATTATGTTTTGAATTCTGGTCGTCTTATATAAGGTGTGTAGTTTTTCTTTTCATAATTGTTGGATGTCATACAGATTCTATTCTTGTGCTGTGTTCCTGAACAGATAAGTTTCTGAAGGTTTCTACTCTGTTGATTGAAAATATGTGTTTTTGTCGTGTAGAGCCACAGAAGTTCTCAAAAGATGGTCATGAAGAGCACATGCAAGTGAATCATTTGGCACCAGCGTTGCTATCTGTGCTTCTTTTGCCGTCTCTAATCAGAGGTTCTCCAAGCCGAATAGTCAATGTGAATTCAGTCGTAAGTTCAATGATCAGAAAAATTAAGAACTTGAGGGCTTGATTTTTTTTTTTTTAATTGCATACTGATTCTTGACATTTCTGTGGTGTTTTTTTTTAAATTTTTTAAAATATCATTTCAATTACTCTAAGACATGGATGTTGACCCTCTGAATTCATGAGATAAAAGTTTTACTTGGCTCATTGTATGCATTTTTAGATGCATTATGTCGGATTTGTTGACCCTGAAGACATGAATGTTGTTACCGGGAAGAGGAAATTTACAAGTTTGGTGGGATACTCGAGCAGCAAGCTTGCTCAGGTTTGTTTGTTTCTTTTCTTTTTTTTTTTTTTGCGAGAATTTTCTTAGTGATTGTTTGCATTTAAAGTTTACTTACACCCATCATTCTCATCCGTCTTTCAGATTATGTTTAGTAGCGTTCTTCAAAAGCGATTACCAGCAGAATCTGGCATCAATGTGGTGTGCGTCTCACCCGGAATTGTCCATACCAATGTTGTAAGTTCCACAAGCCTCGGTTTTTTTGCGCATCATGTATTTTCCTGTGTTATGCTGGAGGAATAAACAAAAGTGTTGGTGACATACGTTACTTGTTCGTCCAGGCAAGGGATCTCCCTAGAATTGTTCAAGCTGGATATCATCTGATACCGTATTTCATATTTAGCCCCCAAGAAGGTAAAGCATCATCTGTTCAAATCTTTCTTTTACGTCGCCCACTATTGCACTGACCTGTAAAATTCAGTTGTGAAGGTAAATATTTGCTAAAAGTTGCTAGAACTTGCCACAACCGAAACTAAACTTTTATACTGTACCATCCATTTACCAACGAGTTTTACTGGCTTGAATAAATGCCATATTGGTAAATCAGGATGATAGCCTTTTGCTTTTGAAGTTTTTAGACATTTTCCAAAAACAACCCACTTTTGTTTAACTAGTAATCACGATCACGACATTGGAATCAAGTGACAAGAAGTACTGAAACTAATTCGAGTTCCACTGTTGTAGGGTCTCGAAGCACACTATTTGCGGCCACTGATCCTCAGGTTTCAGAATATTGCGAGCTATTGAAGGCCGATAATTGGCCGACTTGTGCCTTCATTTCTCAGGACTGTCGCCCGACAAACCCTTCAGAAGAGGCACACAACACTGAAACCGGATACCGGGTGTGGGAGAAAACACTGGAGATGATCGGCCTCCCTTCTGATGCTGTGGAGAAGCTTATCGAAGGCGAAGAAATCACTTGTCGTTATGGAACAACTGCAAATGACGACTAGATGCTCATGTTTCTTAACAACATTCTTCATTTTATCGACTCTAAGAAAAAGAGGAGGTAATTATGTTCGAATAGCATATAGCTTCCACTTTTCTTGTTTGGAGTTTTTTGCTCTCTTCGATCCGGAGATATATTCACTCTTTCTGGCCTTTTGATGGGTGGAAGCTTTCGTCGTGAACAATATTATTATGGTTATTTAGTTTAGTTTAGTTTAGTTGAGGTTTGTTTGCATCGAGGTCGAGTTTAAGATGGGTTTAATTTCTTTTCTTGATTTGCTGGTTTTTGTTTGGTAAACTATTCAAGAAACTGTCATCAATGTTGGCTAAGCATTAAGCAATGTAAAGTTGTAAACTATTCAAGTATTGGACTGTTTTGTTGTGAAGTATTTCTAAAATGTTAATTTCTTGGAATGAATTTAAATTTAGGATTTTGTGAGAAAAATGTATAATATTAGGAGCTAGGCTTGACAAAAGCTGACCGACCTGAAACTGGACCGGGTTTTCAAACCTAAACATAATAAGCCTAGAGTACGGAGCATACTGAACTTAAACCCGAACCCGACTGAATTGGCAGGTCTAATTGGAGCCCAATATGATTGAAAGATTTGATAATGTGGACAAAATTTAAGATCAACCAATAATAAGTAGAGCCCAATGCAATTTTGATCCCCAACATGGAAAAATCAGCACCAATCATAAATCTCTACTTTTGCCTAGAAGGATAATAAATATGCATGAAAAAAAGGTAAACATTTGTTCTTAATTAGGCTGGTAAAAGAAACAAGACTATGAGAGTTAAAAACAGTTACAACTTGCCATCCTTTTCAAGATGGGCTAAGATTAGGACTATGGAACTGTAGGACTACAACTTCCCATCTCTTTTACTTCAAGGTGGGTTTTGTAATATACTACTACTAACTACTTGCTAATTAAGAACAAATTAGTTAATCTCATAATTGCTGCTACATATCACAATTTCCGACAATAGGGGAACCATGGAAGGCGGCTAGGTCCGACAGCAGAGCCTTGATTTGCTCGGGATGCACGTCCTGTCCATCCTTGCATTGCTGCAATAAAATAACAATAAAGTGTCTCGTTAGAAGGAACTATGTAGATCCATATGTAAACAGTCTTTACCTCAGCAGACATTCCTTTCTGCCCACTGAGAGATCTGATTCCAAGAGACCCACATATCAACTTATCCAAATTTGCAAGCATTACAAGTCACAATGTGGGCCCGGCCCCGCTTACACGGGGAGTCTAACCTCAAGTTAACATACATTCCTCTCAGTCTGTATGTTGAGAGACTAATTCCAAGAGACCCAGAGATCAAATTATCCTAACCCGTAAGCATTACGCTTACGAGTCACAACGTGGGTCCCGCTTACACGATCAGTCTTACCTCAACAGACGAACCTTTCTATCCATTGAGAGACCGATTCGAAGCGGTCAAGAGATGAACATATCCAAATTCGCAAGTATTCCAAGTCATATTTACTCGAGTTCTCTACGGATATTTATTTCCACCATCTCATTATGCCTTTTTTTTTGGGGGGGCGGGTGTTCGAGATTTAGAACCAGAGTGAAGTAAAAGTTGAACAAGACAGATTACCTCAGCACGAAAGATGTCCATGGCAAACCCATTGAAGCAGCTGATAACAGCTTGCTGTATGTCCAAACCAAGACCGTCTAAAGCCCTCATTGTAGACAACAACAGCCCCGGTCTCCGGCCACAAAACATATGGATGTTTACAGCTCTTCCTTCCCTTAATCTCACTTCAATCTACAAAAACGAAGCACATTCGGTTAACACACGAAACTGGAAGACAAACTAAACTTGCAGAACAACTGAACGTGAGTGAAGAAGAGAACTCACTCACCCTTGGAGGTTGACTGTTAGGGCTCGGTAGCGAGCTAGGGCAAAGTTCTTCTTTGATTCGAGATGGCAGGTTAGGCAGTGTAGGTGTCAAGGGATGAAAGCTCGTTGTCTGAGTAGTCAGGGAAGAGTTCGGAGGGGTTGACTCCAGCTCGTTGTGGAGATCGTTTATCTTTTGCAGCAGTTCTTTCAGATAGTCTATCGCATCCCCTAGTATCGATGCTCTGTCCATCTATACATAAACATGGAATGGCATATTTCAGAGACAAATCCCGAAAACAAAACAGTAGAATTTGTCTTCGGCCAGCAAATATTGAACAAGATAATAGCAAACTACATATCCCACTAAAAAAGCGCATCACGAGATCCAAATGTAAGCAGTTTTACTCTACTACAGCAAGCACAAACGATACTTCTAAGAGAATGAACTCTACAAGTATAGCTCGATCCCTTGTCACTTTTTTTTCTTTTTTGCGGCTCAAAGAATGATGGGAACAACGTATAAGTTACAGCCTGCAATACTAGCAACTACGAGCATGTTTTACCCTACTATCATAAAAGCATTTATTTAGCGATAACTTGCTTGGCAGGCAACATCCAAATTCATCACTTTCAAAATTGCTCTCCCTTGGCAGGAGACATTTATTGTTCCAAGCATAAAGTAAATGAGAGTCTATTGTTTGAAATTCAAATGCCGCACCGAAAAAAAAGAGAGCCTAGATATCAAATTAGATGTTCTACGGACAAAAGTACATCGCTGTGGATGCCTTGGCTCATGGGTAAGTTCATAAATCAATCGATGTCACTCAAACTCGTCCCTACCCATGCCAAAGTCACACTAGGTACCCAAGTTCTGAGTTCCAAATCCAAAACCAATACCCCGAAAATCCCGCTGCAAAACAGGGTGAGGTGGTTCTAGTGCAATAGCCTTACCCTTAAATTTATAAAGAAAATTCACAACGACTAGCTCTGATTGACCCAAGATTTTAAATCGTTCACTATTTACTACTCCATGGAAAATAAGCATAAGAGATTTACTACTTATGGTACCCAAGTTCCATTAACAACATATAGCTAATGAACTTTGTAATTTCCCGACAAATTTCATACGCTTTGTCTTAAAGGAAAGGTCAGGATCCACGGTCCATACCGGAGTGTGTATGTGTGGCACGAAGAACCGAGCAACATAGATAGGTTTACACATAAAGCTATGTGTAGACTAGCCTAACTTAAGTGTCAAGAGCCGGTTAATCGAGGAAAAGGAAAGGGCAACTTATCCATCAACATTAGGTATCAAGTACTACTCTAGAAGACAAGTATGGAAGGTTAAGAAGAGACAAGTTGAGGTAGTAGATGCCCTTTCTAATGTAACTTCATTTTCAGGGCAGTGGTCCAATCAACTTGTGGGGGACATTTACTAACAAGCCACCCTCTTCATGTGAGTTAATTTAATGCAAACTTCAACACCCAAAAAGAAAAAGAAAAAGAAAAAAGAACATTGTCATTCTAACCCCAATGATAGCAACACACAAAGGAATTAACTAGCTATCTAGCTCAGCTCAACTCAAGCAGAAAGAAAAAAAGAAAAGAAGCTTTCTTCAATTCTGGTTGTGTTGTAATACTCTACTCCCATGGTTTCTCATTCTGTTCCCTAAGCTCGATCACGAGATCCTAATGGCCGCAATTGCAAACAACAAACTCTCTAACAAACAAATTCAAGTTCATAATGAGAAACCAAGAATCATACTTCACGAGAAACTCAAACCAACAACAACAACAAAACTAGCACACATGTCATGAACTAGAGTTCATGAAGAGGGCTAATTCTTGCAAACAACAACTCCCATGGGAAGCACGCATGTCAGACGTACGCAGTCTTCCCCATGAATTAGAGTTCATGAAGAGGCCAATTCCTACCAAAAACAACAACTCCCATGGGAAGCATGCATGTCAGATGTACACAGTCTTCCCCATGAATTAGAGTTCATGAAGAGGCTAATTCCTACAAACAACAACAAGAACAACAGTAACAACGATAAAACTCCCATGGGAAGCACGCATGCCAAATGTAGGCGATCTTCCCCATGAACTCGGGTTCTTGAAGAGGCTAATTCCTAGTTTCCTACAAACAACAACAACAAAATCCCCCATGGGAAGCATGCATGCCAAATGTGGGAAGACTTTCCCCATGAACTAGAGTTCACAAAGAGGCAATTCCTACAAACTTAAATCAACAACAACAATAACAACAAAACTCCATGGGAAGCATGCATGCCAAATGTAGGTGGTCTTCCCCATGAACTAGAGTTCACGAAGAGACTGATTCCTACAAACAACAACTACAAGAACAACAACAATAACAACAACAATAACAACAACCACAACAAAACTCCCATGGGAAGCACGCATGCCAAATGCGCACAATCTTCCCCACAAACTAAAGTTCACGAAGAGACCGATTCCTACAAACTTAAACCAATATAACATAATACATGAAAAGGGCTGCAAAGTAACATTTTTGTTAGGGTTTGGTTGATTCACCTTGCTGATCTTAGGCACAACAGACCTCAACATATACAACCTATCATTGAGCTTCTTTCGACGCCGCCTCTCGGCCATCAGATTCTTGGCCGGCATTCCCTTCTTCTTCCCCTTGCCATTGTTCGCATTCGAGCTCATTGTCCCACCATTCCTCTTCTCCTCATCATCTCCCTTAATCACAACATTACTAATGCTGTCATTATTATTGTTATTGTTGTTATTAGTCTCAGTAAAATCATCAGAATCATAGTTAAACCCAGACCCATCAACACTCAAATTATCCCCCCTCTTGTTCTTCTCACGCTCATTGTTCATATTCGAAGAATTATTCCCCAAATTATTCTCAGAACTTCCGCTGAAATTCCTCCTAAGAGCAGCCCTCTTCTGGAAAAGCGTCGGCGCCTGAGAACCCACCGAAACGCAATTCTCAAGCGGCTTCAACAGCTTCGAATTCCGATTCATGAACCCTAACCCTAATTCATCAAACCCTCCAACTCCAACCAACCTCGACGACCCGGATGATCCAGACCCGAATTGGAGAAGATTTGCGCCCAAATCAGAAGGACCCATTTGGGGAAACGGGTTGATGATTTGATTTGGGTCGGTGAAAAACCCATTGGAGGGAAAATCGAGGGGATTATGAGGGGTGAAGAAGGGGTCGAAATTGGGGAAAACAGAGGGAGAAGAAGATGTGGGGTTGTTGTTGTTGTTCAGAATGAGATTATGATGATTATGATGATGATGATGGTGGTGATTGTGATTATGATCAGATGGGTTGGGATACCATTCATTGTTGACAACATCAAGCATGGATTTGAAGGAGGTTACTACTGATGAATCTTCATCTTCTGGTCTGTCTCCTATCCAACCTCCTACACTGTTTGCTCTGGAGAGCATTTTGAGTGGTGTTGTAGAGAGAGAGAGAGTGAGGTTAGAGAGAGAGAGGTGGGGGTGGGTTTATATGGATGATGATGATGATGATGATGATGATGATGATGATGATGATGATGTGTGGAGGGTAAATGTTTGGATTTGTTGGTATGTATGAAGAGTGAGGTGGAAATGCAGAGAAAATTTTGTACGACTGCAGCTGGTGCAAATTAAATAGCAGCTGCCCAGAATTTGCAGGTACCGCTCTTTTTCTTCTTGCAGATTTTGCAGATTTCGGCATTTCTTTCTTTCTTTTTCTTTTTTTTTTTTGGCGCCCCCTTTTGAGTGACTGTTAATTCCAAGCTTCCAACAAGAGAGTAGAGAGAGACTCGTTCTATAAAAATGTTCGTTCAAATTTTTTTTTAGGCTGCGTTCGGCAATAGTATTTGGGGTAGCGTTTAGCGTTTTGACCAAGTCAAAACTCTAATTGTATAAATATGAGTATTCGGTAGGCTAGCGTTTGGAGGAGCGTTTAGCGTTTTAAGGAGCGTTTTGTGAAACGCTAATAAAGTTAACGTTTAGCGTTTGAAGTAGCGTTTCATATTTTTCAGTCAAAAAATACCCTTTGTAAATTTTATCTTTGGAAATTATTGATACCCTTTTATGTCATTTCACATTAATCTGTTAATTGAACTGTTAAATTACTGAACACAATTCTTATTTGAACAGTTATTTGCTATCCGCTACCGAAAACACTATCCGCTGCTTAAACCATTATACGCTACATAAACCGCTATCAACTATCTAAAACACTAATTTTGCCCGAACAAGGCCTTAGTCAAAAATATGATTGGTCTTCAAAAACTATTATCAATGTCACTCAATTTTTTAAAAAATTAAAAAATATCACTTAATTTTTCAAAAAAATCCAAATAACAATGACATTTTGAATTTATTTGAGTGACATTTTTTATTTTTTTGGAAAATTGAGTGACATATTTGACTCTTTTAAAAGTTGAGTGACATTTTTTACCTTTTTCTGAAAGTTGAATAACATTAAGGCCCAATTATTTTATGCGGTGGGATTGTTTGCGGCACACCCCACCGCAAATTTTCATTTTCCACACAACTTTTCATTTTTTTTTTATTAAAAGTGAAAAAATTTTCAAATAAAACATAAAAAATTTCACTTTATTTCCACCTACCATTATTTTTAAATTAAAATATACAAACCCACCTTCCATTATTTCCACTACAACTTTCTACATTCTACCATATCGCAACTGCATCATAAAAAAAGGATCTAATGACAATTTTTAAAGATAAGTGACATTTTACCCTTTTCATAGATTTATTAACCTCTTCTACCGTACAAATGTTCAACCCCATGTCATGGTCCCTACTGTAAAAAAAATGTTCATACCACTAGGCCCATGGTAGTATATAGGCATATATGCTTTTCCAGTTTTCCCTGTGAGAACTGAGAAGGATTTATTAGTACTTACCGTTAAACTATCATATAAGTTGTCAAATATGTTAATGTTAAAATATGCCAAATTTCAATCAATATTCATCAGCATTTATCGATATTCATCCATATTTTTAACTCTACTCAACATTTATAAGCACTCATCGACATTAACGATGAGTTAAAAAGAACGGACTCCTAATATAATTTTGCATTTAGAACTAATAACCAGCAAATTTTGTCGTATAAAAGTGGTTCTCGAACACGGCCTAAATGCTAATAATTATATTTTCCCACAACTTTAATAAAGTCAGTAACAACCATCTTATAATCAGCAAACTTTTGGAAAGGAGAAATTCAAATAGGGTATTTCTAGAGCTAACAACTCAACCCAATTGTTCAAGTAACCTTGATTTCTAATTCTACAACACCCTATACTTAAGGCATGGCATGGTCCTCATCATTCAATCGTTATATGGTCTACCATGATATATTTACCTAGTGCCACGAGACCATTACTCTCTCCCTAAAGACATCTTAATAGGGTGTGCAGCGCCCACGTTTATAAACCCAAGACCCCCCTTTTTCTCTTCCGATATGGTACCTTTTTCTTTCCTGTGACGCACTTATCACAGGTGGGCCCCCTGCCTCCCCTGCACCTTCGGGGTGCTTGGCGGGACATTGGATTCGGGGCTAGGTCGGGTCTGATATCACTTGTCACGGGGCCATTATCCTCTCCCTAAACAAACGTATTAATATGGTGTGCATCACCCATGTTTATAAACTCAGGAACCCCCCCCCCCACCCACCCACCCGATGTGGGACCTTTTTCCTTTCCTTTAACAATAGATAAGTACATCATGGTGGATAATATAATTTGCAGGTCCCGTTCACACGCTTATTAAGGCTCTGTTCTTTTGCGGTTGGCAAACTGCGGTGCCATAGCCTACCGCAGTTTGCCACAACCCGCCACATTCTACCGCAAATCATTACTTTTCTCTCTCCTCACTTTTCTCCTCTACTTTTTAGTTTTTACATCTTCTCTCCTCTCCGACCCCACATGCCAATAACTCGCCACAATTCCACCACACCTCACCACACCATTCCGCAAAATACTGCATAAAATAACAGGGCCTAAAAGACATTCAAAAAATGAGTGGATACCAAAATTCCCTCAGTATTTTTCTCGCACCCTTTTATTGATATTTAAATTTGAAGAAAAGGGGGTAACTAATTGGGGGGGAAGAATGAGAAGATTGACAATAAATGTGGGGAAAGGAAATCCAGAAATTAAATGAAAAGGGGAGGCTGTAAACCCAGGACTCTCGTGACTTCTTCAATTTTTTTCAATTTTCCAACTTTCTCATACAAGAGGCTAAGTTTAAGTTTTGCACTAGTTGTGGTGGTAGTCTTCAATCAATCAAGGATTATTGGATGATAATACACTGAACTTTTCCTGACTTTCAATACATCGAACTTTGAGGGTATTGGACAATAACGCACTCAGACCAATTCAGCCGGTGGTTGACGCGGTGGTTGTCCTACTTTGAGGTGTCGTTTTTCTATTTTTTTCAGAAAAACTTTTGTCGTGTAAGAAAGTACACATATGCAGGATGACTAATATATTTTTTTGGAAAAAAAATTGAAAAACGATACCTCAAAGTAGGACAACCACCGCGTCAACCACCCACTAAATTAGTCTAAGTGCATTATCAGTCCAAGAAAAAAGTTCGATGCGATTATCGTCCAAGTCGATGTATTATTCAATAATCCATCAATCAATTTTTGTGTGTGTTTTTCATGTTACGGCATCTCTATGTATCCTGACTTGCCCATTACACATTTACCATATCTCTATCTACAATCGAGTCGGTTTGAGTCTGAGTCAGAGGATAATTTTGGTTTGTATTTGCCCTCCTATCGAGATTTTTTTGTTGAGCAAGTTGGAATAGTTGGTATGTGTGAAGACCACTTGCACATTATTTTTCGGGGAAGTTACAGTATAGTGTTGCTTAAAAAAAGGACTTTTTCAAACTGTGAAGGCTCTTGCAATTTGGTGTTCCTATCAGTCATCAATCATCATTCATTTACTAAAGACGTGGTTGCTATAGTGGTAGTCAAGTACAACCATCTCCATTATCCAACCTTCTTGCCGAAGATCAAGTTTTGATGGAAACATATTAAGTTGAAATTATAAAGTTGATGGATCATTGTCATGGACAGTTTAAAGCTTAGTACACTAACCGGTGGTTTACCTTAAAACAGGGATTCAATGAGCAAATTGGGTTCTAATCTAATTGAGGATCATTTAGGTATAAATTTTAATCAGGCCACTTATTCAATTGCAGTTTGATCCAATTTCCTGGTTTTCTTCGAGTTCGGGTCAAGATCGAACCATCTGCTCATGTGTTAGTTTAGGCCCGAGTTCGATCTTTTCGACTTGGATTTCATATCTTTCGTCAGTTTTGTCTCGTTTTAGTATTTAAGCATTTTTTTTTTCAAAATCTTCGAGAATAAGCATCCTTCAGTATTTTCCAAAACCTAGTAAACAGAGGACCCAAGTAACCATAAGTTCAATCAATTCAGCAAAAAAATAACTTTAGAATTAAATGCACGCAGAAAACTAAGTACAACTCAACACACAAATGACATGAGAACAATGAACAAATCAATGCCAAACAATAATCTTTATTCTTCAAGATTAAACAAAGCAATAAAAAAATAGAAACTGAGAGTACTCCATGACTTATGAAGTCATTAAACATTGATATCATCAGAAACATACCAGTAACTCTTATGAAACCAAAGCATAAAAAACATTAACCACCCAGTTAACTAGAGCATACCTAGCTAAACTAGAGTTGGAGAAGGTCCAAATTTACAAGAGCTTATAACAATAGAACGATCGAACCCATACCTCAAGCTCTGATTAGCATAATCATTAAGTATATGTACTAGCAATCTCGAGCTAATCGAGTGACCAAAAAAAAACATTAGAAATGGAAATGTGGAGCTTACTTACATTGAACAAGGGCCGAGTTGGGAATAGGAAAGGGAGGGGCTATGCTATGTACAATATTTGGTTCGAGGTTGCAAGGCTAATACTAAATTACTAATATTACTGCCTCTTCGCGATCGATTGGTTTTAATTTTAAGGTATACATATACCACTACTACTACTACCCTATATGGCTCACTGCCCGAAATAAGATTGAATAGAAATGTCCAAAATGTCGAGTACTATATGCGTACTATGCCTGCCTGCCTCCACGCCGTACATTACCTAGTCTCGAGATTATCCCACAAGGGATGTGGTGCTGTGGTTCTACCTACCTGCGGAAACCAGGTCGTGTTAATAAGATTGTTATATGAAAGATGCGAAAGTAAGAATGATATCGAGAAATGTCACGCAAATTTAACGTGGTTGCTAATGATGTGTTAGTAAATCCACAGACAAACTGTTAAGTTTTGAGGTAAATGGGAGTGGATAAATATTTTACCAAAACTACCAGAACTTACTAAAATTTACATGTTCACCAATACTTGTTTTTTCCTTAAAAGCTGCTACTTTATTCAAAAGTATCACATTTTCCAAATTTTACCAAAAACAGCCCAACTAGGCCTGGCAAAAGCTCTTCCGACCTGACCCTAAACCAACCCGGCTTTTCAAACCTAAAATATAAAAAACCCGTTTAATGGGGCATACTAAGCCCAACCCACCCCAGCCGAATTGACAGGTCTAAGCCCAACCCATTAAGAGGATGGGTGGGCTTGTAGCAAATCCTGCACAAGCATATCAAATCATGCATTTTGCTACATCTTCATATTCTCCAACGCCATTTCTAGTTTGATCTTTACACAATCTTATATTACAGGGGTCTAAAAGGATTTACCAGAGTTGTGAGATTTACTAGGGAGATGGATGCTCGAGTTATAATCGTAAACTGAAGTATGGTCCAACCCTCAACAGTCAACAGCAACACATCCGATATGGAAGGAACATAAGCAGAGCAAGTGAGCAACAGTACTAACCTAGACGGCTAGACCCACGGCACAATCATGTATCGATGGCTTTCAACATTGAGAAACTGGTGAAGGAAGACACTGCTTCACTTCTTTTGAATCCGCCGCTCTTTCAATGGCTGGTGGATTATCTTCGCTCCGCGAAATTAATGTCCTGGGGGTCATCTTCTGGACTTCTTCCTTTGTGTAGATGAAAATTTTGCGGACCATGCAACAAAATTCCCTGTTTTGATATGAATACCAGTATTTCAGCTGCATTTCTAATGTTAAATTACGACGTAATAATCATGGCTGAAAATTTTAGGTGATAATGTTGAAAAGGGAGCACATACTGCCATGGGTCATCCCCGACCAGCATCATATCGTCTTCGTCGTCGGTATAGACAATAAGCCAATTCTTCTGAGGAGCCTTGAGTTCACCATTGAAATCAAATAAGCGATCCAATTCCGCGACCAACTCATCGTAGCCATTGAACTTGGAAAGGTCCACAGACCTACCTAGAGCAATTCCTTGCTTGTGAACCTGAGAAAAGGATTTTTTTAGTCACCCTTGATGGTGATAATCACATCAAAACTACAACAAAACCGCCTAAAAGATATAAAATAAAGGACCCCACTTGGATTACCTTTGTGCAGCTTCTAGATGACCCACCATGACTTTTTGGTTGTGCATCCCGAGAATGCAACTGAGAACTTGAGAGCTTGTTATCAAGGTCATTGCAGCCAGGCATATTATCCATCTGCTTGGACCCCTTTGACTGCTCCGAACTTTGATCTGACTCAACATCATGCAACACGGGTGGAAGTAGGGTTGCCGGATCATCAACATTTCTTCTGCACAACACAGGTGAATCCTGCGTGCTGGGAGTACTAACAAGAGGAATGCCGAATAATTTACAGTTCCCCTCTTTAGGTTTACTGATTCCCTGCTCGACTGTTGTAGGTCTCATCGGAATCTCTCTGGATTGAGCATAATGCTCAACACGAGAAGAGCCTGGTGGAGGCATAAGCCAACCCCCATTGTGATGATCGACTCTGTGACCATGCAAAACGGTCATCTCACCAAACCCTCCATACCTACCATTTCCTTGGAACTGGTAAGGAACACCAGGATTTTGTGAAGGGCTTTTCAAGCCAGATTCGGACAAGTTTAAAGAAAGGCCGGCCGGCATCATAGACCAAGGGCCACCCAAGTTGAATCTTCCATCTTGCTGCTCTGGAAACCGTCTCTTCATAGGTGAACCAGCAGGAGCAGTGTGATAAGGTGAGTGGAACCCAGAGCCGAAACCTGCCAGCAAATCAGCATAGGTTGGCTCGGGCCTTGCGGGAGATGTCCAATTTTCGGATCCGTATATCCGCGAAGCAGAGAGATTATCGGCTTTATCCTCGTCGATGGAGCCGGGCCACACGTTGGGTTTTTCGACAGTTTCTGACTCATTACTGCTGTCCGCAATGGTAGCTTTCATGGTTGAATACTCCTGACCTTGCATGACCCTTGAAAACCCGCTTGCCGGCGAAGGGTCTGCTATCACTTTAGATGAACCTACTCGAATTCAAAAGAATCAGCTAAAATGTTACTGAGTTGGACAGCGTAATCAATACCCAACTGCACAGGTGGGCATCAAACCAGTTGTTACCTTCTCTAGTAAGGACAGAAGAATCGGTAGATGGATTCACAACACTTGGTGTTGGACGAGGTCTTTTGGCTCTAGGCACTGGAAGGGGATTTATCGTAGGAGGATTCATCGCAGGTTCGATTTGCCAGGGTGACACCCTGTCTGGGCGTTGGATAGCAGAAGTTTCATCCCAGCGGATCTAAAGAGAAGACAAGGCAACATTGTATCACACAATATTGAGACACGGTTTCAGTGTATCGCATAATATTAAGAATTTAAGACACCACAAATCAAATCAAGAACAGAAGCAAAGTACCTTCAGGCATCTCCATTTTGACTCCCGCCACCTTTTCGAATCTGCATCTTCAATGCCAACAATAGTGCCAGTAAACCTGCATAACATCAGAAAATACAAAGGGTTAAGATGACTTTGTCAAAGAAACATTTTGGCCAGACAAGAGAAGTCAATGAATTTACAAGTCAACATCGCCCAAAGAGTCTGCGTAGCAGTAGAGGCAGAAAGACGCTAAAAAAGAGACCAAGAAATGCACCTTTGTTCTGGAGCCTCTTCCCCTTCAAATCTCATTTTAAACCTCATCCCTATCGAGTAGTAACTCTTCATCGACTCCATGTACTGGTCAAATGGAACAATGAACTGAGCAGGACTGGTCCTGCAGGAAAAATCATATTTAGTGCCAGTTTTTAAATTAAACAGAAAAATTCAGGCAAATGGATTACTACAATGCATGAGCATAGCTGAGGAATAGTTCAAAAAGAGCAATAGCACAGGCAAAACAAACAAGAAACACAAACCTAGGCTTGTAGTAGACAGTGAACATGGTTCCGGTGGAGATTGCATGCCAAGCTGTGGCCAGAACACCAAGATGCATGCTGTGACTAGATATCACAGACGAAGGAACAACTCCCTGCTGCCTCATGGCACGTCTCACTCCAACACGAAGATCCCCGTTCTCCCCTCTAAACGTCACAAAAAAATTAGGTCAGCCCAGAGAATGAAGCGAATTAACCAATAAGCCCTATTAAGAGTTCATACCAGGAAGAAATCAAACCTGAGAAAAATAAAGGCATCACCAGCCACAAGCCTTTTGGAACTAACAAACACACTCCAACCACTCTGAAGCAGATGTCTCCTCGGCTGACCTATCATTTACAAGAAGCCCAAACAGCAGCAAATACACCAAATCAGCCGGGGGGAAAAAAAACACGACTACAATGATTACAAGCTTAACACCAGCAAGATTTAACTAAATTTGAGCATTTATAGAAGCCAGCAAATACATCAATATATCATCCTGCACATCTGGAAAAAAAAAAAACCTTCCATCCATTGTTTGGGGGGTGGGGAACTACACCATGAATGATAATTACTAAAACAGTTCCAAACATGGAGTTTCTTCCCAACACACTGTATGTGCATACCTGGTCGTTAAAATCAAAAGAAAAATGAAACATAAGCCACCCAGAGATACAACAATACCAAATTACCAATAGATATTTTCTCATGACATAAACGATAAATACTATTAGAAGGACATACTACACAAATGACCACGCAAAACCATCTACCATTGAAAGAAAACCAATTAATCATGATCCCATTTTAATCAGAAGTAACCATCACCCCTTATCGCTAAGGGGTAGACGCAGCAATACGCTACAAGGTAACAAGGTGGACTCTGAATACAAACGGCAATACCTCGAAAAATATGCCGAAATCGCCACTCATTTCCATGTAAATCCTTGGCTACCAGTTCCTGTGTGGGCGGCTGGCGAGTCATGTCCTGCAGATTACAAGAACAGATTCATCAATTCACACCGTAAGGCTCTGTTCCTTTGGTGGGTTATTATTACCCGCTTTACCCAACCCAACCCAACTTTACCAATTTCTTCCCATATTCTGAACACTCAACTTTCCAATTTTTACCTAAACCTACCCATCCTTCTTTAGCCCAACCTTACCTTACCCTCAAGAAAAAGGACCCTAAACATGCGGAAAGGGAATCCACCAACACATCTCCAAATAAGAGGGCACTCACCAGGGGTGGCAGACACTCATCCGCATGCCGCCTCAACACGGAGAATCCACCATGAGTGCTCGTATCCGAGGCAGTCAATGTCTTATAGAACGAGTGAACAACAAATCGTGGAGGAGGCGGCGGCGGGGCCTCCTTTTCCACAGAAGTCTCGTCTTGCTGCAATCAAATAGACAAAACTCTTTAAGATTCATACTGGTAACTAAAAACTTTTAGTCTAAAAGGCAAATCAAGACTTCCCAAAATGGTAGAAAACTTACATTTGGAAGGGGCTGCAGCATCACTTGGGCATATACCTCATCAGTATCGGGTTCAGCCTAAAATTTTCAATGTTTCGCAAATCAATAACACAATCCGGGTATGTTCTATATTGCAGGCTAAACATAAAACACTCCAAATCAAAGCAAGGATTTCAAACCTTCAGATCCACGTTGACGACCTTGCATAGGATCTTCCATGGGAGATCATATACAGGCATTTGCTGGTCCGCTACTTGATTAGTGGACGCTTCTACCTAATCCCAGACACCAATAAAAAAAAAATCATCAAAAATACACACAGCCAAACAAAAAACAAAAATACCCCCAAAAAAAATTATACAGATAAACTTCATTAAAATTCTTCATAAAATCCATCAGAGCTGGATGAAATCAAATTTTCCATGCAATTCGGAATATAAATACAGAATAATTCATTGAAAAAATCACCAAAAATGAATACAGCCAAACGAAACACAAAAACTAACCCCCAAAAAAATCATACAGATAAATTTCACTAAAATTCTTGACAAAATGCATCAGAACAAGATGAAATCAAATTTTCCATGTAATTCGGAGTATAAAACCAAAATAATTCATCGAAAAAAATAAAAATAAGTAAAATCGAACCTGCTCGATGTGTCCTTGAGGAAAATAGAACACAAGCTCACCAACACGCGGCACTGTCACCAAAGGCCCGGCACAAGCATGCCATAGTGCATTGTACAGCGCTGTTTCCGGATCCACTGCATACAAAAAAATCAAAAAAAAAAGAAAATTAAAAACACACAGACTCGAAACAGTCGACAAATCGCCGGATCAAAAACTCCGGCGAAGCCAGAATCAGAAGAGAATCAGCCGGAATTACATTTTCCGGCGCCGGCGAGCTGCTGCTGAGCTTTGACAGCTTCATCGGCGGCTAAGTTTCCAGCACCGTTAATCGACACCTCCGGCGAACTCATCTCCGCTTGTGAATTCCTTCACAGCAGATCTCTCATCTGACGAATTCACGCTCAAATTCAACCAACCCTCAATCCAAACCCTAGGAAGCAACCGCAAACTCCGAACCACTTTCTTCGGCACCTCGAATCAATCAACCAACAACCCTAACAATCGATCAAAAACCCTAAAATCAACGAAACCTCAATCAATCGAGCAGCTGAATCCCTGATTTCTCGATGAAGATGATGAAGAGGATAAGAACTGAGGTGAGGTCCCTTTCGAGAGCAGTTGCAGGTGCAGTGGTGAGGAGTTTCTCTCTCTAGATTTTTTGGAGTTTCTCGGTCTAAAATGAGGGGAAGTGGTAAGGTGCGACAGTGGTCTGAGTGAAGAAGAGGGAGAAAATGGAGGGGGAGGGGGGACCCTTGTTGAGTTAACCAGAGGTTTTGAGGTGGTGAAGGGGGGAGAGTAACCGTGGTTAGAAGTTAACCAGACCGGTTGGGTTGGGTTGGACAAGTGTGAACCGGACACAGGCGGTGAATGTGATTAGACCAACACCAACACGCATCCTTTTTTATTCACTTCTTCGGCTCATTCATTCAATTGATTGCGGATTTCACGACAATCTTTTTTTTATTCAATTGCTTACCTTCCCTTTTGATTTTTGCGTTGTTATTTCTAATAATTGGGGTTTTTCTATATGTTCTTCTTGCGCTCAGAAAATCGGTCCGACCTGGATATATAAATTTGTCCGATATAAATTGAATTGATTTGAATATCAAATTTTTATCCAAATTTTAAATTAGGATAACTGCATCATGTCTGAATTCAAAATCGACTTTGGGTTCGGGTTCAAATTTAGAGTAACAAAATTGGTTGTCTGAAATTTGTGCAAAATTTAAGTTCGGACACATCAAGACAAAAATCTTACAAAACATTGAAATCGTGTGTGAATTTAGTATAAATTTGGGTTTGGCATATTCTGACAAATTCGAGTTCAGACAAGTTAGGTTCTGGTTCAGACATCACATACTGTCACAATTTGAAACTCGGACAAAGTTCAGGTTTGGGGGATTTTGCCTGAATGTATGAATTCTCCTTACCCAAATATTTGTCACAGATATGCGCTACAATATTTTTGTTATGTGCATTTTCTTGGATTATTTTATTTAGTTATTTTTTTAGACATATTTGCTTTTGGCGACTTGGACATGGGGTGTTTGGCTACCAGTTTTTTTAGTTAACTCTTAACGTTATGGATGTTGTTAGCCTTTTTATTAAAACTACATGGGATGTCTATTAAACAACTTTTCATATCAACTTTCTTGATCCAATATTGATTTTCAAAAACTACTTGAATAAATTTCTTGAAATAGTTTTCACAAACTACTTTTATCAAACGCATTTCTTGCAATCAACTAATCCAAAAAGTTACTCCAAGCAGTTATCAATTAATAGTTACCAGATAATTGCCAGCATGACCATTGTAATCTATCATATTTGCTCTATCTTTGTTGAATTTCAATGAAACTATGTCAAGAAATAAGGAAATAAGGTTGCGCATTACTTAGTCACGATTATTTTCATTACCTTTGAACAAGTGTGGAGACAAAAAGCTTTTTTGAATGTTGTAATAATGTAAGTGTTTTTTAAGAATATTGAATAATATTACATTATACAAATTTCCTGTACGATTATATACCATATTTAACGATATCTTTTGGTTGTTAACTTCATTATTCATCCTATTCCTATATATGTCTCTCGTGAATACTTACCTAGTTGCCTTTAAGAAAATAAATAAACTTACTAATGTAACATATCGTTTAATCGTTAATTCTCATCATTCATTATGTCTCCGTCTGCATATGCTTTAATAGTTTCAACTTGTTGACATTTGATGGATTGTCTCATGTATTTAATTTCAATTCAATGCATCTTAGATCAAACTTAATGGTGGTGTAAATTTAGCCACCACGTTGAGGAACTTTCATTTTGATTATTGAGTCATATGTCAATTCAAAGTTCAACCAATATCATATCCCATCTTCCAAGCTATATAGTTGTTACAATAATAACATTTAGAGCCTCGTGTATTTCAAACTTTTAGCTAAGGGTGTGTTTGGCTGTTATTAATTTTCTCCAACTAAAACCACACTTTTCTATATTTGGTTGTAACCAATGCGTCGAGAAGGTTTTAAAAGACCTGGTCATTTCCCATGCAAGATAAGAAAAGGTTTTTTCATAGTTGGGCAAACTTTTCTATTGAGTGAAATCAGAGTTGGATTGATGAATCGTGTTTGTTGTAAATATTTCCAAGGAAAAATCTTCTTAAAAAGATCCCACAATTTTGTCAAGCTCAACCAAGGTTCAAATATTGGTAGAAAAGAAAGGATAATTAGATTCTAATAATCACTCTTTTTCCTTGATGAATTGGGTGGATAGTTCTTTTGTTTTTCTGTATTACGGTGGACCAAAAATAAATAAAATTGGATTTGAGTGGGGCCAGAAGCGAGTTGAGTGGCGGTGACTGGTGTTTCTTGACATGGCACATTAAAGTCAACCCGGTCAAACACATGGTCAACGTGCCATGTCAGCAAACCACCAAGTCACCGCCAGTCAACCCGTCGGCATCCCACTCAAATCCAATTTTATTTTTTTTTGGTTCACCAGAATACAAAGGACAAACCGCTTACCATTCAATTCCTAGAAAAATAATTTTGAAAAAGTTGGTATATATCATCACAACCAAATCAAATTAACAACACGCTATTGATAAAAGATTCCCAAATTTTAGTGAAAAGTCTGTCAAAAGATTTACAAATTTTAGGGGAAAGCTTTTTTTTTTTAGAACCAACAAGGAAGATTATATTAACATTTTGTTGATAAACGTAGACATATTTGTTATTTGTAGCGTGATTGTAGATCAAATTTGACATCTTTTATCGGCATCTCGCCATACTCTCTTACTAAAGTGAGGTTGGAC
This sequence comes from Portulaca oleracea, assembly GCA_029582165.1. NCBI lineage: Eukaryota > Viridiplantae > Streptophyta > Magnoliopsida > Caryophyllales > Portulacaceae > Portulaca > Portulaca oleracea. The sequence goes on along the minus strand of CM055868.1, from coordinate 64,191,365 downwards.
GTGGATGATACCGTGATAGTATGAACTACTATATTACACGGCCTCGCAAAAATCGTATTTTGAAAAATGAATATTGCACAATTCAGTGAAATACAATCCTATATTTATTATAATAAATTAGGTCTCTTTTTAACTCTAGTTGTACTAATTAATATATCCATAAATGCAACACTCTCTATATATTAACCATTTCTAAAATTATGATATGCCAAAATTATTTTGATCGATTTATGGCACTTAAAGATATGATGACCTTTTTTCGCTCAATTAAAACGTGCTAAATTATTTTGAATGTCTATGCACTATTTTTGTTAATTTCTCTTCAAGTTTTAGAATATTTGGTGTGCTTAGCCCAAATATTCACCCACTAACATGGCAAATAATTTGCTACTTATATATGATTTGTTTAATAATAGGTATAGTGTTACACTGTTTTGCCTTAAATTTATCATAATATAGTAATTTTTAGTGGCAATTTTTATGATATAAAGGGATTAATGACCAATCATTTATTTACGATGGTTATAATTTTTTAAAATAAACTCATTATTATTCGTCAAATTTGTATTAAGAAAGTCACTCTGATATGACTTGTGATTCATTTTAAATCCTTCAAAAAAATTTCATTAAATAACTTGACACGGTGTTTCATCATAACTATTGTGGAATGTTTGGGTCTTTCTTCTTAAAATATATTTTTCGATAAAGTGTTTTCTACGAAAGTTTTTCTTGGGTAAGTTTTTTGTGAGAAAAAACATCTTGTATTGTTTAATTTACATTTGAAATTATGAGAAAGTTTGTAGGAAATATTATTTAAAATGTCTAAATTGCCCTTATTTATTTATTTATAAAATGGTTTTTAGGAATATTTAGGGAAATTTGATTGAAATATTTTTCCTTTCCCATGAGAAACAACCTGTCTCAATCCCTCCATTGGGAAACATTTCCTCTTACAACATGGACAAATATTGGAACTCACCACAAAACTTTCCTATCCCTATTTTGTAACCAAGTATGTGAAGGCAACGGATTTTCCTAAAAAAAAAACTTCAACCAAATACCCACTAGATAAAACAACCTTGACCCAAAATCAACATTAATAAATGCATATATTCTCTAATAACCATCCCTGATATCAACCCCACAATCTCAACCCACCCTTTTCCGTACCGATTTATATATACTAAATATCTTAGCAAATAACCCCATATATATGATTCTTGAATCCCATCCTTGGAGAAAATTAGGTGATGTATACAATGACACAAAGTGATGGAGATAAGTAATTAAAGGCAATTAACACGTGCAATTTTTGTTCATCCTAACCCTAACAATACAACACAAGCCATGTTATCCCATGTCCTTGAGATGACCCAAAAATAAACCCATTATAGGGCAAACATAGGGTTTATGAAGCTATGTGTACCATGCATTTTCTACTATCATCTTTTTGGACCACCTTACCCTTCTTCATATAACACCACTTGGCCTCCTCCTCTACCTAATTTATTTTGGTCACTAAATATAAAAAAATTTCGATGTGAAAAGTGGTATCGACTTTCTAGGATTTAATTTGCTAGAGCATTATGAGTGACGCGTATGGTATCCTGCTTTTATTATCGTTTCTACAATGTTTCCTCTTTTTCGTTTCTTTTTTCGTAGATATGGACATGATAACATATTTTGATATGAAAGTCATGTCTTTGTTATTATTTTTGAATTTTTTTTGGAAACTGAAATATCAGTGCTTCTGCATGCTGCGTAGTCACTCTGTGTCAAGCTTTTAATGCATTCATTGAAATATCATCCATACATACGATTAAAGTCGTCTCATTAATCCAATAACTAGTTTTTAATATGCAATCATATACTTTTGGTATAGATAGCTTTCTCCATGTTTAGCTAAAGAATCACTATCTGATGTATATACATACTAAATACCACGTATCTTTCATATTTTCAATTCTAAATCTTAATATTGAATCTTGATGCAATATAACCTTATACATATTTATTTATACTATTTGTAAAATATGCAATTTTTAATCAATATTATTTATTTTTTAAAACCTATCCATGCATATAAATTCTCCACTATTTATAAATTATTAATCATAATAGTGAAAGGAGACATCTACACTTTTTCTTTTGAGATCAAACATCTACTATTTTGAAATCCAACAAAATGTCAACTTCAAAACAAAGACTTTATAACTCCAAATTCATGGTATTTTTGACCTTTATTTTGATGAGGATAACCCAAATGGTTAAGTGAAATGTATTTACCATGTACCTTCTTAAAACTATCCCATTCACAACCATGAAAATTGGCCAAATGTAGAGAGAAAACAATAGTACATGGCATCACCTCAACCTCTTACTTGTTGCACATTTCTTTTATTCCATGGGAAAGAGAGAAACCAAAGTATTGGCTATCCAATAAAGCCCTTGCAAATGCCTCTTGTTTTGCATGTTACTTTTTCCTCCTTTCAAAACCCAAAAAAAAAATATCACAGTTGTCCTAATTTTATCTATACCCTAGCCAATTCGAAGAACCCAATCAACTACTTTACCAAATACATTTCCTATAGTTAAATCCAATAAGTTAATCTAAATAAATAATTTAAACAGCTATTACCAACTACTAGCAGGTAACTAGAGTATGAAACATAATGACCATATTCTTTAGAATGACAAGTAAGATTTTATATATCCTTCGTTACCTTACTTTATTTTATCCCACCTACCTTACCATATCCAATATATTTTTACACAATTTAAGTTAAAAAATTTTTATTCAATTCATAAAATGTATTAAAAACAAAAAAAAATTAATGATGTACATTTAGTTACCCTCCTAATTTACTTATCTTTTCGTATATAACCATACCTTAACTTATCTTATGTACATCTCCCCAACAGTTTCTTCGAAATTTTTCCGTGGGTCCGCGGGAATCATCCCCTTAGCGATTTCCAATTTATGAGGAAAGTCCGACCCCATCTAAATCCCCCAAAACCGTACTTAATCGTATTTACCCTATGATTTTTTTTTTGTTGTTGTATTTACATCTTCCCAACGCTAATGGGGCGTTTGGTTAGAGAAACTTTCTCAGGAAAGTTGATCGAGTTTTCCAAGTTACTCCCTCCGTTCCAAATTAATTTTCATATTTCATAACTTTGCATATATCAATGTTTTAACTAAAAAAAGTACCTAGATGATTAAATATCACTATTTTCTAAGGTATTTTTCGCATACCAAGGTGTGGGTAGTGAGAGAATGTGAGTAGGAGTAGTTTATTGATTGAAAAAGTAAAAAATTAACATAATTATTAAAAGTAAAATAATTAAGTTAGGTATTGAGAAATGAGAAGTGACAATTATTTTGGAGAAAAAAAGTTAGTTTAAATGTCAATTAATATGGAACGAAAGGAGTAACAAACTTTTCCATGTTTGGTTCTGTATAATATATAGAAAATTTTTGATGTGAAACTCATTATTTCCCTCACATCCTCAGTAAAAAATTTCCAAAGGGGGGCTAGGGCGGGAAATTAGCAAACGTACCACAAGAGAAAAGAGAGCCATCGTCATTGAAACCTAACAGGAATAGTCGAGAGAGCGGTAGAGCCGTAAATTATGGCTGGCGTCGGTGGGTAAATTGTAAATTGGCAGAGTAAAAATGGGCCAATGGGGGCCTCAGAGTGTCTCCCACCAAGCAGACATCCCATATTTCTCTCTCCTAGTCGGGGGGCCCACCCACCATGATTCAGCCAATAGGGATTCACTACGCTAATCTTTTGGTCCCCCCACACTCTAATTCCCTTCTCCTTTGATTCCTAACCAACTCTCCAAACCTTTTTTGGTCTCTACAACTCTAATTAATCCCAACTTTAGGAGTACTAATAATTATTTTAAGGAAAATTGGAATCTAATAAATCAAATTTTATGTCAATTTTGATCTAACAAACCAAACTTATCTTTTTGCTAATGGCATACTATACTTAGCATTATATTTTTTTGATTGAACCACCACCACTTTCTGACACGTAAAAATGACGTGGAATTTTTTTTGCTGAGGTGGAATGTTTTATATGATAAAAATAAAGATAAATTGAAGATGGATTGTGTTTTATATGATAAAAATAAAGATAAATTCACATTAAGGAGGTTTTTTGTTTTTTGGGGGGGGGGATTATTATTGTTTGGGATGGGGTTTAATTTTACGGAAATTTTTTTGAGGGGGAAATGGTGAGTCGGATTAGGAGAGGGCTGCCAAGTCATAAATTACAAGTCATCATCAATTTATCTTTATTTTTATCATATAAAACACTACACCTCAACAAAAAAAATTCCACATCATTTTTCTGGTGACCGGAAAGTGGTGAAGGTTCAATCAAAAAAATATAAGGTTAAGTATAGTATGCCATTAGCAAAAAGGTAAGTTTGGTTTGTTGGATCAAAATGGGTATAAAGTTTGGTTTATTAGATTCCAATTTTCCTTATTTTAATTATAACAAAAAAAAGTGATAATATGCGTATTGGTCCAAGACACTACTTAAGTGTCTTCTTTTTTATAAAATTAATACGTATTATCTTTTCTAAACTCAAATTTTTTGATAGATACTACTACCTCCGTCCTATATTGTTTGTCCATCCAACTATATTTAAAAATTCAATGGTCATGGGAAATTGGGTGAAAAATGTGTAATGTACCAGAATTGCCCTTACTTTTCTGATGTAAAAAAAAATAAAAAAGAAACAAAAGAATATTTATTAGGGATATAATAGGAATTATAATGATCGAAATTATAAAATGGACAAATATTTTGGGACAAGGGAGTTAGGTAGATGGACAAACAATTTGGGACGGAGGTAGTATTAATAATCAATTATAAGAAGCTTGGAACATGTTGGCTACGCCATGCAACAATTAAAATTGACACCCTAACGAATGAACCTCGTCCGTTAGGCATATTTTAGACGCATTTTTGTAAATTTTTAAAAATGTATATAAAAGTGTGCATTTTATACCATATATATATATATTATCATAGTTATAGAAGTCATTCATGTAATTTTTTTCAATTTAATTTACAAATATATAGGTATTGTACAATTGGAAGACACTTAATAAGTGTCTTTCTCAAGACATTTATCATTTCTCTAAAAAATACTCCCTTCGTAACAAATTATTTATTCTTAAAGGTCCTGTTTGTCAAATAGATGTTGGTTGTTTGCATTAACTGTTTATTATTAGATATTTGAATTGATAGTTTGTATTACACTCTGTTTTTTTTTGTGTGGTTAGTAAAATGCGAAACCGGTACGGCGTGATGGAATTGTGAAAAAAACGGTAAGGTGTGGAATGATATGATAAAATTTGTGGAAATTGTGGTTGATGTGGTAAGTGATGAGAGATAATGTGAAAAGTATAGGAGAAAAGTGATGAGAGAAAAAGTGATAAGATATATTGGTAATTATTGTGGTAGGGTGTGATGAAGTGTGGAAGAATATTGAGTAGTATGATGAGGTGTGATATTGCACCGTACCGCACCGCACCGTATAAAAGAACAAGACTTTAGTTGTTTGGATTGACTGTTTAGAAAAATTGTGTTTATAGTTAGCTGTTTTTGAAAAAGTAATTGTTGAAATTCCATTTATACCATTTATCTAAATTGTTTATAGTGTGGAAGAATGAACTGTTTATAGTGTGGAACAATTCATGAGGTGTGGTATTGTACCGCATCGTATAAAAGAACAGGGCCCCAGGATAAGTCTAAAGAAAAAAGATGAATAAATATAAATATTTCATAACCAATTTATCTTATTGGCCGCCATGCATGTAGGATCGTCATCGAATCAATCATCGCCGAAATCGTTTCATGTGCATTATTATCCAATGCCTACCTCTCAAAGTACTATGTATTATTGTCCAATATCAAAATTCAATGTATTATTGTCCAATATCTAAAAAATTTAATATATTGACGTCTAAAAATTCATTTATACGTTAGTATGACAATTCTTAATTAACTAGCACTAACAACCTAATATCTTTTCTTAACAACGTCCAATTATATAATTTTCACTTTCGTTTTTGTAGAGGGCCCATGAATGTAAAACCGACCCGATTGTGATGACTCCATTTGCAATGCAAGGTGGCCTTCAATTCAACCCTTCGTCATCCTCTTCGAATGTAATGTGAAACACGCAACCAATGCCTCATTAGGGTTACCATCAAGTGAAATGACCCCTGACGATCCGGCCAATAACGGAGCGCCAAGTGGAGCCGAGCTTGTACACGTGGATCTCCCGCGTAAACAAGCTAGACCCCATACATTTCAAAGTCATTATGAAATTTTGCACTTGAATTTTAGCATGACATTGTCTATTATAACTAGTCAAAGTAAATTGGATTTGTAAGTTCCATATTGGCTCCTTGGAAGACATGTATAGTTTGAGTGGATATAGAGTGCTGTTTGCTATTGGATTAAATATCATGAGTCCATATATATAGGTTTGAAAATTGGGAGCTGAACGAATGAATGTTACTGTCTAATTGATAAGTACTGTAATATTTGTGGATGATGGTAATTGGGTTGTTGATCATCTAAGGTTATTGATTAGGTATTATTTTGGTAAGTTGTTAATGTGAAATTCGGCATATTTGTTTTTCCACAGTTGACCACACAATTTTCAATGTGACAAATATTAAGGAAAGGAGGGAGTGACTTTAGTGGAATTAGTGGAATATTGTTTGACGATTAACTCAACATTATTTTTTTCCAAAACAATGGTAAGCATGATAATCTATGTAGTTTTTCTTCGAAAAATCTACATAGGATAATGGGTTCAAGATCACAAGTTTATGAAGCTTTGAAAATTAAAATGTTGGATTAAACAAATGGTGTGTTCTAACAGACAAGTCTGGTGCGTTTGGACTATTTACAAATTACGGAAATTAAATAGTCGTTTACCAAAGTGCAACTTACTATATACGAGTTCATGAAATTTGTACTTCAAATAGTGTGAATGTTCAACTGCATATATTAGGTTGTTCACTATCACTGACATGATTGTTCTCTAACAAATATCTTGGAGTATAAACTCTATCCCTAGCATATAATATATATTGTATTGTCGGCAAAACTATCAGTTAAATTTGCAATTGTCCCTTTGTTTTTGTTAATGGGTATTTGGTATGTAATTAGTCAAAATATAAGTTGGATTTGTAAGTTTGGAACTGGCCCCTTGGAATATGGCTTGAATGGACTTATAGTATTGTTTGGTTGATTGAATTTAACACCAAAAGTCTAACATTGGATCAACAAATGGTTGTGACTTGTGATGGATACTATTCATAGAGATAAATGGATAATGGTAGTTAGACAAATGTAAGTTCTCTTATTTAGGGATATGACCGATATGACCGTCGTTACTATTTTTTGTCATTTTATTAATTGAGATGTTCAATAATTTTCTTTGATTAATAATTTTTTATATGATACTTTATTAATAACTACAATATTATATTTTTAGGATAATATTTTTCGTTATCAATTCAATGGTAGTAATTGTTGGGCTAATGACCCAAATTCTCTTGACTCATTATTTGGCAAGTTTCCTAAACCTATTTAAACTCCAAGTTATTGGTTGCTATTAGGAAATATTTTATTTCCTAATTATATTTAGGTAAATTTCCTAATTGTAATAGCATCCTAAATCTAATTGTACTTGGAGTAGGAGTCTAGCCGGATTTATATGGTGTTTACCCCTATAAATAGAGGTCTTTATTCACCTTGTAATATGCGCCAAGCAACTAATGTAGTCGATGTGAGAGCCTTCTATACTTCCCACGAGGGAGGTGCGGTGTTATTTCCAGATCTTCACCATACTCATCCCTAGGTTATGAGAGTCTACGATAGTTCACATATATATTTTACCTTTTATAATATCTCATTTTTCTACTAGTGGATATTGGTTGCCGTCTATGGGTTTTTCTCCGAGTTCTTCGGTTTCCCACGTAAAATTACTGTCTCACCCTATTTATCCTTGCCTCTCTCTATTATTATCCTCGATTCCATAATTATCATGTATTTTCTTTCGCTGCATATATTGCTTTATTTTACACCCTAACAAGTGACTAACAATGGGCAACAATAAATCTGAATCGGTCCCTAACAGTAATTTTATAAAATAAGTAATTATCTTTTTCGAATAAATTATTGTTTCTTACTAAGAAGTACTGACTGACTAGAGCTTGCCAGATGTAGATTATTTTCTCGCACAACTGTTATTTAAACACTTAAAGAAATAAAATAGTTAAAAATATTTTTTGGGTAAGGATTACATAAGTAACATGCATGTAATTGTTTTTGAGTAAAAACCAAATTAATTAATGACGTTTCTTACCTTTAGTTGGTGTCCCATCGTTTTAAATCACCATTAACTTGTATACTTTTTATTTTCTTTAAAGTTCACCAATTCAATGACAAATTTGGTCAACTACTGACACTACATATAAGTATATTCAAAGTAATAATTTACTAAATAAATAATTAATCTTCCTATGCTAGTAGAAAAAGTAACATGTCCGTCTGTCTCGTTTTAGTTGTCGTTTTTTAAAATTGTGTAATTAAATTTTAAAAATTTTCACTATAATTTTTTCAACATAGATAATGATTTGTTATATAAAATTAATAGCACATCAATATATATATTCGTAAAGAAATATACTATCCTAAAATTATAATATTGCAATTGATGAAAAAATATTTATAAAAAATATTAATGAAAGAGTAAATAACCAAGGAGTATTTAATTAAGTGATATTTTTAAAGACGAAATTATAATTAACAATAAATCCACTTCCATGGTCAACCCTAAAAAGAGATGGCTTAATAAATATGCTTTCCCCTTTGTGGGTTGTTGGGTTGAAACTTGAAAGCATTAGCAAAGATAAGCCATCAATTATATTAATTAAAGATAATCCTAGATTAATTAAAACATGGGCGGCTAATCTTGATTACATTAAAAATTGCATTAATTTTTTTAGACAATTTTTTAATTAAAAAATATAATTACAACAAAAGGAAGGGTGGGGTGACTCGATTAGGAAAAAGGGAAACAACATTTGTTGGTGTTGGATCAACAGCAACAAAATCCTTTTTTAATTCTTAAACAAAACTTTAAAAAGTTGTTTTAATGTTTTTTGAGTCATGCAATTAGTGGCACGTAAACATGCTTAGACTATTGCTAATCCTGTATTAAGGACTGTTTTGTTTGGTTCTTAATGATGATATTGATAACTAAATAAAATACTTTTTTTTTTTGCTTTAGTTTTCTTTTTAGGTGCCACCAATTACACCACATATACATGCATTGTTTGCTTAGATATATATATGGTGCTTGAGTCACTTTGATTGGATTACATATGTTTGTGTATTTTTATGACATAGTTTTATAAAAGTTGTTGAGTTTGTCTTCTTGTCATCTTTTATATATAGTTAATTGACTTATTTATTCTTTTGATAAAAAAATAGAGGAAAATCAAACAAAACTAAAACCTTACATAACCTACTAGTTACACTAGAAATAGCTAGGGTTCATCTATTTGTATATAAGACTCCCCACAAACTTTTTGTAGGGCGAATATCATTTTTATTTGAATAAATTTGGGCTAACTAGCTGCTAATTATCAAAAAAAGAAAAAATTTACTGAACTTATAACTTATTATTGGATCTCAAATAAAATATTTATCATATTTTTAAATGTTCTTTTACATACTCTATATATTGATAATTGAAAAGTGAAAGGCATGCTATCAAAAAAATAGATAATTCAAACTTACTTTTAAGGAGATTTTATATTTCATCTCATATTTATAGTGAAATTGACCATTCCATAAAAATTAATTATAAAATAGTAATTTTTACGAACTCAACTCTCTTACCTACCGAATCAAAGATATACATAAGTGAGATTATTCAAATTTAGGTTTTGATCAAAATAAATTTTAGGTTATTAAAATTTAGGTTTTGATCAAATTAAATAAGCGAGGTTATTAAAGCTTAGGTTTTGTTACGTTCTTTATAATTAGAGGAACAAATATTTTTCATCCAACTAAATCCAAATTTATCCATTCATATCTATCTATATTTTAACATTTTAACTATGTAGTTTTTATCTAAATTTACTCAAATTAATCTTACTGTACCGGACCTTATTAAAGAGACGCACATCAACCAAAACAATTCATTCCACAATAACTCTTGCGTAAAAGTAAAAAGGTCTTATAATAATTAAAAAATATTTATTTTTGAAATAATTTTAAGAAAACTTACCATTCACAGGCAAAATTTATTCTTCATTTTATTAGTTTGGAGCAAGATTTTGAGACAAATTAATTAATTAGGTGCAGAGGATTAATGCCTCAGGAGATCAGGTCATAACTCAAGTGAAGATAATAATTATGTTATATGTAATCACTTCATTAATCAATCACAAATTCACAATTATGCCTTTTTTAAAGGATTATCATGCATAATTAACATTAATTAAACCATCTTCTAGTTTTAATAATTCCGACCATGATAATTATGTTTATCTTATCAGTTGTCACCTGGATGCACGTCTGCTTTTAGTTTTGCTTTAATTGTAGCAACATAATAAATAATCATAATGTACGTGTTAATATTCCTTACTACTACAAAAATTTAATCAAATTTTATGAACTTTTCAAAAATTTCAAACATTTTCGCGTATAATCAAATTTCAAAAATTTTACCCGTATAATCAAATTTAGGTGTTAATATTCCTTACTACTACAAAAACTTTAGTACAGTAGTCCGGTATTAATTAATTGATTTACGCGTATAATCAAATTTCAAAAATTTTATTCATAAACTTTTCAATATATATAATGGGTTGCAATTATTTATAATATAGTATTACGTAAGAAGTTATCAATCAAAGAATGACATTAAAGACCATAAAAATTAAAATTATAACAATTAATATGAAACAAATAGAGTAATTGATTTATAATTATATATAGTTTAATTAATTGAATTAATTAAATTAACTTGCTATTGCTAGTGCCATTATATATTATCAGTGACCATAGACTAGCTTGTAGAGTCGTTCCAATTAAAAATATACTACCATCGTTCCGAGATGAGTGTCAAATTTTTTAACCACCTTGTCCCTTTTTATTTGTCAATTTTACAATTTCAATAATTAAAATACCTACATTACCCTTAATTAATATACAATATATTTTATAAAAGTAGTTTCTAACCAAGTTCCTAAAAAGGCATACGTGTCAAACTGTAAATTTTTACACAAATTCCTAGACATTTTTTACTTATAAAAGTAGTCTTTTTGACAATAAATTAGGGACAGAGGCAGTAAATAGCATATTTTGCCGACCATCTTAGATACTAATCATAATTTTAAATTTGTTTTTGTTACTTGGAAATGAAACTACTAGTGTATTAAAATTATTGCTTTCAAACACTTGAAAATTTTCCACGCTTGATGTCTTATTTTAATGCAATCGATATATGTTGTCATACATCAATGTCCCAAGCAATCGTTGAATTGGACCCTAAAAGAGTTCAATTTTTTTTTTGTAAAATTTCATAAATTGTGTAAAATAAAGTTAAACATGAACAACAACGAAAAATTTAAGTATATTTTCGTCAATATAAGATTTAGGAAATTTAAATGTATGCGGCATTTTTTTCAGTATTATTACAGTATGAGAGTTGTATGTTTATTTTTCTGAACAGGGTTCGGATCCTAGTTGGTATAATTTTTTGGTGGAAATTTTATTCTCTTGAAAGGCGCTTAGTCTGGTGCTAGTGTGACCACCGCTTTTGCTTATAATCACATCGTGATTTATTCCTATATAGGACTTCAATAGTCGTAATATTTACTTATATAAAAAAAAAATTAAAATATAGTACGTAGATCCCTAGAATTTATTAAGGCGCATAATTAAAATTTTTAATTACAATTACTTATCTATGATCATAGTACATCATGGATGACGAAGGTATTAGTGGTCAAAGAAGAAATGTGCCCAAGTCTAATAAATTATAGGCTTCATAGCATATAGTTAATTTGTCGAGCTCAATTAATAATGTCTCATGAACTTTAAGAAGATTGCATGGAAAATTTTATTTATTAAATTAGTTTGCATTCAATTTAACTATAGTTCATCGAGTCGAAATTTCAAAGTTCAATTCGTTAGATTTAAATTGTTCCAAAAATTAGATTATTTAATTCCAATAACCCTATTTTTTGGTGCCAAGAAATGGATAATTGATGGGGCCAAATTTAGAAACAATTCTTATAAAAAAAGCACTGAAAAAGCCAATGTAATTAAGATTTTAAACAAGTTAAACACTACTTAATAAAATTTGTTTTACAAAGAGTGCTTATTAAACTATTTTGGCAAAATTAGAAATCTTATTGAGACCCTTAAATTAATCAGATTCCCTGACCTCAATATTTCTTAGATAATGTAAAGAAACATAAACCATCACAATATTAAGTCATTAACTAATATAATAAACTCTGACAATGAAAAAAGCTGACTATATTATTTCGCATTATCCTTTGCATTAGAAAATAGAGGATAATACCATATAATATTTCATTAATACTGTACTATATATATTGTTAAGTACATTGGACACCATATTTTGATTATTTTCACACATATTTCCATCCCTAGCTAGCTTGAATTAATCAACTAATGGTGACTCTAAAGTCTAAAATAATATATTATTGTGATATGAGTTTTATTCAAAAAAATGTCAATTGAACCCTTCCATTATTAAGACAAACAATTCATTTATTCAATATATTAATGTATCAAATTTATTAAGTTTTCATCTTTACAGAAAAAAAATAGGAGTTTTTTTAATTATTATTCAACATGCCTAACAGATGTGTTGATTTGGGGTATCATTTGTGCCCATTAATATAATCAATGTATTCAAGATTTCTTATGATTAATTATAAATACTTACTCCCAAAAATAGTTTCAAACATCATTAAAAAAAAAACTAATTTGGTGAAAGATAACTCACTTAAAAAATATTTTAGAAAATGTATCATGCATCATCACCCTAATACATATAATGAATAATTCGTCAATGTATATTTCTTTTTGTTATCTTCCAACGCACGTATGTATTGTTTCTTAAGGATTTGAAACAAAACAAAAGTATGATATTTGATGGAGAATATGAACCATAAGTTTGGTTACGTGATTTGAGAGTAAATAATTATTGAAATAGATAATATACTACCTCCGTTTTGTTTTATCTAATATCTTAATTTGTATAATGATTCATCATACAAAATTAATATAATTAGATTCGTAATAAAAAATACTATTGAAAAAGTATAATATTATATTTTTCTATAAAAGTTTTATATTAGAAATTATTGATTAAAAATTGACACTAAAAATCGTAAATGACAGATAAAAAAGAACGGGGGAGTATATTATAATGAATGAACTAAATCAAAATCGAAAATGTCAATTTGCAAGAAAAGAAAGAAATTAAAGTCCAAGGTTTTGTAGTAATGACACGTACGTAGAGAGTACACTAATTTCAAGTTAACGACTACTCACAGATTTCTTGGCCACATACGTTAGCTCCCCTTAAATTATCTGTTAATCTTGAATAGTAATGATGATATGATAATGATAACATCTATTTTTCTTAGTTGTTGTAACATATATAATATGTAAAATATAAGTCTCTTCATTTAAGATGACTAAAATTATTGTAGGCATGTTTAAATTATTATAAATGTATATTCATTATTTTGAGTGTTATTATGACGGTATAAACTATATAAAAATAAGTATTTATATATTTTTATAAATATAGAATTATACATAAAATGCGTGTTTTCTTCTATGGTTGATAAATTGGACTTTTATTTATGTTTGTTTACTTAACTAATTAGTGTTATACTCTTATAGTTGATAAATATACATAATTTATGAGAAAATATTATTAAAAGTTACAAAATGTGAATTGTGGATAATTCAGGATGGTTATTAACCATATTTATTCGAGACATACATATAAAATAGTAAGGTATATACTCCATCCGTTCCATATCAATTGTCGTATTGGAAATCGAGCAGTCAAATTTCATAAATTTGACCATAAATTTCTTAATATATACAATAAGTTGTTACATAAAATTACCACCATTAGATATCATAATAAAAAAGATACTCTAATACAAATATACTCCCTCCGTTCTTTTTTAACTGTCATTTACGGTTTTCAGTGTCAATTTTAACCAATAACTTCCAATATAAAACTTTTATGAAAAATTATAATATTATACTTTTTAATAATATTTTTTATTACGAATCTAATGACATCAATTTTGTATGATGAATCATCATACAAATTAAGATATTAACGGTCAAAATTTTTGACACAATTTCCTAGACGACAAATAAAAACACGGAGGTAGTATATGCATATAAACTGCATCCATTAGAATGACCAGTAGTCTACTACATCTTAAAAAAGAAACTATGTTAGTTACAAAAAGTTAACTAAAGATGCATTTCTTTTGCTTAGACATGGATTAGTGTTCAAAAAATTATTTAGGGGTACCCTAACTTTTGGTGAAATGTTTTTCCGGTACCTCAACTTTTAAAAACTAATTTTGGGTACCCTAACTTTTAGAATTAAAAATAATTAGGTGAATTTCCGGCCAATGATTTGAATTCACCGGTGAGTTTTAGGCGGGAAATTGGTTAAGTGTTTTTGTGGACAAAAATGCCGTTTGTTTTTGTGGACGAAAATGATTTGAATCAATCGGAGTTTCGCAAGAGATTCACCTAATAATTTCTAATCCTAAAAGTAAGGGTACCCCAAAATTAGATTTGAAAAGTTAGGGTACCAAAAAATTGTTTCTTCAAAAGTTAGGGTACCTCTAAGTAATTTTTTGATTAGTGTTGGTACCACCAATTGTCAAATCAAGGTACGAGTAAAAATCATTAAAAGCAATTTTTACATTTAAAAAATTAAATAATAAGAAATAACAATGCATTGCATGCAACCATACCAAATCAATTTTCTTGTGTCCCACACTCCCAACCCTCATATCAATTTGTGATTTTATGGTTGCCAAATGGAAGCTAAAGTTGAAAAAAATAATGGAGTTTAATTTCCCCCTTTTTCTGGAAAAAAGGAACATTATTTTAAAATGATGAAAAAAGTTTGATAAAAAAGGGAAAATAATGACAAATTAAGTAGTGACTAAGAAAGATAGCAACTTGAACACGAAATCAAATTATTAAATTTTGAAAAATCAACCATTATATATATCTAATGGAGGAAAATTCACGTTTTCTACCAACTCTTTTAACCAAACACTTGAATTCTTAGGTGTTACTTGTGATTTCTTCACTATAAAAAGAGTAATAAAAGAAAGCTCAAATTCGAATTTAATATGATTTTGTAGTTGTACATAATGGAATTTATTGAATTTACAAAAAAATCAATGACTAAATTCACTTTAATTCGGGATCAAACAAACTTAAATATTCGAGATGAACGGATTTTTGTGAATGCTAGGAGTATATAAGGTGCTTAGCTAATTGGCTTTTCCTCAAATTCTACATATAAAAAAGGGTTATTGACACCAAGAGATAGCAGGTGAAACAAATGGATCATAAAGATCTAAGGCACCATTCTTTTGTGCGTCAACGCACCCAAACGCAACGCAAAATCAATAAAACCTAACGCATGGCAAATGTAAGATAACGCAACTTATCACAATCTACTATTCACCTCTACTCACATTTTTATTATTTCCTATCTAACGCAACTTATCTAAATAAGACTATGATTTTCTAATTTGTGAGAAGCATCAATTTTAATTTGTTCTTTTTATGTTTTGTTTCATATTCTGAATAGTTTCGAGCAAGTTTCATATTTAGTGCACTCAATAAAAATATTTTAAAAAAATAAAATTATTATTTCTCACAAATTAAAACTTCATAATCTTACTTAAAATTTTATAGTTCATCTGCTTTATGGGCCATTATCTAAACTAAAAAGCCCCGAAAGAAAGTCCAAAAAGCCATTTGAGCCCAAGCTATTTATCTTCCACTTCAACCCACTTTACAAAAAGAAAGCCCAATGTTATTTCCCCCCATCCCCTTTAGGTTTCATACAAAACCTCATAGAATATTCGGGTCCGGGTAGCGTTGGCAAAAATTTAGGTTCGAGTTCATTTGAATTGGAAAAATTTGCTTAATTTCAAAATTCGGACGAGAAATTCATGTTTGAACCAAATCATATTTCGGGTTGGACATTTCGGACGAAACTAAGTTTGAGTCGAAATCGGGTCCAGACATTATAAAAAAGAGAAATTTTTTTTTAAAGGTAAAAAAGAGAAATTTTATATACGAATATTTGATCAATATCTAAATTCAGACAAACAATCAATATTCAGACTCAATTTTTTTCGAGTCGGGCAAAATTTCTCATCTCTCCTAATTAGACTTTCCTCTAGCATGTAGAGTTTTAAGCCCAAGTTATCTTATCTTCCACTTCAACCTAATCACAAGAAGAAAGCCCAATGTTTTTTTTCTTCCTCTGTAGGTTTCATACTCAACCTCATAGAAAGAAGCCCAAAACCCAGAAATCCAGGTTTCATTTGTTCGCCATTTTTACTTCTTCTTCTTCTTCGCAGTTCTCTGTTCGTTGAGGAGAAACTAACTCTCTCTCCTTCATCCAATCGCCATGATCTTCCTGCTATGCTAACACTTTCGACTTTGGCAACTTATTATGGGTTCTATGAACCACCTTCTTTCGTTGCCAAATCGAACCTATTCAAACCTAAAACTACTCATTTCCATCTCTTCTTCTCACCATCTCAACACTTCCCCAACGATCGAAAATGGCGAAACTATCGAAGAAATCTCCAACCTCTTGAAGCACAGCAATTGGAGCTCATTAATGGAGTCATCCCAACTCACCATGAAACTCAACCCAGATGTTATCCAAGCTGTTCTTCGTCGAAATCACTCGTTTGATCCGACTCGTCTTCTGGGTTTCTTCAATTGGTCGTCTTCTCATTTGGGTATTCGTCAGAACTTGATTTCATTCTCTATTTTAGCTGTTCTTCTGTGTAATTCGAGCTGTTTTCCTCGTGCAAACGGCGTCGTTGAGAGGATGATTGATTCTGGAACTAACCCTAGTTTAGTGTTTGATTCAATGGGTAGTTCTGTGAGGGAATATGGTAGTAATGTGGGTGGTGGTAATTCTAGTTATGTGGTTTTTGATATGGTGGTGAATGCTTATAAGAAGATGGGTCTTTTGAATGAGGCTGTTTCATTCTTTTTGTGTTGTGTTAGGGATAGCAACTTTTTGCCTAGTTTGGTGTGTTGCAATTCTTTGTTGTCTGATTTGTTGAAAAGGAGTAGGGTGGATTTGTTTTGGAGGGTTTATGACAAGATGTTAGAGGTTAATTTAGGTCATGATGTTTATACTTACACCAATTTGATCAGTGCATTGTGTAAAGAAGGTAGGGTTGAGGAGGGCAAAACGGTCCTTTTCGAAATGGAGAAGAAGGGATGTCGTCCGAATTTGATAACTTACAATGTAGTTATCAGTGGTTTGTGTAGAGCTAGGGCCCTAGATGAGGCTATGGAGCTTAAGAAGTCCATGGTTGAGAAGGGTCTTGTTCCTGATAACTATACTTACTCTATACTTTTGGATGGGTTTAGTAAAAGTAGGAGGACCCGGGAGGCGAAGTTGGTGTTGGATGAGATGGTTGAGAGGGGTTTGAAGCCTAATCATGTTACGTACACGTCTTTGATAGACGGGTTCATGAGGCAGGGTGATGTGTCGGGGGCTCTTAGAATTAAGGACGAGATGAGTGCTTGTGGAATCGAGCTGAATTTCGTGACGTATGGTGCGATAATTAGTGGGGTTTGTAAGATTGGTGATTTGGAGAGGGGAAAAGACCTTTTGAGTGAGATGATTAGGCTGGGGTTGAGTCCTAATTCGCAGATATATAGTTACTTGATTGAAGGGTATTGTCGGAAAAATGATATGACGAGGGCGTATGAGCTGCTTGATGAGATGAGAAAGATGAATTTGTGTCCGACGATGTTCACGTTCAATGCAATCATTGGTGCGCTTTGTGATGGTAGGAATCTTCGCGCCGCTTGTAATGTTCTAGAGGAAATGATTGCGTGCGGATTGAAGCCAACCGTGGTTACTTATACAACATTGATCAAAGGTTGCATTAGCGGGGGCAATTTGGAGGAGGCAGTTAGGGTTTTTGAAGAAATGAAAGGGAAAGCGGTCATGCCGGATGTGTTTTGCTATAATTCTCTCATCAAGGGCCTCTGTACTGCTGGGAGAATGGAGGATGCGAGAGCTTATTTGGATGAGATGGTGGAGAGGGGATTGAAGGCGGATGATTTCACTTTTGATGCCTTCATCCAGGGGTATTGTGGGGTAGGCGAAATGAAAATGGCGAGCAAGTATCTTGATGAGATGATTAGATGCGGAATTACACCGAACGATCGCGTCAATAAAGCCTTCATCGAAGGACACTGCAAAGAGGGAAACATCGATGAGGCCTTCTCAATATTCAAGGATATGCTTAGACGGGGCGTGCCAGATTTATTTGCCTATAGTGTACTCATACACGGTCTTTCCAAGAATGGGAGGATGCAAGAAGCAATGCAAGTATTCTTGGAACTAAAGGACAAGGGTATTGCTCCCAATGTGTATACTTACAGTTCTCTCATCTCGGGATACTCTAAGCAAGGTGACATGACAAAGGCTCTTGAAATAGTTGAAGAGATGACGCGACAAGGTGTCCATCCTAATATCGTCACTTATAATAGCTTGATTAATGGACTGTGTAAATCTGGTGAAGTAGAGAAAGCGCAGAGACTATTCGATGAAATCACTTTAAAGGGCATGATGCCAAATAGTGTGACCTATGCAACCATTATTGATGGATACTGCAAATGCGGGAGCTTAGTAGATGCGTTTAGGTTGTTTGATGAGATGCAAGCAAAAGGGGTGCCGTCTGATAGCTATGTCTACAATTCCCTTATCGATGGCTGTTCAAGAGAAGGAAATATGGAGAAGGCTCTAGGGTTGTTTCAGGAAGTGTTGCATAAAGGCATTGTTTCGGTGCAAACTTTCAACATCCTAATTGATGGGTTTTGCAAGTTAAATAAGCTGACCGAAGCTTATAAACTCATGCAAGAGATGGTAGAGATGAACATTATGCCAAGTAATGTGACATTTACTATATTGATCGATCATCATAGTAAAATGGGATTGATGGAGGATGCGGAAGAACTCTTCGTGGAGATGCAAAGGAGGAACTTGAAACCAACTAACATTACTTACGCCTTACTCTTGGATGGATATAACAAGCTAGGCAGCGGGTCTAAGATGGTTTCTCTTTTCAATGACTTGTTGGAAAAGGATATCGACCCTGATGAACTAATTTATTCTTTTATGGTTGACGCGTTTTGTAGAGAAGGAAACTGGAAAAGAGTGTTTCAGATGTTGGATGAAATGTCTCTTAGGAGTTTCAAATTGAAGTCGAACGTATCAGAGTCGTTAGTTGAAACCTTAACTCGGGAGGAAAACTTCTCTGAAGTGTTGAGACTGTTCGACGATATGGGGGAGCAAGGCCTAATGCTTAGTCTCAATACATGCTGTGATTTATTGCAGGGTTTCTGTCAGTCAAGACAGATGGAAAAAGCGGCAATGCTACTCGGGACTATGACTGAACTTGGATGGATTCCCAGCTCCTACAGTTTAAGGGATCTCGTAGATGTCAAAAGCCAAGAAAATTGCCAGAATCCAGAAACTCTTTCAGATTCAAAGGCATTTAGTGTTGCTTCTCAGGTGTAACGCAGTTGTATAAGAAGCAAAGTTGTCCTAAATTTCACGTTATCGACTTTGACGGAATGTTTCACGAGACATGTAAGTCGGCTTTCTGCATCTCTCTTCACATCTGCCTCTTCCTTCTGAATTGTAGTATGTTATTAAATTCATTGTTTTGCTACAAATGGCCATCTTTTGCGCGAGACAACATTATACCTTTTCTTAAAATGGATGTCCTGTTGTTTCAGGGAGGTCTTGGGAGATGGAGCGTTTGCTTTCGCAAATTCTTTCTGCATTTTCTCAAAGACAATGGGAAGCAAATGATATTTCCATGCGTTGCTTTGGTGGTATGCCCCTCCATTCTCTCTCAGATTTATAAGTCAAATAAACCCGTTTGCTCTTGACCTTCATCTACAATTGCATCAATAAGAATCCTAAGCTTCGAAAGCAAGAACTATACATATAGATCGTCTGATTATTTTTATTTATTTATTGGCATATCAGCCTGTTCCTGTTGGTTGAAAAGACATCACTTGGAGATTTGGAGTAATGCCCTTGTGAAGGATACATTGTTATTCAAGGTATCTATACCTTTCTGCTGTTAATATAGTGATTTCATGCATACGAAGGTGAATATAGTTATTATGCTAAAGGCCATGGTTAATAAGAAGTAGGATGTTGTGGTAAAAGTGTGACTTGTGTGGAGAAATTGCCGGTTTGGCAAACATGTTTTTCTAAAGTTGGATAATCTCCACTGTCTTCGAAGGATTTATATTAGTAGTATACAGCTGAGAACTTCGATGATGAACTGTGAATTTGATCACATTGCGAAACTTACCGAAAAATGGATAGCTTTTCAGTGGTGCTTAGCTTTAATGGACCGTTTTGAGTTTTGACCTTGAAATGTTTTCGTGCAGGCCCTTCTGAAAAGAATGTACCCGCCAGCACCTCACATCTATGAATGAAGCAATGAGGCATGTGATAAGATAAATGCATATTTCATCACGCTCGTGTTTATGCTGTTTATATTCCCCCGATCATATTTTTGTACTGTATTTCTCAGGTTTCGCACATTCAGCAAAACCTACTTACTGATGGTTTGTATGAAGCTATTATATCACAATTCACAAGTCCAGAAGCAACTCAAATGTAAGTTCAGTAACAGAAAATTTTTTAACATAAGAAGAATCGATTCTGACGTACTGTCTGACAATGCAGTCTGAGAGTGAGAACAGAGAGGATCAGATGGAGTCTGAGAAAGAAGCTCGCCGCTCCTACTGAACTCACATGAATTTGCTGTCAGAAGCATTTCCAGCAGAAATTACTGTCAGAGTCAGAATTGGAAATTCTGGTGCAGTAGCATCAAGTCTTCATGTTCATCAGTCATCAGTCATCAACAGCAAAATTAGGCAATTTTTAAAATATTTAAATCCCCCCTTTTGTTTTTTTTTTTGGGGGGGGGGGGGGGGGTTGCAAAGCCAGTTATAGTTAAAACAGGGTGTGTAAACTAGTTTAAACCATTAATGGAGGCCATAATAATGAAAAACCAACTCAGTTTTACCGAATTTATAACACACTATGGCCAAAAAATAGCTTGTATACAAAAAATTGAGGGGGGGTCGTGGGCTAAACTTTAATTGTAATGTACTCTTGCTTATACATTGTTGATATGTGTAAGTAGTAGCTGAGTTGTATGTTTTTCGACATTTTCGGGTCTTTTACACAAATAATATTCGCAAATCGAAATGATAAAACAAAAGGGTACCTCAATTTCTCTATTTTTTGTTCATCAACAGATTGCGCGGTTCTGTTACATAACTTGGATTTGGTACTGCTATTACTTCATGAAGTGCATAAATATTGGGTCACAGCTTTATGCTATAATTGGAAGAATCAAGAGGAACAAACCAATGTCTAGTATGGTCAAATTCCAGGCTATGATCTATATCTTAATCTTACTATACAAATACATTTGTTTGTTTACAATTTCTAGCATACTAGTTCTCGGTCACTCGAACAATCTAGGTTTTCACTCAAAAAGAACCCCCCAAACAAAATTCGATATAGACAATGCTGATTTACAAGCTGCTGCTCCTACTAATTAATCAAGCTTTGGCAAAATTGTCAATATACAACAGTTGAAATGGAACATACATGAGCTAAAGCTTCAGTTCAGAAAATGCTGATTTTCCGCCATGCTTGTGAATCTTTGATCCTAAATAAAGCGATATTATCGGATGTTTTCTCCCAGTAGGGCTAGAAGCTCGTCATCGTCTAGCCCGGATTCCTCAGCCAGCTGCATTGCAGACCTTCCTTCATAGTCTAGGACATCTGTACTAGCTCCCCTGTGATCAATGCCACAAAATAAGCATATTTTGAGGTGGTAAGAACCATCAATGAAGACCAATGAATAGACCCGTCAATTCTTGACCCGACTCAATAATCCGATCAAAACCCGCCCGAACACGATTTTCTGGAGCCACACCCACAAATTTAGACCTGATAGAGTTTGACCAGACCAGTGAGGTTTCCTGTTACCCCCTCATAAATAGGTTTAATCAATTAGGTTTACTCTAATTATCAATGATCTTGGTTATGTTCTTCCCCATCTTAGAAAAGTACATAAAAAAAGGTTTATAACTTGCCCACATTGTTGTATCACAGATACACACTTCAGGAAGAACAGTAAGAAAGCTGGCTATGGTGAACTACCGATAATCAAACCAATTCCAAAACCAATACTTCGAAACACTACCCAGGTGAGATATTACAGTCGCAATAGTAAAATCTAGTTTATCGAACTGCTAGCCACAAGACTGAAAATAAGTTCATTTTTGGTAAGAATCAGATGAAAACATATCAAGCGAAAAAGAGTACCTCATGATAAGGAGTTTTGCAGTATCAGTTTTTTTCAACATGAGGCAGTGGTGGAGTGGTGTCTGGCCTTTTAAGTCGACAGCGTTTATTTCTGCGCCGTATTGTAAGAGCAGTTCCACCATGCCTACATCAGAAAAATGACAGGCTAAGTGCAGAAGAGAACATCCATTCAGGGAGTCTTCACTCGATGAATCTCCGACACTGTTGTCTGGGGTTTTAAGCTCGTGGGAGTGCTTCAGTCTTTGCATAAGAAACGATTTTGTGCATTCTTCGTGCACAGCATTGACATCGGCTCCAGAGCATACAATGAGACGATACACTGCCCGTTTGTTATTGGCACGGATGCTTTCTGACATCTGTTGTGCCAAGGGAAAGGGTTGCTGGCTTCTCTTTGACTTGCGCACAAAGATTTTTTCTTCGTACTGCAGTTAAGGAGTTTACGAGTGTTCATTAACTGACATCGAACAATGTAAAATCTGAAAATGACAGGAATTCCTTGCAAGAGTTGCAATAATTATGTGAGAAAAGGGTATAAGCCCTGTTCCTTGGGTAGATTATTACCCACTTTTTCCAACCCAACCATAGTTATTAAGATCCCGATCCTGACCTATGATCCTACGATTTTATGATCCAAAATCCTCGATGAAATTCTACTACATTACGATCCACGATCCTGAGTTAATTCCGATCCTAAGTACCCCATGGATCCGAGTTGGGATCCCGATCTAACCTTGAACCCAACCCAAACTTACACACAGAAGCACAACCATGTCCTAAAAGTCTCAGCAATAGAATGCAATACCTTTGCATGAATAAACAGCTCTTTCACAGCAGCAGAATCATGTTGTGTAGGTTTCTTCATGAATGCCGGTGTGTGTTTCTCCGATTTCTGGAAGCTGCAAAAGAAAACTAAAAATTCAGCACAATGTCAATCTAACAGCATCATTACACATTACCCGGAATATACATCACTTACATAACAGGCCGTTCATCTGTCTTAGAATTTTTGCTGGCATGCAAAAATTCTTCCCATATTGAGTTCGCATAGACATTACCAAGGGATTGGAACAAAGCTATAATGGATGGCTCCCACACTTTTACATCTAGTGTTAGCGACCTTACCTACATCGACCATCAATGTATAAAAATAGAATAACCAATAAGAACATGGCGAAGTTATTTGTTTCAATCTCATTGAATGACAAACCTTAGATATATGGACACCGAGGTTGCGATGTACCCCAGAGCATTCTATGCAAACTAGAATGCCAAGGTTTAAGGATGCCCAATCTGGTTCTGGGGCATCACAATCAGCACATTTGTTATTACCCGGAACCTTCCTCAAGAGTTCCATGGGTTTCACACTCGGTACACCTTTTCTTGATCCACCATCTTCAGGGACCGAGTGGTCACCATTAGCAGGCCATTCACAGAAATCATTTTCTGCCGCATGGGCCCCATCCTTTTGGTCACCCTTTGTTGAAACACGCTGCCATTGAAATTTAGCTATTATTCACACAGTGGCTAGTTTTAACACAAAACATATTGCCTGTCAAATAACAAGACTTAATCCCCACTCCCCAGTGCAGTCCCGCTAATGTGAGGTCTGGGGGGATCCAAATGTAGGCAGGCTTCCCCGGTCCCCCCATGCATCAGAGTGCATGAAGAGGCTGATTCAAGTGGACCCAAAATATCTTTTGAAAACCGAAAACAAAACCATTTCGGAAACCAGTTGCAAAACCGCTTGGAAAACCTAGAGAACGAGAGAATTAGAGAGAAACATATTACCAGTCAATATATACAAAAACAAGTATGTTAGGAAGAATTCCACAAATTTACCCCTTCAACGGCCATTGTGTTCAACAATGAAGCAGTTACTCCTCTTATCTTCTCAATCCAATCCATCTGATCTGATGTATTCTCAGCCTAAATTGCAAAGAATCATTCAATTTACTACTTCTACTTAGCAGATCATCTTTTTGGTAATGCAAATGATCCTAGAGGACTATGAACTGCTATACGATACCTGCAATGTGCAAGTTTTTGCTGGGGAAATGATCCTGAAGCAAAACCTCAGATCAGACTGTTCTGCATCCATCTTTATTGTTGCAGTTAGTAGGTTGACGGTATGACGAGCCACATTCTTCTCATCGTAGACCATGGCATGGGAAGAAAGCCATCTACCAAGTACTCCTGATGCAGGATCATTAGGGTTGGTATGCCCCCCAGTCAGCTTACTGCTAGCCATCTGAGCACAAATGTTGAGCTAGTGAGTTGAATTGGAGGATAAGACCCGACAGAAATTTCATTTTACTAAACTTACACCCGACTTGCTTCGTGGCTTTCGATAATAGTATAATATCCCTCGGCTGTCAAGCACAAAAAACCTCCTTTTCCAATCACCCCTCAAATTAGAAGAGCGTTTGAACAGGTATCCTTCTCGAATGATTTGCACCTGGAGGAGCAGAAGTTGTATTGAATATCTTAAACCGAGGTATTGTCCAAGTGTCAGCTATGATGAAATATACCTTTCCATTGGCAGAGGATTGCATGACTTCCTCTATTGGTTTAACAGAGGTAGTCAATAAGGATTGTGTAGAGTCCCCTTTAGGAGACTCACAGGACTCGTTTGCAAATTGATGATCAATCTTGCTTTTGTACTCCTGCATCTTTTCATTCAGGGATGAGAGCTCATTGTTGAAGGTTTGCCGGGATTGTTCCGCATAAGAGAGGACCTGCAAAAGAAATTTAATGGTTAAGTATTTCATTAAGGTTAAAATTTACAGATTATGCACATCCTTTAGTACTCGACTACCACCAAGACCAAGGTGTTGGGTGATGGTGGTGAGAATGGTTCTAATTACAACTCCCAGTGTGGATCCCACTTTCAAGGGGTCCTGGGAAATCCAAATGTAGGTAGTCTTAACAAACGTCATTTGAGGAAACACAAATTCTATGAGATCCACATGAAAAGTTTTGAGTGAGAATGATTCTAAATAAAAAAAATGTAGAAGTACAGAAGGGAAGAACCAGCGATATGCCCATGCATGCAATAGATTCAACTAGGCTCACAAGAATCAATGAGGCTAACCTGCCTGATGTAAGGCTCCATCTGGCTCAACAATTCATATCCCTGGTAGCAAATAAATAAAATAATCAAACAAGAATAACCAAAAGATTACAGTAGAATCAGAAAGAACAATTCTAACATCTAAGAGACCTGTTTGAAGTAATGGAGATGAGCATCCATTGCTCTGCTAACAGCTTCAAGGAACTCATAGCGCTTTTTGGCCTCGACGTTTGAAAGTGCAGTAATCTGTATTAGAATAATTGTAGCATAATGAATGGCTGCTGAATGGGCAATCATCAAGGAATGATCTCTAAAGAAACTTCATTTTTTTTAAAAAAAAAGAAAAAAACAAATGAATACCAAATTGAAACGTGCTTGCTCGTATGCAGCCCTTGCATGGTTGAGTTCCTGGAATGTCTCTCTACCACATTAGATTATGAGAAATAATGATCATCGACAATCTTAATTTTATGATCATCTTGCTGTCAGGGAAACTTGGATAACAGGTAAGAAGGTCTGCATACCTCCTCTGTAGCAGCAATTGTATCCTTCTTGGAACTTTTCTTCAGTGACAAGAACTTTTCACGTGCCTGGAAGAGAATTGGAATCAGGGTTGAGTGTCAAAGACAATCTTACAGTAAAACTAGAGGGCTATAATATAACTATATAAGCATCCTCAGAACGTACAGTACTACAGTCAAATGAAGGCAAGATTAACTAATCTATGAATTACATTTTGGATATAGGATTAACCTGATCATACATACTGGTAGCCTTGTCAAAGCGTTTCCGTGATTCCTGTTTCAGATTATGGCATATACTTGTAAACAATTAGAATACACGTAGATTATGTAGAAATGCACAGTACAGCAAGTGTTTAGATCCCACCAACAGCTATATCATCTAATTTTAAAACGTTTCCAAATACTTACTATACTGCCTTTATAAAAGATAACATGCATTTGAAGTTCTTTTGAGGATAGCACCTGATTATTAGGCATAACCCTACATATACAAGGTCTATAAAGGCCAAGCTTAGCAATCTAACCTCTGAGGATTTTCCATTAAATATATTAAGGCACTTATATGTTGGAAATATTGAACAAAGTGAAGTTTCATGGTACAAGTTCAAGTATGGGTAGACCTAGAAAGTAGCTTTTCCTTTCTTTCCTCCTTTTTTTTTTTTTTTTTTTTTGCCGGGGCATAAGAGAATAGTAGAAGACAGATAGGGTGGATACCATTAAGTACCTTGACATCAGGTAGGTCGACGTTGGCAACTTGAAGAAGTTTAACACTTAGCAAATTCTCCACCTATGCCAATAGAAAAATATAAGCAGTCACACAACTTTTTTTCTTGGATAAATTATCAAAAAGATGTATTGAAACAACGCCAAAATAAGTATCACCAAAATGTATAGCTGCATGAAGTTATTAAACAATGAAACAACATGATCTAAAATTGGAACGTTTACTGAATCGTTAACCAAGAATCTCTAAAACAACCAAACAAATATCAGCATTCAAGGCAGACTGTGTGCAAATTGCTGGTGCAGAAGCATAATCAGATGATTAGCATAAAAGTATCACCAAAATGCATGAGATTTTGATTGTCACCAGTTATTTATCTGGTTTCTATTTGAAGACAATCAGCAGCAAGAAAGACCCAAACATCTTTCATTTTGGCAGAGATTAAATAATAAATAGTACCTGAGAGCGAAGAACTTCCTTGTAGGTGCCAATCTCTCTTAAGGCAATAGTAAACTTTGACATGATTGGGCCTGAAAGGAAATGATTAAGTGTCACAATGTAAAACAAATGATTCAATATTTCAAGCTTTTAGATGTGGAGATGTAACAGAAAAGTTCATGTCCTAAAGAGCATTATCGTAATATAACGTAAACAAAATACCAAAATTCAAACAAAGATGTCAATCGTAGAAATAAGCAAACTTCATCTTGATTTTCAATCATTAAGGATTGATCTGAAACAACAAACCTCCAAAGGAAGCGCCCACAGGATCATGATTCCCTCCTCCAAAGGTCTCAAGAGCACTTGCAAAAGTTATATCTCCATCATAGCCCTCTGCAAGACCTTCCCTGAATCAACGGTGACAGCAAAATTCCATAAGAGCAAAAGTAAAATATGCATTTCCAGATCTTGAAGTCGCACTTCTTAAGATAACTCAAAACTTCACACATGAAAGGACAAGTTAATCCACAATCCTCGGAGATTTATTCAATAGAATGCAAAGTATGCTGCAGCTTTCAGAGTGGCATTTGTCTAACATTATGTCTGCAGCATCGCCCTCGTGAATGTAACATCCAAGATATGGCAAATGACATACTGACCAGATTGCCATCATTACCCTCCAAGTTGGTCAACAGATCAAGAATTTAGAAGCATGGGAAAACTTCAAATCACCAAGAAAAGGCGAAAATAATGAAACTTGGCAGAGACTGACCAAATTGCCCACTGCAACTATCATCGAACAAATTACTAACTTTCATGTAACCTTAGGTGTCACTATCTTATACAGCCTTTTGCATGTGAGAGAACAGCATGTAACATTGTGTACAAACTCCTCTTCTAGGTATCTTCACATTGGTAGCCATTATGATGTGACTAATATAGCTTTTGTATGTCATGATATATATTACAGATGGCTAAACACTGTTTAGAATATAGATTAGATAAACATGGAAGCCAATAGGGATAGAAAAGTGGGCTTACGTGTACTTGTGGCATCCTTTGTAAAACTTCAAGCTTCTATCCTTCAACAGTTCAGCACTTTCTTCCAGGCAATGAAGCTGTTATGTTGAGACATAATAAGTTGATAATCATTTAGCACCAAAAAAATGGCCATCATTCCTCAAAAGTTGTCATGAGCCAAAACAGGAGGAAAAAAAGGGTCTAGATTTTAGAATAAGATGAGAGCCGGATTCTATTCAAGCCTCAAAAAGGGTATTTAACCCCCATGGATTCATCTCTTATGGTGTGATCATATGAGGAATTGAGGATATACTAGCAATAGCTTGTAAGGGGAAAGCAAAAAAATTTCCATAAGTGGATTATGGAGTTGATGGGTCATGCTTGTCATCATAGGGAGTCTTTGGATCAGGGTTTACAATAAATATTAGTATCATTAGGAACAAAACCAAATTCCTTATTAAGATAATTAAGCTTTTTGGGAAACCGATTCCCCTCGTTCTTCTTAGGTTTAATTGAACCAAACACATGATCATAAATGGGACTCCATCATCAAGCCTCCTATCTATACTTCTCTAAGGGTGGTACCTCTCATAAAACATACAATTGATATTTACACATCCACCAAAATTGCCTATTCTAAGTACCCACCTCATTTCACAATATATATTACTTTTGAACTTTCACAATCTTCAACGCTCGAATTTGACCATCATTTTCTATCTTTATATTTTTAAAAGGTTATAAGAATTTCCTCCGATGAAAGAATGTACTACTACAAATCTAATTGTATTTTAGAATCCTATCCAAAAAAAAAAAATTGTATTTTGAGAAATAATGATCAAATTTTTCAAACATCATCCGCATTATAGCATTTTAATGTATGATCCTTTAACCCTTCAACTATTATCTTGATCCTCTAGATTAATCTCCAAAACAATGAACGCATCACAGAACCCTAAAAGTAACCTAGAATTTCAAATGAACCACCAACAAATATTGTAGCTAAAAGAAATAATCATCCTACAAAAACATCAATAAAACAAAATAATCCTGGAAAAGATACGAAGAACACTAACATGGTTTCTGAACATCGGAGTATCATCGAGCTTTGAAAAATTCATCACTGTACCCCCATTCATTATTCCTGCTGCAAAACATCAAAAATTACGGAAAATTATCAACAAAAACCAAACAACCACCACAAAATCAACCTCCATTAACACAATTTGAGCTCCATCGTAAACTTACCCAATCAGAATCCCGCTACAAAACATCAAAAATTACACAAAATTCTCAACAAAAATCAAACAATCACAAAATCAACCTCCAGGAACACAATCGAGCTCCATCGTAAACTTACCCAATCAGAATCCCTCCGATACACAAATTCAACGTTGATCGTCTTCAATTCAAACGATTTTCGGAGCAGACAAAGGTCAATGCATGTATGCATAAATGGTGATGAAAAACAGAGATTCCATGACGACAATGCGAAACAGAGAGAGAGGATTTCATGGAAAAAAAATATTGAGAAATTTGTAATGTTTTTTTTTGGAAGAATATGTATTGATTGATGGAAAAAGACGCATTATTAAAAAAAGGGATTCGATGAATCAACGAAAGAGAATGGAGGAATTTCAGAAATAGAGAAAATGGTGTTTTAGTGGACGGCTTCCCGGGGCCTCTGCTTCTTGAGTTGTTGAGCTTTTCCCTCTTTTATTTCTTTGTTTTTGTGAGGGAAAAAAAGAAATAAATAAAAGATAAGTTTTGACTTTTTTTTATAAATAATGGTAAGTTTTTTTGGTAATTATTGAAAAATGTAATATTAGTAATGTGTAAATTTTGGTAACGTTTGGTACTACATTTGTTAATTTAACTAAGTTGTAATAGTTGATTATTTACAAATTACAATGAGTTATAATATAAAATTAATATTATTGTAATTTTTAGTAGTATATTTTTCTAATTATAACAATTTCATATTGCAACTCATTTTATTTTGTAAGTAATCAATCAACAGTTGAAGCCTAATTAAAATATTTTGAGATAGAAGTAGTATATTTTAGGAACTTTTGGTGAAAATTTATTTCCCTCTATTTACAATTGAATTTTACAAACGATTAGAACTACTAAAAGTATGGGTAAGAAATATAGATCAGCTAAGTTTTTAATGTCAGAATTCGATAAGAGATTGTTGTCGGACATTTGAATTACTCCCTTCATATCATAATGGCAATATCCTCTCCTATTAGATGAAATTTTGTAAGAAAATATCATTTAATCAGCTAAATTTTGTAAGATTTTAGAGAAAATAGAAATATTTTATGTTAAATATGACTAAATGTCTTATTATTTTGGAACTTGCATAAAAGAAAGAATCGACTATTATTACAGGACAGACAGAATAATTACTTTGAAACTTTCAAACATACTTAAGCTCATGTCAAAATCGGTTTTGGACAACATAAATACGAAAAAATAATGTCTAAATTTATCATATTTATATATCATCAAAATTCAAACAAAAAAAGTAAATTAATATACCTGTTGCCGGCAGTCCGGCACTAATAATTTTCAAGTACGTGTGAGTTATTCATGAAAAAAGAAAAAAGAAAATAAAGAATAAAATAAACAAAAGGAGCTCGAGACAATTTCGACGGTGGCGAACTTGGTGACTAGCGCTAGCAAAATTCTGTCCGACCCGGATTACCCGAATTGTCCGACCCGGAAAAAATCGGGTCTGGACATAGATTTTTCCGTCCGAATTTTCTTCCGTCCGAATTTTTATATTGACCGAATATTCGGACATAAAATTTCTCTTTTTCCTATTGTCCGAACCCGATTTTAGTTTCGTCCGAATTGTCCGACCCGGTTTGACCCGAAATAAAACTGGGTCCGGACATAAATTTCTCGTCCGAATTTTGACAGTGTCCGAATTTGTCCGACCCGGATTTACCCGAACCCGGATTTTTGCCAGCGCTATTGGTGACAATCTTACGTGATAGATCGAGAAGACAAATATTTTTGGACTAATTCATCTCCTCCACCCGCTACATAGGATTGCCACCAAGTTAGTCATTGCCAAAATTATACTGAGTGCATTATTGTTCAACACCCGTCAAAGTACAATGTATTATTGTCCAGGATCAAAGTTCAGTGCATTATTATCCAATACCCCAAAAATTCAGTATATTAGCATCCAAAAACCCTAAACAAAATGCAAATTTGTTGTTGCTAATCCATTGTTAGCTTATTTTATTACCCATTACTCCATTAATTGTCACTTAGTCATATTATATGTATTAAGTTTTATTTATAGTCGATTAGATTATATGGTTTGCTAGATGTGTGTAAACAAATGAATTGTTTATGGCAAAGTTGTGATGTGGGTCTTTGTTTCTACATTCCCAATCATGACATGTTAGATACATACAAGGTACCTTAGTTTCAAATTTATTTATTTTTATTACTCCTTTTGTCCCAAAAAAATACATTCGATTAGTTGAAAGAAAAAAGTCATTACAATTCATTTGACCTCAATCGAGCTAGTTTGTAGCTCATACATGTTAAATTTTTTTTAAAAAGATGAGTTTAGTTGGTCAAAAAGTTTGAAAAAATGATCAATTTTTTCAAGTTGACTTATTTTCCTCATGTTTGAATGTAGTTTGACATTGGAAAAAGCTTCACACGAGGCCCATCATTTCTTACATTTTCTAAAGGATAATTTTCCTTAGGGAAGCCCAACCCTTGAAAATTTTCCCCAAGAAAAATTTCCCTAAAATTCCTACCAAATGTTCCCATTTGTGCTAACGACATTTGGATATATGGTCATCAGCAAATCATATTACTACTTAGTACTTCAGAGGAATTAAAGTCAAACTATAAATTTTCTCCTTAAAATAAATTGATTTCAAAGGCCAATTATGTTCAATAAACTACAAATTCACAAAATAAACCGGGCTATGCTTAAAACTCATTCATTCTGATTATCAAAAAAAAAAAAAAAACTCAATCATCCTAAAGTGTGGAAAGCCCTAAGTACAAAAATGTTCATTTGTAACTAGCAACTCAAATTTCCTATGTTTAGTCGTCTCAAATAGATGGGAAAGTTTTAATGTGGGACCCATTGTTTCACTCTCAAACTCGGTAAACAGCTTCCCAATGAAACCCTAGGGAAAGTCCTCCCAGGAAAATCTTTACCCGGAAACTACCAAACGCACCATAAGAAGTAACACAAAAGGGCCCCGGTCTGACTGAACCATGGTTGAGTTGATCATCTCCAGAGCCTGCTGATGAAACCTCGAGACTGCTTCATCCTGTTCTCCAGTGAGGGGAAGTCTATCATGCTTTCTGCGAGATCCAGCACAATCAGATTCCTGGGAATCGACCTGAAAGCAGGGGGGAACGCTTCGATCCTTGGTGGCACTTTTGTGTTGGATTCGCTGACAGCGGGCTCATACTCGTCAAGTTTCTCCATGAGGAATTTGACCTGCAAGCAAGATGAAGTCAAATGAGAGACACATTCACACGATGAAAGTCGGTCCATGTGAAAATTCAGGTCAAGATCAGTTGGTCGATGTAGAGGTAATATGACAAATATCCGGATTTGGGTCATTTTGGGTCTGAACAGATCGGACATTACCTAGATTTTGGGTACTTTTCGGGTGTGGCAATTCGAACAAGCCAATGAAAATCCGTGTCAAAATTGGGTTCAGGTAATAGAAATGAGAAAAATTCGAACAAGCCAATGTCAAAAGTTGATTTTTCTCAGATCGTACCCAGTTGTTTCTAGGTCGGATTGAACCCAGTATCCAGATCAGACAGGTTTTTGACAGTCCTAAGTGAACAAACCCAAGAATCTAACAAGGACCCATGACTGACTAAACAAGGCAATTAGCTCAAAATGATCATTCTTCCAGGCACAACAGTGACAACCAACAGGTAACCCGAACAAAAGACTCCGACCACCCAGCAAGTGCAGCCTGTTGAAATATTATAGAGCTCCAGAGGAGTCATTTTCATTGGGATCCTAGATTTTAGGGTTTAGGGTTTTTCATTCAGAGAACCGACTACATTGTAGAAGGAGAGAGCATATCTATTTTTTTTTTCTTTTTTTTGCAAGACTGACCTTATTGGCTTCAGTTAATGACATATTTGATATCTTCTTTGACAGATTTTCTGGAGCCTTTTGCTCTTCCATGATTCCTGTTGCATGCTCTATGCAAATGTTTGATCTGCACTCCTGCTGTAACGTCTTCAACTCCTCGGCCATTCCCTGCTCACCAAATACGGAAAAACTTGTCCCAATCAAACAGACCATTCCCAATTTCACCAAGTATGTAGTCACAATCAAACAGAATCGATGAAGAACGCGATATATGCCAGAAAAACAGGATTGATGAAGAGCATCAAAGCATCAACATTAGTGTTTGCCATCAATCATTAAGCATACAGACCTGGTCAGTGTTTGCCATGCTCCGTAGTTTTTGCAATGCTGCATCTGCCAGAGAAAGGGCGCGAGAATACAATGCATAAGCTTCAGCCCTCTTTCCTGCCGAGCTGTAGGATTTTGACAAGTAAAAACACCTGCAGAGAAAATAAAAAATCCTTGAGAAAAGGTTATATTACAGTGGACATCAAACATTTCCCGAGGATCCCATTTATCTGGGTAATGCCCAGGATGGAAAAGTGGCAGCATACAACCACTTGAGGAATACAGAAGAAGGAAAATAAAATCTGTAAATTGAACTTTTCACCTCTGTGCCCGGAATATTGAACTTTTCACAGTGCACTCCTCGGCAAATGCAACCTCTTCCGGCTTCCTATCCCTCCCAGATGTGACCAAATCAGAGAGATCGGCAACATTCTGAAAATGAAAACAAAACCCTCCATGAAATTCAATTTACAAGAAAGTTAAGCCTCAGTTGCTTTCTTTCAGTTTAAAAACGAGTTACATAGATTGTGTACCTGTAATAGGAGATCATATAAGCGCACAAGCTCCTCTGGTTTGGTGACTTTTTCGTTTTTGTCATCACGGTTTCTGGTAAGCTTGCTCTTGGCTATGCGGACTAACAGTTGGTTCCGCTCAATAGTCCTCTGTCCAAGGACTGCACTCACAGCTTTATCAAGTCCATACAAATCATCCTTCACATTTTCAGCACTACCCACCGTAGCCTACACGAATGATTCAGAATAGATCTTACAAAAGCAAAAGACCAAAGCAAAACAACGGCAAGGAATAAATACTGAATTAGCCAGCTCTAGCATTCAATAATATCATAATCAAGATCTTCCCTGAAAGGGGACGAGGCCACAGGGGTTAGTGTTCAGCATCAGGAAAGTATCATACCAAGTCATTGCGAATGGAGCTCCTTGCATCATGATAGGCAGCAAAGATTTTGTCAAAGATTGCAAGTTTCTTTTCAGCTGGCAAGGAGTCTGCAGTTGGACCATCGAGATCCTTCTCCAGTTCTTGAGCTGATCGCAAATCCAGAACACAAAAGGTTTCAATTTGGTCCGTGAAGATATAAAACTCTTACTCCAAGAAAAGACAGGTGGCCAGGATACCAGCTGACTTCATAAGTAACAATAACATATATCAACTCTAATGTTGATTTGCTCATACCCAAAATAAAAATGAGTGAGGTTATTCAGACTCTTTATTTCACCTCAAGACCCATGCAAGAAATTTGATACTCCAACAAAACCAGGTACATTCTGCCCTTAAGTTTCAAGCTAAAATTCAGTCTTTAAAAAATAGTCGTACACTTCATGTGCTAAACACCGCAAAATGGGCACGACAAACCAAGAAGTATTTTCCACAAACACAATCGCCTAGGGAATGGAGCAGAAAGTAGCAAGTTAACTACTCAATATAATTAAAAAATGCTCAATAACATTACTGAACTACCCTTGAAGTTTCAGACAGTAAAGAGCCAGAACAAAACCTTGCCATTAAAGAAACGGAAGTGAAGAACGAAAATAGCAACAAGTAAAGGCACCGACATATAATGTGACAGTATAAGTCTCAATTCTAAAGTTGGTGAAGTGACCCTGCAAGGATTTTCATTACAGACCTTTCAGGATGGAAACCCTTGTCTTGGGGTTTGAAACTGGAAATCTGTGGCCCAGCCAATTGAACTCAGTCATAGAAGCAGCTTGCTGAGATCTTGCCTCTGCCATGACGGCCTGCATATTTAGAATATTTACCAATCAGCCAACCTGGAGAATTGTCTGAACATTATAGGCAGGAAAGATTCCCACAGAGAGAGTGACAAAAATAAGATAATTGGGTTAACAGGAAGTTTAGAGACTTGATGAAATTGTCTTTTAAGTGCTTGAGAGGAGTTTCAACTCCCTCCAAAACCCTTAGGTTCCTCTCTCTCCAAATACTCTTAAAAAATCCCCTATTCACATGTGTACAACCATGGCCTTCCTTTTCAGTTTCCTGCCAAATAAACCCTCCCAAGCAAGAAGATGGCTCCTGGTTGAGTAGGAAACGGCCCAAGTAACACATAGGCAATCTACGGCTAAAACCAAATGAGACTTAGCAAAGTCATAGAGATACAATAAATGATTCGGTCGTTGAACATCCCCCCTTGCACATACAACTTAACCAAAACCTTCAATTTTTATTGTAAAATATCACAAAGTCAAGATGTTCCCATACATTGCATCTGGAACCAGAAACCAAAAAAAAAAAAAAAAAAAAAGCCCTTCAAAGGGGCAAACGACTTCCAAATAATGATGGATGGGAACGCACCCACCTTATATATTTCTTAAACTATAAGATTGGGGAAGAGATCTTTCAAAGGACTCAAGGAGCCTATTGCACCATCAGAGGTAGAAGCATTACGGACAGCAAAAGATACATGTGGAAAGAAACACTCCCAACCCTGAGCAATAAACTTCCAAAGACTACATTTCACCAATTTACCTCCAACTTAGATCTGAAAAGGTCCAGGGCTGGCCCTTCCATTTCACCAATCTGCAGAAGTTCTGAAGCTTGTAGGTTTGACTGGCCAATTTTATGTAAGCAGTACCTAATACTTGGTTCCAGCTCTTCGACACGCTCCCGGCATAGAAGCTGATTCTCCAGATCGCCATACTTCCCTAGTTCCTCATAGACAGCTCTGTATCAAGTACGTGATAGAAGAACATTAAGGATCATCTTCACGACCTAACAAATTAAGTGGCAGCTAAAATTCACAATCATTACACTTTGAACTTTGAAGTAATGTGGCACCTACAAATACTTAGCAACAACTACATGAAACAATCATCGCAACTGCATGTAAATCTGAGTTATACTTCATTCAAAATTCAAATCAGTAAGGATTGTAACCTAAAGTCTCACCTAAGTAGGGTACAGAGCCTCACATGTCGCAGCTATATCCCTAGATTACGGAGAGGCTGATTCTATCAAACCCTAGATTGGAAGCCTTTTGAGCAAAGGTCAACTTTGCCATGTATTGCCACAAAGTTACTTTTTCAAGTTTTCAAGAAGCACCTATAGAGTTCATTGAATTAACTATAAACAAAGCCCAGAGGATATTAACCTATGATCGATAGCAAAGGAGAGACAAGTGATACATCAAGAATAGCAAACATTTAGCATTTAACTAACAGTGACAAAAGAAGACGAAGAAGAATAAGCACCTGGCACTCTTGAAATTCCTCAACGCTGTATCCCAATTCTGATCTTGTTCAAACAACAAGCTTCCTTTCATATATGATGCATATGCCTGATAAAGGGGGAGGAAAATGCATATAAGCACACCACAAACAACTCATTGTAAGATAATGTAAAGCTTCTGATTCATTCAATAGAAAGTAAGAAGGAACTAGTTAAGGAGTACTCACTAGTTAAGCGATATAACGCAAGAAATCAAAGATATTTACATAAACATCAAGCAATACAAACAATACCAGACCTCAGCTTCCAAAGAAGTTCTGGAATCTCCCTTCATGGCACATAGCTGAGCAAAGAGACTAGCCCATTTTACAGCCTTTCTTAGCCTGCCAATCAGGTAGATGCGCTGACGTCTATTTGGACCATCAGGCAGTTGTCTTTTCTCCATAGCATGGCTCCATGCTCTTTCAGCAGTATACAAGAGAATGTGGAGAAACCTACAGGCATACAATTACCAGAAACTAAATTTAGGCCGATAACAGTACAGAAAGCAAACAGAATAAAGGTTGACAAAGGACCAACGCTGAATAGCCTCATCACATAATAAGCACCATCATAACACAAGCAGTGAAATACTTGGTTCAAATACTAGGAGAACATACCGTACATCAGTCACAGTATTCTCAGTGATAGCTTTCCGGGTGTATTTACCGCGGCCATGGGTAAATTTGAGAGATTTATACAGCCTCCTTAAACGAGCTGTACAATAGCGTCTGCAATTCAAACATCATATCAATCAACCAATAAATGAATAAATGGTGGAGGGGGGGATTGGTACACTGAACTACCAAAAAAAAAAACCGTGAAAGCCTCCATCCGAGGACATTGATTCAATACTACCTATGAAGGTCATCTACGGATCGTTCATCTAGTTCCAAATGCAAACACGATTTCTTCCTCAATGACACTACCTACCAGGCTACCACACAATCCGAATCTCAGATACATGACAGTTGAAAAATCAACAGCCATGCTGATTTCCTCCAAGACCATAACAATGCCCATCAATGCAAATGCCATATCACACCCATAGTTACCGGGAACGCTACATATACCCGCGACCCGCGGATACAAGCATTCCAAAGTCAAAACTAGACTAAATTTGTGTAAAAATTAGTGACCCGCGTTCCCGGACTAACGACCCGGGAAGCGTACCTGGTAACTAATATCACACCTCCATTGACAAATGTCACTGCTAATACCTCCTAAATCCCCACTTATAACTGTTTAGATTCCACAATTACAAAGTTGCATCGCTGGTTATTGAACACAAACACATACAAATCAAGTACCTATAACGAGTATAATCACCATGGCGCAATCCATGCTGCATTTGAGCAGATTTCAACAGCTGCAACACTGCAATCATCCCAAATCATACATCAAATTCCCCAGAGCTAGTACAATTAGTCAAACTACACTGATCAAAGTTTACCATTGATGGAGAATTTCGGTTGATCCGGTTTTTCAACATCGATATCCATGGCAGCAGCATTGTTGTCTTTCGCCATCTCGTAACCCTAATCAGCAACGAACAGTATAGTATTCAGCGATGAATCAAATTATGCGAAATTGAAAGGCGAAATTGAAAGACAAATCTAAACCTAATCGGATCTGCAATTCGAAGTGAATGGGAGATAATTTCACCTAGACTGCTTTCGCAGTTGCAGTTTTCGATTGATTAACTGCTTTTGCTTTCGAAGTTGCAGTTTTCGTAGATTTTTTGTTTTTTGTTGGTAACTTCGCAGTAAAAATAATTTGTACTAAGACCATCAATGGCGATACATCGTCGAGGGTTCGCCTGATTGATTTCTTTTTTTTTAAATTTTGTTTTCCACTAGTCAAAACGATGCCGTCTCAGTACATATTTGGGAATTGGATTTGAACTACAATTTATTACATGCACCTGAAGCATGTATTTTTTTTCTTTTTTTTTTTTTTGAGAAGAGCAGTATAACTACCACTTATTTGTCAGCTACTAGCATCAAAGGCGGCCAAATCGACTACCTCTAGAGGACCAATATATATTTTAAATGGGTTCGGAACACGTGCTTCAAATATTTACAAGTAAACAATCATAATAATTAGAGTGAACAACATAATAAGAGTGCCCTTGACTACCACCACTAATATGCAGAGGCACAATAGAAGGAGACGCGGACCAAGGTGGGAGACGACACAGTGGAACAATGGCTGAAGCCATAGAGTGGAAGGTACAAGCTTAATACGAATGATTTGGACCATTTGGTCAATGAGAAGGGGAATGGGGGTTGGGGTGTGATAATTCGAGACTCGGCTAGAATAGTAAGTTGGACAGAAATGAGATACATTGGCATAGCATGGACAGTGCAGGCAATGGGAGCCGGTGCTATTTTGCGCGGGATGACAACAGAGGAGCAAAGAATATAACACATTGAGGTTGAATCCGATTGCCTAACAGTC
The DNA here is from genome assembly GCA_029582165.1 of Portulaca oleracea. Lineage (NCBI taxonomy): Eukaryota > Viridiplantae > Streptophyta > Magnoliopsida > Caryophyllales > Portulacaceae > Portulaca > Portulaca oleracea. The sequence continues at coordinate 64,151,652 of CM055868.1, read as the reverse complement.
ATACAAGGACTCAACCATAAACAGAGAGTGGCACCAGAGACCAACAATATTTTAGAAGCTTGTTTTGATTAGAGATGGCAATGGGGAGGGCAATTCCAGTACTCGCCAAGGCCCCGCCCTGCTTTGGGAAAAAAATTCCGCTCCCAATGGAGATGTGTTAGGGCTGGGGCGAAGAACTAAATCCCCGCGCGGAGACGGGCAGGGATGGGGACAAAAAATTTTCTGTTCCCGCCCCCGTTTCCCCGCTCAGGAAAGTTACCCACCATATATTTCTCATCCTCGTTTTTATTTTCTTATAAAATATATAAAGACCCTTTCTGCATTAAATTTATATGTATAGGGATGGGGGCGGGGGATGATTCCCCCCCCCCCCCCGGCAACAGGTTAGATCCAATTCCTTGTTTTTCCTCAATTCGGTTTCATTTCGTAGAAGAAGGTGTAACAAGGTAGCCAATTGTTTGGCGAACCTGACTAAGAAACTCGGTTGTTCAAAAGTGTGTGGGGTTGTCTGTCATTTAGTGCAATTTATTACATGCTCTTGGAATATGCGCTCCAAATACAGTCATTATTCACTCTCAATGACATAATTGTTCACTTATACATATTCGTTATTCACTCTTGCTAGCGTAATTATTCACTCATATCCACACAAACTACACCCTCCGTTTTTTAATCTGTCACTTACGTTTTTCAAGGTCAATTTTTAATCAATAATTCTTCATATAAGATTTTTATTAAAAAATAATATTATACTTCCTCCATTTTTATTTATATGTCGTATAGGAAATTGTATTAAAAATTTTGTTAGTTAATATCTCAATTTGTATAATAATTCATCATACAAAGTTGATTTCATTATATTGACAATAAAAAAATACTATTGAAAAAGTATAATATTATATTATGTTTATAAAAACTTTACATTAAAATTATTTATTAAAGATTAGCACTGAAAACCGTAAATGACATATACTACTTTCGTCCCAAAATGTCTGTCCATTGACCAAATTTTGATCGTTGATAAGTGATAACTCACATATTATAATGAGTTAGAATATGAAATTACCGTCATTGTAATTTTTAGTAAGCTATCTTTCTAATGACGGTAATTTTATATTGTAACTCATTATAATTTGTGAATAATCAATGATCAAAATTTGATCAAATGACAAATAATTTGGGACGGAGGTAATAGAAAGGAATGAAGGGAATACTTTTCTAATAATATTTATTTATTACGAGTATGACAACACCAATTTTATATAATGAATTATTCACTCCATTCTTTTTTATCTGTCATTTACAGTTTTTAGTTTCAATCCTTAATTAATAATTTATAATATAAATATTTATAAAAAAATAATATTTTCATTACGAATCTAACGGCTTATAAATAAAAATGGAGGTAATGTTATATTAATTAAAATAGTAACGGTCAAAATTTTTGACACAATCTACCCCATACCGAAATGGAGGGAGCAATATGTATTGAAAATGAATGGACACACTTGGAATGTTGTTGGACCCACCGGAAATCCAAAATCAGCAGAGCAACTCTATCCTCTATCTTCTTTCACCGGATTACATTTCCTCCCTCCAAAACCCGTTGCATGCTTACTTGTCCACTTCACCTTCACTCACTTTTCACTCCCTCCCTCCCCCTTTCTCTATACTCCTCCCTGCCGGAAAAAATGGCGGCATCCACCACCGCCGCCGCCTTCTCCCTCTCCCCCCTCACCTTCCGCCGCACTTCCACCTCCACCTCCGCCACCACCACTCTCTCTCTCCTCCCCTCCCGACCGAAGCTCCCTCCTCCCTCCGCCCTGCCTCCTCTCCTCACCGCCGACCCCTCCCTCACCGACGGCACCACCCTCGCCGTCATCGGCGGCGGCTCCGTCGCCGCCCTGGCCGCCATCCTCACGCTGGCGGACCCGGAGAAGCGCCGCCAGCAGCAGGCGGTGGAGGTCGGCGGCGGCGACAAGGAGGTCGTCCGGGAGTACTTCAACGGCACCGGATTTCAACGCTGGAAGAAGATTTATGGCGATGCTGATGATGTGAACAAGGTGCAGATGGATATTAGGGTTGGACATGCGAAAACAGTCGAAAATGTTCTGAAGATGTTGGAGGATGACGGGAAGTTGGAAGGAGTGAGTGTGTGCGATGCAGGGTGTGGGACGGGGTCGTTGGCGATTCCGTTGGCGAAGCAAGGTGCGGTGGTGTATGCGAGTGATATTTCGGCTGCCATGGTTGCTGAAGCTCAGAACAAGGTATGGAAATGGAGATGTTTGATGTTTCTTGTTTCTGTTTGGCTTTTCTGATGAACTTTTGGAATTGTCTTCAGTGGCGTGATTTTGATGTGGACGTTAGCTAGAAGAAGTTATTCGCAAATCATAACGTACACCAATTTTAAGTGATGAATTTGTGTAAAAAGTTGGTTGATAAATTTTGAAAATATTGATGAATTTTGTGATCATTTTGATTAATTTAACTTGAATTTCGAGTTATCTTCAATGGCGTGATTTCAATGTGGACCTTAGCTAGCGACTATTATTGGAATTTCCATTAGCGTTGCAAATTCTGTTACAAAAATTCCGTCAATGTCAAAATTCGGATAAGAAATTGATGTCTCAAACTTTTTTTACTGCCCGGACAATTTGGAGGGAGTTAAATACGGGTCAAAATCTGATTCAGATAATAGAGAAAAAAGAAATATTATGTCTGAATATTTTGTCAATGGCAAAATGCGGTTCGGATGACGTGTTTTATGCGGTCGGACAAATTCAGATATTTGGACAAAATTTCGTCAATGCTAATTTCAATGGTACATTATGATAACTTTTGGGATGTTTTTAACTTCACCAACTCACCATTACCTCGAATTGACTGCATTTAAGAAATAGTTACACTGGTTGTGTCTAAGGAGCTCCAATGGAATGTTTAATCTATGGTTATAATATGTTTGAATTTCAATTCTTGTTGAAATGTTTCCCTTTTTAGTCTTTTCCCCTCTGCGCAAGATTGATCATGTAAACTAGGTATTGTGGTGTACATGCCACCATTGAAATGCCTCCACATGATATAGGAAATTGCATCAGGAATTCTGTTCGTCAATTTTGTTTATTTGCGATGAGCATCATCTTTTCTGGCATTTGATGCTACCGCTTGTTCAACACTTATGTGTTGAGGTTGCTTTCTTTTATGCACGCAGGCAAAAGAAGAGCTTCAGAATGGAACATCACAACCGGTGATGCCAAAATTTGAAGTAAAAGATTTGGAGAGCTTGGATGGAAAGTATGATACAGTGGTCTGCCTCGATGTTCTGATACACTACCCGCAAAACAAAGCAGACGGAATGATAGCCCACCTCGCCTCATTGGCTGAGAACCGACTAATACTGAGTTTTGCCCCCAAGACATTCTATTATGACGCATTGAAGAGAATAGGGGAGCTATTCCCCGGGCCTTCAAAAGCCACCAGGGCATATCTGCATGCCGAGGCTGATGTAGAGAGAGCCCTGCAGAAGGTCGGGTGGAAAATAAGAAAGCGGGGGCTTATCACAACACAGTTCTACTTTGCAAAACTTATCGAGGCAGTACCAGCGTAAAACTTGCGACAGGTTAGGTCCACGCTTGTCTTATCTGTAGAGAGTTTTTTGTTTGTTAATTTGTAGAGTTCTGTGGCTTCAAGTATATGCTCTGTTTCTACGACATCATGTATGATGTATCAATTCAAGTATAGTCTTCCCTAACACTGCTTGAGCAGCAACTGTCAAGTTTTGTATGTGAAGCTGTCATCGAGTTTAATAACAGTATCTGATGAAGTTAAGATGAAATCAGTTTGCTTCATACTATAATAGTTTTGCCTTCCTCATAGCATGGCTTCGGTTTTTGCTATCACATAAACCAAATATCCCTTGTTTAGTCATCTTTATCTTTGCATTCATATAGATTCACATTAATTACCAACCAACATAAGTTGGCTCAAGTGGTTTAGCACTTGTTTTCTCTAAGCAAGGTCTTAGGTTCGAGTCTTGTGAATGGAGAACAATTTGTGATGGAAGAACTCTACCCTTTTATGGGCCAACCGTAATTTCAACCTATGGCTATTGAGGGAAAGGACCAAATACACACACGCACACACACATAGTAAAAAGTCCAATTGAAAGATATAAATTGCCCAAACCATGTTTATGTTCAGGTGTGTGTTGGCTGATTCATTATCATTGTTTGAAATTCCAAGTTTTCTCGGTACAAAACTTTGTGTAGTCTGTGCTTGATGTCCATGTCAACATGGGTACTATTGGAGAAACGAAAACTGAGTGATACAGTTGAACAATGCAGTAGGTAACTTACGAAACTGCAAGCTGGGAGAAGCTGATAGAGAACCTAAAACTTTGAGGCATCCATGTTTGAAACATCGAAGCACAATATGTCATGTTCATGTCTCCCATCACAACTTCTCTGCAATTTTCACTATGGCATCAGTAAGCTTGCCTAGGGCAGCTACTAAAGCTTCGCTGTTTTCCTTCCTCTGTTCCCTGTCAAGCTGGCAGTTCTTGTTGTGAATGTCAAGCTGATAATGCAGCATCTTGTTGTTTGTCTCCAGAGTCCGTACGATCTGATTGTCCATGTCATTTGCTTGATTGCCATCTGTAGAAAGTCGCCGCTTTTTCCCTTTCTGTTGTGAATTCCAGTAAGATATGCCCGGCCATGATTGTCTGAAGGCACCTGTTTCTGTGTTATTGTGGAACGAAATAAGTTTCTTCTCAATAGAAAGACTTACTCCTGAAAAATCGACTAATTTTGCTGTTGAATTTGAGATCATGTGCATTTGAAGTTTGAATCTCAGGGACAACTATGAGTTGGATTCTTAACCGGGTTTGGTTTGATAGTGGATTCAGGAAAATAACCCTAATATGTTTTAATGTTAAAAACTAAGAGATAAGCTACTGAGAAGGAATTAGATTTGTACCTTGATTAGGGTCTGCTTTCTCGTTTGGCTTCTGATTCTGGAATGCTTGATGATGCTGCACCGCTTGATCGATGCAGAAGAAAGACTCAGATGATATCATGAGAAGGGGATTGGATTTACGTACTCATTGCCAAAATCAATAGGCATGTAGTTTTAGGTGGAATACCCTAATGACCCAATCCTAGTTAACTAGAGACTAGAGTTGGATCTTTGCATTGTAAATGACCCAATCCCAGCAAACCTAGGTTGAAATTCTCCCATGAAATGTTGACAAGACTATTGGACAAAGACCCGAAAAATTCAACAATCATTCTAACCAGAAATTACCCGAATGCAACAACAAAACCCCAGTGTAGTCCCGCTAATACAACGTCTAAATTACCCGAATGCAACAACAAAACCCCAGTGCGTGATTCGGTGGACAGAAAAAACCCTTTTGGAAACCAAAAATAAAACCATCTGGCAGAGATTACCCTAATTCTAGCAACAATTTCCAAATCCCTACCATAACATATAGGACCTAGCAAAATGTCAAGAAACCATCAAAAGTAAAATCTGACCTGAAATCGGCTCCGGACTACAGAACTCCTTAGCAGAAGGGCCGTCATCCTCATTGCCGATACCTCTCTCATTCTCCTCCAACAAATCTTCAGTTTCCACATTCTGTCTATCATCATTCGCCATTTCTTCGGGTTCCATTTCCTCGTCTTCTTCATCCTCCTCCTCGTCCTGATCCAGATCGTCAGAAACTGTCGGGGCTGCAGCCGCCAACGGAGAGACAGCCGTCAAACTCGGGGGACAGCAGCCGCCGCCGCCCGCCAGCACTCGGAACACCTCCTGGTCAAACGAGACCGGGAGCTTCCTCTGCTTCCTCATGTCATTCCTCATACACCAGAATGACTCTGCCTTGTTACTGTTACTGTTGCTGTTGCTGTTACTGTTGCTGTTGTTGTTGTCAGAGTCAGACTTTGACAACGTCAGCAACAGGTTATCCTCCCAGGCTTTCACCTTCTTGAAGTCACCAATGAGGTTGCTCCACCGCTTCCGGCACTGGGCCGGGCCCCGGTCCACCCCGGCCTGCTTGCAGTGGGCCGATATCATCACCCACTTGGGCTCCGAACTCTCGCCCCCGGGACCCACCGAAGAGCTCGCCTTTCGGCCTTTGTTCGGTGTGCTTTCTGTTAGTTCCTTGGCTCGGATGAGACAAAGGGTTTCTTCCCTTGTCCATCTGGGGTGCCTTCTTCCCTGACTCTGAACCCCCTGCTGATCATCATGATGATGATGATCCTGTTGATCAGGATGTTGATCATCATGATGATCATGATCATGATGGACTGATTTCTGACCGTTGGATTCGGGTTCGGGCACCACCATCATGATCATCAGGAGAAGGGGGGGGGGGATTTTGGTGGTGTCCCTTAAGAATGTGGGATGTTTGCTGGGGTTTTTAGGGTTTTAAGTTTGGGGGTTTTTGGGTATGTTTTGCTGAATTAATTGAGTGCCCAAAATCAAGGTGATCATATCCTTAATTTGGAAGATTACTTTCCTTATTTCTCTGGGATATATACCCTTTATGTTACAAAATAAATGAATTGTGTATGTATTAAACGGCCCATGTTTAGTGACCTTCTTTAGGTCAAATTCTGATTGGAATTGCTGCTACATTTATACCCTATTTTAAGGCATAATTATAATTATATGTTTCTCTTTATAAAACCTACATTTCGATAAATCTCTCTATTAGGGTTAGGTACGTTGTGTCATGCAGTATAACTATAATTTGTGATGTTTATACCCTGTTTTAATCAACCTAATATAGGGAATTAGGGATGACAACGGGTCGTGGTTTGGGCCGTATATAAGTGGTCTATCTAAGCCGAGATTTAAGTAGCCCAATTAAGCAAATCCAGGCCCATTTAATGTTTCGAAGTTGGATTCATAGTTCAGAGTTCAGACCTACTGCGACTTATTTAGGTATTATTATTAGGATTTTTGGATGTAATATACCAACCTTTTAGGGTATTAGATCATAATATTCCCAAAGTTATTATTGAATACTAATATATCAATCTTTATACATCGGTAATTTTAGTGTACTTATTGTGACTGTAATGCTTGTGAATCGGTCTCAATAATGACTTAAAGTGGGCTTGTATTGGTTTCTGTTAGAATATAAAACCATCCCTGGAGCTTCAACCATAAGCTTAAGCTTTTGGTTGAGACGGTTTCACATGGTATCAGAGCCAGACCAATAAACAAGAGGTCTCAGGTTCGAATCTCAACACCCCCAATTCATTTGCGCAAGGTAAAAAGGACCTTTGCATTGCAGCATCCACGCTTCAAGCCTAAAGGGCATTCGCATGAGGGGGCGTGTTAGAGTATAAAACCATCCCTGGAGCTTCAACCATAAGCTTAAGCTTTTGGTTGAGACGATTTTTCCTTGTTATTAAGATTTGCACGAGTATAATTTTGACCTCCATAGTTTACAAAACCAAAACCGATGTATTGAAAATCTGTTAAGATGGTGTATAAAGTGGTCATATGTGACAGTCTTATTACTAAATTTTGCAATTCACCTCCATACTCTATAGTTTGCTTGATATATATATATAGTGTAAAAGTCTCATTTGAGAATTGAGACCATTTTATAAGAAGATAGTTTACTACGCATCAATTACTTGAGTGGATTGGAAATTATGATAAAATTACTACCTAATCAAACTATGTAAATCAATGGATGACCATCACTTAACAAATAAAAACAAATGTTACTTGATAACGGCAACTACTTACAAAAGAAAGGGGGAAAATGTTAATTATAAAATGATTTTTATATAATCCAATTGGGTTTTTGACCCCAAGGTCAAAATTTGAGAAGGCTTACTTTCTCTCCACCCAACCCTTTTTCCATTCATCAACTATTCAACACCGGCAAAAATTTGGATTCGGATAAATTTGAGCTTAGTCAACATCAAAATTTGAACGAGAAATTAATGTTTGGACCTTAATTTTTTCGGGTCGAACAATTCAAATGGAACTAAACACAGGTCAAAATTGGGTTTGGGAAATAGAAAAAGAGAATTATTGTGTTCGAATATTCAGTTAATTCAGTGATTGTGAAAATCGATCTTAGATAAAACCGGGTATTTTCCGGGTCAGACAAATTTGAGCATTCGGGTCGGATAAAATTTTGTCAGCCCTGCCACTCGCCATTGAAGATTAAACCTAGCAATCAGGTGAATCAAATTATGTTTGGGTCGGTTGGAGAACGGTTCAGATACAGTTTCATATTTGGGTTGCCTTCAAATGAATCTTGTTCAGGTTGATTTTATCTACCCAATTTATCATAAACAAATTAAAAGTGAAAAAATGAAAAATCCTCCTTGCCAGGCAATTATTATGAGTGTTGAAATGGTAAGAGAGAGGTGACAAAAGGATGACATAAAAATGTAAAAATGTACCTCAACACACACAGGCAGTTGCAGTACTAGAAAATGATGTAAGAAAAGATTCTAGCAGAATACTCAAGAATATCCAAAACCCAAATGGGCAATCTTTTTCAACTAAATTTGTTGGCAAATGAACTCATAACAATACCAACCCATGAAGAAGTTGCATGAGTTTTTCACTCCATGATTCTAGTATAAAGATATTTAGATCATAAAGTTTTTTAACAGGTTATAAAGTTTTTCTTTATAAGATGCACTATTATATATTAATGAATTTAGTATAAATTATCCATAGATAAATTGTGTAATTGGACCTCGCCAAGAGCTCACAGATCTGAATCTTTATCTTTTCTTCTTGAGTCTATGACTCACTTCTTCTCTTGGTCTCCTTTCGGTTTCCAAATTTTCTCTTTTAGGTTCGTCTGAATCAGTCTCTTCATGCACTCTTATGCATGGGGGGAGATCGCTTACATCTCGATTCCCTCAGACTCCACGTCAACGGGACTATTTTGACCGTTCTTGTTATTTTTTTGTTGTTGTCGTTGTATGGATAAATTGTACTAAAGGGCTAATGGATAAACTTATTTTCCATCCATGAATAAGTTGTATCATTGTCCTGTAACCTTATCTAAGTTATGACCGTTTTATAAAGAACTTTTTGATTTCCTCGGGAATTTTACTGTCCTAGTCCCTTTATACTAAGACTCTCATGCCAAAAACCCGACTTATAAAGAACTTTTTGATTTCCTCAAGAATTTTATTGTCCTAGCCTCTTTATATTAAGACTCTCATGCCAAAACCCGACGTCGCATTATACACAACAACATTCCATCATTGCCATCCTCGACAAACCGACCCAAATCGATTCAAAATAGACTGAACCAAATCGGATCACGTTCTTTTGTTTCGGAAAACAAATATTTCAACCTTGATGGTCCACCGTAATTATACCCATCATTCTTTGTTTGTTTGTTTGTTTACAACTGCAATAAACACAAAAATTTACTCTTATCTTACGTTACAAATAGACCTAGTAAAATCAAACCTTGTTGCTTTTTTCGAGAAAAATACTTTTTTTCAAACTTGATGGTCCACCCCTTAATTATACTTCTCATTCAATTTTTGTTTGTTGGTCACTATTGTTGATGTTTCTAGCTAACCTAAATACACTAGTGCTACCTCAATTGGTGTTAAATTCCAAGTGATAATCATTATGTGAACACAACGTATCATATGAAGCAATTTGTGCCATACTCAAGGATAATGGTGTGTCTCAATTTGAAAGCTAATTTCACCAATTAACAAGTTGACAATGAGGTAGTTAATATAATTGATAATATTTATTACATAATAGATATGATGAGATAGAGAAAATTTGGCGGTTACTTTTTAAAGTATGTAAGTTTTATAAGGATAAAATCGAGAATAAATTATGATCAATTCTACAATTATTAAATTTGTGGTGTTAAGTCTAACCAATATTCTATCATAAAAGTAAAACTGTATGATCACAAGACATGTACATTCATAGGAACGAAGCATTATTCATACGTGAGGGGATACGTCTTGTTGTTATCAATCCTTCCCTCAAAATATTTGGAAGTTGCATTGTTTTTCAGTTGCGTATAAGTTTGAATAACTTATATAAGCAATTGAATTTTTTATTTACAAATTAAATATAATTTTTTTCAAGATATATAAATTAATATATAAGTCGATAAATCATAAATGTATCGCTCCAAAAATAAAATTCCTAACTCGATTTATCCTAATAACGGTAAGCTATTCATATATATCTTTTTATTTTTTAAGTTCCCTAAAGAAGAAAGTATTTTTTTTTTCCAATAACAACTCAACAAATATTAATTCAACCATAAAATTGTGCCGTATTTATCAATTATTATAGGAATATTTGGACCCCATAATAATAAAATTACGTATCTCCCATACATCCATAATTCCTAGTCCCTGGTCCCACTCTAATTTTATTAAATTTTGAATGGTTTATTGGGAGCCACGTGGAAAATCTGACGTCATTAAATTATTTTCAAATAGTAGGTTGATGTATTTTTTATTTTTAAGAGTATTTTTGGGCAGCTTTTGGCGGTCACAAAAATAAAATTGACATTTTCAATTAAAACGGCGGGGTATCGGCGCATAAAACACGTGAAATTCTTCTTAATTACCTGCTCCTATTTTATTTTATTTTCTTTTCTTTCACTTTTGTACTTTTTCTTATTGTTATTGTCTGGTACATTGTGTACTATTTTATTACGTATTCCTTCTTTTTTTTGTATTTTAAACAAAAAAGAATTCGTAATAAGAATAAGAAAATAAATATATTCGTAATTTTTAATTCATCTTTGGCATTTGGTAAATGGTAATCCGCATATCACGTACGAATATACCATACTATATCAGTAATATCACCATTGTATTGGAATTTTGAAATAAGTATAGACTAGTCACTAAGAGCTTAAAAAATATATATATATGGTCACTAAAATGCCCCTAATTAGTTATTGAATGCATGGCTAATTCAATCCTCATAGTCACATTATTATTCTCATTCTCATTTTATTTCTTATTGTCTCTTTTTTCGATAATTAAAAGTCAAAAGAAGCTAAAAATGTATAAACACTACAACAGAAATGCTGAATAGCGACGTGTAATATGGTGGATAGGCTGCAGTTTCACACGTCACTAAATTTTCTTGTGACGCTTAAACCCACCCGCCACAATTCAGGGTGTTACAAGGAAAACTTGTGTCAGTCAGAAGCGTCGCAGTGGTAGTGACGCCTGTACGCGTCCCCAACTTTTTCTGACAGACTAAAATGTTTCTATTAATTAATATTTTAAGATTCACCAAATAAACATTTAAATTTTACACCTTTAACCATGGTTAATATTGGAAAGGTAGGTTTCCACCTTTAACCATGGTAGGTTTCCTTTTGATATGAGACTTGCTAGTTTTGTTTTAGGATATATATATATATATATATATATATATATATATATATATATATATATATATATATATATATATATATATATATATATATATATATATATATATATATAATGTGGAACTGACCAATTAAAAATTCAAAATTAGAAAAAATTGAAGGCAAAATTTATTTTCATTGTCTTAATGAACAAATTGTACAACTAATTGAAATGAAGAAAGTGTTGGACTTGTTCCAGTCCATTTTTATACATTGGTTCCTAATTTGCTGTTAATTTCTAAAGAATTAAACTCTGGAATGTTTTTCCTTCAACGAATGACTAGAAGCATTTCCGAGCTCGTCCAGCTCCGACCAGTAGTTCCTGCTACAATCACCAAAAGATAGTAGAGAATATGTGAGTCATGGTAGCCACTACACATATTTCAACTCAAAGAAAATCAGACTATTTGAAAAACTAAGAACATAAAAGAGATTATGGTCCAAAATCGTTAAGCAAACATATTCATATCTCAGATCTGAAGATAAACTATGTAGAAATTAAGCAGTAAAGTAAGTAGCTAATCGAATTCCATGTTCAAAATGTTTGGCATTTTCAAATTAATTTGTTGAATTTCTTTGGATCTATGGTTCCATTTTTGACCCTTTTGAGTCAAATCCGAATCTGTGGCTTTTAAACAAACAACAAAAAGAGATAAGAGGGACCTAAATACTAGATCAATTTCAAAAAATTATGACAAACTTCCATCAATTTTATTTATTCGAAAAATGGAGGAGAAGAATGATTACCCAAAAAAAAGAAGAAAAAAAAAAACAAGAAAGAGAGGTACCCAATCAGACGTCCAAGATTTTTCGGTGCATGTATTTCTTTGTGAGTGTTTGAGATATGGAGACCTTGAGCTTCAATGTCTGATTGATGCGGCGTTAAAGGGGATAGGAATATGGAGAGAGGTTGAGTATTATGAGCTCTTACCATGGCTATGAGTAAGAGAAAGTCAGAAAGATGAGAGGAAAAGAGAGACCGAGGTAAGAGAGAGAGAAGCAGTGAAGTGGTATCCCACTGTATTGAATTAGAATCGACAATTAGGGTTTTTGCTTGGGCCTTCTTATCCCACAAAGCCCACTAATCAAAGGGATAAGTTTTACTTTTAAGCAAAATTAAAATTGCAAAAACAAAAAAGGAATCTAACTTACTTTTCTATTCATTACTTTATTATTATTTTACTACTGTATTCACATTTACCGATACTAGTATTTGGTAAAGGTTTTAAATTAATTGTAAAATGTTGGGTGAGTATAGATTAAAATATTAATGGGTCCCACAAAAAGATGGGCCCTACACGTGGAGTGACGCCTTCAACTGCATCTACTAATTTTACAGGGTTTATAAGCGTCATTGTAATATTTTATTTACTTTATTCTAGTGACGCTTGCTGCAAACGCCACATAATTTGTGTCGCTGTTGGCCATTTTTGTTGTAGTGAAAGATGCTACATCAATCCGTAACAAATCGTAATAAAAAATCAATAAGTCAAATATCAAAATAGTTGAAAGATACAACCAACATAAACAAAACATTAAAGAAAACAACAAAACAAAGCCAAGGAAAGAGACGAAACAAAAGGCTTCACAGCTAGGGCCTCACGGCTCCTTAGAAGATATAATTTTCAAACTGCAAATATTAATGGAAGCTAGCCCTTAATGTTAATGGAAAACGCAAATATCAGCTAAATATACGAATGAAGGGGTTGGGAAAAACATAATTGAAATAACGACAAATTGACAATATGAAACAACAAACTATATATGAAAGTAAAAATTTTAAAATAGAAAAGAGATTCCAATATATACGGAAGGATATGATTCTATTTGCGTAAAATAAAAAAATAAAGAAAATTAAAACACCAAAATTTAAACACAAGACCTATAATTTGTTAAGATATATTATTCTTATAATTCTACCATCAATTACATATGTCTATTTTATATGCGCATACACATGAAATTTTTGTCCCCTAATGAAATTACGTGCCTGTACATAGAGTAAATTGCATACACATGGGGGAATAAGAAATTAAGAGGGGTTAAACTTCAAAGAAGAAAAAGGAAAAACATTAATTTATAAGTGCATGCTTTTTGTGATCTACAAGTGACAATATGCCAAATACGTGGGAGTGGGACTAGATTGGCTTGTAGCAAGTGTTGCATTCCAGACATGTTAAAACTAAACTAATAAGACCATGTTCTTTTATACGGTTTATCGCAATATGTTAATGGTGTGGTGTGGTAGAATTTGAAAAAGTACGTTGAGTTGTGGTGAAAATTTTGGTAGGTGGAGTATGTTAAAAGAGAAAATGTGAAACGCAAAGGAGAAAAGTGAGGAGAGATAAAAATTAAAAGTTATATTGATAAAGATTGTGGTGTGGCGTAGTGAAATGTGGTGGAAAATTAAAAAGTGCGATGCGGTGTGGTACTGCACCACAACCTACCACATAAAAGAACAGTGCCTAAAAGATTTCTTTGATGCAAGTGAAAATCATTTTTGTATAAACTGATTTTTAGGAAAATAAGTTTTAAAATCATATTTTTATGTGTTTGGTAGATAAATAGTTAAATACATAAATACCTCTATTGGGTCGAATGAGAAAGGAGGAGAGGGAAATAGGAGTCTGATAAGAGATAAATAGTTGGATGAAAAATTAATTATTTCTAGTAAGGATAATAGCGAACACGAGAAACTTGAACTTTGAAGAGTAATATGGATCTGAAAATTAATTGATTTTTTTTTTAAAGTTTAACCAAACAAATTAGCTTACAAAGGAGAGGGATAATGATTTTCAACGAAAAATAATCTTCCTCGTTTTTTGGTTATCAAACTCCTAAAAATGAAAAATCATTATCTGAAAAAGGATTTTTCTCTCCAACAAGCACACTCCTTGTCTAAATAGAAATACATAATCACCAAACAAATGTAAAAAATGGAGTACAATAGTACACATTTATGAAAAAGATGCCTTAACTTGGGGTAGAGAATTAAAAAAAAATATCTTTCCATTTGTTCATGTCAATTTTATTTTAATCAATGTAACCAATTCCTGTTGGTAGGCATGTTACATTATATATGTGATAAGGTTTAAAATTAAAGATTGTGATATTTTGTAGGCAATTTTAAAAATAGCAATAATGGCGCCCAAAATTACAAAAAATAAAAAAAGAAAATGTTGATAGGCAATTAATTATAGCATTTGGGGTATTACCCTACTAGTAATAGGCTGAATTGTAGCCTACTTCAAAAGCTCAAGCACTTGAAGGAATCTACACACTCAAAGTATGAAAAACTCTTGTGATCCCCACCAACCCAAAAACAATTTTTTTAAAAAAAACTTTTTGTTAATAAATAATTGTGTACTCCATCCATTTTATTTTTAAAAATCATCCTAGGTGCCTAATATTCTTTTCATGATATTGTTATTTTTTCAAAAATTTGATGTGGCTTTTGGAATTAATCGGGGGGGGAATCAATATCACAAAATATTATTGAGAGGGTGTTTGATAAGAATGTCAAGGATCTTTTCCCGATAAAAATTTTCCACAACCCTCTCACACGGGGTGTTTGGTTGAGAAACTTTCCGATTTTGGTTTTGTAAAATATATAGAAATTTTTTGATGTGGAACCCATTATTTCCTCACAAATTCAGTAAAAAGTTTCTCAATGGGGGGCTAGGGAAAGTTTATCCCGGGAAAGTCTTTCTTGGGAAATAACCAAACGCACCATAAGGGGAAATTTTCCTATGTGAAGGTGAGAAAAATTTTCCACGACTAAAAATATTTGTCATTTGACTAAATTTTGACCGTCGATTATTTTTACAATGAGTTATGACATGAAATTACCGTCATTGTAATTTTACTAAGTTATCTTTCTAATGACGATAATTTCATATCCTAACTCATTATAATTTGTGAATAGTCAATAGTCAAAATTTAGTCATAGGGCAAATATTTTGAGACAGAGACAGTAATAAATAATGAGTAATAAATAATAAATTGGATAAAATTAGTAGGAGGAGCGTGCAAGGATTGTAAAGAAGTTTGATTTGTGCATGCAAATGCAATTTATTGCACAATGACACACAACACAAGAAGTGCAAGGGAGGAGTGTGTTTTCATATACTACTAGTAGTATTTGCTTTTTTTGAGAAAATTTCCAACTTCTAATTGGAAAACAAACAAAGGGACAAATTTTATGATATAAAAAGAAACACAATTAAATGAATATACATATCTTTTTCTATTATATTAATATCATTGCCCATGGTTTTACAAAGTACACTTAGATAAAATCAAGTTAAATTAATTGCTTATTTTAAAATATAGTAAAAGTCTAATATTAAATTCAATCGTTCAGTAATTTAACTTAGTGTGATATATTTATAATGTTCGATCGATTTACTACTGACCCAACCCCTATACTTCAGCCTACAACTATAAAATTTTCCTGATAATAATTCATTTATATGAGTCGTATCAAAAAATATATAGTGTTTCATAAATCCCACATGCATGCGGAGTATAATTTTAGTTTTAGCTGTGCATGTTTGAATATGTGAGGAATGTACATATTATAAATTATTCTGTTACTTTTTATATTGTTCAATAGTAATTTAACATGATTTTTATATTTAACTCTCATAATTTTTAATCTAATTTTATTAGCTAAAAAAAATTGAAGTTAATTTCCAAATCATAATAAATTAATAAGCAATCAAAAGATGAATAATTGATAATTGATAGTTAGTATATAATTATCTTAAGACGTATCATTGATATATTAAAATGTTGATGTATAATGATAAATGTTGATGAGTGTTGATTACTATTAATAAATGTTGATTAATGCTAAATACATACAAATAATAAATATTTATGATAAGTGAAAAAGGAATAAGCCTTAAAATTATCTATAATGGTTGATTATCATAGTTACAAAGTCATAGTGTTATGGATGTTTATTCAAACAAATGTATTCAGTAGGCTTTCACATTGGTATGTTATTTTAATCCATCCATATTATCAACATCTGCAACTTTGAAAAAATAATAATTGAAAAGTAATATGAAAGAAAGTTAGTCAAACTTTTTAAGTTGAAAATTTTCCACGTATATGCTTTTATATATTTTGCAGATTAAAAAAAATTGACATGGGACAAATTCATTATTTTATTTTTAGACTAAGTAAATCGTTTTTCAAATAAATTAAAAAAAAAAATCCCACAAACCCTCAACCTCAGATAAAATTGTCATTCAATTTTCTCAAATGGTACAAAGTACCACTAAATTTGAAAACATTTGCTAGTAGGGTTGTTCATAATTCAGTCCGACCTGAATAAATGGTTGGACCGAGAGGACTATAGATAGTTCGGTATAGTCCTCGGTCCAAATAATATTGGGTTTCGGTCTTCAGTTTGGGGATTGGAACGAATTAGAGGACCAGAGACCATACCGAGGACCGAACTTTTTTTTTTTGGTAGAAAATGTGGGTCAAGACCCATTTTATTCAAAGCAAACTAGAAACGGTTACATCCTATAGATTCCTCTAGCAGATATACGATCTGC
The DNA here is from genome assembly GCA_029582165.1 of Portulaca oleracea. Taxonomy (NCBI): domain Eukaryota; kingdom Viridiplantae; phylum Streptophyta; class Magnoliopsida; order Caryophyllales; family Portulacaceae; genus Portulaca; species Portulaca oleracea. Next base: position 64,134,657 of record CM055868.1, on the reverse strand, counting down.
ATGGAGCAATTGTTGGATCTCCCTAGGGGGTTCATTTAAGTACATAATAGTTCGAATGTTTTGATCAAAAGTCATCGAAGCTAGCTTGTCCGCAACCCAGTTTGCCTCACAATGCCAAAACTCGACTTTGACGTCCCATCCTTCCATCCGCATCCAAGCTTGACATTGTTTGACAAGGGGGCCTATTGTCACATGAGTTACTTCTTCCATGCACAAGAGCGTTGCAACTACTTGAGAATCCACCATGAGTTCCAAATTCTCCACCCCCATATTCTTTGCAGACTGCGGAGCACCGCTTTTACCTCCGCGGTCAATGCATTACACTCGTTGAAACGGCTCATGAAACCCCTGCCGTGAACCATCCGCACTACGAGTACCCTCCCCGCCCCATCGGGGGATTGCCACGAGCCGCTCCATCAGTACACAGCTGGACTGCCCCATTACCTAGTCTCGGTCCCACCCAGTGGGTCAAGTAACAGGTCGGCCCGTTAAAAACTTCGCTCCAGACATCCTCCCTCATTTCTTCCTCCATGAAAGCTTCTCTAATAATATGGATTTCTCCTAACAGCCATTGTCCACGATTGAACGGAATGTCCCGGAGATTACGGAATATCCTTGCGTTCCTCCAAATCCAGATATGCCACAGAATGATGGCAAACGCCGCCGGATTAGTGTCGTCCTTCTCTTTCGGCGTAACTCCAGCCGCAAATCTAGATATACCGAGGACCGAACTATAAACTAACTATTTTTGTATAGTTTTTAACTTTCCATCACTATTCACTAATGTTTCTAAGTTCACCAATCTCAAACCCTCGACACTCCCCAGTCTCCTCCCCACCCTCCGTCTTCCCTCCATCCTCCACCATTCGCCGTTATTGGGTGTCATGGCTAGCACCGTCAAGACCATGAGAGCCACTGCCTTCCCTCTGCACTTAATTGCTTCACCGACGCTCTCCACTCCCTATATCCATTGTTTTTTTTCTCTGCAGCCGGCTACCATGCGGTCCACACCAAGTCGACCACCGTCTAGCATACCACCATGCACAGTCAACCATTTCACTGGTTCATGCAAAATTTAATCACATATTTTCCCCATAATTCGATCCATTCGGTCGGTCTAGTCCTCGGTCCAGATCAATCCTCTTGTTCAGTCTTCGGTCTTCCAGTCCGGCCTAACTCGATCCAATCCCAGACCAATAAACAACTCTATCTACTAGAAACGACACCTGACTTTCCCTAAGATTCAAAGATGTTATTTTAACCGACTCTAATAGTAAAAAAAGAAAAACTAAATTTGAAGCTTCCACTCAAAATTTTCACGCGAACAAGCAATCATGCTGAACTTATCAAAATGAACAATTTTTCGGGAAAATTAAGTGTCATTTAACAGCTATTTTCAAATTTCTCAACATTTTTAAATATATGAAAAAATCAAATGACAATTTTATCTAAATAGGGTAGAAAATTTTTATGTCAATCTACCCAAATCCAATGTTCCTAAACATTCAATGTCACATTTGTAAGTTGAATCATCATTCAAAGAATTTTTTCTTGTTGATATAACCATTCAAAGAATATAAAACCGTAGCTAACATGGATAAATATTTAGCCAAAAAATGGAGCAATAACATATCATTTTAAGACCAAAATTTATTTATTTATCTTGTAATGAAAGTAAAAATTCTACATTTCTGGTCTGAGAAGTCTTTCATGTGTCAAATCTCATCCCTTTCACCAACAAACAAAACATAACTCTCTCTCTTTCTCTCTCTCTCTACCCTTTCTCTTTTGTCTCTTTGCGTCTCTCTCTCTCTCTCTCTACTCTTTCCAGTTCCTACCCTCAAACAAGTACGAATTTCCCAGTTCCAAAACCCAACTTAAAATCAAATTCATACACAAATTGCTGAAAAAAATTGCCCAGAAAAAGAGCAGAAAAAGAGAGCAAAAATTCTGCTTCTTTGAGTTTTTCAGCTATTTCTCTCTCTTACTATTCAATTCCCCATAAACAAACCAACCTCACTTTCTCTCTCTCTCTCTCTACCCACAACTTTCCTGCTTGTTTCGTACCCAAAAAGCAACCCAGAAATCATCGCAAGGCAGTAGAAGTCGTCGTAGATCTCACTTTCTCTCTCTAGATCTTCGATTTCCTGTTCATGGTGGTTGAATTTTCGACTCGATTTGAGGTTTTCCAGGTATGTTTTGGGCTTAATTTTTCTGGGTTTTGGTCGAATTTTCATGGGTTAGTTGTAATTTTTATGGGTTTTGGTCGGATTTTGATGGGTTAGTCGTAGTTTTCTGGGTTTCTGATCTATCTGTCTGCAAATTTTGACTGTCCGAATTTAATTTCTAATTATATTCTAATTTCCCCCCTTTTTTTAGGGTGATGTTTGGTAAAAGTAATCAGGGGGGATGGGGTAATTATTTATTATAATTATTTTATTATAAGGGATGATTGATTGGTGTGTATTTTCTTAAGATTTTAATGGAGGAAAAAAGAAATGTTTAAAATTTTTCTTAATTTTGGCAACTTCTTCATGTTTGGTTGCGTGAAGATTTAATTCTGGGAAGATGAAACTTGAAGCTGCCTCTAAAATATTCTTAGACGCGGAAATGGGGATTTTTTTATTAAATTTATTTAAATGATTATGACCCAATTGAATTTTGGTCCACTTTCTCTCTCTTCCCAAATTGTTAATCATGTTTTTTTAATAATTAAAGTATTAATTAAATAATTTAATTTGAGTAAAGTTGTGTAGCTGCATCTACCATTTACCTGCTATGGAACTAATTTCATGAGTGAAACCACCTTGTTTGGTTTGATTTGTAGTTAATCAAACAGTGAAAATAAATTACCAAACACCATGATCTAATCTAATCTAATCCTTTTTCTCTCTTTCTCTCTCTTCATTCTCTTAGAATTCTGTCAAAAGCTTTTCTGGGTTTTGGTTTCTCTCTCTAAAAGTTGCAAACTTTGTTGTCAATTTGCTATTTTGGGCATTGTTTGTTCATCATCTTGCTGGAGTAATTCACCAAAATTCTGTATTTGCTTTTCTAGGTTTTCTTTCTCTCTCTACCTTGTTTCCTAATTTCTAATTCCACCATTTTACAGCAAGCAACTTACAGAATTATTCTTTGCTTTTTCTGGGTTTTTTTTTTGCTATTTTGTGTCTTTTTATATCCAAATCCCATCATTTTAGAGCAAGTAATTGAAAGAATTATTCTTCGCTTTTCTTCTCTTGGGGTTCCTTAAAAACTTTGGTGGTTTTTGGGGTTTCCTTGTATCTCAAAAAAACCCCAAAATCCCCCAATCTTTGTTCTCCCCCAATTTCCTATATATGGGATCTTCAATTCCATCTCTTACTTCAATCAATTTCTGTTAAAATCTCTGAAAATTTACCTGGTGAATTGGGTAAATTTTGTGCCTAATTGAGCTCAGGTGGGTCATTATCCCCCAATTTTACTGCCCAATGCTTTCATAGTTACATACTACATTGTTTAATCAGCTTGCTTGTGGTTCAATTCAGGAGGTTGCTTAACTTTTGGCTGAAAATCAGGAAGAAAAAAGACCCAACAAAGATGGTTACCGTGTCGTCTTTGGATAAGATCTCGACGGTTGGTAAACTGTCTGATTGCTTATCGATTTCGCAATCTTCAGCATCCAGAGACCATAAGGTGGTTGATCATCTTGGTGGAGGAGCAGAGGAAGGGAATGTTGTTGGAATGCAGAGATTGCTCTCGAGATCGGTGAACCAGAACCCGAAAATGCGGCCCGATAATGTTTATCTTGACAATGGTAGGCTAGATCGGCACCTTGTTGGGGTTATCGGGGCTCAGAATGAGAGCAGTCTCTTCTCGAGCTCCCTCTCTGAGCTGGTCAATCACAAGAGTAAGCTCCTCTGCAATGCCTTTGTTTGATTTCGGTTTTGTAGAGTTTTTGTTTGTTTGTTTGTTGTTGGACTTGGTATGGTAAATGGGTTGTTTGGATGAGATTTGTTTTGGTGAAGGAGATCGAATTCTTGTTTGTTTGTTGTGGTTGAACTTGGTAAATGGGCATTTGGGGCAGGTTAATTTCGGTTCAGGAGATCGAATTCTTGTTTGTCTTGGTCGGACTTGGTTAATGGATCATTTGGGTGAGGTTAGTATCGGTTCAGGAGATGGAATTCTTGTTTGTTGTGGTTGGATTTGGTAAATGGGTCATTCGGGCCAGGTTAATTTTGGTTCAAGAGATCAAATTCATGTTTGTTTGTTTGTGTTGTTGGACTTGGTAAATGGGTCATTAGGGTCAAGTTAACTTCGGTTCAAGAGATCAAATTCATGTTTGTTTGTTGTGACTTGTGGTTGGACTTGGTAAATGGGTCAAGTTAATTTTGGATCAAGAGATCGAGTTCTTGTTTGTTGTAGTCGGGCTTGGTAAAAGGGTCATTCGGGTTAGGTTAATGTTGGGTTAAGAGATCGGATCTTATTTGATGTGGGACTTGCTAAATGGGTATTCTGGTGTTCGTTGAATTCGGTTCAAGTTCGTTGATTGATCATAATAAGTTTAGGTTCTCTCGTTCTATGTTTTTTTAGCCCTAGCCCCTAGGTATATGGGCTGTTGAGGGTTGATTGTCACAGAATTTACAAGAAAATCTGCAGCACGAGAATCCCATTTGGTAAATTTGAATACTAGTCTAAACCCGGTTGCTCAATTAGGGTCATTTGTAAATGGGTCATCCAGCTAAAGCTTAAATTTGGTTCAAGGGATTGAATTCTTGTTTGTTGTGGGACTTGGTAAATGGGTCATTCCGGTAAAGTCAAATTCAGTTCTAGTTCATATGAGTTGAGGGTTGAGGTCATATTTGGTCAAATTAGTCTGACAGATCACAGAATTCAAAAGAAAACCCGGATCTCGAAAATCCCATTTGGGTGAATTTGGATACGGATTCAAATCCCGTTGCTACATTCGGGTCAGTTTTGTCGGGTCGGGTCATTCCACACGTGAATGTGATGAACTTTAGTATACTAATGTTCGTGGATTTCTACTTTTGCAGTGAAATTGTCGGACAACAGTTTTCTACCTCGCCCGTCATCTACCATTCCTCAGAACGAAGACAATGGCCCCCCAAATGCTCACGAAGAGACCGAGGGCCACACAATCAACAACCTCCTCCCCGATGAGGACGAGCTTTTTTCAGGGATAGTCGACGAAATCGGCCACAAGGGGCCCGCTTACAACGGCGGCATTGATGACATGGAAGACTTCGATCTGTTCGGGATAGAACTCGAAGCGGACGACCATTCCCAGGGGGCCCGCCAAAACGCGAGCTACCCCTGGGGCCTCAATCAGCAACGCGGCATCCACCACCTTTCTGAACATGCACCGGGGAACGGATTTCATCAGATGCCGAGACTGCCTAATGGGACCGTGGTCGGGGATCACGAAAGTGGGGCCCGTGTTTTTAACGGGTTTCAGTCTTCTGTGAGGTTGCCATCTGCTGCTGTTGGGAGTGAATTCGGGCTTAGTGACAGCCGGGCCATGCCGGGGTTTCATCCTCACTCTCCACAGATGCAGCTTCGTGGCATGCCCGGTATTGCTGATGACATCTCGGATAAGGTCAACCCTATTGACATGCATCACTTGGGCTTGAATGGACATGCTATGGAGCTCAACGACGGAGGTAATGAAAACAAACACCTTTTATTTGTCGACATGATCTGAATTTTTGGATACCTCTAGTAGTAGGGCTGTCAAAAAACTGTCTAATCTGAAAACTCGGTTAAGTCCAGGACAGTCGGAGATTTTCTAGAATTCTTAATAATTTTCCGTTCAAATTTGGCAACTTACTGTAAAACCATTTACAGGCCATCAACCATCAGCTTAAGCAGCGTTTGGTTGAGCTAGTTCTAGCACTATTTCTCATTTTTCATCATTTTTTCAGTGCTTAGACCGTTTTTGTTTATGCATTATTTTCTCATGTTTCCAGCTTTCGGGTTCTCTCCGAATGGGATCCACGTACGCCCGTCCATGGCGAGCAAATCTAGCTCATACCAACAACACCACCTTCGATCCCTCCTAATGTCCAACTCCCCGTCATTCCTACACAACAACCACACCCCCCCTCACCTCGGGGGGAGGCTTCCCGGGTCCCCTGGGGCCCACCACCTCATGATGAACATGGCCTCGCCGATGCAACAACACCACCACCTTCAGGTCGGCTCGGCCCCGGTGATGAAGGCCTCGTTGTGGGACAGGCAGCAGCAAATCTACGCCGGTGAGTCCCATGTGGGCCCCATGCGGGGTGTGGCCATCCCGGGGTTTTCCCCATCGCATCCCCGGGAAATGGCGGCCCATGGAAGCCTCCCTAGGGTCCACGGCATGGCCGAGGCTGGTAAGAACCCGGGCGGGATGCACGCGCACTCGCCCCAGCAAGTGGGCCACCACATGTTTCACGAGAGGAACTCGATGGGCTCACTCGCGACCTCGTTTGGGTCCCCGAGCGAGCGTGCTAGGAGCCGCAGGCATGAGACAGGCTTGAGTCACGCCGATAGGAAGCACTACGAGCTTAACCTTGACCGGATTTTAAGGGGTGAGGACACCCGGACTACGCTCATGATCAAGAATATCCCTAACAAGTACGTCTTCGATTCTCTACTTTGTTGAAATTCATGCTTCTTAAGTACCTTTGTGTAGGAAAATGCACTAGTTATGTTGGTCTTGGTCGAGTACAGGCCAGATTGAATTATGATAAGTTGCCTGTTCTCTTCAGCTTATTTTCCTGGCCTTATTCTGAACTTTTTGGGCTTTTGCACAACTTATTCTAAGCTTATTAACTGGAACTTGTTCATGGGTCTGGGAAATACAACTCCTCCTAGTCAAGTGTGGGTCCCGTTTTCCAGATTATGCGTCCGGGAAATATTTTGGTGAACTTACGTATGCTGTTGGGAATCGCAGGTATACTTCGAAAATGCTGTTGTCCACAATTGACGAACACCACAAAGGAAAATATGACTTCATATATTTGCCGATTGATTTTAAGGTGTGAACCATTCTATCAACCATCCAAAAATTGTTGCAATTATTTATATGCAATATGATACTGACTATTTTGTTCTTCATAAAAATGGCAGAACAAATGCAACATGGGTTATGCGTTCATCAACATGATCGATCCTCTTCAGATTGTTGCGTTCCATCAGGTTGGTTTTTTCCTTTTCTTTTTTCGGGTTATCTAGCCTCTCTTCGGTCGATCTTTTTCGGCAACACTAACTAACAGATGAGTGTTGTCTTCTGCAGACATTTGAGGGGAGAAAGTGGGAGAAATTCAACAGCGAAAAAGTTGCAACTCTTGCATACGCTCGTATCCAAGGAAAACCCGCCCTTATCGCGCATTTTCAAAACTCAAGCTTGATGAATGAGGATAAACGCTGCCGCCCTATTCTGTTCCACACTGATGGTCCAAATGCCGGTGATCAGGTTTGACAAGTCTTTCAATTCTTTGTCTTCCGTACTCTAAATTTAGCCTGCCTGGTTGTGTCTAGGCTCATGAATCCGATCATCACGAGATGAATCTCCCCACCCCAACAACAAAAAAAAAAAAGAATCCGGAAAAATCGTGTGAAAACTAGGGCTGTTGATTGTCCGAATTCATACTGAGATTTTCCGGGTTTTTGGGGTCGGACGTTTGAATAAGTCTTAGATCCGGATTTGGATAACAAAAATAAGAAAAATATTGTGTGAATGCTCGAATGCCCGGACCAATGGTCTCTGACTTTGTTTTTTCCTGAGTGGGTTGGGTGACTGAACCGGGTATCTGGGTCGGTCCAATAACCCTTATGAAAATGTGGGCTGCCAGTTATCTTGATTTTTTTCGAGCCATTTTGAGCCCGGGCGAATTGGAAATTGTTAAAAAGTTGAAATTCGAGTGGGTAAGAAAAGTATTGAGTCAATAGCTAGAAAAAGTCATTCAATATGAAAATCAGGCCGGTCCGTCTGAACTAGGTATTCATCAAACCGCGCTTATAGTTACGTGCTTCTCCTGAAAATTTGTTATTATCGTGTGGTTAAATACCGAAGAATGTTATCCAATATAAAGTACGCCCCGTATTATTTATGTTGCAGGAGCCATTTCCAATGGGTACCAATTTTCGAGCGAAACCCGGGAGGCTACAAGCAGCTGGTGGTGACAACGACGACGAATAAAAACTGTGTCCGAACATCATAAACCCTAAAAATGGTGCATCCATAAAAATTTTTTCATGCGACTCGACAAGTAACATTGCTGAAGAAGAAAACTGATGAAGAAGAAGATGCTGTGTTGTTATATGAAGAAATTTTCTTTTTAGCTAGGAATTTAACGGACTCTCTTTTAGCTCCGCCCCCGTCCTGAATTAATTTTCCAGAGCATTTTCAGGGCGAATGCTGTTTTTTTTTTCTTTTCCTCCCTTGATTTTAATTTTTGGAGACTCAGAAATTTTGACCTAATTTGTGTAAAACCTAACTAGGCCAATTTTTGGGGAAAAAATGTTGTAAATTTGTTTCATGTGGGCATTGGTTGCTGATGATATATGAGTCCTGTTCTTCAAGGACTCTGAAGAATTATGGATGGTGATGGTGTAGTTTGTACTGAATTTGGATCTCTTTTGACTGATTTTTACCCAATTTATTTTAACAAAATTATCTGTTGGATCCTTTTTTTTTTGCAGTTGTTTCATTTATTTCAATTTTCAGAGAGTAAATTCTGCATAAATTTAATTACATATCTCGAAATTAAAATAATATTTTTGTGGTACAAAGTTACAATTTTGTTGATCAAGGTTCACGAATCACACATACATGTAATACACTAATACTCCTTTTCCATATTGATTTTTATTTAGTTGGCTATCATGATCTTCAATATTATTTTTTAATCAATAATTTTTTTATACAATATCTCATTAATAATTGCAATATTATACTTCCAGAATAATATATTTTTCGTTTCAAATATAATGATAATAATTTATATAAAAGTGACTATATATTTAGAAATTTTATAGTAAAAAATTTCAAATTGTGTTTTTGAACACAACAATTAATATAGCACGGAGGAAGTATTAATTATTCCCTCCGTTTCATATTAGTCGTCGTCTTTGAAATATTGCTGTTAAATTTCAAAAATTTTGACCATAAATTTCTTAATATAAAATTTTCAACATTAGATTTGTAACGAAACATACTATCATAAAAATATAATATTGCAATTATTAATAACATATTATATAAAAAATAATCAATTAAAAAATAATATTGGAGACTTGAAAGTCTAAATGATGACGATTAATATAGAATGGACGGAGTAGTAATTAACTAAAAATGATTAAAATATTAAGTTAGCACCCACCCCACCTGCGAACTAATCTGATCTGATGGACCGCCCTCTTGCGGTCTCTCCCACTCCTTCCTGCTCAACTGACCGCGCCAGGCGTAGAGAGAGAAAGAAGAGAGAGAAACAGCCATGAACACCAACGGTAGCGACAGACTGAAGAAGCCGAAGATAGAGATCGATGATTCAACAATGGCGGAAGATGATCACCGAAATCCAGAAAACACCGCCAGAAACAACGATGACAATGGCAGCGAAGGTATTAGCGGTAGAGATGAAGAGGAAGCACTTGTCGCTCTCATCGAACATCGCACCAAAGAAGTCGAACAGCTTCGCAAACGCATCTCGTATTATCAATCTCAGGTTCGTTTGCGATTCATTTGTTGCGAATTATGCTAGGATTTCTTCGTTGTTGATGCAATCAGTTGTTTTTTTTGTTTGATTTCTGTTTCGTCAGTTTTGTGTGAAATGATTCAACTTTGAGTTGCGATTGGTTCGCAAACGCATCTCGTGTTATCAATCTCAGGTTCGTTTGCGATTCATTTGTTGAGAATTGTGCTAGGATTTCTTCGTTGTTGATGCAATCGGTTGTTTTCTGTTTGATCTCCATTTCGTCAGTTTTGTGTGAAATGAGTCAACTTTGAGTTGCGATTGGATAGTTTAATCTTTTTTTGTTAGGTTTTGTATGATTGAATGTTGCGTGATTGCTCGGATTTGATCATCTTAAGGATCTAGTTCTCCAGCATTGAGCAAAACTTGTGAATTGTGACGGATTGCTGGTTTAGATGTTTAGGAAATTCTGCAAATGTGTATATTTAGAGTGATTAGAGATTTGTACTCATGCTAACCCTTACTAGGATGTTGGAGTTTATTGGGAGATGAACATGAAGAAATCTAGAAGTGCAATCGATTAAATGGTTGATGTACTAAGCCAGGGGACCAACTATACAATCATCAAGTTATTACCGAGGAAGATTGAAAAAGGACTGAATTTTTTTTTTAAAAAAAAAGAGAGAGAGAGAAGGATGCTCTATTGTGGTAGTGATAAAGGTGGGTAACTTTGAATATTTATCCACTGTATGGTAATTGCAAAGGAGAAAGACTATTTTTTTCTCATTTCATTTTTGGTTCTATGGCTAGAATGAAATTTCTGTTCAGAGACAATAACCTAGTCCTAATGTTCTACTGCCAAGTGCCAAGTATTACTAACTTGAAATAAATTGTCCTGAAGTTCGATGCACCTACGATTTTTTTTGGTGGCGCTGGGGATCCTGTAAAATTAGAGTAAAAGAAGCTTAAATATCTTGATTCTCGAGGGGACGAGGGGGCTGAGATAGATGAGAGAGATAAGTAGGAGTAGAAATAATAAAGGTGCGATAACTGTGATGGAAAAATCAGTATTGATTAATGAGGACTAATGAGGCTGACTCCCATATACATGTAAGTGAGGTATCTTGCGAAATGTACGCATTAACTCCGTTGCTTTCTTTTCGTGCTGTGCCACTGCGACTTTTGGTAATATAGAAATTTTCTTCAGTAATACTGTCTAAAAAAAGCACCTGCTAATGTTTTATGAAAGATCTGCAGCTTGAAGAAGCAGAGCAAAGGCTAGAAACTTCACAGAATAAGCTGGTTATTGTTCGTCGCAAAATCAGTGATAAACTATGGAATCACGCTGTCCCTATCACCAGAAAGGAAGTAAAACCGAAGAATAGACCTAGTAGTCCCATCCACCAGACTGTAGAAGGTTCCTCTCAGCAGCGACCGCAACCACAATCCAAACCTCCACTAGTGATTTCAAATCCAAATCCGAAACCTTCCAGAACAACGGGTGTCGCTGAAACTGGCTCAAGACCTCCACCAAATCCCTCTGATAACCCCATGAAGGCAAGAGGAGATCAAAACCATAAGACTCCTTCTGAACCAAGAGACACTAAATCTCAGCTTGTGGGGGCCAAAAGGAAACCAGGTGAGTTGTATCTGCCAATCTGCGGAGCCTTTATAGCTTATGTAGTTTGTGCGATTCTGCCACATGTTCTGTTTAGTATTCCTTAGATTTCATACGTTGAAAGGTTAGTATTGTTCTTGTTGTTGTTCCAGAACGCAGAGAACACAAGGAATTAGTACCCTTGGTTCGCAGCCGCCCTTCGCCATCGTTAATTCACTGCAATGCGAGCACTCATATATCTAGTCAGCATAAAAGAAAGCTCAGAAGTCTGTCCATATGTCCTGTGAATGAGCAGCTATTTATTACCAGGTATTTGACCTGCAACCACTCAATCTTTTATGACTAGTTTTCTCCATCAACTGCCCTAAGCTTTAAAACTTAGTTTGTTGAAGAGGCATGATGATAGTGAGATTAATACAACGCAGCATGGGGAAGGAATTGTTGCCAGTTTTACTTTCATTGTCTGATTTGTAACTAGATATGCCCTGAAAAAGACTATATCATGAAGAGCATGAGTAAATTTTTTACTTTTGAGGATTCAATGAAAACCCCTTCTATATTATCATATTGAAAAAGCCTTGAGGATGCCATGAAGAAACCAAAGGTAGTTTTAGGAAAAGAAGCATTCCTTATATCCAAATCCATTTCCATTTGTTGGGTCCTGCATATGCCCAAAACGGGGGCTGGGTCATATGTAGCAGCCCTGACTCTAGTTACAGGGAGGCTTTACTGAAAGACTAGAGATTATGAAGAGCTTTTGAGTTTAGACTTACTCCTTGTCATAAAAATAAGTAGAGAAGCTGGAAGTGGAATCGCGTTTCTATCTGTAAAAAGATTGATGTTTATTGTGGGACAAAGGGAGCCTCCAATATATTCTACTTTAAATTGTCTTTCCTTATCAGAAATAAACGTTAAGCCGTCAGTAGTTATGGATATTGTTACATGCCTATTGATTATGAAATTATGTGCTTGCTGTCCCCTTAAGAAGAATTATATTCTATAAACTTGAAAAGATATACTCTGGAGTTTGGATTGACTTGACTGTCTCTGAGTATTGTATTTTCTTGGCTTTGGTTTCCTGCAGTGCCCTAGATGGAAGAGTGAACTTGTGGCAGATACAGGCCAGAGGGTAATTCCTCGCTCTCTTGCTTTCCAGCTGTTAGACTTACAAGTATTGTGGTGTTTTTTGGTTGATGCTTGACCGAAATTCTGAAATTAGAAACATTACCTTATTGCTAGTAACTGCGACAGACTGTAAGGGATAAAAGTTGTCTATTTCATCAAGACTTGCACAAGTTCTGAGACTCCTTATTGTGGTTTACAACAGTCTCAATATACAATTCAATGGAAAAGGTTACTCTATATCCTCTGCTGGTAGCAGTTTTGTAGGATTATTGAGTTGTGGAATGTAGAAAGGTGATATGTTTTTCTGGTTATCTTTTACTGGTCTAAAAGACACGCCCAAGATTCATGTCTTCAAGCACAAGTATCTTAATTCTTACTGAGTGCTTTGAACTCAAATAGGCGGAACTATCCCCTAATGATTTCAGTTCAGTTGCTGAGTTTTACACATGTTTGAGCTTTACAGTTCCGTATCCTCTGCTAGTAGCAATTATGTAGGATATTGAGGTTTGGGATGCTGGACGATAATACATTTTTCGAATTTATCTTTTATTCGAAGGCATGTCCAAGATTCATATCTCGAAGAATAAGAATCTTATTTCTTACTGAGAGCTTTGAACTCAAATAAGTGTGAACTATCAATCTACTGATTTCAGTTTAGTTTCCAAGTTTATGATTTGATACTTGATATTACCTGCGTGTTTCTGACTTAGTGTGGTTTTGTTACTGTAATTTAGATCAAGTGCATCCCTTCTAAGCTCTAGCGATTGTCTATCTCCAAAGCAAGGGAGATGGCCAGAAGATATAGCATGGCATCCAGAAGGGAATAGGCTACTTGCTGTGTATAGCGCTGATGGTGGGGACAATCAGATATCAGTCCTGAATTTGAACAAAAGCCAGGTTGTGTGGGCTACCAATGAATATGTATCGTAAGACTGCATAGTTCACATGCTGGTCATTTGGAGGTGTGTTCTAAGTTCTAACCATATTTTTTTTTTCGGTATTTCAGAGTGCTCGTGTAACATTCCTGGAGCAGAAGCCTCATGTAAAGGGCATCATCAACAGCATCTCGTTCATGCCTTGGGATGAAGTCTGCTTTGTGACGGGTGGCAGTGATCACGCTGTCATGATTTGGGATGAGAGAGATGGAGAGAACATGTGGAAACAAAAGGCATTGCATAGAACCATGCACTCTTCTGCAGTCATGGGTGTTGCTGGGATACGGCATAAAAACATGATTATATCTGCGGGCGCAGATAGGAGAATTATCGGGTATGATGTGCGTGCTGGAAGAGCGGATTACAGACACCAAATAGACAGCAAATGCATGAGTGTTCTTCCTAATCCGTGTGACTTCAACCTTTTCATGGTTCAAACAGGGTAAGTATTCTGATACTTGCCATGAGCATGCTTATGAGTCGTTTTATCAATGCCATGCTTTATATTTCCTTTGTCTGAATGCTAAATTATGATGTCTTCTTTGGTCCGGAGAACAATCATGTCCATAATCTTGATTCTTGAATCACGCTTCCTGGTTTCTTTGTTTCATTGTGTGTGATCGCATCAGCTTCATGGTTTCTAATTTCGAATGTTCTCCTTTGTTACATTTCATTACTTCTTCCACCACACCACATTCCAGTATTTCACTGTGTCCTATTCCCCAGTGTCAAATGTCTTATAGAGAGGTGGAAAATTATGAGGCTAAAATGTTTCGAAGTAGAAACTGCATCGTTTTTGTTTTAGCATACGCAGGTGGTTGCAAATATAGGCACCCTTCATATTTTTATACTTGGATAAACGAAACATTGATTGTTGCTGATCAATTCATTTAACTGTTGTATGGTGCTTAAAAGGGATGCCCCAAAGTAGGACTGTGATCATGCTGTGCTCTCTGTAACTGAGATGCCAAGAAGCGAGAACCAATCCGAAACTCATTTAGATTTTATCTTCTTTTTTCACGTGATCAGACGATATGATTTACCATGTCGTTTGTCTGCATTACGACTGTAATTTGGATCATTTCAATGAAAAATATTTGTATGATTGTAAATTCATGACTCAATCTGCAACCCAATCACTCAGGACACCAGAAAGGCAGCTCCGTCTGTTTGACATTCGACTGAGGAAATCCGAACTCCATGCATTCGGTTGGAAGCAAGAGAGCAGCGAGTCACAGTCGGCCCTAATCAACCAGGCATGGTCACCCGACGGTCTGTACCTGACCTCGGGCTCAGCGGACCCCAGGATCCACATATTCGACATCCGATACAACGCGCACAAGCCGTCTCAGTCCGTGGAAGCCCACCAGAAGCGGGTTTTCAAGGCCGAGTGGCACTACTCTCTGCCGCTTCTCATCTCCATCTCCTCAGATCTCAACATCGGACTCCACAAGATCTGATGAAAGATAGTGAAGCTTGATCATCCCCCATTTTCGCCTCCAATTTTGTGTCGCCTTGGAGGATGGATACAAGGAAACCGTCCCCTATTCGATGGCGCAACAAGGGGATTGTAATCTCTAGGTGTAGCGGTGTAGGAAGGAAGTATAGCTTATGGATAGTGTAGAAATGGTGTATGCTGCGTTGCAGAAATTCTTGTAGAGATTGTTCATAGATCACGTATTGTCCATTTGTCCCTGTCCCTTCCAAAAATGATTTTCGGCATCAAAAAGACTTTCGGAAAGGTTTTCTCATGGGTCCCTAAATCAGCCTCTCCACAAGCAGGGAAGTTTTTCCTGAAAGAATTTTCAACAACGAAATGATTTTTCAAAAATGTTTTCTGTGAGATTTCTGAATCAGCCTCTCTACAAACAGGGACGTAGAAAGATCCAACAAAAGCAGGACTCATATCAGGGGAATTGTTGTTATTGTTCACAGATCTTTGTGATGTAGGACAGATATTTTAGAGTGAAGGGGCCTAGATGCTAGATGGATGAGCTGCATAAATTCAGCACCTAGTAACTAGTAAGTACCACAAAATCAATATAGTTGTCAGTGCACAACTTGCTTTTATTTCCTGTCAAAACTTGTAGTGGGTGACTCAGTTTCTACCATCAAGATTGGGCCAATTGACAACTTGGGTCAATCTCTTAGTGGAAGGGAAAAGTGGTTGATAATGAATGTACTTTGGTTGGTTAGATTAGCTTTAAAGTCATTTGGTTCTACACCAAAGATCTTAGTTCAATGGTTGTTTTATGACTTGCATGCCTCCCTTTAATATAATGGGGGTTTTTTGAGAGCCCATGTCACCAAAACTTTATAGTATCCAATTTGATTATTAGAAGTTTTTTCACTTGAAAAAAAAAGAAAAAATAAAGAGCAATTTGAGCTTTGGTCATAATTTTGTTAATGTCTATTGCCCAAACTTGATTTTGATCCAACTTTAGACCTATTTAAGTTGTTATATGTCATATGCACAAAAATTGATAAGTGCACTTTTGGACTCAGAAAAGGAATTCAACTTTAGTAATGTCTGACTTGTTGGGTTCGGAAAAGATTACATCGTTGTCGATTTTTTATTTGAATGTAAATATTGAGTTGTTCACAAATCTATCCTTCCTATATTTGATATGAATATAAACTTTTACACCTGCTCATGAGAGTCATGACCTACTATTTGGCCTAATAATTGACATATCACATGTTACATGAGTAGGAAACAATTAATTGAGACAATGTGTAGGGTTGGAAAATTGTTAGGCAATTAGGACTACCACATGTCTAAGAGAAATCAAGCCAAACAACATGCCAATGTAAAGATATGATTAACAACATATATAATAATAATATAGTTAGAATATGAGCAATGCCCATAATTTTCCAGCTAATTGTGAGTTGAACCCAAGTTGTCTTTGGGATAGCATATGGCTAAATGCTAATAGCTAATTTCTACAAAGCAAGCCAAAAAAAGGTCTAATGTCTTCCTTTTTGTGATCACAATAATTGAAAGGCTTTTACACTTCTTCCTACATTACTTCCTCTTTGTGAGATTCACCCAATTGGCATGCTATCAAACTCATCATCCATTTTTATTTCTTCTTTTGGCTAAATTATTCTCCACATTAATTGTATTATCCAAAAAGAGGAGAAAATAGCATGCTTCCAAACAATATCATATTATGCCAAATTAATAGTAGGGGTAAATGTAGTGAAAAATTATGTTAGCTAATTACCATATGTATGAACAATTCTATGGTTATTGCAATTTTGTTTTTAAAAATAGTGTATGTGTATAATAATGCAATGTCATGATTGATTATATAATAGTAAATTAGATTATTTAATTTTAGTGCCAGAAGAATTTCAATATGATCATAATTTTCTCTACCTACATAAACGATAAAATGTTTAAACTAAGAATAAAATATTTGTAAAAAGTAATATAAGTGATAGTTTGTACGTCCTTACTTTTTATTCTTTTTAAAAGGGTAAACAAATCAATCTACTGTATTTGAGTACCTTTATTTCAACGGTAATCAATACATTTTTACAAGTCATCAGTAAAAAGAAGTGCAACTTGTTTATAACAAGTATAACTCATTAATTCCGTAATTTTTCACACAAAATATTATTTTCGAAGTTCAATAAAACTTAGGTCTTACTAAAAAAATTTAAAATATTTAAAATAATGATAAATTAGATTATCACATCTTTAATAATGGTGATAGTGTGAGTAGGGCCAATGGGAACAATCCAAAGTCCCTAGCCAATGTGTTGATTTGCATTGCATGTGTTACCTTTTATTATTGCTTCCTATTTTGGGTTATGCACTCCCACTAATTCACATCAATTATAACTTTTTTAAAAACTTTTTTCTACAAAGATTGCAATGGTATGGCATGTACTGTGCAACTTTAGACTTATGTAATATTGTGTCCTAAGTAAGCTATATTATGATATTTTGTCTGTTTAATTAATATTTAAGAAAAAGGATGCATGAGACTATGAGAGCAGTGCAAAGGGGCTTTTAATTCAATGCTTTGTTGTCTTTTTTTTCTTTTAAAATTATTCGAAGTTTGAATAAACTGAAAACTTTACAATAAAATTGTAGAAAAAACAATAGCAAGACAATACTACCTCCGTTTTTATTTATCTGTCGCCTAGGAAATTGTGGCAAAAACTTTGACCGTGAATATCTTAATTTGTGTAATGATTCATCGTACAAAATTGATATCATTAGATTCGTAATAAAAAATACTATTAAAAATTATAATATTATATTTTTCTAAAAGTTTTATATTAGAAATTATTGATTAAAAGTTGACACTGAAAACCGTAAATGACAGATAAAAAAGAACGGAGAGAGTAATAGAAAAACAACAAGCAATACTAAAATAACAAAATCCCTCTTAGGTTGTAATATGATAATAAATATAAAACTTAAAGTATTTAATTATTAAAATAAAAATTAATATAAAATGAAAAATAATTAAATCATCTCATAGAAAATGAGAATAAAACCCCACTCTGAGTGAGTATCAAAATTTGAAAAAATACCCATTCCGTTGGTATCAAAATTTGAAAAACAATATACTCCTTCCGTATGATCTTATTTATCTTTTAGTTGATTTTTACAACCTCCATGTTATGTTTTAATTGATGATTTTTCATATAATATCGTATCAAAAATTGTAATATTATATTTATACGATATTATGTTTCATTATAAGTATAATGGTATTAATTTTACATGACAATTTATTATATATATATTAAAAAATTTACAATCAAAATATTTGAATTTAATGGTATAATTTATAAAGATGACAAATAATATGTAATGGACGGAGGCAATATTATATCTGTCCAACGATTTCTTAGATAAGATTTTTATAAAAATATAATATTATACTTTTCTAATAATAGTTTTTATTACGAATATAGCGATATTAATTTTATATGATATATTACGATTTCTTAGATATAATTTTGACACAATTTTCTAAATGAAAAATAAATAATAAATAAAAAGGGAGGGAATACCCCAATTTTTTCGAGGTAAATAAATTTTGTCACAAAATTTGGCAGCTTGACTGGGTCAGAGGAGGGGACAATGGCGGGACCCACAGTGAAATGTGAGTTTAGAGAGAGAGAGAGAGAAAGAGAGAGAGAGACGTGTTTACATCTTCAATGTCGCTTCATGTCGTCTTCTTCTTCATTTACTCAAAAATCTTCTCAAAGACATCTTTCTTTAATTCTCCATTTTCTCTCTCCTCTTTCTCTCTCTATATTTATTATCTTCGCCTTCCCTTTTTACCGCTATTTTGAGCTCTCGGAGGTCCTTCCATGGGGAATTGCTGCTCTGATGTCGCCGGCGGCAGGGCGGCCGTTGGCGGCGGCGCCGGAGATCTTCGCCACCACCACCACCACCACCAACAAAGTTCCGAAGGTCCTAACGACGCCGTCGACTTCTTCCTCAAGTCTCGTGGTTACTCCGGCCTCTACTCTCAGATCGAGGTGCCTTTCTCTTTCTCTCTCTTACTCATTTAGAACAATACTAGGTTTAGCGTTATTGCGGATAGATTTGAGTTAGTTTTTGGTTCGAATTTGTGACCTGCAGCTTGAGTTTGGAGCGTGCAATTGTAGTTTCTAGCTGTGTGAATTTGTTGTTTTTGTGCAGAACAGTAGGAGCTGATAATGTGTTAATGAAACAGGTTGAATCATGGCTAAAATTATATTGTAATGTGCAATTTTACGACGCTAGGTTTAGCGTTATTGCGGTTATAGATTAGAGTTAGTTTTTGGTTTGAATTTGTGACCTGCAGTTTGAATTTGGAGCGCGCAATTGTAGTTCCTAGCTGTGTGGATTCGTTGTTTTGTTGCAAAACAGTAGGAGCTGATAGTGTGTTAATGAAACAGGTTGAATCACTGCTTAAAGTTACATTGTAGTGTGCAATTCTGCAAATGTGAGCCTTAGTGCTGAGAATTTCACGCGTTAGATGTAAAATGATGTAGATATTGTGCGTTTGGTGTCGTTGATTTGAGGCATTCTGCTTGATTTCTGGATTGGTGGGAGTTTGTTCGTTGATTGCAGTGTTAGGTTTCTCTGTGGCTGCATTTGGAAGGGGAATGCTTGTTCCTCTGTATGCTGAAATTGAAGCCACTCCGTACATTAGCTGGTTAGGTAGACACTGCGAAAGTCTAATTGTGGACCTTTGATATGAGGGAATTAATGGTGTGCTGTTATTTGGTAAAGTAGGTACTTTGAACGATCTTATGAGATATATGACCAATACGGAAAGACAGTATTCAATGTTAAGCAAAATAGTGGAGTTGCTTATGGGTCGCATTGCTTATTTGTGATGGTTTCTTATGAAATTATGTGTGTTTGGTGAAATAGGTACTTTGAATGATCTTATGAGATGTATGGCCAATAAGGAAAGACAGTATTCATGTTAAGCAAAATAGTAGAGTTGCTCATGGATTGCTTTGCTACAGCATTTGAGCTGTTTATTTGTGATTTTTTTTAATAAAATTATGTGTTGGTAAAATAGGTGCTTTGAACGATCTTATGAGATATATAACCTATAAGGAGAGAGCATATTCATTGTTAAGCAAAATAGCAGAGTTGCTCATGGAGTGATTTGCTACAGTGTTTGAGTTTATTTGAGATGGTTTCTTATGAAATTATGCGTATACATGTACTGCTGAACAGAAGGAAACCAAATCAAACTTGGACAAGTAGCTATAGTCTCCCACACAAGTTATAGGACAGGCTTAGACTTTAGATACATGCAATCGTACTGACTATTGCACTATGATGAGGTGGTTTTATAGGATTAAATATTTAGGCATTAGTGTTTACTGCAGGTTACTCCATAAACATTTGGCTTTAGTTTGGCACTTTGGCCTGTTATCCAATCCTGAGATTGAAAGGCTTCTACCTTGGGATGGAAATGGAAAACTATACTTGGGCATGTGGTACCGTTGATTTATTGCCCCAACTTAGGCTGTTAGAATTGTTGAGACATCAACTGATAAATGACATTTTTGGTGTACTGGCATTTAGCTGACCTTTCTTTCTCATGACTTTTGTACAGTTGTCATTATCAGCTTCAAACTTGCGCGACCGAGATGTGCTTTCCAAGGTTTGCTCCTCTATCTTCAGAGTTGTGCGTCTTCACTGTCTTGTTAGTTTGCCTGCGTCATATCTATGTGGAAACTGCTGGTACATGAGAAATCCTTGAATGTTTTAAGCGCCCTAAACCATTCAAAGCTATTGGTCTAAGGCATAAGGAGTTGTTGCTTGATTTCTGCTGGTTATCTTCTGTCTTATATACAGATATGTATGTAAAACTTACTCCCAAGTTAGACATTAGCGCAGTTACAACCAAGACAAAGTATATATGATTGTATGACCTTGAATCTTTGGAAAATAAGGACCGAATAAACAAATTATGTTTGAGCGTAGTTGATCAGTGGTTGGCTCAGTCAAGCTTTAACTTTACTCAGGACTCTTTAGAAGTTAGAAATGACAGTTCCATATCTTACTTGAACCCAACTGGCTCTTTTCACAAAAAAAAAGCTCTTTTGTCGTGAGTTACAGGTCACAATAGCATGGACCTTTTTCTTTCTTTTGTTGGTTGGGATGGGAATGGGGCATTTGAAAGGGTTGGCATTGTGGTTACAGCAGCTTGATTATGGAAACCCTTTTCCTTTTTGTAGTAAGTCAAGTGCAGGGGTTTGAAAAATGAGCTTTATAAGCTAGAAATGTGGCAGGTACCTACAAAAATCGTAAATTTCTTTAAATGGAGGAGAATATTACAGCTAACAATGGTTGGTCTCAGAATGCAAGCATGTTAAACAGCATAGTCTCACCTAAATTTCAAATTTGCAGTAAAGATTATTGAGTTCATTTGAGGTCATTTATACCTGTGTAAGTCATGTAGAGTGCAAGGTCCTTGGATTGAGTTTTAGCCATGTGATGTGGCCTGTTAAGGACTGAAATTGAGTTTGAGTCAAACTCTAGTGTTGTCTGGGGAGTTTATTTTCTAGAAGGCAGCAAGTTGGTTCAACTAATTGCTGACCTTATTGGAGTGTAGGACATAATATGTCTCAACTCTCGAACAGTGCGTCACTCATATATCTTATCTAAGGCTGCCCTTGTGAATTGCATGGAACTGATGAAAGCCTTTTCTTGGACATGTCATAATTATTGATGTTTTGTCACTATACTATGGCAATTGTTTTATCTTTTAAAAATTTTCTTAAATCTAAATGTCGGTCCATCTGATTTATTGCTTGTAGAGTGATCCTATGGCAGTCATTTATATGAAAGGAAGAGATGGAAAGCTTGAAGAGATTGGTCGAACAGAAGTAGTATTGAATTCATTAAACCCTAAGTGGATTACAAAAGTCAATGTCACATATCATTTTGAGGTTGTGCAGACTCTGGTGTATGCTCCCTATCACCCTTCTATTTTGTTGTTGATCCGCACGATGAAATTTGTTTGGATTACTTGACTAAATCCAGTTCCCACCTTGCTTTCAGGTTTCACATTTTTGATGTTGATACTCAGTTTCACAATGTAGACGTAAAGGTATGCCAGGCACTAGTGGTTCTTAGGAAGTTGTCTTTTCCCTCCTCTGTGTTGAAAATGTTGATGCCATTGTTGTGCCATTATTTTTCTCTTTAAATTTGGATAGTTTGTGGTTTGATTTGTGTTCAATAATCAAATCATGCGATCTAATTTGATTTCAGAAAAAAAGAAAAAGCATTTTGAGGAGGAGCCTCTTTGTCCTTGCAATTCCAGATCTTGAGCTCAGGCACAATGCTTTGGGAAAATAGATGTTAAATGTGTTTCATTGTGATATAATACATTTTTAAAGAAAATAACAAAAACACAAAAGGAAAAGCGCACTAGGTTTTGTCTTTCAATGCTTTTAGCTTCTTCCTAGAAGGCCATTAGGCCCATTACCGTTAGCTGCCATACTGATCGGGAGTGTGACATCATTCACAGAAGCAGAATATATGTTGGGTGCTTAGGTATTGGTAATTGATACTCATTGTGAAAAGTGGAAAATTTTGGGACTGTGAGTTCAAGGATGAGTCCCTGTAAACCCAAACTTTCCTTTGCCGGTGAAAATTTTCTGTATGTTGAAACACTACAGTTCTACCAAATGTATCATGAACAGAATACCTAAAGTCTTCATAGAAGGCTCAAACACAGAATAAAATGCCTTTTGTATGGGAAAGAGGACTATTTCCTTTTTCCATGTCAAACTTAAGGATCAGCGGGAAGCAATCTGTTTGATTAAATCCCCGGATAAAGTTGTGTGTTTTTCTAGTTAGTTTAGCTAATACTTCTGATTCCGGTCAAAGATTTCACTTTCTTTAACAGATGTCAGTTGATTACACAGATGCTTAAATTGGAGGATCAACAATTTCTTGGCGAAGCTGCATGTGCTTTGTCTGAGGTAATCAATGCTGTTGTCATTCACATCTGCATTAGTGCATCCAAAATTTCTCATCCATGTACTTGTTGCACCCAGTTACCTTGTGATATGGCTTCTGTTGTATTGTTCCCTAACCTGTAGTTGAGTAATAGCTGAATAGTGTGATACTGGATTCTCTGAAAATGCTACTGAGTTTACTTCATGATTGCTGTTACCTTATGATGCCTGCATTAAAGATGTATGACATGCCGTTTGGGTGTAATTTAATTGCTTTTATGGCCTCGTTGAACCAAATTTGTGGCTACTCTTGCCTGACATAACATGTGCAGTTTGCCTTCTACATCCCTTTCTTCTTAACATGCAGGTAGTCACCAAATCAACCAGGTTATTGACTTTGGACCTTGTACCACATGAAGGAATTACCAACGCAAGCCATTCAAGCAACTATGGAAAGCTCACTATTCATGCTGAAGAATCTATTAACTCAAGGACTGCGACAGAAATTGTATTCAGGTGTTCAGAGTTGGAAAATAAGGATATCTTCTCTAAAAGTGTATGGCTCTACTGGATTTCTTCATTTCTATTGTTTTGGTATTTGGAAAGAACATTATTCAGGTTGCACACGCTCATCATAATTGCAGGACCCCTTCTTAGTGATATCCAGAATCTCTGAGTCTGGTATTTCTATTCCAATTTGCAAAACTGAAGTCATAAAGGACGACTTGAACCCAAGATGGAAACCTGTGGTGCTAAGTATGCAGCAAGTTGGAAGTAAGGTATGGGTACTTTTCGTTTTACCTTCATACTCGAGGGAAAATAGTTGTCTATATGCATGGAGAGAAGTACCCGAAGGTGCTAGGCCAGATTTTCCAAGGAGAAGAGTTGAAAATATTAAAGGGCTATGCTCTGATTTATATGCTTTACATTGCTGATGTATTGTGTGACATAATGCTAATCAACTTACGACCCGACTAAGTTAGGAAATTGTGTTGTACACTATGAAGTTCATTCTGTTGCCGTTGAGTTTTGCAGGAAAATCCATTGACTATTGAGTGCTTTAACTTCAACAACACCGGGAAACATGATTTGATTGGGTAAAAAACCTTACTGTCCTTACTCTCAATTCCTTGTGCATCTATGTATTGTAACAAACTTGCTTATGGTTTTGTCAGCAAAATGAAAACATCACTAGTCGATCTGGAGAATATGCACTTGAATGGAAAGCGTGGAGATTTGTTCATCCCTAATTCTACTGGGCATGACAAGGTTTTAACCACATGACTTATTTAAGAATTTTCATTTGTGTTGGCAAATCTATATCTTTAGCTTTGACTCAGGTCTTGAAAAGTCAACTTATTGTGGAGGAGTTCAGAGAACACATCCAATACACTTTTTTGGATTACTTGGCTGGTGGATGTGAGTTGAATTTTATGGTGGCCATTGATTTTACTGGTAAGTTTGTGTGCACATGTGTGGTCATTTTAAGTTACAATGAGATGATTAAACAAACTCATTGGTCTCTGCTCTATTTCAATATACTATTCTTTTACGGTAAAAACAGAAAAGGATACTTATAAAGTGTGGACTTTAACATTTTGACTGAGAATTGAAACTTAAGAATATTTTCATTTATGATTGGAAACAAATGTGTGACTAAAGTATTTTCTTTATCAGCTTCAAATGGGAATCCTCGTCTCCCTGATTCGCTGCATTACATTGACCCCTCAGGTCGTCCAAATGCATACCAGAAGGTAAGAATTAACATCTTGAAAATCTGAATTAGAGCTCTTGTAGATTACTTAAAGATCCGTTTTTGATCTCTTGGTTACTATAAATAATTATTTCAGGCAATTATGGAAGTTGGGGCAGTACTGCAGTGCTATGATTCAGACAGACGCTTTCCTGCTTGGGGTTTTGGAGCACGTCCGATCGATGGTCCTGTTTCTCATTGTTTCAACTTGAATGGAAGCAACAGTTACTGTGAGGTGTGGTGTGGTGTGATGACAACGAAAACTTATCCATAATATAATGCGTTTTAATGCTATGCTAAGACAAATTCCTTTGCATCTCAGGTTGAAGGGATTCAAGGCATCATGAATGCATATATGAGCGCCCTTTTCAACGTTTCTCTCGCTGGACCAACCCTTTTTGGACGCGTTATTAGCACGGCAGCAGACATTGCCGGCCGGGCTCTTGCGGATGGAGAGCAAAAATACTATGTCCTATTAATTATCACGGTAAGATGCGTTGAGAAATTCAAACATATTTCATTGTGGTTACTGGAAGCTTCCTGCATGGTTGAGAATGGATAATATGGCGTATACACCTCCACTTGCCCATATAAGGACATTTCGGGAAGATCCCGTAGCAAATTATTGACGCCAAAACACCTTGGCAAAATTATTGTTCCTGAAGAGTCCTCTAACCCTTTTATTTTCTTAATCTCTCATGGAGTAAGCCATTTAATTTAGGATATGTTCTTTTCAACTAATTATTAGGGCTTAGCTGATGGGCACTTGGTCATGTTTTCAAGTTATGGTTTTGTCTGCAACCAGCACGGATCAACAATGGTCAGCACTCATCAACAATAAGTTACTTATGCTAAATTGAAAGAAACAAGCCCTTGCTTGTCCCGGGAAAATACTAAAATTCATGATGTCATGTCTACATCTTCTCCAGTTCGTGGGTGAAGTCAGGCTTGGTTAGCTTCACAGGCCTGCTTTAGCCACTTTGTAGACTGACTGCTTATTCTCCTTGGTATTCGAACACAGTATGATGGATTGCTGTATGATTGTTTGTGTCCTTATCGTTGTCTATCGCTATGTCTTCTATATATTCTTTTGAGGCACTTTTAGATTGAGAAAACTGATCGGACATATTGTAGGATGGAGTGATAACAGATCTTGAGGAGACAAAGGATGCAATCGTGAAGGCATCTGATCTACCATTGTCGATCCTCATAGTTGGAGTCGGAGGAGCCGATTTTAAAGAAATGGAGGTATATACTCTAATTATCTCTGGACAAACACTACCACATCAAACAACCTTTTTCCTTTGGTTTGATCTGAAATGTTCAGTGTTCTAAAAACTCCTGTGCATCTCTGAAATTGTACCTTTCCACAGTTTCTAGATGCAGACAAAGGGGAAAGGCTCGAGAGCACGAGTGGGCGAGTTGCGTCCCGTGATATCGTCCAATTCGTTCCATTCCGGGAAGTTCATGGTCAGTAGTTCAATACACTCTTTAAGTTCACTCATCACTCGTCACTCATCAGTGCAATAGCATTTTGGCAATCCCTATATTGCACCTTAGACGACTAAGCCTAAGGCTGGAAAAACTTTGTCCGATGACTTGAATTTGACTGCCCTAGAAAAAATCGACTGTGGTCACTATATTTTGATCTGAATTTGAAATCTGGGCAACCTATCATGTATGGATTTAAAACCGGGTCGGGTTCAGTTAGAGAATTCTGGTTCAGTTCAGATTTTAAGGACGATTTGGGTTCAAATAAATTTGAGCAATTGTACAACTTGATTGGGACAACAGAACACTTCATTTATAGACAGTTCTTGCTCCAATTTCAGAAATCTTTATTTAAAAATGCATGAAAAATTGGGTTTTACACAAAAAATGAGGCTCCCGAAGCGTTGGAGGTAAGACCGTTTATATCTAGATCTTGTTGCATCCCGTGCAAGTGAGACCCACACCATAAGCGTTGAAGCTAACCAAAAGGTCCAAAACTATATTCCGAAATCTCCCGGTGGGGTATGGAGGGTTCGGATGTCGCAGTCTTATGCCTACTACTCTTTAATGAAACATTTTACTCAAGTCCATTGCAATCTAATTGAAAGAAATGATATTTTTTAACGATCCAAATTATGGACATATGTGCACAAATGCGTGTAAATGTGTGTGTATTCTGGGTGTATAACTCGAAGAATTTGGGCATTTTTGCAGGCGGAGAAGTATCGGTAGCGCA
The DNA here is from genome assembly GCA_029582165.1 of Portulaca oleracea. Classification (NCBI taxonomy): domain Eukaryota; kingdom Viridiplantae; phylum Streptophyta; class Magnoliopsida; order Caryophyllales; family Portulacaceae; genus Portulaca; species Portulaca oleracea. Next base: position 64,107,875 of record CM055868.1, on the reverse strand, counting down.
AACACTCCTAGCGGAATTACCCTCACAATTTTTGAGTTACATGAGATCCAGGGATATTAAGCCCACGAACAGCAAGATTTCATAGAACTCACTGTACATAACATATATTCTTTTTTTTGTTTTGTTTTGTTTTGTTTCTATTTTTATTTTTTGGGTTTTCTTGACCATTGTCCTGATTTTTGATATTTGATTATTTGTCTTTTGTGGTTTTCATGGTACAGTGATAGTCAAAATTATCTGCTCGATGCCCATTGAATTTTGAGGCCATATTTTTCAATGCTATGTAAAGCAATTGTTTGGCCGAGTTTCATAGCATTCTGACAAGTTGAAATATTCCCCTCTTTTGTGTTTTACCCATTAGATATTAAACACTCTCTCCTCAATTGTCAAAAAGTTTTACTGCACCTTGCGGGAAAAAAGAGTTTGTTTGCAAAAAAAAAAAAGGGTTACTTTGCTTGATGTTCTGTCAAGGCCCCCATCGTTCTTTGAGTTTAAGTAGGTCTAGAGCAGGCAAAAGTTTGTCCGACCCAAAAGTCCGAATTGTTCGACCCGAAAAAATCGGGTTTGAACATAGTTTTTTCGTCTGAATTTTGATATTGATAAAATATTTGGATGTAATATTTCTTTTTTTTTGTTGTCCAAACCAGAATTTAGCTCCGTTAGAATTGTCCGATTCGGTCTGCCCCAAATAAACACCAGTCTGGACATGAATTTTTCGTCCGAATTTTGACATGGATCGAATTTGAGCGATCTGATTTACTCGGACTCAATTTTTTATCTGCGCTTAGTAGAATAGATGATATTTAAAGCACACTTAAGCATAGTGTGTACATATATCATGCAAAGTTATTTATTAACTTACTAATGCAAAGCACACTTAAGCATAGTGTTAACGCACCTAAACGCAACGCAACTAACCGCAACCTTACCGCAACATAACGCAAATTATCATTACTGTTTAACGATTTCCACCACAACGCAACGTAACGCTAACGCAAACGCAACGCACAAAAGAACGGGGTCTAAGGGTTCGTATTGCATCTTCTCATAGGGACATGTACATTCTTTATACTCAAAACATGTCCAAAGCATCTAAGTTTATCTCTTAACTTGTCTCTTATAGGTGTCATCTCCACTTTAATTCTATTCGCGATGTCGTTATTTTGTCTAGTTCCGTATATCCTCACAATCAGCTAATCATCCTCTTCTTTGCAGCTATGGACTTTCGAATTTGCACCATATAACGTCGATCTTTACCATTATACAATATGTTTTCCTCTAATGTATTCGTGATGTTTTTAAGCTTTTCAATTTAAAACGTCTACTTTCGAAGGTTCTTCCCCACCTTTCCAACTTGTTAGTAAACCTGTCCCTTATCTCATCGATTAGAACAATACTATTAACTAGAAGCATAGACCATGGTAGTTCATCTCAAATCTACCTTTGTAAGCTCATTTATAGGCATAGCCAGGGAAGGAGGGGGGAAAAAAAACTAAGTATGGATCCTAAATATAGTCTAATTTAATTAGAACTCCTGTGTGTGTTCTCCAAAGTGTGATGGCCCACACAGTGGCGGATCTAGACACAAGACAATTTTTAATATCGACGGGATATCGATTTTAAGTTGAGTTGAACTTTGGACAGGCATCAAAGTAACATTGAATTTCAAAGTTCAAAGTAACTTCAAAATTGCGTAAGTGATAAAAAAAACCGTTACAAACAGTCTTCCGCTGCAAGCAGTCTTCTCAACGTACTTATGTATACATGCGTGCGTACGTGCGCGCGTAAGAACCCCGACTCGAGAGAAAGCGAAGCGCGGCGCTTTCTCCCGAGGAGGGCTATACGAAGCGAGGGAGAGTTCCTCTCCCGCAGCTGAAGCTATAATAGCTTCGAGATTGGAAGTAGGGGTGTCCACTATACTACCACACTTAGGGCTGTTCATCGGTCCAGATTGGACCGAAGACCGAACTAGAGGATTAAGCTGGACCTAGAATTTGGATGAACTTTTGGTCCGATCGACTATACATAGAAACCCTATAATTTTAGTAACTTGATCCTTGATTCGGTCCATGGGTGGACCAGGACTGAACATCAAATTTTTGGCCCGAGGATGGACGAACTTCCTCGGTCGATCCGATCCTCGATCGATCAGATCGATCCCTTTTGATGCAGGTGGACTATGAACAACCCTAACTGCACTCACACGAGGAAACAAAATTCATAATTTTTCCCTTTAATTCTACTAAAAAATATCTTTTTTATTGGCCTATGGGTGGCCATGACCACCCCCAAAAACAATGGGGATCTGCCCATGGGCCCACATAGTTTGCCCCAATTTTCTAAGGATCTCGGGAATTTCCTAGAGTTTACTTGATTATCCTAACATAGTAATGTATTCTCTAAAATATTTTAGAGTTCTTTCATGTATTTCATACTTGTGAAATTTCTAAGATGTTTTTATAGAAAAATCTACGTATGCACTAGGGGCCGTTGGATCAAATCGATCTTGGTCATTCATTGAGGAGGTGGAAACGTATATATGGACCCTCGGCGTTTCATTTGTAACTATCCATCATTTCAAATCAATACACAGAACATTCTCCGAAACACACTTGTTCCCACTATTGTACTTGATGCTTTCTTTAGTCTTTCGTAATCTAAGTCAAGCTCGTGAAGGTTTATTAGCAAATTTCTAAGAAAACCTCAAGTCTAAACTTATTGATATGCATGGATGTGTTGTAGGAAGTCAAAGTCACCCCGTGCCACAAGACTGTTACATTAAACTCATTTGCGAATTATTTTTTAAGAAAATCACTGGCGCGTTTCAAAATAAATGATTAGTTTTTGTGACTTTTATTTCACAGAACCACAAAAGAAAAAGGACAAATAGATTTTACTGTAGAAACTATTTAGAAAAGAATACTAAGATTAGTGGCGTTGTGATGAAGACAAATGAAATTGGAAAGGACGCGCAACTCCACGTGTGGGGAAATCAGAGTGCCGTGACTCTGGAAAAGCCGATGTTATTACTTTGGCGTGAAAATTGAATAGAAATTTAGAGAAAGTATCATCTTCCATTTTGTTCATATCACCAAATCATTACAAGGGTCAATGCACATTGATTCCAATACATATTACATGTACCTGGAGTTTGTATTTCGAGTAGGTATGAGTGGACAATTATATTATTGATAGTGAACAACAGGTAGGTATGAATGAATAATTATGCTATTAACAGTGAACACTAGTGAACACTGACTACATTTGGAGCACGTGCTCTAGGAACATGTAATAAATTGCACATTGCTTCTCATTTCTAGGCAGAAATTTTATCAGGTGTTTCTGGAGTCTGTGTTCCAAATAATATGTTGGGATTCATCTATGAGTAAAATGTCTCACAACGGAAAAGCAAATGGCAAAATCTGGTCTGACCCGAAACCGACCCGTACCAACCCCGACCCGGAATTGACCCGCCCGCCCGAATTGACAGGTCTTAGGATATAATATGTAAGTCAAGTTGGTTACTCCTCTTTACACCAATTGGTTTTATGATGAAATCTCACTTAATTTGTGTCATGGGTTAACTACTCTTAACAGTGTGATTGTTTATTTGTAAATATTCTGAAATATAAATTCCTGGTACATGTAATATCTATTGAAGAATTAAGATGTAAACAAATTGAGTTGAATATAAACTCGAGGTACATATAATTTTATTAATGATATGAATATGAGTTAAGTTTATTCCAATTTAGTTTGGTCATCAACAAATGATATATTATTTCATAACTAAGGCCTGTAAAATTCGTTAGTAAATGAATGATACATTAAAATTTGAGCTTTAATAATTTTTCATTGAGTAAATGTGTCTTGATAATAAATATGGACAAACAACATATAAAGATTTGATAAATTTTAGTAAATTTTATTTTCTTTAACAAATATTATTTTACCTTCAATTATTTTGATGTCTTGTAGAAAGGAATTCAAGGGGGATACAAGGAGTTTGACAAGAAATATATTGAATACGTCACACTTTGGCAGTCAGTGACTATATGCCTAGCTTGGAAAAAAGATTAGGTATTCATGGAATTCTTATCCCAACTTTTTGTCTTGTTTAAATTGATAAAAAAACACATGTTAGTTTTCTATTCTTATATTCGAATCTAATTTACACTAAAATTTAAACTTATTTAATACAAAAGAAATAAAAAAAATCCAGTTATCATCTTATTCCCAATTTATTCAGATACGAAATAGGAATGATTCAAACTTTATACTTTTGATGGTAGTAGTCACAATGAACATTTATTTTTAGATATAAAAATAATTTTTTTATACATTTGATATAAGATGATAATTGGATTTTTTTTTTAAAAAAAATGTATTGTGTTGAGGTTTGAATCATTCAGGTCCAAATAAATTGGTTAAAAAATGATAACTGGATTTTTTTTTTAAATTTCTTCTGTATCCAATAAGTTTAAATTTAAGTCTAAATTTGATTCGAATAATAGTAATAGAAAAATTAGGTATTCACAATGAACATTCAAACTAACTTATTGTGTGTTAAAAATTGAAGATTAAAGAACTTATACATCATAACCCATAAAAAGTCAATGACAATAAATATTAAAAAAATGGAGAAATTGGATAAATATTCTAGATATCAAAATATCACAAATAAACAAGTGAAATACTTTCTCTATATATATATATATAAACAAGTGAAAATATTTACACATAAACATATGATCTTCATATTAGTAAAACAGGTGAAAATGCTCTCTTTCTCTCTCTAATATTCACACTCATTATATATTTTAAAAAATATTTGGAGGATTTTCAAAGAGAATGTGGTGTAATTCTTTTGTCCAAAAGCTTCCAAATAAAGAGCCTAATCCCTAAGACTAAGACTGATGAATGTCAGGTGACCAGGGTGACATTTCTTAACAACAGCGCAGCTGCTTGTTCTTAATTAATTACTCCATTCGATCCATATTAATTGTCATAATTTTAATTTTGACAGTCTTTAATATTACTTTTTATTGATAATTTTTTACATAATATGTTATAACAATTGCAATATTATGCTTTTTTAATAGTATTTTTTGTTACAAATCTAATGGTGATAATTTTATATGGAAATTTATTGTATATATTGAGAAATTTATGGTCAAAAATTTGAAATTTGACTGTATGATTTTCAAAGATGATAATTAATATGGAACGGAAAAAGTATTGTAATCTCTCTAATTTTTATTTAATTATTTAAATCGGTCTGATGAGTCACCAATGAATAAGACTTCTTGGATCATAGTCTACAAGTCTAATTTTTATATTTCTTGCTCGTGCATGATTGCTTTCCTCAGTTCTAAATTTCACATTCAGAAATTGTAATTATTAATAACGATAATAATAATTATTATAATAATAAACATGCCACATATCTTAAAATATTAATCAATTAATAATTAATTAATCAAATGATAATTTCACAAATAATAAGATGAAAAGAATTTTAATTAATACTATTCTATATTAAGAAAAGATTTTTTCTAAAAAAAAGTAAGTATGTTATCACTTGTGGTCTCTATACATTGAACTACAAATTCAACAATATTCCTTTTGAGAGCTTATTATCCTATCTTGTTGGTCCTATGCCAACAAAACCCGCTAATATGTTACAAAAACCGTTCAATTATTTATACATAATATATACAGTACTGTAATAGTCGCAAGTTATACATCTATAACGTCCTTAAAAGTAACTGTCACAAAGCGGACCTAGCTAGTTTGGCCTACAAATTATAGACTATATACACCTAGGCATGCATGGACATGACAAGAAAGTTTTGAACTAAAATTCAAACAAATTCAAAAAAATTCAAAAAAAAATAAAGGAAAAAGTATGACTTTACTTCTACTATATCACTGTCTCCATTAACAAATTGATGCTCTTTTTTTCCTAGTGTTCACATCAACCCATAAATCCTCCTTCACCCTTGATTGGAAACACACCAATAAAAACCCTAATCAATTTCCTTCAAAATTCTTCTATTCTACCTCCCCAACATCAATTTGAGTTCTTTTCCATGCTCTAACTCTCTTATTTTCCACTCTCCTAGCTCACTCACTACCTTAACCAATACAATCTTTCTATATATACACTAAGGTTTCTTACAAAACCCTAAAGGTGGATCCAAGGCATGGAAAGAGTCCTCTTTTTTCATCGAACGACCCCGATGAATCCCAAGAAACAAGGGAGAATACCCATTACCAATTTCAACAACGAGGCGAAGGTGGTGGTGGTAGTATTGAGGATAGTCTTCTCAATTTCCCGGTGTACTCAGCTCGATCTCAACATGATATGTCAGCCATGGTTAATGCTCTTGCTCAAGTTCTAGGGAACTCGAGCAACGTTGCACCATCAATGGATGAGCATGGTGTGACTTCTTCACAAGTATTGCATGCAAATTACCCACCTCAACATATTCAACACCATCAATACTCTCAACCTCTTCAAGTCGGACAAGGTATGCTAGAGGATAATTAATTACAGAAACAATCGATCAGTTCGATTAGTGATTAAGGCGTCAGTCAGCTCAACTGATAAAGTTTTGTGTTAGAAACTAGGGTTTCCAAAGATTAACTTGTGAACGGTTGATTAATAACCAATCAACCTACTAAATAAGTGTCAATCAGTTTAGCTAGTAAAATTTTCATCGATAAAAAAAACTAGGGTTTATAATTAAAAGAGGGATATCCTTAACCCTAGCTTTAATTTGTGAGTATAATTGGTCCAAGAGTTTTCAAACAAATGCATGAATAATTCATCAACAAAATACGGCTGGATTTGGCCCTAGTTAGTTAATTAGTTCAATCATATGGTCAATTTGTTCATACTTTGGCCAAATTAAAGTCATTGAATTCAAAATTGTTTTCATGTGTGTGTATGTATGTATGTATGTATGAAGTATGAACATATGCTCATGTAAGTCCAAACTTTTGGCTCTCAAAATTGGTTTTGAGTTCTAATTAGTGTGTGTATAATGTGATGAATTGTTTTGCTTGGGGTTTGAAACCTGGGGTTTGCTTTTGAATTCTTTCTTCACAACATAAATTAATAGTTATATTTGCACCAAATTTTTATTTTATTTGTCTATCTAGGAAATTTTGTAGATATATGTTTGGTTTGTCTCCAATATGCATTTTGCATCTTAGTAATTTATTCTAACAATTATAAGGTTTTATGTGTGCATATATATTTTCTAAATGTTTCTATTAACTTCGTGAACAAAGAACATATTTTATTTCTCTCCAACCTTTCTCCCATAGCTTACTGCCCTAGTTTAAGAATACTGAGAGTTCATTTTCGATGCATACATATAAATATGTGCTTTATTTTTGTTACTTCAAGGCTTTTTCTTTGTGTCGTATCGCCTCATTTTAATTATGATCATGTATGTAAGTTTGCAAAATCAGTTTTTCATTGTCAATTGTCATCATCTTGTTGATAGTATAAGCATTGTGAAGAATAAACCCATGTCATTATATATGTTTGAAATCATCTTTATCTCATAGTATCATATACTAGATTATCCAGTGTAAGTGATTATTGTGACATTGATGATGTATGACTTTAATTTATAGGTGAAGGGAACATAAAGAAAAGACATTATAGAGGAGTAAGGCAACGTCCATGGGGTAAATGGGCAGCTGAGATACGTGATCCAAAGAAAGCAGCACGCGTGTGGCTTGGAACATTTGACACAGCTGAAGCAGCTGCATTGGCCTATGATGAGGCTGCCCTAAAGTTCAAAGGAAACAAAGCGAAGCTCAACTTTCCCGAAAGGGTCCAAGGGAAATTAACTGAAACCGGCTTTTACATGCCTAATCCCTCTACTACAACGCTTCACCAGCAACAACAAGAACAATTCCTGAACTTCCAATTAGCCGCGGCTAGTAGTACTACTTATTCTTCACCAATCCCTAATTATGGGCCTAATTACAACTACTTGATGGCTTCTATGCCTTCCCATCACCATCATCCATACCTTCCTACACCTCATTCCCAAGGCGAAACAACGTCGTTTTCTTGGAATTCAGGTTTTGCTAGCACTCAAACGCATTCAGGGTTGCTCGATCAAATTGGTAGGTCAAGAAGTAATGAGGCCACAAGCTACAATGCTAGCTCGGATTCATCTTCTTCGGCTTCATATGGGGGAATTTCGCCCTCTATTAAGATGGAGACACTTACTCCCGAAGAACAAGAACAACAAATGATGTTCTTCAACTCTTCATCAAGCCATTATTATCCGGGTTACTCCAACAAGTAGCCAACTATTAATTAAAACCTATTGCTTCCTTTGATTTTGTTGCACCCTACTCGATCTAATGTCTTTCTTTTTTTCATCGGTTCAAGTACTAATCGAACCAATGATGATAATTAAGCTAGGGTTTGGATCGAAAGACATAGGAGCGAGGGGGAAACTAGGGTTAGGGTTAATTGTCATGGCAAGGCATTGACAATCCCATGAAACCCATTAGAAGAAAATGTTTGTCCCAAGGCTTGAACTCCGGATCTCCTTATACTAAGTAGATGGTTTGGATGTCTTCAAGAAAAAGGGTACAATGCATGTACTTGTACTATGTATGATATATGCATGGTTTGCCCTTAGGGTTTTATATTTCCTTTGTAAGCTATCAGCAGAAGTTTTTAGTTCTGCAACATGAGATTATCATATAACATAATGTAATAGCAATATATTGCTACGTTTTAAGACTTTGTTTCATATTTACTTCCACACGTATGTCCTAAGCACACGTACATTCTTAGATACTATAAGACATATATCTCACATTTATATTAAACTTAACTACAAATATTTTTATAACAGTATATAATATGATCAGGATAAAGTTATTTGTATCGGGATCTTTTAGATTCAGTAAAAGTGAAACTCACACTGATATGAGCGTAGACCTACATATCATAACTTGACCTGGTCAAAAATCGATATGGACCCACCTGAAAATTTAGGGTTAGACCCGAAATTTCCAATCCTATAACACAAATAAAATAAATATGAACCTGACCCATATCAAACCGGTAGGCTCGCCCGAATTGACATGAAGGATGGCTCCATGCATGACTCTTGTGCAAGAGAAGAGAAAAGGTAGAAAAGTAGAAAGAAGAAGAAGAAGAAGAAGAAGAAGATGATAGGGAAAAGAAGTAAAGAAAAGTATATGATTGAAATGTCATGAAGCCATATATAATATATAGAGAGATGACTTCACATACTTGTGGGAAAATATTGAACAACTTAAAAAGGAGCCTATAGAGCATGCTTGCTTCATTGGTGGGTTACCTAAATTTTTGGTTAAAAAAATGAGGTTGGTCATAATCACCTTCTTTCAATGTTCAAAATGTTAGAAACTCAACTAAAGTATCTCAATTTATAAGAAATATTTATGGGGGCCATAAGTTAGGGGAAACTAAAAGTACAACAAATGGTCAATTTTCAACATCTAGCTTTTGTCTATAAACATCTTTTCTTTGATATTTAATTGTTGTCATCTCTTATATATGCCTCATGATCAACAAAGAAATAAAAAATTTGCTCTCATCTCTCCTTAAAAATTTTGGCATGGTAAACTAATTAAGAAGGTATTCTTTTCACCTTTTTTTAAAAAAATAAATTTGGAATATTATATATAAATAGTTATCATAAATAAATTTAAAATTAGTTAACAAAATAAATTTATAAAAATAAGTTCAATCAATAAACAATCACCAATTAACTGACTTGAATAAATTACATAAATTCTAGTATAAGAGTGTCTTACGTAAACTTATCGTGAGGCGGTGTTCTCACATGATAACCTTTTTAATATTTTATTGTGACTAATAAGTGATATTAGAATGACTTTTTAATACGAATGTGAGTAATAATTTATCAAAGAATGACTTTGTTTATCATATATTCATAAATAGTCATCGCAATAATATTTGTCTTGAACAAATTTATAGTGAAATAGTCGTATATAGGAACTATCGAGTAAACAAAAGCAAGTGAATGAAATCTATAAAAGACAAATGTTTGGCATTTCTATTTTTATATAGTATATATTGGACGACTAAATGAATTGAAAGGTATTCAATAGATCTAGCATTTACTTTTGTTTTGCTTAAATATATTGGTATAGTCAATGATCACTTCAAATACGTGTTTTGACATTTGAATATAGAGTATTGTTCTATCCACTTAACAAAACAAATACTTAATTAACTAATCTAAATTTACCTCATTTCAGTAATTCTTTAATGCACTCGTCTTAATACTTTTCTAATCCGCTCTCTTTTACACGCACTCATTTTAGTCTCTCTCTTTTTTCTCTCTTCCTCTTTATCACTCTTTCACACACACCATTCTGATATTTCTCTCTCCCTCTTCTTATTGCCAAATAGGTGAGAAAAATATACCAAACACGTAAAAATATCAAATAAAAATTTATTTTCTAAGAAAATCATTTAAAAAGAAAAAACAATTTTCTAGAAAACAATTTTCTCTTATATCAAACACACCCCTAGTCGTGTTGATATAAAATAACAGAAAGTATTTAAAATAATCAATTTATTATTAATCAGGCCTATAATTTTAAGAAAGGCAAATAATAGTACTATTTGACGTGTTGTCAACTTTAATCTCATAAGATTAAGGATGCACACGTTGCCACGAGTATTAGGTAATGTTGGTCAAACATATAGAACTTTCGTCCTCATAACAACATGAATTAATTCTTTTCAAACATGCAACATGCAAAAAATAATTAATGTGAAAGACTACATTTTATTTAAATTAAATACTAGTATTAGAATTATTGTACGTGCGTTTGTCTCATCATTTTGACAATGACATTAGTGAAATACTTGAATTAATCGTACTTATTCTTTTATTTTATTTTAAGGAAAAACTAAAGGAAAAAAAAAAAGTTAAAACTTTTGGCCGCTCACTTGAAGATGACTCAAAGAATGGATTCATCTCATCATGCATTCATTGACATTGATCCAAATTCATCCCCCCTCACAATATTTCTTTATAATTTTTTTGTAAAAGAATTTCTTTAATTAGTTTATAATTTAATGATAAAAAGAAAGGGCAATGATATAGGCCCTTGTTTGGCAAAATTTTTTATGCAGATTACAGATGAAGTTGAAGAAAATGTGTTCGATTATTTAAGGGATAGTTGTTTGATGAAGATATTATAGACGTGTTTGATTGAACGAGAATGAATCAATAATAAGACTCACTTATTATATATATATATATATATATAGGAAATGACACCATGACATTTTATTTTATAAGTCTTAGAGAGACACTTGAAATAGGATAAGATAAGCATCTGATCCCTTGGGTGGATAACAACCACCAATGAATAACGTTGATCCTAAACAATAACCATCAAATGGATAATTATGATGGATAATTGGATAATGATTATTAAGATTATTATTATCCACTTAATATACATACGATGCTATCCATGAGAAATGGATGCAAAACATGAACAAATGCAACATATGGGACTGATGCGGTCTATATTATCTGATACTTAACTTGATTTTACTTCTTATTCATTGCTCATATTTTATACTCTTGAATTATCCAATAAATAGTTGGACGAATAAATAGTGACCAAGGGAGTAAGTTTTGACTCCTTGTATTTCATATTACTTGTCATTTTTTCCTGTCAAAGTCCCGAGGATATGCAAAAAAGAGGGAAATGTAGGATAATATTTTACGTTAAGAATCTAATGGTACTAATTTCATATAATAAGCTACTACTTCAATTCCATATTATTTGTCATTTTTGGAAATTGTACTATCAAACTTATAAAATTTTTACCATAAATTTTTACATATATATAATGACTTGTTAACGATCATAAAAGTACAATATTACAATTGCTAATAAGATATTATATTAGATATTATCAATTAAAAAGTGGTATTGGAGACCGTGACAGCTAATAAAATGACAAATAATATGAAACAGATAAAGTATCATACATATTGAAAAATTTCTCGTCAAATTTTTAAATATTTACCGATACAATTTTAAAATACGACAAATAATATGAAACGGATGACTTTAGCGAGAAATAAAAAAAGTGGTGATTCGACTATAGTGGCCTTTTTGCGTGGGGATGACAGGGTGGTCGTTGAAGTCGGCTGCTTCACAACAACAATTCCTCTGTAACTCAGCAAGTTTACAACGTTTAAAAAATTGAAATATTCGTTGGTTGTTTTCTGTGATTGTCAGATTAGATTGTTTTATGGGATAGTTTCAGATTTCAATTCAACGAATGTCATAACTCACCCAAGAAATATTTGTTTTTTTAAAAGAAAAAAATAAAAAGGCAAAGTCAAAGATGAATTAGGATAGTACAGTACAGATCGAGCTCTCAGAGAAGAACACGTCGGCGGCGGCCGGCGGAAGTCAATATTTGCGGCGGCGACGAAACGAAGCAAAGCAAAGGCAAAGGCAAAGGCATTGGAATCCACCGCCCCAATCCAATTAAATTCCCATTTGGCTATTCTACTCGGTTTTCCCTTTGACCAATTCTTCTCTAATTCAATGGAGTAAATGAGGAATGGTCGTAATGCTGGCAAAAATCTATCCCATTTGGATATTTGAATTTATGTGGTTGGAATTAAAGCGGGTTTAATCATCAAATTTTGTTCGGAATTTAAATTGGGTGATTTGGGACATGTTTGGTTGTGACTTGTGAGATCAGGTCGGTGTTCAGGTTTGGTGTAAGAAATTCGGGTTGTCTAAATTTATTGTCAGATCCAAGTTCGGACATTGTTTGAACCCTAAAGTTCGGATTTGAGTATTGAAGTGAGAGAGAGGGAGGATGAGGGGTTCGAAGACAGATAGGGAGTGAACAGGGGGCGTTTTTCTGGATGTCTCCAAAAATAAATTATGGTTCGCTTTGTAGATATTTTCTATGCGTGAATCTAAACGATAAGAGATAGAGCAATTTGAACCAAAAAAAAACTGACTATCCACTTTCCATGTCACATCAACATTGTTGGGTCTCGTTTTCTCTCATAAAATGGGACCTCATGGTCCTCAATATTTTCCTGGGTCAATTTGCATTTTGGGTCATCCTTCATGCTCTAGATTCTGGATGTCAGTATCCAACATCGAATCCAGTTGTAATTGGATACTAACTTTTATACCTAGTCTCAAAATATAATTAACCGGAATCCCAATCTAAATCCACTGAATCCTATCCATTTTGAATCTAAATCCGAATACCCATTTTTTTTTACTCATCCGTAGATAAGACTCATGTCATCTCTATACCAAAGATATGTACTCAACTTTCAAATTACCAACTTACCTTGGACTAAGACTAGTGTCAAACTAATTTTCTAGGTCAAGAGTTACAAAAGGGCATGGATGAAGCTAAATCTACCTATGATGTTAGTTAAAGACCTATACATATTGCGTTTCAAAATTTGATGCAAAACTTATGCTTTACATTAACCTAATAGAGTAATGCCATCAAGCTAGAACTAACAATCAATCTTAGGACCTGCCTAATCAAGTAATATTCTCATTTCTTAATTGATTGATTGATGTTCAATTTTTGAGAGTGAAGGTTTCCTAACTGGCTAACTCTTTCCACCATTCTATCCTAACCCTCTTAGGATTTGATTTTCTCAAGTAGGTAGTATAGTTTAATGCATTTGAGTCTATCAAATTATACAAGCTATTGTAGATATTTGATGTAACATGTATTCAATCGGTATATGATACCCTATTTCACTAAACTGTTAGTAGAAAAGATTATACTAGCGTTGACAAAATTTTGTCCGACTTGAATATCCGAATTTGTTCGATCTATAGAAAGTTCAGTTTGGTCTGAATCTAATTTTGGCATTGACTGAACCGACCAAATATTTGTAGACAATATTTCTCTTTTTCTATTGTATGTGCCCGATTTTGACCCGAATTTGTTCTATCCGAATTGTCCGACCTGAAAAATTGAGTTTGAGCATCAATTTCCCATCCGAATTTCGACAGTGACCGAATTTGACTGATCCAAATTTACCCCACACCCGAACTTTTGCGAGCACTAGATTATACTCTTTATAATCACAAGTTGTTAATACAAAAATTCTTGTTATTACTATTAAACTTCCAAACTCCTTTACATAAACAATGAGTTCTATGGATTCCTTTTCCTCTCATGTTTCAACAGGACAATTGTCCATTATCAATGATGGTGCTCTTGTGTGAGTTATCTTAATGCAGTTGTATTTCTTTTTCTTATTTTTTCCCCCTGTCTATATGAGGCCGTACAATGGTGCCTAACTATGTAACTTTAGAACAGCAACAATGATTGCCATTCTTTGTTTGGCAACTTAGCAAATTGAAGGGTGGAAGGAAGCTCCATCCTTCGTAAAATGATTGCATACTTACATTTTTAAAGTACATACATTTGTTTGTGTACACAAAAAGATGAACAAGTAAATCAATAAATAAGGAAGGTTTGTGGTTGCTTCTGCTTGTAGCTAGAACTAGGGTAACGAGCCAGATTAGGTCGATCTATTTACAAACAATAAACGAGTTAATTTTGTATCAAGTTAAAAAAAAACACCCCATTTTTTTAAATTGAAAAATAACACGTAATTAAGTGTGACGTTCTAATCAATTGAGCTTGGATCATAGTCAGTTCGATATGTATCACTATCAAAATTCTCTCATTAATTTCAATTCGAATTCATATCAAACTATCATATCGAGAATTCGAGATAGACTTTGTCAACTCTACTTATTGCTATGGTTACTTGCAACCCTTGCCACTAGTTTGGGAACTTAGATATAGTACTTTCTTCTGACCTTTAGAAAGGGTACTTTCAGAATTGTTAAAATATGCCTCATCTCATATAAAATTTCAATAACTATGTTGGTTTGTTTAAAAAGAGCTGATCATGCTCCACCAAGTTCATATGATATAACACAAATGCTCAATGTATATAACTTATTGCGAAAGTAATACCCAAATTTGTACATAATTGGCATTTGATAAAGTAGTCAAAGTTAGGACATGTTTCTAGTTACTTCCTTACAATCCACGTACCATACAAGTAGTTTATATATATACCAAAATGACAATGTTAGGATGTATACTAAGATATTGGTGGGGTTTTACAAGGTATTTTTCATTCAAAATCGACTTTCATTAAGGGATTGCTTTTAGTATGCTTCTTTCTGATATAGCAGCAGATGAGTTGACTAAGGACATTCAGATGACGCACCCTCAACAAATCAATCGTAAAAAATAGTCAGTTTCACCATACTCCTCAACGAGAGACAGTAAAACCAAATGCCTGAAGTTTTAAGCAAATTCAAATGGATTTTCTTTCTTATACTTGAGGTTAGTTCTATATGATCTTGTGACCGACCTAAGTCCTCAATTTTGTTGCTAAATGTGAGAACTAAAATGCGTTAGATAATTAATTTCCATAAATAGGAAAAAAAAACTCCATGGCTAAAATGAATCCCACAAATTTTCAAGATCACTTGCTAAAGTTAGGATCACTTGTAAAGCTTGACAAGTATGCCCAACCATAGGATGGCCCAACAAATCAACATCAAATTTGTTCCAAATGAAAATGATGGGGTGATTTGAAATCAATCCCCCACATAATGTACAAAAGTAACAAAACTATGATCACTAGATGGCGATTAACGAGTACACAAAGGTAGAACCCTCAGAGATAACACAAATAAAACTGCGCCCAAAAACAAAGGATCCAAAAGGTTACTATTCTGGTTCTGCAACTGATGTTCGATATTGTACGATACCATGATGCAGGAAGATGGTTGTAACAATGAACAAGCAACCGCATCACACATAAAGAGAACGCAAAAAAAAAAAAAAAAAAAAAAGCAACTGCGTCACACATAAAGAAAATGCCAAAACCCTGCAAACAAATCGGAGAAGGATACTAGAAGTAGAACGAATGGTAGGTCCAAATTAGAGCATATTTGTGGCCTAATCTATTGCAAATCAGAAAGTCACAACAAATGCATACTAAGCAAATACCAATACATCAATGGAGCAACCAATGCAACATCGGATAAATAGTCCAGACTTACTCTTCCGAACCCTTGGTTACAAAAACAACAACAATCCCCGATATAGTCCTGCTAACTTCAGGTATGGGTGCATGAAGAGGTTAATTCCGACAGACCCTAGAAAAGCTTCAAAATCCTTGGTTGCTACACAAATTTAGCTCTGCACCGAAAACCAGGAAAACAATTTGCACAAACAGATTTCACCCACTGCTGTTGCAACCTAGAAACGACTATATGCACAAACGAGAGAGAACCTATATTTGGTGTCGAAGATGACAACTCAAGTTAGATGGTGAAATTCTGCAGACACAAACGATGATTTCATTCACATTCACTATATGATTAACCAAACGGAAGGAAAGCATGTTTATAGTACCCACTACTTATATACCAAAAGACAGAAGCCAGCAGGAAAGCAAAATAACACACTACCATCTCCGGTTAAATTTGTAGAGCGAAAATTTCCCATGGCTATTTCGAGCAATAATTACCTGCAGACTGTTTGTCAATAGTCTCTGAGAGCTTACCTTACAAAATGCAATGCCGCTTGAAAACTGCAGCAAGAGGCTTTCAAACAGCACTGCAGCTCAGGGTCAAAATAAGGGTTCCATTTTTTTCCAGTTTTTCGTGTTCTTCGGCTCTGCACAATTTGGGCATCTCACTGGAGTTCATTATCTGAGCCCACGTGAAGAGGACTGGACGGGGAAGCATATCCATCATCAGTAGTTGCTCTGCGGGGTTTTCTGCCTCTTGTTTTCACTGCAGTGCTCACGGGGCTACTACTACTATTAGCAGGGTTTTTTCTCTTACGCCCTCGTTTGGCATCAGAAGGTGACTTGGGGCTGCCATTTTCGCCTTGGGGTTTGTCGCTTGATTTATCAGCTTCCTCCTTTACTGGTTTGCTTCCGGTCTCGTCAGGATCGGACGCACTGTTTGCCGCGGATTCCTCGTTGTCATCGGCAGTCCCGGAATTTTCTTCCTCGCACCCATCTGAGGTTCTCTCGTCCTCCTCAAACTTACGCATTAGTGACTCTATTGCCCCCATCAACTCCCTGTTGATCTGATAACATCACGAGGCATAAGATGATTTACACTCACCAACTGCAGTATGTTACCACTAATTATCTAAATCTAAATGATTTGATCACATCCAACCCCACCAGGGATAATCGCCAAATGCCAATGATCATTGAAGAGTGCAATAACGGTATCAACCATTTGAATCTTGCCGGGAATATCCAAATATAGGCAAAATTGCCCGTATGGGGCATTTGGTATGTGGGAATTGAAAAGCGGGGTTCACAAGGCGGATGGGAATTCGTTCCAAGTGTTCTCACTCCCTTCTTTGGTATGTCGGTAATTCAGTAAGGGGTAGTTCAAATTGGGAATAAAATGGTATATTTCAATAAATGTCCCCAACATTTTCTATTCTCACCCTCCCCCGGTAATATATTTGCAGAAATAGTCTCAATGCAGAAGTTATTTCCATTTCTAATGCAGAAGTTATTTCCATTCCTAATGCACCAATCATCCTCTATTCTCATTCCCACCCTCCAAATCCCTTTCCCATGCTTCTATTACTAGCCAAACACCCTGCTAAGGTCATCATAGGACAAGTGTGAAATGCTCATCTAAATGACTTTCACCTTCTGAACAATACTTAAAGCAAATTATCAGAACCAAAAGTAAGCATTCCTTGGACAAACCTGGGCAGTTTGGAGAAATTCAGAAATGTCTGCTGGGCATGAGGGGCACTTCATGACATTTTTCTGCGTTCGAAGCTGCCGTCCACCAGTATTCCTCTCCCTTACAAATTTTTGACCCTCAAATGCACCGTCCAAGCAAGATTTACAGAAATTGTGAGCACAAGGGGTTGTTATTGGAAGATTCAATACTTTACTACATATAAGGCAACTGAACTCTGCAAAAGACAATTTAATACTTGAAACCAAATGTACAGTTCAAGTCAACCAAATTCATATAGACAGAAAGAACAAAACGCCGATGAAATTCTATAGCAGGCTACAATAGAATATAGACCAATGGGGGAAATGAGCCAACAAAACCGTAAAGACATCAGTTCTACACAAAAACAAAGAAAAATTAGCAAATAAACACAACAGTCAATATACCTTTCAAAATTTTAGCCTTAGAGTCCTTCCTGGAACGAGAACTTCTTGTCCCATTGCCGGTCAGCACTTTGCTGCTAGGAGGAGGCTTCTTCCATTTCCAGCTGCCTTCATTCACCTAAAAACCAAAAAATCTAGTCAACTCAAATCTTTCCACATAAAATGGATTAACGAATCAAGACGCTCATAGCTATCCAAATCTGGTTCAATTCATAAGTATTAAGCAAAAACATTATCACACATTGCGATAAAACATACAGTCTCGCAGATTTTAGTGCTCATATAAAACCAAACAAAGGTGGTGACATGGAACACTACGCACATCAAAGTCCCAGTGAGGACTTTCCTTTCTTTCTGTCAAGTCCTTAGCTCCTTTTATTTCAGGAACATCAGGCAATGGTCTTGGCCGGTCTCCATGCTCGTCACTATGGCAAATGAAACCATGATCAGGATAATTGCTCTACCAAAATTTAGAAAGAGTCCAAGTTATGTTAACTAGACACATACAAACCTTGTCCACGGTGCAGGGCTATTGTCACACCTAACAAACAAATATCTGCAAACGATATAACCCTAACACGATACAACATGTAAGTATAAACAACATGCACAGGCTAAGGAATGGGCAACAACAGACGATGTGAGGAAAAGCATTCAGCTTTCCCCAAAGTGTGATGCTAACCTGTTGACCGTCTTTTCTCCAACACTTCTCAATTCTATAGATACCATCATATCGCACCCCTTCTTCTGGAGCATAATTAGAACGCTTCTCTTTGTGAGATCTGAAAGGAAATTTGAAGACGAACATTGGATCATTAGAATGATTAATAAGAATCCAGTTCATAGCAGAACAAAGATCACATGTTAACAACATCAATACAAATGGAGCAAAACCAGGGAATTGGCCTGGCAAAGACTGACCAGAAAATGTAATCATACCAGCCCAAAAATTAAGGATTTTGAAGATGATGTTTTTGAACTGGGAATGACCTGCAAATTAGCCGGTCAAAACAACCCAAATCCGGATGACCCAAATCACCACTCAAAACAACAATTGTGACTTGTAACATGCCGATCGAGAAACAAGAGCTTGTTTGTTCTCTTCTTTCCTTTTGTATATTGTATAATAATCTTTTCCACAGGCAAACAATGGTCACTCATTCCGTCTAACCTTAATTCAGAACACTAATGTAACCACCTTTCCTGATCCTTCACAAATAGCCAACATTCCCATATGTGATTTCTCTTCTCAATAGCTAGCATGGAACACAAACTTTTTTACGATACAGTTTTTAGAAAGTGGAATAGTCAAACAATCATGAAGAGTACTTCAAAATATGTGGCTATACTGGAAGCATATTGGACAAGAGAAAAAAGTGTTAAACAAACCATCATATTTCCACATTTGGAGAATACAAAGCACCAAATCTCAAATAACATAGTTATATAAATCTCATATATTTGTTTCCTGCTGTAGTGTGATTCGTATTCAATCACGATTCTCGAAAGTTTGATGATCACTTACACGAAATAGAATTATTACTGTTTGTATACATTATGGACAGTCGATCTTACATTAGTAAATATGTCCTATTCTAAAAGTTGATGAAAAGCCAAACGTTCTGAGCTGAACCCATAATACAGTGATTCACATTTAGGCAAGACCAGTTATACCTGATGTTTATCTCAGCCGCACACTACAATACAGAACTTACCCAGCTCGGGAACACATTAATTGTAAAAGTTTAACTGATTACGGGACTAGACATAGATTTTAAGAAAGGAGCAGTCAATCAGATGGTAGTGAAGGCAGAAAGGTCCACATTTAAACTCAAGAACCTGATGCCAGAGTTCCATAACCAAAAACCCAATCATTTAGGCCAGGAACCTTTACCTGATAACTCGAACAGGATAGCCTTTTTTGCAACTAAGACGAAGTGCCTGATTTGCATTCGTGAATGTCTGATCAGATGATTGTTTCTTGTTTGTGCGCTTATTCCCACTTAAATCCCGACCACCACTGGCAAGTGCAAGCGACAGAATAACCATATCAGTCATTACACAAAAATCAACCACAAGAAAAAATTAACATGACACTAGGAAGAACAATAAAAGACACATTCCATATGCCACTGAATATCAATCAAGGCTCATACTTATTGAAAGGTGTGAGTGATTTTGAAATGCACACCACAGCCACAGGGTGTGCAGAGAACTAAAAGTAGTCAAGGCAATCAAAATAACCACCAGTCTATTAAAAGCTATGCGCAAACGAGGGGCATCCCACCTCCTACACGCGCTCAATTGAGTCTCAAATATAAACATATTATAACAATTTTATGAAACAACAACAAATTCCTAGGAGAAGTACACATGAGCGTCGTCTGGGCACCAGATCTAGGTCACCTTTCCCCCATGAACTGAAGTTCAAGAAGAACAATTTTATGAAAGTGCCAAAATATTATGGGACCCACCTTCCTGTATAAAGGAACCACTCTCCATGATCCTCATCATCTTCATATCCTCCAGAAAGGACCACAGACTGTGCCCCATAAGTTGATTGCCCAGCTATACCACTGACATGGGGGAAGTGAGCACCCCACTGTCTGCATGCCATCCGATCTTCCCAAGAATCACCAACAAGCACGCCCATTTTTCGTACTGGGTCATATTCAGCAGTGATGGGACCAAGGTGATTTTTTGGGATCGTTACAAATATTCTTCCACTTTTGGCATTTGAATTGCCCGCTTTCTTGGCCCTTTCTGTTGTAAATGCTTTATCTGGAAGATCCTCATTGTGAACAAAGTGAATAACCCTAGGAGCCGCAACTGAAGTAGCCTTTCGAGTCTTGGCCATTCTAATTGCAAATACAAGAGACGAGTTGATTCTTGGCTGACTTGCCATCTTAGCAGGAATATGTTCCCTGCACTTGGCGCATGTCTTCTTTCCTTGTCCCACCCACTTCTCGAAACATTTCAAGCAGAAGTTATGCCCACACGGAGTCTGCAAGAAAACAGCCCAATGATTATCAGCAATATGCTGAAGGAGAAGCCCCAATGCCATGCAGATTAACGAGGACACCAAACAAATAAAAAAAAATTATGAAACTCCGTATGACAGATAATAACATCTCTTGAGCATCTTAGGTAGCATATGGCAGTAAAATACATTCACTAGATGTGCCTGAAGTTTGCACATGTATGGAACTCTCATAATCGTTTATATGCTCATGAATGGAATATCTAACGTAACGACCCCCCAGCCCCTAGGACCCACAAAAAGACATGCAAGCACCGGCACAGTCAAAGCAACAATTCATGAATCAAAAGACAGGTAAACAGATGATCCACTTTAAGCCCCAAAAACTTCGTAATAATATTCACCATTTTTGTGCTCTTCAGTAATATGGTGGGTTCAGGGTTCCAAAAATAGTTAAAGCAATCAATCAAACAATGCCATAAATAAATTCGCACATCAGCATCATCCTCACGACTCACAAACAAGGTGAAACGTTTTCCAGTTGATTGAGACAACAAGGAAAGGTTATGTAATTGCCATGTTTGGTAGTAAAGACAAATAAAATACCAAGTACTAGTTTGATGCATGTCTATATCTAGCCATCTAGGAAACAGAATCTTGGCATGCTGAAAATGACAATTCAAATAGATAAAGTTATAAACAGAACATAAATGCTTCCATTAAACACAATGAATGAGTTTAACTATCGCATCCATGGTGGAATTTGACTAAATTGCACCTTTAATACCTACCCAGAAGAGAAAGATCATTCAGTAAATGTTAACAGGAAATAATTGAACTCCACATTACCTACTATTTTCACTAGATAACGGTCATAATACTTCAAGATTACAGCCCATGCATATAATCTTTCAATTTTCTTCTTCTCTTTTGTTTTTAAAATCAACGAATTAATAATTTCCCCTTCAACTGTAACAAAACTCCCATCAACATCAGTGCTAGCCTGAAAATACTCTAACCAAAGCATAATAATCATCACAGCAACCTCAGAATCACCTAACAAGCATGAAGATCAAGACTATGAAACTCAACTATAAATAGCAGGATATGGCCAAAAAGACTTATAAAAAGCATAATGCAAGAGCAAAAACCACTACCAACTGAAGATCAATCAGATAACACAAATGCATGAACTCCGATCACAAATATAGATAAAATGAGAGATGGAGATTACAGTGACAGGACGATCAGGAAGCATCATACAGAAGGAGCATTTCATAATCTCGCCAAGAATTTCCAGAATTTCATTATCATCCTTCATCTCCTCCTCTTCCTCCTTTCCATCGCCATTGGCGCCAGATCCAGTCTTCCCGCTAAGAAGCTTTTGCCGCCTTTTCGCCTTCTCCTGCTCAGACAGCGAAGAATCCGCCTCGATCGCCTTCACCGCCGCGATCAACTCCCCTGCGCCGCCGTGCGCCGCCGTGCCGGCCGATTCTCCGGCGTCGAGGTCATCGCAGTCCGGACACTTCCATCTCGCATCGGAATCCATAAACTCCGGCCGATTCTGAAGACATTCAACATGCCACGGAGTTCCGCAAGTGTTGCAGGCGAGCTTCTCCGTCGTCAATGGCGTCCTCCCGCACAGCATGCAGTTGCCGTCGCCGTCGCACGGCAGCTGCTGCCTCGCCGTCGCCGTCGTCATCTCCGCCGTCGTCGACGTCGTCACTCTCTCTCTCTCTCTAGATTCTCTCTCAATGCGGAGGAAGTGGGAGAGTGGCCAATGGATTTTTGGGGGCAGAGGATTTCGTTCGTTTGTTTAATTTAATCGGAGAGAGAAACGACGGCGGGTTTTGAAAATGAGAAGAGATGATGGGGGTTTGAATATGGGGGGTTTTAGGATGCGGAGAGGCCCACAGAGGGGTACTGTGCGCCCTCTGATTGGGTTTGGATTGGCTTTTTGACGTGGTGATGTCATGTGTTCTCTTCTCGAGTCTCGACACTACCTGTGCTGCTGTGCAATTTATTAGGTGGGTTAAAGACCCGTCGAAATTTTGTCCGATCTAAATATTTGAGGTTATCCAATCTAAAAAAATTAAAGTTTTTGATGTTAATAATATCAATTTTAATGGTATTAGACATTAATAGTACGGACTATTTTCATGAATATTAGCAGTATTAATTATCGACATTTTTTCTATCAATAGTACACCGTCGATTTGGTATGGTTTTTACTCATGGAAAGATGATGTAACTACATAATGCGTGACGTGGAAGGCATAGGTTGTGTAGAAAATGTTGAAGGAGGTACTAATCTACGTTCCATATCACACATTACAGAGCCATATCATCTTTCCTATGAGTTAAAGCTATAACGACTCGGCGATGTACTGCTGGAGGAAAATATATCGATAATTGGTACTACCAGTGTCCAAGAAAATAGTTTGTAATATTAGTATCCAATACCTCAAAAATCGGTATTATTGATGTTCAAAAATCATAAAAAAATTGATGTAATAGTAGGTGGTTTGTCTTGATTTTTTTGACCAAATTGATTGAATATTCGAAAATAATGTCTCTTATTTTTTTTATTATCCGAATCTGATTTTGATTCGGATTAAGTTCTATCTGAA
The DNA here is from genome assembly GCA_029582165.1 of Portulaca oleracea. NCBI lineage: Eukaryota > Viridiplantae > Streptophyta > Magnoliopsida > Caryophyllales > Portulacaceae > Portulaca > Portulaca oleracea. Next base: position 64,083,975 of record CM055868.1, on the reverse strand, counting down.
TTTTCCAACTTGAAAAAAACGTATTCAAACATTAATTTCTCGTCTAATTTTCAATATTGAGCAACCTGAATTTGACACGACGAATCTGAATTTTGCAAGCAATAGGTAGGGATTTTAATATGAGAGTTGTAGTCGATAAGATTTTAGACTATAAGACTTTATGGCCAATATATATTAGTATATATTATGTGCGCCAGATATTTAGAAATCCTGTTTTTATAGTGGTAATGTAAAATTTTATATTTTATTTATTCTTACATTAATTTAATCACCTTACCTTATTTATCATACTCAATATATTTTAACATAATCTATCTCTAAAATTCTTTAATTGACTCAAATAATTTATTTTAAAAATAATAAAACAAATTGATGGTGTAATATTGATCTACCTCCATTACTTTACTTTCTCTTCTCTTATCCAGCTTTAATTTACATTCGAAAATGATAAACATCTTGATACAAGGTGGTTCTTAACCATCTTGCATTTCTTCTAAATCACTAATAAAGTGAAATTTAAGTGTATTTAAATCATTCTAAAGGTGCGTTTCATTATTTTTAGGATTACTACGACTTATAAACAATTTTAAAATAATTATTTATTTATATTTATTTCATAAATATAAAACTATGTATAAAATGTAGATTTTCTACTATGATTGATAAAATTAGGCTATAATTATATTTTTTCACCTAGCTAATAAACATATATAATTATTAAAGAAAATATTAATAAAAGTTACAAAAATGTGAAATATGAACAATTCAAGATTGTTAAGAGTCATCTTGAGTCAAGATGGTTATTATGGTCCAATTTACATTATCTTACACTCTTACATTCATCCTTACTTTTCACCCCAAAAAAATGGGGCTTATGAATAATTATAGAGTTTTAAATATATACTAGTTAAACTGGCCCGTACTATGAACGAGTTAAGCACGCTTAATCTGTATTTATCTTAACCTTAAACTCACGTACTCGCGTTTTTAATGTAACTTTGTATAAACCTAAAATGTACTCAACTTGTATTTGTAATAACCAAATCTACCCTCCAACTATATATTTAACCCGTGTGTCTAAATTGATAAATTTAGGCTGTGTTCGGCAATAGCGTTTGGGGTAGCGTTCAGCGTCTTGACCAAGTCAAAACTCTAATTGCATAAATATTAGCGTTTTGAGGGACGTTTAGCGTTTTAAGGAGCATTTTGTGAAACGCTAATAAAGTTAACGTTTAACGTTTGAAATAGCGTTTCATATTTTTCAGTCAAAAAGCACCATTTGTAAATTTTATATTTGGAAATTATCGATACCCTTTTATGTAAATTCACATTAATCTGTTAATTGAACTGCTAAATTTATCGAACACAATTCTTATTTGAACAGTCATCCGCTATCTACTACTTAAAACGCTATCCGCTGCTTAAATCGTTATACGCTACATAAATCGTTATCGGCTAAATTTCATTTGATGCTATAATTTGTTGTTATTGTATTCGAGTATGAAAATTGTACCATTCGAGCCTTTTTTTTTATGTTTTTGCGTTAACAAAAAGTACAAGTATTTACCTTATTTCAACATACACTTGACTTGCACTTTTAATGTCAAATTATCATGACCTGTATTTAATCTTCCCATATGAATTGTTAGGTTTAGTAACTTAGTTTTTATTTGATATCATAATCATTGGTTATTGTACTCAATGTCACATAATTTTCCATAACCATCTGGAATGTCCCAGAATGTTATAGAAGCATCCGGAATATTCTGTATTTTTCATGAGGTCTCTAGAATTCCTTATACTATTCAAAAATTCCCTAGAGTTCTTTAAACTACTCATGAATGTCCTATAATATTATAGAGTAATCTACACTTATATGGACACTTGTATAGAATGATCTAGAGACACAATATTGACCGTTAGATAAAATCAATCTTCACTGTCCATTAAGGAGGTATAAGTGTATAAATACCCCTTTGGGATCTCACTTGTATCCATCCAACAATTTGAAGCAATATTCAAAGCAATCTCCCAAACACACTCTTGCCTCTCTAAATTGTCTTCAAAACTTTGTTAGTCTCTCATAGTCTAAGTTAAGCTTGTGAAAGATTTATTAACAAACTTCTAAGAAAAAAAATCGTGTTAAAATTTGCTAGCGCCACACAGGTGTTGTGCAAATTAAAGTCACCCCGTGACATAAAGCATAAAATAGTCAATTTGTGTGAACACAAATTAACAAGTACACAACTAAGCATATTATAAAACATTTTTTGTTCTCCCCATTTATATTGTATAGAAAATATACAAACATATAAAATTCTTCAAAAATATTATGAGCTCTGTTAGAATTTTATAACGTACAACTTTCTAATATTAGAAGTCCATATATATAAACACATCAAATTCTTAAAATAATTATGACAAAATTAGTCATGTAATTTGTTTGTAATGCAAGTAAACAAGATTACCTCAAAAAATATTTATCAATTTCACTAATTTTGTACCATTTTTTTTTTATAGTTTTCGGACAGTGGCCCAAAATAATCTATATAATTTACTAACAAAGTACAATAAATTACAATATGAAATTTCCATATACTTTACTAAAAATTATAATAATATTAACTTTATATAGTAATATCTCTGTCCCAAACTATTTGTTCATTTACGTAGTTTGAGAATACCAATACATATTGGGAATTGAAGTAAATAGTCCGTAATTTATCCAAATATTGAAGTTACTATTATATAAAGTCTATAATTTACGAAATAAAACATGCACCATTGAAGTTAACAACAGGTTTAGGACCCGAGAAAAATAGATTAAAGTCATGAACAGAAAGTGAGAAAGAAAGCATACCTCCACTTCTCTATATTTTGCAAATTTCTCGTGATCCACAAGGGCAACGCCGCTTTTATCCTTGAAACATTCTAGCATGCCGAATTACTACCCATTTGAGGCACACTGAAGACCAAATTATTGACATTCTCAAGTCCTAGGGAAAAAAATAGCATCCTTGAACTCAACTTCACCCTTGGATTCCAAATTGGCCTTCATTTCCATAACTTTTTTTCCATCCATGGCCTACACAAAACATGCAGTGCACTCTTACAACCTATGACAAAACGTAATCATCTTAGCATGCCAAATTACTACCCATTTCAGACACATCGAAGACCAGATCATTTACATCCTCAAGTACCAGTAAAAAAAAAAGAAAGTTAAAAAAAAAACCAACATCTTCGAAAGCAAATCGGCATATATAGCAAACGACAATCAATGTCACGCTTGCAGGGTTGTCATAAATGACCACGCATAAAAAAGAATGTAGCCTTTCACAGTACCTCTAATGCTTCAACTATATTCTTTTGGCTGCCCTTTAAAGCAAGGCCAAACTCTTTCTTCACAAGGGCGGTAACAAGTTTCTGCAACATCATATAATAAAACAAGCACCATTGAAGTCAACAGGTTTAGAAAAGGAGGAGAATAGATGAAACAGAAAGTGAGAAAGAGGATATACCATCACTTCTCTAGATTTTGTAAATTTTTCATGAGCCACAAGGGCAACGTCACTTTTATTATGGAAAGTAGCAAGACAAATATGTGTTGGAGCATACATCACAAGCATGATATATCTCCTAGGTAAATTGAAAGATGATAAATGAAACAAAATGTTGTAGTATGACATGTAAACAAAGAATTTGAAACAAATATTTACTGTGTGAGCACGTAAATCATATGTAGACCTATCAGCTACACCAACACATTCAATCCAACCATATGAAGACTCGATCTCAGCATCCCAACAATCGATGACATAGATGATGACGGAACTGTAAACGTTCCTTATCAATACCAAGGTTGGCGAAGAACAAATATACCCTCCCAATGAAATAACCTAGAGTCTCGTCTCATTGTTGACGACGCCTTGGACAATGAGAAACAAAAGTAATTATTAGTAAGTCAGTGAACTAAAAATCGGAAAGAGCTACAACGAGAAAGAAGACTAGTAGAATTTAACCAACTTTCCCAACCACTTCTCCAAGGTTCATCTTCTTTGCAAATTGTCCCGATACCTGTAGCTCCCATGGAAACATTAAAAACTCTAAATTTGCAACATCTTGAAACTTAGATGAGACTTATCCTTGGGGGTCCACAAAAAATCCAAAATTTTCATAAACTTTATTAAAAAATATAATAATATTAACTTTATATATATATTAGTACATCTGTCCCAAACTATTTGTTAATTTACATAGAGAACTCTAATTAAAGATAATAGTTATTGAAATTGTGATAAAAAGTGATAATTAAATTTCTTAATTAGGAGTAAAAAATGAATTATAGTTGTTGAAATTGTAAATGAGACAAATATATTGAAAAAAAATTAGGTAAAAAGACAAATAATAGGAACGGATGTAGTAACTCGTTGAACAGAGGTTACTCATTGTAGTCAATTGGTAATTAACAATTGTTTGGGTAGTTTATGTAGTTAAAACCTTGACATGTGAAAAATTGTAAAATATGTCAATTAATATGGAACGAAGAGAGTAGATAAAATGACAAATAATTTGAACAGAAGTGGTAAATCATTGTAGTCTAACGAAAATGATAAACATCTTGACACAAGATGACTCTTAACCATATTGCATTTCTTCAAAATCACTAATAGAGTGAAATGTAAGTATATTTAAATCATTCTAAAGGTATGTTTTATCATTTTCATGGTTACTACAACTTATAAACAAATTAAAAATATTTTTTTATTTATATTTATTTCGTAAATATAAAACTATGTATAAAATGTGGATTTTCTATTATAATTGATAAAATTAAGCTATTATTATATTTTTTCACCTACCTAATAAATATTATATTATTATAATTTATAAATATATATAATTATTAAAATAAATATTAATAAAAGTTACAAAAATATGAAATATGAATAAGAGAACCATCTTGAGTCAAGATGGTTATCATGGTCCAATTAATAATTAAATTTACTTAAATGAACAAATGAGATGGAGGCGTAAAAGTCAAAACCTTCCCACTCCGAGAGTTTCACACACTAAACACAAGACGCATAAATCAAGCAACCACCCCAAATTAAAATCCATTTAACCACAAAACCAAAAAAATACCCGGAAAAAAAAGAATCTTCATGCTTCGAGCCATCTTTGCAAATATTCGTCACTCTCACCCAAAACCCCAACCCTCATTTCTTAAACCCCTATTCTCCTCTCTCCTCCCCTCCGCAGCCCTAACCACCTCGCCACTCACAATGTCCCCCACCTCCGCCACCGCCACCGCCGGCGACGAGGCGACTCTCCGGAAAGCCTTAGCCGAGAAGCAGGCCGCCGTCGACGCCCAAGCCGCCGCCGTCCGGGAGCTCAAGGCCGCGAAATCCGGCGACAAGGCCGCCGTCGACGCCGCCGTGGAGGCGCTGAAGGCGTTGAAGCTGGAGAAATCGGCGATCGAGGAGCAGATTCAGGCGGTGGTGAGGAGCAACAATGGAGGTGATAGTTCTGCTAGTAAGGAGGCGTTTCGACAGAGCGTGATTAATACGCTTGAGAGGAGGTTGTTTTACATTCCGTCGTTCAAGATCTACCGTGGTGTTGCTGGATTGTATGATTATGGTCCGCCTGGATGTGCTGTCAAGTCGAATGTGCTTGCGTATTGGCGCCAGGTTAGGTGTTTTTGTGGTTTTTGATTTTGCTTTGATCTTAATTGTAGTTTCATCTGGATGCTTTGATCTTAGTTGTAGTTTGATTTGGCTGCTATGATTGAAAATTTCTGCCGCATTTTGGTTGCATTTTTGAATTTTGGCTGTTATCTGAGCTTAGATCCTTACACAAATCATTTTTCTCTGGGGATACGATTATGTATCATGAATTGTATCTTGATTTGGCTATTGTGATTGAAAATGTGTGTGGTATTTTGGTTGAATTGTGAAGTTTGGTTGTTATCTGAAGTAATTGCAGCTGGCAGTAGTAATGCTTATAGGGCAATTATGCTTTCTAGGGTTTGTTAGTGGTATTATTATTGAAAATTTGCGTGGTATCTTTGTTGAAATGTGAATTTCGGTTGTTATCTGAGCTAAGACCCTCACACACATAGTTTTTCTCTGGCGATACCATTATATTATGTATCATGCATTGGATGGATGTATAGGTTGATGATAGATTCTTCAATCAGTAATTCACCTGTTTAAGAAAGTATTTACACTAAGCAGATAATGAATCTTAGGTTAACGTTTTGTTTTACTGTACCAGCATTTTGTCCTGGAAGAGAATATGTTGGAAGTGGATTGCCCATGCGTGACGCCAGAGGTTGTGCTGAAGGCATCGGGTCACGTCGAGAAGTTTACTGACCTTATGGTGAAGGATGAGAAGACAGGCACATGTTACCGTGCCGACCACTTGTTGAAGGATTTTTGCAAGGAGAAGCTTGAGAAGGACCTCAGTTTATCCGCTGAAAAGTCAGCAGAACTGAAACATGTTCTGGCTGTATTGGACGAGTTCTCTGCTGAGGAGTTGGGGGCAAAGATAAAGGAATATGGCATTGTTGCACCTGACACAAAAAATCCTCTTTCTGATCCTTATCCTTTTAATCTAATGTTTCAGACATCCATTGGTCCCTCTGGCTTGAGCGCCGGGTAAGTTTTCAAATTCTCAAGGCCCATATAGGCGATACGTTGTCTTTACTCTCTTTGATTTAGTTTGGTGTCAGAGCCTCAGGGGTCGGGCTGTGTACTGATGGGTTGCTGGGACCCTACTGCTAGTCTGTATAGTGGCTGTTTGTTTTCTTCTTTTGTGTACTTACTCTATTGTGGTGGGTTGTAGTTACATGCGGCCGGAGACAGCCCAGGGTATTTTTGTGAACTTCAAGGACTTGTACTATTACAATGGCAATAAACTTCCTTTTGCTGCTGCCCAAATAGGCCAGGCTTTCAGAAACGAGGTATGATAATTTCTGTCATATTGTGTTAGTCTGGTCCACCGTGATAAGCTGTAAGATGGCCACATTCTAATTAGCATTGGTACATGCTATGTAAATATGATGAAAGGGTCAAATATTGGTTTAAACCTGTATGATTATAATTCTTCGGACAAGCAATTCTGAGCACTTGTTTATGATTTTTTGGTGGCTCTGATTGTAGATAACACTTCTGCTTGTGCATATGCTCGTCACCTGTTGAATTTCTTGTTTGTATCCTTGACATTAGGAACTTTCTACTTTCTGGAAAAGACCCCTTTCCCCATTTTTGGCACTTGGGAATTGGGATATAGTGGCCTGAAGCATAATGTTCACTATCTGTTGCAGTATTTCGCCTTCCTGCCATGGCCTGCATAGATGTCAATCTGTGGTGTAGATTTATTGTTGGTATTAGATTTGATCCAGGGCAAATTATGCCATCTATGCCGATAAAGTTACTTGCTTTTTCAGATATCTCCTCGCCAAGGTCTTCTCAGGGTTCGTGAATTTACCCTGGCAGAAATAGAACATTTTGTGGACCCACAGGATAAGTCTCATCCTAAGTTTCAAGATGTCGCCAATTTGGAGTTTTTAATGTTTCCAAGGGAGCTACAGGTATCAGGACAATCTGCAAAGAAGATGAACCTTGGGGAAGCGGTTGGGAAGGTTGGTTAGATTCTACTAGTGTCCTTTCTCATTGTAGCTCTTTCCGGTTTAGTTTGCTGTTTGACCAATAATCACTTCTGTTTCTCATTGTCCAGGGCGTAGTCAACAATGAGACTCTGGGTTATTTCATCGGGAGGGTGTATTTGTTCCTCACCAACCTTGGTATTGATAAAGAACGTTTACGGTTCCGTCAGCATCTTGCGAACGAAATGGCTCACTATGCTGCCGATTGTTGGGATGCTGAGATCGAGTCTTCATATGGCTGGATTGAATGTGTTGGTATAGCTGATAGGTCTGCATATGATTTACGTGCTCACACGGTAAATATTGTTTCAAATTCTATGTTTACATGCCATGTTACCACATTTTGTTTCATTGAACATCTTTCAATTTACCTAGTAGAGATATCATGCTTGTGATGTATGCTCCAACGCATACTTGTTTTGCTACTTTTCAGGATAAAAGTGGCGTTGCCCTTGTGGCTCACGAGAAATTTGCAGAACCTAGAGAAGTGGAGGTATATCCTCTTTCTCACTTTCTGTTCATGACTTTCATCTATTTTCTTTCGTTTCTAAACCTGTTGTTGACTTCAATGGTGCCTGTTTTATTATGTAATGTTGCAGAAACTTGTTATTGCCCCTGTGAAGAAAGAGCTTGGCCTTGCTTTTAAGGGCAACCAAAAGAATATAGTTAAAGCATTGGAGGTAATGTGAAAGGCTACATTCTCTTTTACGTGTAGTCATTGATGACAACCCTACAAGCGTGCCATTGATTGTCGTTTGCTATATGTGTTGGTTTCCTTCCAAGGATGCTTTTATTTTTTACTGGGACTTGAGGATGTCAATGATTTGATCTTCGATGTGCCTGAAATGGGTAGTAATATCGGGATACTAGGATGCTTAAGTCTTTTGTTATAGGTTATAAAAGTGCCTGCATGCTTTAATATAGGCCATGGATGAAAAAGAAGCTATGGAGATGAAGGCCAATTTGGAATCCAAGGGTGAAGTTGAGTTCAATGTTTGCACTCTTGGGAAAAATGTGACAATAACCAGCAAGATGGTATCGATAACTAAGGAGAAGAAGAAAGAACACCAGAGAGTTTTTACTCCATCTGTTATTGAGCCATCGTTTGGTATAGGACGGATAATATACTGTCTATACGAGCATTCTTTCTACACTAGACCAAGCAAAGCTGGTGATGAGCAGTTGAATGTGTTCCGTTTCCCTCCCTTGGTGGCACCGATCAAATGTACCGTGTTTCCTCTGGTTCAAAAGCAGCAGTACGAGGAAGCTGCCAAACGGATTGCGAAATCACTGACCAACGCTGGCATCTCATGTAAAATTGACATTACAGGTAATTACAAAGTCCGCATTGTGTATAGTGAATCTTATACCTGGCAATTGGGTCAGCTGAATTAGGTTCGGTTAGGGCCATGTCTGGTCGACAATGTTCGAGTTGGGTCTTCGGGTCATTTTATTTTTAGTTCAGTAAGCCTGTCTAAAAAGAAAAAGTATCTTTACTACTTCAGTGAAAGATTACTTTGGGTCAGGTCGGGTTCAGGTTTACTTCGGGTCATTTTTTGTGGTTGGTTGGGTAATTCAGGCAGGTTGGTCAGTTTTACGAAGTCTCAAGAATACAACCCGGTCTTGCTGAATGAATTTTCTTTTAGCTGGCAGGTTTGTCCAACCTGAAAAGACGGTACAGTCAGATTTTTCATCCGAATTTTGACCTTGACCAATTTGTCTCAATATTTAGACAATATTTTTTCCATTTTTCTATTGTCCGAACCCGATCCTGACCCGAATTTTACTCTGCCCAAAAAACTCTGTAAAAACCTCCGACTTATCGTCCAAATTTTAACATTGACTGAGTTGTTGAGCCAGACCCAAATTCTCTGGTGTTGATCCCGACTTTGACCCAGACCCGAATTCTCTGCCGCTGATCCCCGAGGTTAAACTTAAGAAGCATAGATGCGAACTCATTGCTAAATCCTAACCATGCATCTCAACTTTGTAGGCACATCTATAGGAAAGCGATACGCAAGAACTGATGAACTCGGAGTGCCATTCGCCATAACAGTTGACTCGACATCCTCCGTTACAGTGAGAGAGAGGGACAGCAAGCAGCAGATTCGTGTAAATATCGACGAAGTTGCAGCTGTTGTCAAGGAGGTGACCGAGGGCCAGAGTACATGGGGTGACATGCTCTGGAAATACCCTACTCACTCGTTGGGCTCCACTGAGGAGTGAGAAATAACTTAACATTAAAATTGGAGTTATTAGTCAGTCTCATAATTTGGACAAAAGATGGTGTATTTTCTGTACAAGGTCCCTCAATGCATGGGTGGGACATTTTGAAATTGTCCTTTTTGCTTCTTTGAGGATATTTCAGTTTGTCAATTTTGTTGAATTTGATAAGCTCAATGTTGAAAGTTTGATTTTGGTTGTTATTTATTACGTGGTGTAGGGTGTGTTCAAAATATTTATTACGTCTAGGAATTTTTTAATTAATGAGATAGCAACACAGGAGTATTTGTTACTCCCTCCGTCCCAAAATATTTGTCCCCTTTGATTTAGCGCGCATTTTTAGAAAAATCAACAAATTAGTCTCCATTAGCAATAAAATATTAATAATATCCTTAGTTTTAAATTCAAAACTATTATTTATACTTTCCCTCTCATATTTAAATTCTTTTAAAATTCAAATTAAGGGTATTTTAGTAATTTCAAGAAAATAAAAGTTTTCATTTTAAGAAAGTGGACATAATTTTGGGACATCCAAAAATGGAATAGTGGACAAATAATTTGGGACGGAAGTAGTAAATAATATCTATCAAAACAATTGGTATCAAAATATAACAAGTATTAGACCCTGTTTTTTTTATGTGACTTGCTAGTTGCGGTGCCACAAGCCCACAATACACTGTACCTTACTACAAGTCTAGTAGCCTACAACCCACCAGGCCACCACAACATACTAATCCACCACAATCCACAACTTTTTATCTCACTTTTTTCAATTATTTTTTCACATTTGCTACCACAATATACAATTATTAAAAATAAAATTCACCACACCTTACTTACCACAACCCACCATAATTTACCACAACTTTTCCAAACCTACCAAATTCCACCACAATTCTACCACACTACAGCATATCATACCGCAGCCAATTGTGTAAAAAAGCATAGCCTTAATTTCATATAAAGAATAACAGACTTAAACAGTATCTTATTTTTAAAAAAAACAAAAAGAAAAAACTACTATAGGGTGGGACAATTTATTATAGTGCACCGGAACATGTATTCCAAATACTATATTACTCCGGGTGCAAGTAATATATATTGATAGGGCGGGGATGTTACTGTTGACGGGATCTGGTGCGTCCCAGGTTGTCGTGATAATACCAGAGTACCAATGCACGTGACATGGAATAGAGAGTTCCCCAAGTGAGGGCGGCTGTTAGGGCGACTCGTGGACCCTTCGAAGCAAAGACAACGGCGCCGGCAACAGAGCCGCCAATGAATCCGCTGATTGGGCCACGCGGCGGCGTATCCTGGCGGTACTTGTGTACGGCTGACGAGGCGAGAATCGACAGAGTCCCAAGAGCCACCGTGGTCCCTGCCACGGGGAGTGCTTTGGCCCGTGCGGCTGCTATTCCGCCGACTAATCTGCCTCGTATCCCCGCGTCCGAATTTGACCGGATAACACCTCTGATAAAGTGGTAGACTGACCCTCCGGCGAGGCCTGCTGTGAATTTGAAGCCAATGCCTCTGACAAAAATACTCTAGCGGTGAGAATGGCCTTGGCAAACCATTGTAACTCGGAAGGTCCTGCATAATTATTTGGTTATGGTTGGGGTTGGGGTTGGGGGTGTAAGTGTAAGTGGAAGTGTTGTCTTTGGTTTCTTTGTTTTGGGTTGGATATATAGGAGCCATTGGATTTGGGGGTGTTGTACGTCCTTCAATTGGTTGGTTTGTTTGTTTGTTTTGGCTTGAATATAATAAATAGGGCATTGGCTACTGGTACCCAATCATCGATTCGTATTTATAGTTAGGGTGGTGATATGACTTTTGAAACAACAAACTGCTTTAATGTTTTTGCTTCTTATCAAATTGATATTTATTGTCATTTTTTATTTTGACTTTTAACTTTTTTTCAGAAATTTTAAAAAATATAGATAAAAGTATGATTTTATATCATATATATATATTTTTTATTTTTTTTATAAATTTTAAAAAATATAGATAAAAGTGTGTTTTTATACCATTTATATATATTATAATAGTTATAGAAGTCAATCATAGAATTTTTTTTTCCAATTTAATTTACAAAATCGTAGTTTACTTTGATTTTTAAGAATCAATACAAATAAATATAATTTTTTTCAATTTAATTTACAACTATATAGGTTTTATACAGTGGCAAAACACTTAATATGTAGTGTGATTTTTTCAATTCAATTTTATTATCCCTTAATTTTTCCAGTTATAAATACCTTCAGTATTTGATTTTTTTTCAATTATAACTCTTTGCATTTATCTATTCCAACAGAGATAGGTTTCTGGGCAATTTTAGAGTCGTCTCCCCATCTCTGTCCTTTCACGCCTCTCTTTGTCTCACTCCTCTTTTCAGACTCGTCAAAACGCCCAGTTTGGAAACCATCCCTCTCATTTCTGTTGGTGTCTGTTAATGACAATCCTTGAAATATAAATCATCATCATTGCCTGATCATCGATGCTTATTCGCGTTCTGCATCATCATTGCCTGATGAAACGATAGGTTTCAGTGAGGGCGATGATGATGACTTTCCTAATACAACTCTCAAATTATAAGTGTTGAAATTAAAGTCCTAAACTACTTCCATTTTGTCGTTTAATCTTGAAGGCAATTGGTCCAACTTAATAAAATGTCAAGCATCAGTGGTGATTTGAATGGGTCTTGACAAACAGAATTTCGTAAGATTTTGGTGCTTACACGTAGTTTTATTTATGTTTGCTTCTTAGTTTTTTTTAATTTTTTTACGTGATTTTCCTTTTAATTTGTTACTTATAGGTGTTGATTCATGTATGTCTCATGCATTTTGATAGTGGGTATATATGCTTTTATGGTTCGTAAATTCGTGCTTTCAACCCATGTTGTAGGACATATTATTACTGATATGCAATCGTATTACCGTATTATGTCATAGCCTCGAGTTTCTTACTATAAATTCTCTTTTAGTATTTGAAGCAATTTCTTTTTTATCATTTGATGAACTTTTAAGCATTAAGTACTTCAACTCATTAAAGATTTGTTCATTCCGGGCATTAGTATGGTAATTGGCCCAACCATTAGAGATATCTTGCTCATGCAATTAACCAATTTGTCCTTGATAGAGCTGGCAACAGGGTACAATCAAATTTTTCATCGGAATTCTGACCTTGACCAATTTGTCAGAATATTCAGACAAATATTTTTTCCACTTTTCTATTGTCCGAACCCGATTTTGACTCGAATTTCACTCTGTCCAAATTGTCTATAAAAACCTCCAGTTTAATGTCTAAATATTCGGTCAATATCAAAATTCGTACGAAAAATCTATGTCCAGACCCGATTTTTTCGGGTCGGACAATTCGGTTGGACAAATTTTTGCCAGCTCTAGGCACACATATGATGATTAGGTTGTATTCTGACCTTGATAGTAGAGCTTGTTCGTATTAGCATCCTCTGTGGGTTCTTCTCCCAATTCTTAGGTCTCCCCTTGTTAAATCTTATCTACTTTGTTTATATTATTCTTGTGTTATTATTCTCGATATATGAAGTATCTAATATGTTACTCATTTCTCCCCAGTTTGTATGATACTTGCATCAATAAGGGAAGTGAGATAAGATTACACAAGTCAAATGTTCACCTTGTTTTACAATCTAATAACAATGGCCATGACTCATAAAGAGTATTCATATGGATATAAGCCTGGTTACATCTCAATAGTATTTGGTGTCTTCATAGTCACAACTCATAAAGAGTATTCATATGGATATAGGCTCAATTGAGTATCATCTTAAGTAAACAACTACCATCTTCAACCTTGCCCGCCTATGGGCGCTTACGGAGGACGTAAGTATGGAGGTCTTACAGGTGGTATGTCACGTTTACCTTATTCGCCTCCAAGAGGGTTACAATTGGAATATCCCCGTAGCTGATTTTTAAGCATCTTGAATGGGCACTAATTGCATTTTGCCTCCATATATGTCCGGAAGTTGGCTTTCGTCTATGTCTTCTAACAAAGTTGATTTCAAGTTCTTGTTCTCCACAAACACTATCTGAAAAAGGCAAACATCGGAAGAGGGTTCCATTTCAAAGATAGGTCACTTCCATCAAGTTAACACAACCTTACAATCCTTCATTATATCCATTTAATCTTTGATATTCACTTTAGACTAGTTTAACTAGGCCTTGGCTCTCTAGTGGTTGCAAAAGCAAAGAGCTAGAAGTAGAAAATATCTCCCTAGTCGAAGATGAGATAAATTACCTTTTTCTTGGTGTTGCTATCGATAAACGGGTATATAATCTTCCATGCTGTCATAAAAACTCTTGGTACATGTACCATGATCATCTTCCCGAGTCTTTCCGGGTAACAGTCCTGGAAATATTTACATTTAGGCAAGTTAAAGTGCATTCCAGTGTAATGACACTAAATCACCATGAGTTTCTAGCCTCTTGCCATGAAAACAAGATTAGAACAGATAGAAATGTCAACATAAAGAGCAAGGAAAGGAAAAGCATTGAGAACAAAGAAAACATCATCATCAGTTCCTTTTGTTGTATACTTGGTTAGATTAGCACTGATATGAAAGTTTAAGTAAAACCTCCTTTTTCTTTCTCATTTAACAAATTGGGGAAACCTAGGGACACCAAATTCAAACTAGAGATTAAGCGTTGTTACATTAAGTTGATTGGTGGGTAAATTTCATACATTTTCCCTCTATCCGACGCACACTTACATAGGCAATCAATATTTGCACTCGACGAATTTTGCATCCAAATAAAGAAAGATGACTGTCTTCAAACAATCCATTTTTTACCACTTTCCAATGCCAATATAATGTATAGGGGAACATGACAAAAGAAGAATAAGAAAAATGGACATTATGGGTTTGCTATATTCAGTTGTGTACTTGTGTTTTTGTCCTAGTTCTGTGTCACACTAGGGGTTCCCTATCAGTTCGTAATCCAGCAGGAGAATACAAGAAAACCAGTATAAGCCTATAAGGATAGCTGTGTTCACCTGCAGAACAGAAAGAGCAGCAATATATCCGCGGATGTCACTGTTAGAGTATCTCCATCCTCCTATATCGGCAATAGCAATGAACTTCTCCTCCCCAGCAGGCATCCTGGATTCGAACAACAAGCCAAAAGAAACAAAATCCTGTTAGGTAACACCGTAACACAGACAATATCACACTCTTCTTTTCACCATGTAATCTAGTTAGGGATTAGGGTAGCGCCCGCCAATGTTCGGATCCGGGTCGAATTCAGGTTGGCCAAATTCGGTAAATATCAGAATTCGGACGAGAAATTGATGTTTGGACCAGGGTTTATCTGGTCTGACCAAGTCGGAAAGAACTAAATCTGGGTCAAAAGTGGGGTCGGACAATAGAAAAAAGAGAATATCGTGTCCGAAGATTCGGCCAGTCCAAATTCGGACGAAAAATCTATGACCAAACCCGGTTTTTTCCGGATCACACAAATTGGGGTATTCGGGTTTGACTAAATTTTGCCAGCTCTAGTTTAGGGTTTAGGAATCGAAGCAAATAATGCAGGACTAACCTTGAGATTATCTTGTCAAGAGTGTAGACCACATATCCTGCAAACCCACAAAAACAGTCCATGTTTGTTATCCATTTTGTCAGACAATATTTATCACATACTCCCGGAGCATATACTCCACAGTGTCATTAAATTTTACGAGTAAACAAAACAACACGAGCTAGTGAACAACCGAAGGACCCAATAGAACGCGTTTGTTGGTATAGTTAGTTAGATGGGGTATGACTATGAAGAGCTTTGTACAACGAACTTTAAACTTCAAGGATTAGAGACATACGCTTGAACTCATCGACACCTCCGGACATGGGATTTTGGAAGTGTTTACTGGCGAAGACAACTAAGGTGGGGCGCCCTTTTTTGTCAACACCTCCAACAAACAGTTTGTTGTGAGAAATGTCAAACTGTATTTCTGCTTCTGATACAAAGCCCTTGGGCAAAAATGTCCTCCTCCAATCGAGGTACTTCAGGAACATCTTCGCGGCCTTCTCCACATCCAGATCGCGCGCTCTTAGGAATCTCCTCAGCATCAAGTCGTCTACCCCCTACATGGATAAAATAGAAGATTTTATTCAGGATGGGACATTTTCGAGGTGCTCTTTTATTTATCTCCTTGATGATTATGGAGTTTTGGACATGCCACTCTCAAAAAATACTACAAGCATGTGTTTGTAGAATCTCAACAAACATTTTCCTAGGAATAACTTTCTTGAGTTTCAATCTAAAATAATGGGTTCCACATCAAAATTTTTGTATCCATCAAATACAACCAAACATAGGACGAAAGTTTGTCAGCTTGTCACAGTTGACCAACTTTCCCTGGAAAATACTCCAAACGCACGATAAAAGAAGTGATGTACTTGTACTATGACGCTGCCGTTACCAAATTAGAACAACTGCTATCAGAAAAATACTAAAAGCATTGATGTGGATCCTGGCAAAAGTTGACCCGAGTACCCGACCAGGTTTTTCAAACTTGAAATATAACAAACCCGGAATACGGGGTATACCGAACCTGACCCACCCGAATTGACAGGTCTAGATGTGGCGGCTGTTGAGAAAAATCCTCCAAAAACCTGGCTCTAACATGAGGGCAGCCTCTCCATGGATAGTTAGGATAACAATGCTTTGGGGTTTTTGCCATTGAAAAAAAATTCCCTTCATGGCTATTTCCTTAAGGCTTGTGACCTTCTCTAATAGCCTGTAGGTATTGTTCTACATTCTGCTCAACTTAACCAGTTTATAACCTGCTAAATATTTTTGGACCCACCAAAAAACAAGTAAAATTAAGGATTTGGGTTAAATCTAAATCTAAGCATACTCTTAAATTCCATGTTTTTTATTTCCTATTCCAAAAAAAGAGTCGAGGCAGGAAAAAAAGGTACTTGATTTATTATATGAAATTACTTTCTATGAAAGTACTATCCTAAAGATAAAATGTCGTAATGTTTTTTCTTTAATATTTGTCAAATTAAGTAATTTCCTTGTCTTTTTTAGTGTCGTTTTTATATTTTCAATAACTACTCTGCCAACGTTACCCCTAATAAATAAATTACATATTTTTCTATTTAAAAGTTCTTCCTACTTTCACAAATTCCCATATATTTAGTCAGGGTTATTTTTGTCCACTTGTTTTATTTTTTCTCCAATATTTGTTTTGTTAAATATTGGAGATCCCGTGATATCAATTTTGTATAATGAATCATTCTATAAATTAAAGATATTAATGGTCGCCGGTCAAAATTTTAAACACAAATACTTAGACGACAAACTTCTTTTTCGTTGATGCAAATATGATTGTCACTTCTACATTGTATATGCTGAGATTTTTCTATCCTACATAATAGGAGCCCTAAATTTTCTGGAATAATCTATTTATTAGGCGCTACAAATAACAGTGGGCCTGACTTAATTCCACAAAATCAGCCCTTAGAATTGACAATCCAGAAAACAACAAACAACTAATCCTTTTCTTTTTTAGCAGAATTTTGTTCAAATACAATGTGGACAATCCTTGAATCCCACAAAAATCGCCTTATATAGAAGCAATTATGCATTCACTAATCACTACTACATACATACTTCAGGATTATAGTTCAAAATTTCATCATCATCTTACTATGAACGCTTGAATTCTCATCCAAAAACACAAATCAATTATGCATTTACTAATCACTACTATCTGCTTCAGGATTATAGTTGAAAATTTCATCATTATCGCTTGAATTCTCATTCAAAAACACAATCAATTATGCATTCACTAATCACTACTACATAGTTCAAATTTTCATCATTATCTTACTATGAACGCTTGAATTCTCATCCAAAACACAAATCAATTATGCATTCACTAATCACTACTACATACTTAAGGATTATAGCTCAAAATTTCTTCATTATCTAAGATTTATCTTACTATTCATCAATTCCTAACCCGTGAATTCCATCCAAAAACACAATCAAACTGTTTGTTCCAACAATCAACCAGATCACAACCAAGGATGAACAAACAAACAACATAAAAACAGAGAGAAATCGGAGGAAGAAAGGGTTTGACCTTAGAAGAAGGATCCCTAGATTCAACAGAAGTTCGCAAGAGAGAGAGTTTCCGCTTTTCTTCATCATCATTCGCATTGACATTGACATTGACATTGACATCATCGAGATCACCATTGCTGAGTTGCTCTACTTCCTGATCCTTCGTCATCTGGCGCTCTTACTTTCTCTCTCAAGTCTGAACCCAGAAAATTGAGCTTGGATTCTTATAGTTGAAGCTGGTGATTGGAAAGAAAGAAAGAGACCCAACAAGTTGATATTGTGCGGAGTTTGGAATTGAAAAATGGGTGAATTTCTGAAATTGGAATTGAATTGAGTTGAATGCGGTTGGATTTGTGTGGGGGGAAGACTACTCGAGTGGGAAATTGGAGAGTTGGTTGGGTTTTGGCCCCCTACAAATATTAATGCCTAACCGAATTCATCATGTTATGAGAAAATAATAATAATAATTATTATTTTTATTTTTATTATTATTATTACTATTATTATATATATATATATATATATATATGGACCATATGTTTCAAATATTATAATTGTTCATGTTTGTTATTATGATTGTTTACTATTTTTTTCGATTGTTGATGGTCAAAAGACTTCAAAGTTTAGATAATACAGCAAACCCTAAAATACAACCGCAATCAGCTAGCTCTAAGAGAAAAAGGTAACGACCAAACACTGCTAAATATAAATAGCACAACAAAGACGTTCGCACCCACGAAAGCCAAAATTCATCACAACTCAATCACTATTGTTAGTATGATTGTTCGCTATTGTTAGTATGATTGTTCATCAACTACTACAATTATTCAATCTGTTCATGTAATATATATTGTTCACTTGCATGTTGCGTGTCCTATGTTCATCCCATTGCTAATCCCCTATTTTATAGGAATATTTCCTAATTTCATTTCAATTTATTATATGTTTTTGGAGCATGTGCTTCAAATATGATCATTGTTCACTCTTAATAGCATAATTGTTCACTATAAATACTTGTTCTTTACTCTCAATAGCATAATTATTAATTCATACCTACGTAAAGTACATACTCTAGATGCAGTAATATGTATTGTAATTTTATATATAATCTCTTTCATTCCATAATATTTGTTTCTTAATTGATTATTAAAGTATCTGATGTCAATTTTTAATTGATGATTCTCATAGAAAATTTTATTAACAATTACAATATTATACTTTTAGAATAATATTTTTCATTATAAATCTAAATATGTGATGTGACATTTATTTACCTCCATTATTTTACTTACCTTTTCACCTAATTTTACTTTATCTTACTTTACATTACCTTACATATATCTTCCTACACTAGAAAAGAACTGGGTCGACTGCTTTCCACGATTAAGGTCATGTTGTTTTGTACGGTGCAGTGCAGTACAATATCACAACTCATTGTATCACGCAATATTCTTTCACAGTTTATCACACTTTACCACAATCATTATCAATATATTTCTTTTCACTTTTTTTTCCTTCTTTTTTACATTTTCTCTTCTCACCTACAATATTAATTACACCCTTCATAAATTTTATCATACCATTTTACATTTTATCAACTTTCCATAATTTTATCACATCACACTATTTCCGTATCTTAGCAACCATTCAATCTCACCGCACTTAAATTTTCACTTGTTTTTGTCAATGTGATATGGATCGGGTCCCAGCATTTATGGCCCGGCCAGTAAATGATGATAGGACCTCCACGATTTCAACTTTTAAGGCCATAATTGAGCATAGGGGGTTACTATTGATGTAGAGAGTCATTTGATAATAGTTAATTCTGTCTGTTCCATATTAATTGTCATAATTTTAATTTTTACAGTTTTTAATATCATTTTTTAATTAATAATTTTTTATATAATATGTTATTAACAATTACAACATTATATTTTTATGATAGTTTTTTTCATTACGAATTTAATAATAGTATTTTTATATAACAATTCATTGTATACCTAGAGAAATTTATAGTCAAAAATTTTAAAATTTAACTGTAAGATTTCCGAAAACAATAATTAATATGAAACGGAGGGAATATCTTAGTTTGTGGAAGACTGAAATCTCTATACGAGTAGAGGGTGTATTAGTAAGAATTTAGCAAACATACAATATGCATTTACAACTTAAACGTCCAAGTTAAATTTAAACAATAACAATTTAAGGTGATTTTGATATTCCTTAAAGTCCACATTCTCTCTTGGTTTTTTTTTTTTTTGAAATTGGGAAGGAATCTACGGAAATCTCTCCTGAAAGATTGGACGAGGAGGCTTGACAAGCGGCGAGAGTTGAGTGTTGTTTGGGCATAATTTGTGATGATGAAGAGATTGCTGTGAAGTTTTTTAGAGATGATTTGCTGGAAAGGAAAAAAGAAGAAATTTTGAAAAATTAAATCTGATTAGTAGTCTTGCTCCGATGAGTTGTAATTCTTTTATTTTGTGCATATTTTCATTGGTCCTATTTAAATTGTGTTGTATCTGCCACCTTGTTACACTCCTTTATGCCTTTTTAGGCTCAAATAATTAGAAAAAAATGCATACAAAATAAAGTCCGTGAATTGCCCCACCTTGTGGTTGGGGCTATAACTAGCCTTAAAAGGGATTGGATCCACATGGAATGGTTAGATCAACAAATGATCCAAGAATTTCTCAAAAATAAAAAATAAAAAAAATCCAAGAAATCCACTCCCCCTCTTCAATCATTTCACTGATTTTGAGAGATTTTCACAAATGACGACGGAGCAGCAATTGTTGGCTTGAATTTTACCGTCTATCACTAGCCAACTACTAAAAAGTCATGGTATACGTTGAAAAATTAAAAATTAAAATTTTAAAATTTGATTCACGTATAAATTAAAATGATAGTTAATCTGAAACGAAGGGAGTGTTTACCAATCGATCAAGGCATATATAGATTGGTCCAATCCCATGTCTAGAAAATTTAGTTGGATTTGAACCGGCTACTAACAGTCTAATCTTCAATCCAACTTTTTTGAAAAATTTTAACTTTCAATCCAGTATCATCCTGTCCGAATTTTACCCAGTATCATCCGGTCCAAATTTTACCCAATGTATATTTCCTAAGGTGGTGCTATAATGTTAGATGAGAAGTAGGTACTATAACTTTCCTACATTAATTAGACATGCTCACCATAAATATACATGATACTCCCTCCGTTTTATATTAACCGTCGTCTTTGGAAATTATGCGACTGGTTGATTGCGATTCCACACAGCACCAATCTATTTTTTCAATTTATCTTTTTATTAAAGGTTAAACGTTTCCCAACCCGCCATAATCTACCACAACTTTCCCCAACCCACTATAATCCACCACAACTTTTCCCAACCCTCCACAATCCACCACATTTCTTCCCTATCGCACCGCAACCAACTGTATATATAAAATAATGAGGCCTAAATTATCAAGAAAGAGAGAGAGAAAAAAAAAGAGAGAATCAAAAGGCAATCTTACTTGTATGATTTTTGACTACCAAATAGTCTTAAATACTCAATTATAAATCTCAAGTTAAGATATGACTTGGCAAAAAGATTTTACATTCAAAACAACCATCAAAAGTACATAGTTTTTAATCCCAAACACATGCAAGTATTCTACCATTGCATGCTTTCACAATTTCATGCTCTTCCAACACAAACAACCCAAGAAAGGAAAAACAAGTACAATATCATCTAATTATCCTCACAAACAAGAAATCAAAATAGCAAACACACAAATATGGATTCTTATACCATGCATGCAATTATTCATTGATCATGCATGCTAGCTTTAGCTTATTGATGATCATGGTGATTTTGATATTGAGTGACATAATAATGTTTTAGAAACTCCATAATCTTGTAACTTTTTGGTTAGGTTGTGAATTGAGACCTTTTGATCCATGTATAGGCTTTCTAGCGATGACCACTGAGTTAATCACCTCATCTGTTGGATGGAAGATCGAGAGGACATCGAATCCAGACAGGTCGTTTTGGTCAACAACTGGGTATAAGAATGCGCGCGCTCCATGGGCGCTTCGAACCATTATGGTCGACCCAGGAGCCATGTTATTGGCTAGGTGCTGAACGACTTGAATCTTTTGTTTCTTATCCATCCCTACCAAGGCAGCTAAGAACACAACGTCGTATGTTTCTAGTTCTTCTTTTCCTAAATTCATAACATCCTTGGTGTGAAATTGCATACGCTTGGACAAGTCTGGGTCTGGACCCACCAGATGAGCGGCTAGTTCGTTAGCAGACTGGTCGAGGTCGTAATTGTCAAATTGGGTTGTGGGCAGGTGATAACGGGCGAGGACAATTGACGTGAGGGGAAGTGGGCCAGACCCCACAAAGGCAATCCTTTTAGGAATTTGAGTTGAGTGTCGGGTCAAGATGTTGTCCTCCAACAACCCCAACTTCAGGTAATTGGAAAAATACGGAAAAACATTAAGGTGGTCCAGTGGATTCTCATACGCACCTAAAATTGCAGAATAATGTTTCTCTAGGAGTCCTTCAGCCTCCCCACACAACCTAATTAGCTTAACCCTCATCTTTTGAACATTTCCCGGTAATTTTGCAACATCAATCGAGCTAGGGGGCGTGCAAGCCAAGACAAGTTGTGTAAACAACATGTTAGCTTCTGCAGAAGGTTTAAGACTCTCAAGACTCGATATTTTCTCATACAATTCAGTAATTTGCTTCACCAATGACTCCTCTTGGTATGCCATGATATTGATAATGAACAATTATATTACTTTGTTGATTTGAGGTTTGAATTAGGAGTCTTGAAAACTTTTTGAGGAATTCAACCTTGAGTTTAGTGTATTTATTGGGCAACTAAGAGTGCATGGAAATTGTTTTTCCTCTTTAATAACTTTTATTTTGTACTTAGGTTCTATAATAAGGCTAGGATCATGCATATTTGGGTTTGAAGGTGTGCATGCTATTATGGACCAATAATGTTTTCCCCTTTAGACTTAGCAATTGGTGCATTGCATGCAGTTTTTGTAGGCAGTCCATAACATTATGATGGCCATCATGTATGCATTGTTGCATATGCATGATAACAAATTGCAATAAATTCCTATAGGTTATGGATGATATTATATATGTTCATGATATGAATAATTTATGTCAAATTTGCATGTTCTATATATATTTGTACATATATAATATGTATGCATTCTATGAATTGGCTGTGGCCTTGTTCTTTGGATGAGTTATTTTCAAATTAGCATAGTTAGATTTGGATAAGTATGGATAAATTTTGATAAATTATGATATTTTTTTGGGGAATTGTTTCTTTTAGATTGGATGTTTTTTTTGGGGAATTGTGTTAGGTTTGAATAAGTTTGGATAAGTCAGGATAAGTTGAGACAATTATATGATTTATATGCAACCTAACCAAACAACAGGGCCATATATGATAGGTACATGTCCTTATATTTGAAAATAGATCATAACATTGATCAATCATTATATGCTACACTTTGAAACACCTACCTACGTTCATGAAGGTGTTAGATTTTACAAAAACAATTCTTTAGTATCCATGATAAAATTTATTGTAAATTTATCAATATTATTCCGAAATTGATCAATATTTTTTTTTAATTTATCAATTTTTATATAAGTTCATCATATGAAAAGATGACTAATTTTTTAGTACGCGCGTAGATCAAGATAGGTCCATCACGATGTACATTATAATTTGTGTAACCATGATGTAGTTGATATAATTTTCTTATTAAAAAGGGCATGATTATAGCTAATTCTTTTTCTTTTTTTTTGCAAGAATATAAGCACAGGATCATTGTTTGTTAGTAATAAGATAATCGGTTGTTAGCATAAATTAAAATAAAACCCAATCCCACCTTCTTTATTTATAAAGAAATAATTTTCAGACAGCTCTCTTAAAAAAAGAAAGAAAAAAGCGCACAAAAACAACCACGAGAGAAAGAAGAGGGAAAAAGAAAAGGAAAAAAAGAAAGAAGGTTGAAGTTGCGGTGTTGTGTTTGGTGAATGAAGTTGACTCCCCATCTAACCTCCATCTTATACTAATTCAAATGCATTTCATACCACCCTTCATCTCGATCGATGTAGTGTAGCTTTCATTCGATGCGAAGTCACTGCAAATCTGTTGTTTAAATCCTTGAAATTCCAGCAAAATTCATAGCTCAACTCACCATTTTTTCTTTCTTTCTTTCTTTCTGGGTTTGTTATATACCAAACTTTTCGATCTGGGTATTCCTCCATTGGAGAGTTTGAAGAAGAACAATGGAGGTTTGGAAATGGGGTTTGGTTTTAGTTGCTGTTCTTCTGTTTGATGGGATCAGAATTGGGGCTGAGCAACATCGTCAAACTGAGCGGATTTCAGGTGAAAATTTGATCTTATTTTTGTGGGTTTTGATTCAAGTTTATGTTGTTTTGTAGCTGGATTTGTTTGTGTGATTGAATGAGATTGTTGCTCATTTTCATGGTTCTAGGGTTTCTTGAGCTGGGTATTTGGTTTTGCTTCATGATTGATTGTTTGATGTTGGATATTTTGCTTGTCTGTAGTGTGTTCTTGCTAGTTTTTAGCTACCAATGTTCATGGTTCTAGGGTTTCTTGAACTGTGTATTTGGTTTTGCTTCATGATTGATTCTTTGATGTTGGATATTTTGCTTGTCTGTAGTGTGTTCTTGTTAGTTTTTAGCTACCCATTGTGTGATTGATTGAGATTGTTGCTCTTTTTCATGGTTCTAGGGTTTCTTGAACTGGGTATTTGGTTTTGCTTCATGATTGATTCTTTGATGTTGGATATTTTGCTTGTCTATAGTGTCTTCTTGTTAGTTATTAGCTACCCATTTGTTGTTGTTTTAGGGCAATGAGTTGAAGATGCTATATCTTGGTTGATTTAGCTATGCAGAATGGAGTTTCTCATTTGAAGTTGGTTATGACTTTGGTGCCCTGTAGTTGGATGTTGGATTTTGGTGATTTTGTTGATTTGATCTTGTTGGAGGTCCAAATCCAGTTGAACATTGTTGTTGTTTGGAATGGTTTGATATGAATCAAGTCCTTAGTTCTTTTGTAAGGAGTATATAGAAGTGGTTGTGTCTATAGTTACTAGGAATGCTACATATGCCTGCGACCCGCGTTCCGAAAACAAGCGTTCCGAAGTCAAAACTAGACCAAATTTGTGTAAAAACTAGCGACCCACGTTCCGGGACAAGCGACTCGGGAAGCGTTCCTGGTAACTACGGTTGTGTCCTTGTTGAATATTGAGTCTTTGAACTATAAGGTTCTTAAGTAGTGATATAGATATTGAGTTAATGATAACCAAACAAAAATCTAGCTCAAAACTTGAAGTTAAATACCCTCATTTATGAAACCGGAATGTTGTGGAATTTCTTTCCCATTTTATCCGAATCTTTGTTAGATTCAGCTAGCTTATTAGGAAAGCCGAAATCCTAGACTTGTTTATTCTGTATGATTATTGAAGTAACTTCCATTAATGTCTCCGTAGCTTATATGAGGAAATAGAGATATCATTTATGTCATAGTTTAGCAGGTGGGCTAGATGCATTTATGCTGATTGTTCAGGATCATCCTTTCAGGTAGTGCCGGTGATGTCTTGGAAGATGACCCAGTTGGGCGATTGAAGGTTTTCGTTTACGAGCTCCCGAGCAAATACAACAAAAAGATCCTACAGAAGGATCAGAGGTGCCTCACACACATGTTTGCCGCGGAGATATTCATGCACCGGTTTCTTCTAAATAGCCCTGTTCGGACCCTCAACCCCGAAGAAGCAGATTGGTTTTACACCCCTGTGTATACCACCTGTGATTTGACTCCAAATGGTCTTCCGTTGCCCTTCAAATCTCCGCGTATGATGAGGAGTGCGATTCAGCTTATTTCATCAAACTGGCCTTATTGGAACAGGACAGAAGGAGCTGATCACTTCTTTGTGGTGCCTCATGACTTTGGGGCATGTTTTCACTATCAAGTAAGAAAAGAACTCGACATATAGAAACCTCATGAAGTCAATTGGAACCACTCTCTCTAAATTGCAAAATTTAGGGGTAAGACTACTATGCCCGACCCCTCCATACCTGGGCGGGATTTCGGAGTACTAGTTTTGTTTTGGTTTATATAGAAATCTCTTGAGAGAACAAAAGGGGTGATGTTTTTCAAGACGGGTTACATAGTTTTTGTGCTTCTTTGGGACCTTTTGTGAATGTTCTTTTTTTGCAGGAAGAGAAGGCGATTGAGAGGGGGATTCTTCCATTGCTCCGAAGGGCTACCTTGGTTCAGACATTTGGGCAGCGGAATCACGTGTGTTTGAAGGACGGGTCCATCACCATTCCTCCGTATGCTCCTCCACAGAAAATGCAAGCCCACCTGATCCCGCCAGACACTCCGCGATCCATCTTTGTGTATTTCCGAGGGCTGTTTTATGATGTTGGCAATGACCCCGAAGGAGGATACTATGCAAGGTTTGCTCCCTTTCTCTATAGCTTATTTCTGTGAGATGGCTGGAAATAAGATGCATTATAGGATATTATAGCTTAATGGCAGGTGGTAGTTAAGTTGGTTACTGTCCTCATCTTCCGATATTCAAATCTTAGAGGAAGTAAAAGTTATTCTATACATAAGCCAAGTTCATTTTGGATAGTCAAGTATGGAAAGATAGATAGGAATAGACCTTGCAAAACTGACCCGATCCAAATGACCTAACTGAACCCGACCCAGGCCCCAAAAAGGCAAATTAAATGGACTCAAGCCTGAAATGACCAAACTCGACCTGAATCTGACGTAGAGCCAAAAACGGCATATTAATTGACCCGAAGTGCACTCAAACCCCAGAATGACCCATGCCGACCCAACTTGACCAGAATTTATCTTTCACCGAAGTTAAAAGCCTGACTTCTATTTCCGGGCACGCAGGGGTGCAAGGGCGGCGGTGTGGGAGAACTTTAAGGACAACCCCCTGTTCGACATCTCCACGGAGCACCCGACGACGTACTACGAGGACATGCAGCGCGCCGTCTTCTGCCTGTGCCCGCTCGGGTGGGCCCCATGGAGCCCGAGGCTGGTGGAGGCCGTCATCTTTGGGTGCATCCCGGTCATCATCGCGGATGACATCGTCCTCCCCTTCGCGGATGCCATCCCGTGGGAGGAGATTGGGCTGTTTGTCGACGAGAAGGACGTCCCGAACCTCGACACCATCCTGACCTCGATCCCCCCGGACGTCATCCTGAGGAAGCAGAGGCTGCTGGCGAACCCCTCGGTGAAGCAGGCCATGCTGTTCCCCCAGCCGGCTCAGCCCGGGGACGCCTTCCACCAGATCCTAAACGGGCTGGCCCGCAAACTGCCGCACGACCCCAGCATTTACTTGAAGCCGGGCCAGAAAGTGCTCAACTGGACCGCCGGGCCCGTAGGGGACCTCAAGCCTTGGTAGAGATTTGAGAGAATAGGGATTTGTATGGTTTTTATACTTGTTTCGGTTTAGGGTTCCAGTGTTGTGATGTTGTAAATCAGGTTCGGACACCCATCATCATTTTTGAAGTGTAAAAGTGTTCATTTTTTAGGCTATCTATCTTTAAACTTCCTTCTGCAGAGTGCAGAGGCAATGGTTTGGCTCGCTCGTCTCATATATGTTTGAAAAGTGTATTCTTTTGAAAGATCTGCATAAGCTCAGAGACTAGACCTGTCTATTCATGCATACAGGTTTGGTACTGGTTGGGTTCGGGTTCATTTAGGGTTCAGGTTTGAAAATTGTATTCAATACAAAACTTGGACCGATTTGGGTGGTTTTTTGGGTCATGTTAGATTATGCCAGGTTTGAAAATTTTGTTCAACACGAACCCACATATGCACCCCCACCATTGGCAATGGTCTAATGGAATCTATATAACTACTTTTGGCTATTTTTTTCCCGAATATCCAAAATCAAAATTAGTTAAAAATTTAAAATCCATCCATACAATAGCTAAACAGCTCAAAGCGACATTAAACAGCAAAACATAAATAAGACAGCCAAAAGAACAAGCACTGCACAAAGCTCCTCAAGAGGCTCTAGGAACTAAAGATGACGGGAACTTTTGGCTATTCCAATATACGCCAAAATATGTACATTACCTAAGATTTGTATGATAAACACTACAGAAAACTGCCCAAATATTCACATTGCTTGGCTTATGAGATTCAGTTACTTGCTATTGTCAAAAAAAGATTTACATAATTCATTGTAGAGCTAGTTGTTGGTAATGCTGCAAGGTCTTCGGCGCTGCTTTCAGCAGGATCTTCACTGGGATTTGTTCGTGTTGCTAATTGACTAGTTCATAAGTGCTACAAAGTACAAACCTAATGAGCCATCTACTATCCTTTTCCCACGGATAGAGGCGTGTATAAATTGAAAGCGTAATACGGGTCCTTGAAGCTAGATGTAGATGCAGGCTTGAATTCGTAAGGACCTTCTTTGACTCCCCACACCTGTTGCATTTACATTGTTTCATAGAAGGCACAACAGTTAAACCTCGACTTTGTTTTTTGCTCGTGAAATCAACATAATAGTTGGACCTGGCAATTAGGTCATTCTGGTTTGACCCGTTCGGGTTGAGTCAGTTCAGGTCAACAAGGTTTGGGTTGCATCATTTCCAGGTCGCTTTTTTTTCTTTTTTTTTTGGTTGTTGTCAGATAAGATTATTGTTGAAAAACCGGACTTTTGTAAAAGATAAATTCGGATCGTGTCACTGTCAGGTCGGGTTGGTCTCATCAGGTTCAGGTCCATTTCAGGTCAGTTTTGGCATTCGGGTTGGGTTAGTTTTGCAAGGTCTAATCATTATTTAACAAAAGGTTACCTGATTTCCATCATCATCGTATCCCCTATCCCACATCTGTATCTCGTTGTTCTTCAATACTGCTAACTCCGATGTACAATATGTCGCACCATTCTATCAAAGGCAAGCAAAGAGAAAACATTAATCCAAACTGAACATGGTGTCCTACTCACTATAGAACACATCTTTCTGAAATCGAAAAGATGAAATTAATGTAAAATTAGTTCAGTAGGGCATGGGGAACTAAATTTGAATGTACCGCTAGCAAAAATTTGGGTTCGGGTCAAATTCAAGTTGGCCAATGTCAAAATACAGACAAGAAACTAATGCCCATTATCCAGTCAAATCTATGACTTGAGTTTTTTCCAGGTCAGACAAATTCGGGTATTTAGTTTGGGTCGCACAAAGTTTTACCGGTTCAATTTGAATGAATGACAGGATTCTTACTTCTTAGGCTCTTGGACCCATTAGAGACAACAGTATCAACACATGTAGAATAAAAAAGAAATTAAACTTAAAGAGTTAAAGATCATTTCATATGCTTTTTTTGTTTTTTTAATCTAGAAACCTAGTTTCATATGGAATTAGAGGATCAGGAAATAGTTACCCAGGTATTAGGAAAGCCGCCTGGAGGTGTTGTCCCCTCATACAAGCATCGTTTTCCCCTTTCACACCGGTTCAGATGAATAGTAGTCAAATGTTCTGCAATATCCTGCAATGTGAGCAAGAAAAAACCAACTCTGAGAGGAACACTAAACACTGGAAAATCTTTCATGATGTGCCATCTAATCAGAGTTCTCGTTGACAGTTCGAACTTTGAAGCTAGAAAAACATTTCTTCATGAAATATGACGATAAACATACCCAACCGAACTCTTAATAAACTAGAGTGGACTCACCCCAATGACTTCTTCAGGAAGCGGGCGTTGACCCTTTGGTCGATCACAGTAGTTTGTGTACTCCTCGACATCTCTAATAGCATACGTACTTACCTGTGATGGAGAACAGGATGAGTTTATCACAGCTTTCCGTGTCTCCACAAAAACTTAATAATGGCAGATCGAGAACAAAGTTTTCAACAGAAGCAGGAGAATATCGGTAAGAGAGTCTTTTGGAAAAATAAATTCAATATCATATCCATCTATATATAATCCCACCTAGGCAAGGCATGCGGATTGTTGAAATATGAAATATCAACATAGCTATGAATAAGCGTTAAACAGATATTTGTTGCAGCAATAAATGACACAAAATCCATCTGTATATAAGGAGGATTTGGAATGTAACAATCATAACAGAAAAACCCAGAAGCAAACAAGGATTTAGAGGAACACCTCAACATCACATTTCAACTCCTTAGAGCAAGGTTTCACCATATAAAACCTCTGCAATGTGATTACGTTAACATTAGGAGCAATCAGAAAAGGAAATTGCCATGCACGTATTAAGAATAAGATCATAGATTTTGACTGACTTTTTTCTCTCTTTGCCGCTCCAATAATGCGCTAACCACCCCCCTCCCCTTTTTTCCCTTCCCTCAAAAAAGGCTCTGCGGTGTTTGGGAGCATTGGGGCAAAGGTCAATGAAATGTAAACCCCGACGGTCTTAACATGAATTACTACATAAATGCACGCAACATTTATGCCACAAACAAGCTAGGTTAAACCCTTCAAGAGTCAGGACTAATTATATTTAAGATACAAAGTGATGCATCGTACAGATAAAACACAGAAGCTTACCTGCCGAAAGGGCTTCTGAGGAGTTCTCCAGAATGCCTGGAATTGATTTGAGATGTAAATGTAAGAGTTTCTTTCTCATAAGAAAAGTACAACACCAAGAAATGCATAATCAAGCTAACCTGTTCAAAGTACAAAACTTTTGAGCCATCCACCATTTCGGCAGCAGGGCATGTGATTGTTCTGCAAAATTCAACAATTGAATCACTAACTCTGCATGTAGATTGTGGTAGCAGTTAAGCGATACCAAACATAAGGTCCATGGCGACAAGGTAAGACAATTTCCAACTTCTCACTTTGGTTGCCATGACACAATCTCAACCAAATGTAAACCGAAACTAATACTTCGAAATCCTGCCTAGGTAGGGTATGGAGGGTTTGGATGTAGCAATCCTACCCCTAAATGTTGCAGTTTAGAGAAACTTGTTCCAATTGAACCAAGATTCAGAAAATGTTCGGTACCTACTACGCCATGGACAATAAGCAGAGAAGGTTTAATGAGACATTTTACTCTACTATATAACAATCTAAGTTGATAAAAATAATATTTTTCAACCATCCAAAGCGTAGACATAATCTCAACCAAATGTAATTGTGGAAAATTCACAAAGAACTTCATCAACTATTTGGGCAATTTTCTAGCTCCCGTAACCGTTCTGGATTTCCAATCCAACTACTCAGACTCTATGAGACTAAGCCAGGCAAATCATTACGTACAATGAACTATTTAACAAACTCAAAATTATAGTCACTCTGGAATTCCTCAGCTAGAATCAAACCCAAACTTACAGCAGTTTCAAGCCAAGGGCTCAAAATATAGTACATATACAAAAGAAACTCTACTCATTGAAGAATGCTACAAAAATACCTCAAATTGAAATAGTGATCAGGGTCTTTTGCAGCTTGCTCTTTTGAATTCTGCACAAAACAATAACACAATCCACTACCCATTTCAAATTGCAGCTAACCCAGATACACAAAAATGGAGTTCAAAAAACCCCACAAAATTGGACCTCCAACCCACTCTAAAATCCAACAAAAACAACACAAAACTTACAGCATTTCAAATTCAATTGCATCTAAACCCTAAATCCCCAAATTACTTCCCCAAATACAAAATTCAGACAGAATTCCGACGAACCTTCTCGCCGGAGAGAGATTGCGAAACAAGACGAGCATGATCACGGCGAGTTTTGGACTTGGTGAGACGACGAAGAAGAAGGGCACCTCCGATAATCACTAGGGTTTTTATCACAAACCCTCGAGCTTTAATCCACCTTCCATCTTCACCATCTCCTCCTTCCACACCCATTTTTCTTCCTGATTAGCTCCACAAATTCATCGCCGGAATTTGAACTGGGCAGCTTCTGTATGAACTTACGAAATTCAATCAAGAGAAATTGAGAAGTTTTGTTTGTGGATTGAATTGGGGCGTTTCAGAAAGAGAACAAATGTTTGAAAGTGATTGAACAAGATGACGAAGATGAAGATTTGAGCGGGTGGGCCGCGCTATGTCGCTGGGCCACTGGTTTTTCTTCCCACGCCACAAATTGGAACTTTTTACGCTCCACGTAACGAAGATTTATTTACGTAATTATCTTGTTTTCTTTTTCTTCAGTCAATTATCAAAAGAAAACTGATCTTGTTTTAATAAAGGGTTTTTAGTTGATTTTTGATATGTTTTTTAGTTGATTTTTGATATATTTAGGCCCTGGTTTTTTTGTGCGGCCTGGAAGATGCCGAAATAGTGTTTGTGCGGTGAAATACTGGAAAGTGTCATAAGATGTGTAAGAATATGGTAAAATTTGTGGAAAGTGTGTCAATGTGGCAGCCTGGTAGGTGAGGAGAGAGGATGTGATTATGTGCAAAATAAAAGAGAAAAGTGAGCAGATATATTGATAATGATTATGGTGAAGTAGTATGAAGTATAGACTACTATGGTATGGTAAAAATATTGAAGAATATTGAGTAATATGATGAATTGTGATATCACACCGCACCGCATAAAAGAACAAGGTCTTAGTATATTATTTGTGGGGAGCTAATTTTCAAAAAGTTCAAAAAGACGCTTTCATATTTACAAAATTTTAACCTAAACTCTATTTTACAAAATTTTAACTCAAATTCTACTGAAGTACTTGCATTGGCGGATCCCTATTCGGACCTCGGAGTCGGGGTGGCCACCCCTGTCACAAAAATTACAGGTAAGATTATGAAATGTATGTCTATCACATAAGTATAATAATTTATTCGACACCCTTGATTTAAAGGTCTAAATCCGTCGCTGTGAAATAGGTATAATAATTCATATCTTGCAATTGATTTGGCCACATGAGTTGCATGACTTCCACAATACACTCAAAACTTTCTGTAAATCACATACATTCAACAATACATAACTGAAAGAAGAACAAACTCGAACACCAATGAAGCAGAATCAGCAACTTTCAGAAACTGCATTATTTGAAGAACATTCAACCAGTTTCAGATCAATCTTACATATTAGAAACCCAGTAAAATACAGGATTTCCAAAGGTCACTCATAGATACAAATAGGCTACAATTCCATCATGGCTAGTATCGGCTACTATTCAAGCCTAAACAGGCTGGAGAGTTTGTAACAACATTGCGCAAAAAGCAAGTAACAACAGCGTCACAGCCTACTTTTATGTGTGAGTGTGTGACATAATCATGCAAACAACAATCAAACACTCATCTTTATTTCCTTTATAATGAAACATTTGGAGAACCGATGATCGCGTTTTGACTAACGCGTGGAAGAACTACTGATTTCCAGTGATAGGGCTGCCTGGGCCTCTCTTAATATCATCCCATCCTCTAACCCATGTTTGTCCAGGATTTGCTCGTGTCTCTGGAGCGGAATGGCTGTCTAGAGTGCTTGTAATTTTCTCATGAATGGCTGTGAAGACCTATGGATTTGAGGGCAAGTTTTGATCAAATCCTGTGTTTGACGTGAAAAACTAAGAAACTTAGGTAAGTACAAGGCAGTAAAGTCATACAGGATTGGAGCTGACTGACTCAGGTGGCTGTTCTTTTCCAGTCAGCCAATTCCATAGATCGGGATTTTCCTGCAGGTAAAAAGGAGTTGTGAGACGAAGGCAGAGGCATAAGATAAAACACGAGGACGGATGATTGGCTCCTTGCTTTCTCTATTTCCTGTCTCAATTTTTAAAACCACAGTAAAAGATAAATCTGAAAACAGATAACCCCATGTAACCCCTAAGCCCATGGCCCACCCATCTAGGGGTTCTTGTACAAGTATAAAGATTTGAGTATGTAGAAGTTGGGTAAGTAAGGTTGGGTAGGTTTCATTTGAGTAGTTTTTATACAAGTAGAAGTAGATAATAAGGTGTTTTAGACGTAGAAAAGTTATATAAGTTTAGATAGGTTTAGGTAGTTTATGTAGAAGTAGGTAGAAAGATGTTGCGGGTACGTAGTTTGGCCTTGCAAACAGGTTAGTTCATTTATTTGTTGTGACTTTCTGCTATCCCAACCAGCCACCAGCAAAACACTTAAATGCAATGTTTAAATTACAGAACCGGATTATCAGCAAAGAAATGTGGGGTTGTCACTGTCGAACAGTATCCAATAACATGCAACTACAAAACATATTGCTAGTCTATCAAAATGTTTATGTTTAACACCAACTATGTACATGCTTAGTTCTTGTAGAAAACAAGCAAAATTTTGCGGGTTATCTAGTCTGCTTGACAAAGCAAAACGAAAGAAACAAGAACGACTAACCAAGTCAAGAACTTGAATGAGAGATCTGATCCCATTTTCATCCATTGAGTTTATATTCTCCTCCACCCATTTTCCCAATACTAGATCCAACTCCAAGAAACCCCTTTGCTTGCTCCTATACAACAACCTACAATATCACAACAAAATTTCATCATCTCATCAGCACAACATACCAAATACTTTATGCCATAATACAGCATCAGAAAATTGAATAACTTATTAGCCTACAACATTTAGGGGTACGACTGCTACATGCCCCTCCATACCTCACCTGGGCAGGATTTACAGTTTTGGTTTATGAGCCTAAAACATCCCATTTAGGGGCATAAAAAACCAACAAAACAAGCACAATTATATTAGCAACTACTGATATCAATTATGAGATCCCAAGGTGGTCATTATCATCTTTATCTAGGCACACAAATTTCCTCCTCAGATAGTAAATAAAAGAGGGCAAATAGGCTGCCCTTTGTAATTCGACCTCAACAAGCCCAACTATGTTTATTTTTCCATCTGCCTAATCTTTGGCACACATCCTACATTCCTAACTTATTCTCAGTAGCCTAACTTTGGGCAAAGCCTATCATGCTCCTTGAAGTATACTCAACGAGCCCCCACAAACAACGACAACAACAACAATCTCCCAGGACAAGCACGCTCGCATAAGCGCGGTCTAGGATCCAACTGTAGGAAGCCTTCCTCTCATGAACTAAAGTCCACAAAGAGGCTGACTCTTGCGGCCCCACACAAAACCTTTCGAAAATCACTTTGAAATTTAACATAGTTACTGCATGAAACCAAGTTGGAGCACCTATAGAAAACCCTTGAATTACCAAGAAAAAGAGCAGGATATAGCAACAGATATATACATGCCTGGGCACTCCCCCACAAAACATATTGCCATATTATTTGTCCTTTTGTTGATTGTTACGGTCTTTAATGTCACTCTTTTGATTGATAATTTCTTATATAATATTTTATTAACTATTGCAATATTATACTTTTATGATAATATTTTTTTCTTCACGAATATAATGGTAGTAACTTTATTTAACAAATCATTATGTATATTAAGAAATTTATGGTCAAAATTTTATAAATTTGACTATACCATTTTCAGAAAGGACAGTGTGTCTCAGATCATCAAAAGCATGCATTTGCATAATAGCCGGCACAAATTGAAAAGGTATTAAGATCATAAATTACCAAAATTTCAACAAAAGGAATAGAAGAAATAACCTGTTCGTTAGGCGTCTTCTGCTTTCATCATTCGAAAGATCAATCTCAGTTGAGTACAATCGATACATGGAAGGAACAAATTTCACTTGGCTGCTTAAAACAAACAGAAGAAACACAATCAATCAAATCATCGACACTCGACTGCAAACAAGCAATAGCTGTGAAGAAAATTAACCAAAGCCATACGATGTATTGGCGGCAGTAATGGCGGGAGCAAGAAGCTGAGTCCCATGGCGGCCATGGCAGGAAGAAGCAACCGACAAATTCACGAGTCGACTAACAGAAGAAGATACCGCTCTTCGAAGCATCGTATAATCCCTAAATAAAACCTAGACTCTCAAACAACTGAATTCAGAATGAAATGAGGATCAAACTCGAACAAAATCAAGGGATTTCTACACACCAAACAGAACAAGAATGAAGGAAATTAGGGTTAGGGCAAGGAATTGAAGATTGAAATCAAGGGATTTCTACATACCTGGAATTTGAGAACTGGAAAGTGTGAATTGATTTGGGGGGGAAAATTGGATTCTCAGTTGAAGTAGAGAGGGAGAGAGAAAGAGGGAGGAACACGTCATCAGCTTGGTAACCACTAGCCTGCCAAAAAGACTAAAAGAGTATCGATATTGAAGGCTACGGCGTCGTCTTTTGTTAAGTTGGGTCTTTTTGAAGGATATGAGTCATGAGATGTGACGCGGCAGATTATACACCTTTAGCATCAAAACGACGGAGTTTAAACAAAAGGATAATAGGGCATACCGCATTTGACACACCTTGACTTGATTTTTAAAGCTCGGAAATGGGCCGGGCAGGACCAGTTTATCAAACGGGCCAAGATGAGTTGGGCCCAATAGTATCTTCGGTGGACTAGAATGGGCTGCATTTTACGGATTTTTGACCCTAGAGGATAACCCATTAAGTAAACGAACCACAAAGTATTCAGCAAAACTACCCGCATGAGCCTGCATAAGACATTGCTTAGATGGTAAAGGCTTTCAATTGATGTAATTGAGATCACGAGTTTGAGTCCATCCGGAAGCATTCCCGTCCCTTCATATCCATACTTGCCTGCTCACATGGGGTTGTGGGGTCTTCACGTGTTTTGTGTTGCAAACAAAAAGACAGTATTCGGCGCTGCCACGTCAGTATAATGGGTCCCCACTACTTTTTACAAATTGAAACTTTAAAATTTGACATGGTATTTTATGGTCTATTTACTTAATGGGTCATCCTTAGAGGTCAAAAACCCTTATAACAAAATCACATGAGTCTAGACTCATATGTGATCTTGTTATAAAGTATTAATACTTGTGTTGGTCCTTATGTTTAATACCCTCTTATATTCTTGAAATAGTTCAACAGTTATAGGCTTTGCTAAGTCAACAGTTGTTGGTTATTGGCAATTTGCAAAAACTATTTATGATTGATTGTTTGGATTGACTGTTATAACTTATATTAGTTGTTTGGGGGAAAAAAGCTAGATAAAATTGGTCGCTTCTAAATAAGGTATTAGTTGCAATTTAACTATATCCACTGTCATTTATCTTTTTCTACGATGTAGACATGTATATAATTCTGGAGAAGCTTTAGACAAAATGACCATTTTCATAGAAAGACATTTCAAATAGACAACTCTTTTTAACCTTTGCTCTTGGAGTTTGTGATGCAAGAATGACGATTATTCATTAGCTTGTTCTGTTTTATTCACTCCTAAAATTAAGATTATTCATCATAGAGTATCTGCTTTGAGTGTATGTAATATATATTGGTCAAACAAATGTAACTAGCATGGATCTGTTGGAGTCACACATTACAGTTAAAGCGCAGAAAAATGCAGTAAATATCAATTCCTTCTCGTACGATGTCAAAAAGTGAGCATCCAAAATCACATAGAAGATACAAAGGAATTTGCAATTTTCATTGACAAGTATATGACAACTGACATTAAACTGTAAAATCTGATACTGTATAATGCAGTGAATAGAGGAAAATACATCATATCATAATAAACAAGATGAGTGGAAAGTAGGGGAGGAATGGGTTGTAAAAGCCACCATTGATGCACAATTGTACATATGTTATCTAAGAGAGCTCGATGCGTCACCTAAAAGAAAAACAGCCAGAAACCTATCTCGAAATACATGCTACAGCTGATAAAAGCGCGGACATGCACTGGCCAGAGTATGATGGAAGCGCGGACATGCAAAGAAAATGCCGGTGCAGTAGAGCTACTGTTGGGAATCATCATCATCTTCCTTGATAATGTGCCATTGAAGACCAGTTTTATCTATCACTTGAACCAGCTGAGCACTTCCTTGTTCAATAACATAAAATTGGATGTTATTTACTATTTTTCTTAGTTAAACAAGAATGTCCCTTTTGGGTATCTAAGAAGAGCACTTTTTGGACAACTAATTCGGAGTAGACGATGAGAAATGAATGTCATTGATCGGTCATGTACAACAACTCCAAGTGTGAGTCCGAGTAATGCAAGGTCTAGGGGATCCAGATATGTGCAGTCTTATCTAGACAAACTTTTGCAGCCGCCACATGTTATTCACTATATTTTTTCAGTTAAACAAGAATGCCCCTTTCGGTTGGTTCTAAAAGGCTCTTTTTGACAATAGACAAGAATGTGGGGTGCAGTTAGGGAATCTAAATAGAAACAATCTTACCTTGGCAGACTTCTTGGCAGACTTTTTGCAACAGTTACTCACAAATCACAATATTTCACATTTTCATAGTTAAAGAAAAGTGCCCCGCTCATATAATTGAGAGAAGCACTTTCAGACAACTCAATCGGAGTAAAAACCAAAACCAATACTCCAAAATCGCACCCAAGGTGAGGCACGGATAGGTCGGACAAAACAGTCCTACCCTTAAATTTTGCAATTCAGAGAGACTGCTTCTAATTGACCTTAGAAATCATTCGCTACCTACTACATCATGGATAGCTCATTCAGAGTAGATGAGAAAAATATGTTACTAATCCATCATCTACGACTCCTTCCAGTGTGGGTCCCACTGATGGTGCAGGGTTTGGCCAATCTTACCTCGGCAAACTTTTTGCAACCGCTATGTCCCCCCATCCCCCTTGGGTTCCAAACAAATAAATGAACCTAAACTGCAAGGTGTGTGGAAAAGGTGTATGGGCTAAAGGTTACTCCATTCAAGAAGAAGTGATTTGTTTTCTATGGGTGGTTTTTTCGGTTGTTGTTTGATGTTTGTTTGGGTTATCATGATTGTAGCTTTGCTTTTGCCGTTTTTGCGGTTTGACTCGGCTGTTTTTGCTGTTTTGGCGGATACTTTGTAACATCTGTGATGCTTTTAGCCTATTGGCTTCTAATAATAATAATAAAAAAAACTAAACTGCAAGGTATGAAACTTGGTTGTATAACACAACAATGTGGAAAAAGAGAGCAATATAATGTAGCATCGAACTTACTTTTCCCTGGCTAGCTAGGTTGTCAGAAGCTAGTTTCGCGTCTTTCAGCAAAGAACTTGCCGCTGGCCGGCTGGCCCGGGAGCAACGCGAGCCAGACTCCGGTGTCAGCCCCATCTTCCACTGAAATGTTCCCAACCCAACCGGTCATTGCAGTTTTGACCCACCCGGGGCAGAAGCAGTTGACACATATCTTCTCACCCTCGGGCCGATCAGCCAGTTCTCTTGCTAGGAACCTGGTGTAACAGTTGATTGCAAGTTTTGACACTGAGTAGTCTGTGAAGGTTTGAGGCCACCCGGCTTCTGCCCAGCTCCCGTCTTTCGCTTGTTCCAGAAAGTCATTCACCATGTTGTCAATGAGTTCCTCTGTAAGTGAGGCTGTGTCTGAAAGTTGTTCCCTCAAGGCATCATTTCCAATCCTCTATAACAAAAGGAACCACTTGAGGATGTTAT
The DNA here is from genome assembly GCA_029582165.1 of Portulaca oleracea. Lineage (NCBI taxonomy): Eukaryota > Viridiplantae > Streptophyta > Magnoliopsida > Caryophyllales > Portulacaceae > Portulaca > Portulaca oleracea. The sequence goes on along the minus strand of CM055868.1, from coordinate 64,044,482 downwards.
TCATTGCAGATCATCGAAATTAACACCTCAACACAACAAGGGTATCAATGGAAACAAGCATCGAGGCAGGGGGAATTTTTCCTAATGGTGTGTTTGGTTGGACAACTTTCCTAGGAAAGTTGGTCAAGTTGACAAAGTTTTCCATGTTTGTTGTACTTGGTGAATGAGAAAATGTTGACATTATTTCCCTCTCAAACTCAGTAAACGTTTTCGAGGGGGGGGAGTTTTTTCAGGGGAAAACTCTTCTGGAATTCTACCAAAATGTGCCTTGAAGTTATATTTTATGGTAACAAATTTCATGAATCATCTCATGAAACTCCTACAACTAACCATTAGGTACCTATTTGCCTATGAACAATAAATGATCTGTTTATGAGTGAACTAATCAAAATATTGAATGTTCTAAATATTGAGTAAAGAACACTAGAGGTGGATAAACTTGAATAAAGATATCCTATTAACAATAAAAACTACTAGGACAGGGATACAAATTGTTCATTTGTTCCCAAATCCCAACATTGTTTCTTTCTTCTTTTTTTCTTTACACTTCTTTTTTAAAAACTCTAGTATCCATTAAAAATGGCATTTGCAAGAGAGAACGTACTCACAGATACATTTGATGCTGAAGTGTAAACTTAAAAAGAAGGCAAAGAATTTGAGCTTACATTTCTTTTACCATTCAGTCTCCCAAGCCTAGAACTAACGTTGACGATACGTGCACCTGGTTTAGAAGGCTTCATTAAAGGAAGCAAAGCTTTGATCACACTCTTTGTGCCAAAATAGTTTGTTCTGATCACCTGCTCTGCATGCTCAACTGAATTATTTGATCCAACGTTGAAATTAACACCTGCATTGTTTATCTGTTTCACCAAAACATGTCGAACTCTCTGTCAATGGGAAGATGGACACTCAAACATGAGCCATATACACTCGTGTGCAAATATCGAATAACATAGAATAGGAACAAGAATGGAAATACTCCCTCTGTCCCTTTTTTATTTGGCACCCTAACTAATTTCGGAAAACCAATGATAATAGGTAATAGAGAAAAAGTTTTGTAAATTGCCAAAAAGTGCCCCTAGCAAGTCTAGCACAAAAACCCTTGTAGTTCAAAAGCTTTTCTCTCTTAAGCTTTAATTAGTGGGTATATTGGGTGTAACAGTTGTTGGAATTAGATAACTTAACAAATAAAAAGCGGCGGAGAAACTAGGTAACTTGAAAAAAAGGGGAACGAGGGAGTACGACATGGTTGTTCCACAGCCAAAAGTAGATATAGCTGGAGGGGCAGTAGCCTTACCAAAATATCCAGACCACCATGAGTTTCTTGAATCCATTCAGCAAACTTCTTGATGGATGCATCATCGACAATATCCAACTGATGAAACTCAACTTTAAGCCCAGCTTCTTGGAGGACTTTCACAGCCTCGATTCCTACATTAGTGTCCCTCGATGTCAGTACTACGGTCAACCCATGATCTGCAAGTTGCCTTGTCATCTCAAACCCAATTCCTCTATTTCCTCCAGTAACCACTGCAATAGTTTCCTCGGTCCACCACCTAAGATATCACACAAATATAAGAAAGGATTCCATGTCAAGCGCTGAAAGTATATCACAAATAGATGGAAGGTAGTTTGTGAATAATGGTTTTGATGTTAGAACAATCTTCAATCTCTTTGTGTCACTACTTAGTAGGAAAATGGGACTGTGTAATATGCTCTTGTGTGGCCGTGAAATGGTTGTCCAAATAAACTCAACCCTTTGGAGAAGAACACTACATCTTCATCCTTGGTGTATGAAAGCATAGTTTTGTGTCATCAAAATATACCATTGTCTTTCTACTTCATATATTGGTACTTCTCCCTCCCAACATAAACTCAGTCATCTAGTTTTTTAATGTTCAAAAATAGTGTTTGGCTCAAAGTGACGCCATGATCTACAAAGTATTTCTTGTATCTGTATGAGATTTACTTCATTAAGAAACTTGAGACAATGGTTCTACTTCTACCCTATCAACACAATGACAACTATGTATGATGAGAATGAAAATTTAAACATAACATTATATATTATCTAGGAAAAGGAAAACGTCTCAAATGGTGAAGGTTTCCAATTAACAATAACGTATGTTACCTGAACTTTTCATTTTAACCTATGTCCCCCAATAGCATACATAGGATTACATATGTATAGGACAATTGGAAGCTTCAAGAGAAGCTAAAAACACACAAATTATTGGAAAATCAAAATTTGTTCCCTACCACTCTCAAATAACCAAATCCAATCGACTGGACACACATCCACATAGGACATTGGTGCAAGTGTGCTAGATTATTGGAATATATATATGGAGTCCCAACAAGGGCGAATCTAGAAACTAAATTTAACGGAGTCAAATTTAAAATCGTAAATACTTAAAAATTTATATCTAATTAATAACATTCAAAAATTAATATTAAAATTTAAATACAAACAACTCGTAAGCCTTATTTTGAAATTGGTATGATATATAATATAGTGCATGATATATAATATATTGAATTACATATTTGCACAAATTATTCTTCTATTTTTTCATTTTATACTTTAAAAAATAAGTAAAGTTATAATTAACTCATTAAATGATATTATATAAGTATATTTTTATAAAAAAAAAGATAACATTAGCCCCGCGTGACTCTACGTGAACCCACTTTAGCTCCGCCCCTGAGTCCCAAGAAATTCCACGCATTTCTTTCCTACATTTTAACAAATGTACCTCTTAAAGAGGGCCTATTGTAAATCTGACACACCATCTAAGATCTAACTAACGTTTTGTAGGTAAAGATGGCGATATTTACATCCATGCTTCTAGCCGAACGACATTGTCACGAGAGGGAGAGCTAGAATATAAAACTTAAGCTTAATCAAGCCCCATGAAGTAGTTTTGAACATTAATGAATCGTATAGTGTTTGTCATACATGCTATCAAACTTTTATTGAGCAAAAGGTGTTATGTTCAAATCTCAACAACTCCATGTCTATTTGCTAGATTAAAAGGACCTACTTAGCATCCACATGTTGTTGGACCTTCAACTATCGGCTTACACTTTAGTAAGAATAAGATGATAGTTTTACCTCATGGTAACAATTCTCTAATCAAATTCAACTAAACGATTTTCAATTCAACATATGATTTCTAGGCTCAAATGCACAATTCTCTAATCAAATATGCTTTCATTTTCCCCTTTCATAATCAACAAACAAATCTATTTTGACACCTACCAATTTCATAACATAATCATCCTAGCCAGACCCGTTCCCGCCAAAATCAAGCATAATTGTCAACTCAACATACAATTTCTGGGCTCAAATGCACAATTCTCTAATCAAATATACTCTAATTTTCCCCTTTTACAATCAACAACCAAATGTATTTCACACCAACCAATTTCACAGCATAATCATCCTAGCTAGAACCCTTCCCGCCAAAATCAACCATATACAATTCACATTTCACATCAAATCAAATCAACGAGAAATTAAACCAATACTCAAGAACACGATCAAAGATTCAACACGATAATTACCGTTGATGATCGGAATAAGGAATAGTGCGGAGGAGAGAGATCTCCTGGAGCCTCTTTTCTCTACGCTCTTTCTTGTCCTTACCCATTCTCGATCGATTGATTGATTGATTGAAACCCTAAACTATCTGCAATGTCGAAGAGAAATCACGAAGAACAAATGAAATCGAATTGGGGAATTGCGATTGCGAGAGAGAAAATTAGGGGGAAATTGGGGGTGTTGCATGGGGATTGATTTCGGTATGCACCAACAACAACAGAGGAGCAGCGAATCAAGAGGGAAAAAAGAGGGAGAAATCTCTTCTATTTTTGTAATGTCTTTCTTTGATTTATTTTTTTCATTATTTTTTTGGAATTTATAAAATTTTGTTTGGATATTTTTGTTTCTATTTTTAGGGTAGACTAGGGATAGGATTAGAGTTGAGAAAATTTGAATATGAATTTTAATTAGTGGACAAAATTTTGGCTAAATTTTGTTTAATAATTTGATGAAATATTTTTTATTACTGCATTTTGGTACATGCACTAGCTAAGTTCGCAATGACAATAAAAGGTCAAAATCAAAATCAAAACTAATACTCTAAAATCCCATTGAGGCGAGGCAAGTAGTGATTGTTTCATCGAATGTAACAATTTTATCCGTAATTGGTTTTAATTAATCCAAGAATAACAATAAAAAGAAAATAAACAAAAATTAATTTTGAATGACAAAGTGAAACTTTGGAGAAACACATTAGAGTCTAAGAGTTTTAAACTGAGTAGGTTTAAGATGGAGTATATGATGTGTCATTTAAGTGGAATTGAGACCAAGAATCTCAGTATAGGAATCACCATTGGAGGGGTGGCAATTTCGATGGTGGAGAAGTTTAAATACCTAGGTTCTGTGTTGTGAAGTGATGGGGAGACTAATGACGATATTACACATTGAGTAAATGTTGGTTGGCAATAGTGGAAATCAACATCTGAAGTTTTGTGTGATAGGAAAATTGTCCTTAAGCTTACGGGTAAAAAGTATATCGTAGGGTAGTTAAAACCGGGGATATTGTATGGCGCAGAGTGTTAGGCGACCAAGAAGTTAGATACATTGCGAGAGATTAACTGTGGCGGAGATAAGGATGATTAGATGGATTTGTGATCATACTAGGTTAGATAGAATTAAGAATGTCATATGTCGAACTGAGCTTGGTGTAGCACCAATTGAAGATAAGTTGAGAGAGACAAGACTAAGGTTGTTTAGGCATATCTATATGAGAAGGGACAATACATCTGCTAGGAAGTGTGAATGAATTAGGATTCGATCCCTTTGGGCGTCAAAAACGTGGAAGACCTAAGAAACCCATGAGAGACGTGATTAGATCAGATCTGGACTTTGGACCGGTTAAGTGAGTTTGGAGGACTAACACTAAGGTTATAGGGTGAGGTTGGGGGTATCTACCTTTGTTTGTTGTCTTGTGTCTCCTTTTGGTTGTGTTGTCCAAATACATTTTGCTCATCTTCAATCGCACAAAACGTTATGATTTGCATGTCTTATCTCAAGCAAGCTTTTGGTCTTCCTTTTGGAGCTTGAAAGGTCTTTAGAATGAGTTACCTTTGTGTCTAAGCTGGTTTCGTCGGAACCAGTATCTCCATGAAGGTCATGAGGAAAGACTATCTATAAATCTTCAAACTGCGCTCAAACGTGTTTCTCAAAAGTGTTTGTGTTTATTGTTGTATATGAGATATTGTTAGTTAAAATGAACATTAGAAATTGTGGAATACTTATTAAAGCACATACACATGGAGACAGAGGGAACAACTAGCGCTAGCAAAATTTTGTCCAACTTAAGAAATATTAGGTTTAGTTCCAACTCGATTTTGACTTTGATTGAATTGACAGAATATTCAGACACAATATTTTTCTGTTTTATATTGTCTCAACTCTCAACCCACTTTTTGCCTAATTTAGCTACATCTAAATTGTCTGACCCGATATGAACTGAAAAAATATAAAAATCAATTTTTCATTTAATTTTTTTTGATAATAGGAGGGGGGAACTACATCTAATTTTTTTTGATAATAAAAATCAATTTTTTTTACCCATATGAACTACATCTAATTTTTTTTTTCATTTAAATTTTAACATTAATCAAATTTGAGCAAATTTTACCAAAACCCGAAATTTTGCGACCGCTAATGCCAACTGTAATTTTATTTTAAAACTATTTTGCGATCCATATTAATTGATATATTTGAAAAATTTTCATATACCAATGTTTAACTAAAAAAACTATCTATACAATTAAATAACACAATTTTCTAAGGTGTTTTTTCGGATACCAATGTGTAAGTAGTGAGAGAATGTGAGTAAGAGTAGTTATCATTCATTTGAAAATGTAAAAATTAACATAATGATCAAAGTTAAAATAATTAAATTAGGTATTGAGAAATGAAAAATTGACAATTATTTTGGAACAAAAAAAAAATTAGTTTAAGCGTCAATTAATATGGAACGGAGGGAGTAGAATTGTTGTAGTTTTCCAATACATATTACATGCACCTAGAGCATGTGCTATTAAAAATGAACAATTATGTTATTGGAAGTAAACAAAAGGTAGGTATGAATAAACAATTATACTATTAAAAGTGAACAACAGATAAATATAAATGAACAATCATGCTATTAAAAATGAATAAAGACCGAATCTGGAGCACGTTCTCCAAAAGCATATAATAAATTGCACTAGTTTTCAGGCTTTCACCATCAACAAACCTGACATTGCACAAGACCATTGAATCCTTACACGTGGCAAGCGCTGCGATTGGTGGGAAAATTTCGACACTTGTCCTTTAAAACTTCTCTGGGATGCGCTTCATTCGCAACTTCTTTCTCTCTCTAAACTTTCATTTGCCTCCATTTCTCACTCTCGATACTCACACTCAATACTGCAACTCACAACACTCATTGTCTCTCTCTCTCTAAAACTCCTTCACATTATTCCTCAAATTCTAGGGTTACATTTTCACATTTCGTAACTTCAATCTCCACATTCTACCTCATCTTTCTGTTCTTCAATTCGATCCGATCATCTCAATTTGGTCGGAGATTTCCTAAATTTGATTTCAGCCTTGTTTTATCTGAATTGTTGCCGTTAATGGAGACTTATCGGAGATTCAATCCCCGATTAGTGGCGCTGTTGTTGGTTTCTTGCTTCGTGTTTCAGATTTGTGCTTCTGATCCTGTAAGTTTTCTTTGTCAGTTGAATTTTGGCTGGATTTTGTGAAGTTTCTCTGTTTTTTGCATGTTTTGGTGATTTGGCTTGTGTTTGTGACGGAATTAGATCTTTTACGAGTCGTTTGATGAGCCTTTTGATGGACGATGGATCGTTTCCGAGAAGGATGAATACAGAGGTAGGAACTTTGTGCTCTGTCTATGTCTATCAACCGGAATTCACTGTTCGATTTCTTTTTTTCGCGTTCAAACATGATAAGGTGGCTTGCTCAAAAAAAAAAAAAAAGAAAAGATAAGGTGGCATACAAGTTACAACTATTTCAACATGAGAACGAATACAGAGAGTAATAAGATGACGATCAGTTTCATATTACTCTGCTACTGTGAGTTGTGTCATTGTTTAATGTTTGTCTTCTGGCTGCAAGATGATTAAGTGAAATGATCTCATATGTAAGTTCTAACAACGATAGCATTTAGGAAATATGTTATGAATATCAGAATATGAATGCATTGATGTTTTTCTTGTTTTTTTAATTAATTTATTGTCGTTGTTTTTCATACCAAATATTGTATCGGTGTATGACTATATGAGGAGTAGCTGGTAAATGATAACCCCGCCACCAGAGGACCAAACTTTTCGAGCCAGATGTGGCAGAGATGTTAATTAGTGTTGACAAGCATAGTGTGACGTTTATTCCATCATGCTTGTCAATATCATGCAATTCTACATTCCTAAAATGGTGTCAAGGGCCCCTAAAAATTTATATATTATTTCTCCTATTCCTTGTAATAGCATTTCAGAACTTGTTCTTAGGTCATCTTGTGTCACCATGATAATCAAGTGTGAAGAAAGTTAAATTTGGCGTGATTATCAGCACTAGATGATATAACGATATATATTAATATCATAAGCTAACTGCTTTACATTGAGAAAAGGAGATGAGAGAAGTTTTCATGGAAGACACTCATTTCATCTTGGACTTGCAGTTTTTTTGGGTTTTAAACCATGACACAGTGAGACAAGGGAAGAGTTTATTACTGACTGTGGGTTAGTACAAAAGCCCTTAAATATGAAAACTAATATAAGAGGAATTAAGTGGATGGGATACACTTGATCTCACTTTTTGTCATCAATTTTGTAAGTAAAAGTTAGTATCATTTTTCTTGTTTCAAGATGGTTGCCTGATTATGGCCTTATGGGACAACTTAATGACTCGACTCTAACCATCTTGCTCTCATTTAGGCACTTGGAAATACGCAAAGAGCGAGGGACATGATGACTACGGGCTTCTAGTCAGTGAGAAGGCTAAAAAGTATGCCATTGTGAGGCAGCTTGACAAACCCGTAGATTTGAAGGACAAAACCATCGTTCTCCAATACGAAGTTCGCCTGCAGGAGGGTCTAGAATGTGGTGGAGCTTACTTGAAATATCTCCGCCCTCAAGAGGCCGGATGGGAACCTAAGGAATTCGACAATGAATCCCCCTACTCTATCATGTTTGGACCTGACAGATGCGGGGGCACAAACAAGGTTCACTTCATCTTCAAGCACAAGAACCCGAAGAGTGGAGAGTATGTTGAGCACCATCTCAAGTACCCACCACCAGTCTCCTCCGATAAGCTGACTCATGTATACACCGCCGTGTTGAAGCCCAACAACGAGCTCCGCATTCTGATTGATGGGGAGGAGAAGAAGGCAGCAAACCTTCTTTCAGGTTAGTAAAGTCTTGCGTGATTCTGTTTCACCATTAATTGATCGTAGGATGTATAGCTTTGTTGCGACTATTTATGAATATATAGGGTCACAAATAATTTTTATTGGGGTGACCTTGATAAGTTATTCATTATATTCGTAATGAAAACTCATTCTAATATCACTTATTACGGGCCTTATGGCCGGTAAAATCTAGTAAATTTCAGTAAATAAAATGATCATTGTTTAGAAATAGAGTATTATAGACAAGTAAGTCTTGGTAAATTTTGGGAAGTATTGGGAAAAGTCAAAAAACATTATTTTTGAATAAAGTAATCCTTCTTTTAGGAAAAAGTAGTTTATCGAAGTGTAAATGTTGGTAAATTTTAGTAAGCTACGGTAATTTTTGATAAAGATTTACTCACCTCCATTTACCATTAAATTTTACAATAGTCATAGTAAACTAAGAAAATGTCATCCTTGCAAGAGTCTGTCTTATGAAAATTTACGTGCCACTGGCTCATACTAGAATTTGCGCTGTTTCAGGGGATGATTTTCAACCCGGTGTTGTACCACCAAAGACAATCCCTGACCTGGACGACAAGAAACCCGAAGACTGGGATGAAACCGAGAAAATCCCTGACCCTAGTGCCAAAAAACCGGATGATTGGGACGAGAATGCTCCAATGGAGATTGAAGATGTGGATGCAGTGAAACCCGAGGGATGGCTGGATGATGAACCCGAGGAAATCGATGATCCCGAGGCAACAAAACCCAAGGATTGGGACGAGGAGGAGGATGGCGAATGGGAAGCACCGAAGATTGTTAACCCAAAGTGTGAAGCAGCACCGGGTTGTGGCGAGTGGAAGAGGCCAATGAAGAAAAACCCAGCTTACAAGGGCAAGTGGTATGCTCCATTGATTGACAATCCAAACTACAAGGGTATTTGGAAGCCTAGGGAGGTTCCTAACCCTGACTACTTTGAGCTTTCGACTCCGAACTTTGAGCCTATTGCTGCCCTTGGGATTGAGATTTGGACCATGCAAGATGGGATTCTGTTTGACAACATTTTGATTGCGGGCGATGAGAAGACTGCAGAGATATACAGGGCGACACACTGGAAACCCAAGTTTACTGCTGAGAAAGAGAAGGAGAAGGCTGAGGAAGGTGCCTTCTCTGGTGGTCTTTTGTCAGGCCTTCAGGTAAAGAAATCTCATTTGTTGCATTTAGAATTGGCAAAATTTTGTCTGACCCAAATATCCAAATTTGTCCGACCCGGAAAAAACTGGGTGTGGTCGTATATTTTTCATCCGAACCGGCGAACCCCAATACGTCTGCTCTGCTCGAATTGTCCAACCTGGTCCGACCGACAAAAATAGGGTAATGCCATTATGGTCATCAGTTTCTCGTCCAGATTTGAACATGGACCAATTTTACCATCCCGAATTTGACGGTGACCTGATTTTTGTCAGCGCTAATTACATTTGGTTTGGTGGAGTCTGTAGATCTTTATCTGAACCCCATGTTTGTTTGTTATTGCAGAAGAAGATTTTTGAACTCATGGCGAAAGTGGCAGAAATGCGATTCTTGGAACCCTACAGGCCAAAGCTCTATGTGAGTAAACTGAATGTCGTCGTTCTTGTGAAGTAGCCAAGTTGAAGGGGCTTCTTGTTTCCCCCTTCTCCTCTTTGATTGTTTTTTAATTCACCCTTCTTATGACAGGATTGGATTGAGAAGGCAGAAGAAAAACCAAATGTCACTATTGGTGTCCTGGTATCTATTGTGGTGGTCTTTGTTAGTATTTTGCTCAAGATTCTTTTCGGGGGCAAGAAACCTGTGAGTGTTGCTAAACTCTCAGCTCTTTGATTTTAGACAGTCTTTTTATACTATGTTAGTTGCTACATTGGTGTTACACTTGGATGGAATGTACTAGCTTCCGCGTTTTTGGCTAGGGCTGTCAATAAACTATCCTACCCGAAACCCGGTTTAGTCTGACCCGGGGGAAAACCAAATTTTTCGAGCGATTTGTCCCAAAATCTGGACACAATATTTTCCATTTTTCTATTGATCAAACCCGATATTGACCTGAATTAGGCTTAATTAAGCTTGTATTAAGATTACTTCATACGTAGGAAATCTCAAGTGCTTAGTTGACCTGAAATAGGCTTAATTAGGCTACATCCGAATTGTGCGTCCCGGAAAATACCTGAAAAAACGGGGTTATCGGGCATCAACCTTTCGTTCAATGTTAGATTTGCCCAGACCCGAATGACCAGAATCCGAATTTTCAATAGCCCTATTTCTGGCTCCTATGGAGCCCGAAGTTCTTAGTTTAAACTTGTCTGTGACTCAAGTTCTACGCTTAACTAAGTTACTAGCTGTGATTGTTTGTTGCCAAGCAATTTGGCGGGCCGGTATGGGAGTTATCCTACATAGTTAGATGAGCAAATCTATCGGGGCCTGGGAAAGAAATCTTATCTTACAATGGTGAATTCTGTTCGATAACTTATCTATTTGCCCAACTCCTGACGCAGGCCTCAGCCAAAGTTCAGAAAATTCAACCGGCTGCCACCGATCCTCCAAAGGTAAAGGAAGGCGCGGAACAAAAGGAAGAAGACGACGACAAAGACGAAGGTGGTGCTCGCAGGAGGACCAGGCGCGAGAACTAAGGAGAGATAAAAAGGCAAGTCTTTCATGCTCCCACCTCCTCATTTTTGCCCTCATGGATTTTGTCATCTTTTCAACCTAGTGTTGAGGAACTATGCGGGCCGAGAGAAAGAGGGAGATGGAGACTTTGGTTCTAGTTTGCAAGGTTTTTTGGTTTTGCACCCTTAGGATTGGTTTGAGTTGAAGAAAGCATAATTGAGGTATTTCTAGGATTGTAAATGAGCATTTGAAAGAGTTGTTTGAATTTTAGTTCTGATTCAGTTTTGGTATCACCTGCATCTTTGCAAGAACTATACGTCGGAAGTTTTTATTATGCCTCTTTATCTGAACCGTAGCTCACTTGCTCTGCATTGTAGTGATCAGCTATAGGTATTAAACTAGTAGGACTTGTGCTAGTCTTATTACTACATACTAGATGTTTTTTAACTTGGCTTGCAAAAATACAAGGATTTATTTGAGGTAATTTTAGTGAAAGTCATATCCCAGTAAAATTATAAACCACTTTCAATTCATATTAAACAAAGTAACACTTAGTAACGTGAATATCCACTTGGCTTGACAAATTTTTTGCTAAAGTTATTCATCGTCTCAAGACTAACCATACGGAACAAAATAAAGCGACCAAAGGTTCAGCCAACTCAACTTGAACCTTGTTGTCCCGAACACCAAACATGACCCAACCCGGACAACCCAATTGCCAATTCTAGATTGGTGGGGCCAAGTATAAGCACTGAGCAAATTCTTAAGTTCAGGTCAAGTAAATTTTGAGTTGTTTCCAACTTCCCACGCCAAAAGCACGGGCTCAGTTTGATATAAATCACCTGTGCTGCATAACACCTTATACTGGCGAACATGGTGTATGCATTCCAAGAAAAGCTTAGACAAAAGCTCTATCTCAATGCTAGGAATACAGATTCAACTCATACAAGAAACATGCATCATGCAGCCCTGTAAAAACCCAGGCCCTGGATTTCAACTGTGGCTGCTTGGATCTACGGCATTCCTTTTGGTTGGTTGTCGCCCAAAAAATGAACGAAAAACAGAAAATCACCTCCCACAATGCGAAACTTCAAAGCGTATCCAGTTCATCAGTTTTTGAGGATGATGAACCAAGAGGTGGCGATGACTTGAGCGCACTTAACCTCGCAATTGTCGTGGAGGGTAGGTCTTAGTAGGATCATGCGAAATCTTGTCATGAGGTCCAAGATCGTCTATCGGTGGGCGTTGCTTGTGATGATTAGTTACTGACTGATATGCCATGGCCAGCGCTAGAGCCTGTATGCGATGAGGGATTAGAGGGACAAAATAGCACTGAACACAGACCAAGCACGAGTATAGAACTATAGATCACAAAGTAGAATATAACACTGGCATATACTATAATCTCTCCTGGTCAAATTCAGGACGGTGAAACCAGTCGTCAAATTTCAGATAAGCTATTCTGATTTTTTTAGGTCGGACAATTCGAACTGATAGAAGAAAAGGTAGGGAGGGGGGGGGGGGGTTGAGACTCACTATGTGATCTCGCTGAGGAGGAGCGTAGATGCCAGTTGTTACGGTTTTTCTCCTTCGGATGTCATTTGAAGGAGCGTTCTCTATTGGGGAGAACCCGACAGGTACAACCATCACTGGCATGCCAACAAGGTTCCCTACACTAACTTTCTCCCAATCGGTCGCATTGCCAATGAATGCATCCACTGTGAAACTTTCTCGTACTTCTTGAATCAACCTTCCCCTTGCTCTCTGTGCCTGGGGAAAAAAAAGAGATATTCTAATGTGAGGTCCAAAGGGCGTGCATGAGGAGATTGATTCCAGCGAACCCTAGAAAAACCTTTTGGAAACCGAAAAACAGAACCATTTTGAAAACCAGAATGAAAAATCACTTGGGAGCCAATGGTCTTCAGGAGATCCACAATAATAAGAGGTAAGAACGTGCACGTCAAACCTGAACATAATCTACAGCTGGAATGACCCGTGCACGACGGAGCTCATATGGCCACTGATCCTGTGCTTCAAACGCATCATCCAACCCAGCACGTTGCCACTCATCAAAGTGCGCCAACATATCAACATCCATCGTGAAATTCAGGATCCCTTGAGCAGAATCCACCGTGTAGTTGAGCTCGAAAGGAACCATGTTGACACCTTTCGATGCAAGAATATCAACAACCTGAAAATCCCAGTTCAGAAAAAAGTGCAGATGACTTTAGAGACTCGGTATTCAACATGGGGATAATGTATACTTGGGATACTTAATTAGTACCTCCTTTTCGGCATCCTTAAGATATCCAACAGTAAGCTTTGAGATATCAACCGCGAACGGATCATCAAAAGGCATATCAGTCGAAAACATGTCATCCGGATCCTTCCCTCGAATGACGTCCAGGATGACTGCACAATCTTCTGCAGTTCTGCAGAAGGGTCCAAGCTTATCCTGTTTGAGAAACTCGGGTTCATCAGGGCACATCTCAAAAAAATAGAAGGATGTATGAAGAAACCGAGTTCTAAGTCTCACCAGACTTTCGGACAAACTCATCACGCCAGTTCGACCAACAGTTCCGAAAGTTGGGCGAATGGCTGTCACGCCACAACGAGCAGCAGGGTATGTCATAGAACCTGCAGTTTCGGACCCAATGGCAAATGGCACCATGCCTGTCACCAAAGCAAATAAAACCCTTAAGACTCAACGGGGAATCATGAAACAAGATGCCGTCTTCTTTCTTGCATTTGATTCAAGTTTCAACCAGAAGAACTCAGAAAGTTCCAAATATATACGAACTCATCCTTCCGTCCTACCTCTAGCAAGAACAGTTGTTCGTGGAATTTCGTATAGCTAGGGAAACCTATTCAAAAGGGAGCGGGTAAAAGATTTTACACAATATACAAAACTAATCATAGTGACCTAAGCAAAAGGAATCTAGAGGAATCTTTTTTTCTTTCTTTTTTATCCTAACAAAATGTTAAGCAGCCATGCACAGGACCTGCTAGATGATATCCACCAACAAAACTGTGGATTCAAACCCTAGAGGGAGGATAAACCTCAAACTCTCATATATACCAGTAGAGCACACTAGCACAGGGCTCTCGGTTTTTAGAGGGATTTCTTCATTTTCTTGTACGTAATTCTAGTATAGTAAAAGCAGCTGAAAGTTGGGCAAATACTTGATGATACAAAATAGAAATTATAACAGATAAATACAGATCAAATCCAGAGGAAAAACCTGCAGAAGTGCAGGCAGCTGGTCCAGCAGATGAACCAGTAGAATACTCCTCTATGTTCCACGGATTCCTCGTTCTGCCCCCAAACCAAATGTCATCATACGCCAACGATCCACTAACGAGCTTTGCAACTAGAACCCCGCCAGCAGATTTTAACCTGATACACAACAGTAGCTATATATGAACTATCTGCAAAGCTGTTGTTGTAAGTTGTAACTTCATGCTAAGCTCCTACAAACGAGACCTCGTCATCCCCAAATTTTTTCAAAAAAAAAAAAAAAGAAAGAAAGAAAGAAAGAACGAACATGTGAAAAATCGGAACAGATATAACACCTTTTATAGACCCAAGCTTCAAAATCAAGTACTTGATCTTTGAAACTGCCTGAACCCCACGTCGTTTTATACTGTGGTACCGCAATTATATCTTTCAGTCCGTAAGGAATGCCATGGAGAGGACCTGCAAGATTTTATCGACATTTGAACATACTTCATCCTATAAATTTCCACTTGCATAATGGTCGAGAAACTTATGCTGGTTAGCATATGGTAAAAAAGATAGATAGTATACCTAAATACACTCCTTGGGAAAGGAGCTTATCGGCCTCTTTTGCCTGCTTGTATGCGAGTTCTTCAGTCACAGTGACAACAGCTTGAAGAGCGGGATTATACCTGAAAGACGTCAAATAAGAAACTTGTAGGAAAGGTGGATGCTACTCGAAATACACAAGGAAAATGGAGCGAAATAAAGACACTCTCTGACACCTCTTCAATCTCTTGAGAAAAATCTCTGTAAGCTCGACCGAAGAAATCTGTTTTGACTTGAGAAGTTGTCCCAGTTCAAGAATCTGATCACACACGTCCAAACATGGCATAAGACAATGCATTCTTGAGTAAAATCAGCCAAAGATGTGTGTTGCAAATAACTACACGGAGACGTATAAAGATCTCACACTCATAAAGGCAATATCTTCTTCATTGTGTGGCTTCCGAACGTCGGGATACGAAGGATAGGCGAAAGATTTCTTTACAGATTCCGCTTGTTTGGTGCTCCAATCAGCATGAAAAATTAAAACCGACGGATTCTTTAATCCTCCATTCGATTTAGCAACCAGTTTGCGATTGGATTCAAAAATCGGAACATTGAACTCTGATGCCTCTTTCACAATGTCCTCCATCTGGATTTACAAACAACAGCTCCAACTTAATTGCAACATTTCTTTACAAGATGCATTATTTTGATATAAGAATTCATATAGATGATTCTACGTATACAAACAGTTTGAGAACAAAAAGTATTGCTTACCTTTTCATCGCTGAAGAACCCTGCATCAAGCATTTGAAATCCTTCTTGTATAGAAAAACTGCAAGTAGCATTTTTGGCTCGTTTACTGCCAATCTCAGTGGCGTACTTCTTGCTGTTCTGATGTAACAATGCAGTATTAGTTTACATGAAGTTCTGACATAACAATGCAGTATTAGTTTACAAAAAGCCCTTCCACAGCTAATACCCTAAAAGTCTTGCCACAAAACGGGTTGTGAGGATACGATGTAGCAATTTTAACCCAGAATTTAAACATTCAGAGAGACTAGTTCCGATTGACCCAAGAATTTGAATCGTTCACTACCTACCACTTACCGGGAAAGAAGTAGAAGAGGTCTAAAGACGCTTTTTGCTTCGGTCCATTAAAGTCTAAGTCGAAAAAGTAATTCCTTTCTCAACTAACTTGGAGCTTCTTCTTTAGCATAAGTGTTATATCTAATCAATAAAACTGAATAGAGAACACCAAAGGATCAGGCTGACATTTGGTCGATGCATTACCTGGAAAGCGAGTGGGAATGAGAACCAACCCGAACTTTTTGCCATAATATTTGCCAGAAGTTCTTATTGATATTAACCTGTTTGGTGAAATTGTTAGAATGATTTCATCAGTTGAGTTTATTTAACTACTGTTATGCTTATTGAGATGGATGGTGTATAAGTATAACCCAAATGATTGTTCCTTGCTCCAATATATTTAATGATGGAAAATACCTCCATTTGGTCAGGATTTGGACTTCTTGATTTTATTATGGCTAAGGCCTAAGGCTTCATTTAATTGGGAGGAAAGCACAATTTTCTTTAAATCCTATGAGTTTATCCATTTCCTCATGTGAGCTAGGCAAATCCCATTTCACCTTGCCTCCCCTCTATACTCTATCAATTTGGGTATATTGAACTCCCCTGTAAGGCTATAACCTAGCTAGTTGCATTCCCTTTCCATCCCAACTCACCCTAATAAGCATGTAAATGCCTCAAGAAAGCACCAAGTTCTAATTACTTATTAGGGTGTGTTTGGTAGAATCTTGGGAGCTCCAAAATGTTTATCAAATTTGAAAGTGAAGTAATGAACTCCACATCAACATTTTCCTTTCTACCAAGCACAACCAAACATGGGAAACTTTTGTCAACTTGAGCAAGTTGACTAACTTTTGTTTCCCAAAGGAGTCCCCGGGAAAGTCTTTCTCGGGAACCTACCAAATGCACCATTGGTTAGGGTGAATTTGGTAGAATCTCTGGAGCCTTTTGATAAAATGTTTATTGAGCTTATGAGTGAAATAATGGGCTTACATCAACATTTTCCCACCCACCAAGCACAGCCAACATGGAAAACTTTATCAATTCAGGAAAGTTGACTAACTATTTCGGAAAAAATTTCCAACCAAACGCACTATAATCACATTCCTTGTCATTGAGCCACTCTTTTAATAGTCCTATTTGGGCCAGCCAGCCCGGCCCAATGGAGGCCCAAACAAAGGACCCACCCTTATTTGGTTAGATTTTGTCAAAAAAAGTTACTGAAACTAACTAGAATTTACCAAAATTTATAGTTTATCCATATCTACTTCTTTCCTAAATTTACCAAAACCAACCAAAATTTACTGAAACTTGTATGCTTACCAATACATTATAAGTTTTAACCAATACATATCTTCTAAGAATTACATATACTACTTATCTTTGCTTACATTACCTAAAATATATAATATATACTTCTAAAAAAATCATATACTTAACAAGTGATGTAATGATGTTACTTATTTTACTTGCGCTGTCTAGTTAAAAATTATAAAATATATATTTTAAAATTTACTATATATTTAAGTAATATACCTTATGTGACCTACCTCATATTGTCATATTGATCTTGATCTACTAATACTTACACAGGTTTACTTACTTTCTCTATCTTACTGTACATGTCTGAAGGAGCAACTTTTTTTCGGTACTTATCGAAATTCACTGTTATAGTTATTGACCAAAACATGACTTTTACTACGTCGCTGATTTAGGAGCGAATTCTACAGGCACTTACTCGCTAACAAAATCAAAAAAACTGAAAACAAACCAAAAAGTCTGGTACCAAAATCAAGATGAAGATCAAAATCGAAATCGAAATCGAAGCAAGAACTCAACCAATTTCAAACCAAAATGATTGATTGATTGAGACAGAGAGAGAGAGAGAGAGTACCATATCGGTGGAAATGCAATCGGCAGCAGCAGGAAGAGCGAAGAAGCAAAAATTGAAGACAAAATTCAGAAGAATGAAGAGACAGAAATGACGCCGCCATGAATATCGAGATGAAGAACTACAAATGTTGAACAATGAAGGCATCCACGTTGAAAATTCAGCAGCTGCTGCCTGTCTCTTCCTCATTGCCTCCCTCCTACCGCTTGATTCTACTCTTGCTCATGCTTTTCCTACTTTTATTATTCCTTTCCTAAAATAAAATAATAAAAGAAGCAAGAAGTCCATTAGTATAATGTAGAATTACCTCAAGAAAGACTTTGAGTCACACTAGTCTTAATCTATTGGATATTTTCGAATGCAGCCACATGGAGCGCCAAAATTCAACTTTTATTTTAGACTTTTAGCCATATATATTAGATTCACTTGGAGCATATGCTTAAGATATTTACGAGTAAATAATCATATAAATCAAAGTGAACAATCAGAATAATCAAAGTGAACAACCTAATACATACGAGTGAATAATTGTAAAATCTGAAATACGTGCTCTACAAGCAGAGCACCTAATAAATTGCAGACTTTTAGAGTAGGGAAAAACATTTCTTGTATTTAATGGACTTGGATCTTATCATGTTACTTGTACAATATTCGGTTTAATGCATATGTACCTTTCAGGATCCAAGTATTATGAGACTAAAAGGACCTTAACATTGATACTTTGAGAGACTGAAGTGTGTAAATTCTCGATGACCCACCAAACTGAAGTTATCGATCTTATATCGTAAGATATAAAGGTTTCTTTTGGTTGTAGTAAGCGCAAAAGTCAATGTTGTGTTATTTATGTTTAGGTGTTTGATTGTAACATGTATCTTTGAAGGTGGTCGTTTGCTGTATTCTATGAACTTTTAAATATTTTGACTTTCAATAATCGAAAAAAAGGCATAAGTATTATGAAGCACAAATGAACCGTAGTCCTAGTTAGTAGTTACCATTATGCAGGCTATAAGCATAGGTCGCGACACATACAAGGAAGGAAATTATACAACCCACAACAGCAAGACACAGTGGGATATGATGTAACAGTGTTACCCTCAAATAAAATTTAAAACGCAATAGAGAGAACGGTCAATGTATGTACATCCAAATCCAATATCCCTCATCTCTACCCTTGAGGATAGTCGTTCTAGTTAAGCTTGAACGGGTCTTGAAGGATCGGTATCACTTCGAGTATGCACAACTGGATCAGGGGATCTGAGATCATCGATAGGTGGACGTTGTTTGTGATGGTCGGTCACCGACTGATAAGCCATGGCTATTGCTAGAGCCTGCATGGACAATGAGGAAGAGGAGAAGAAGATGTGATTAGAAGAAAACTTGTCTTTTATAGGGCAAGTTGAGCATGGGTGTATGATCATTAGGCCAAATCCAATACTTCAAAATCCAAAATCCCGCCACGAAGTGAGGTATATAGGGATCTCATGATGTGGCAGCCTTACCCTTAACTTTCGAAAGTTAGATAGACTGGTTCCAATTAACCTAAACACAAAACTCCAAAATCTTGTCAAGGTGAGAGCTATGGAGGGGTCAGGTGAAACAGTCTTGTCCCCTAAATGTTGCAATGGAGAGAGGTTGGTTCCAATTGACCCAAGATTTAGAAACCGTTCACTAACATCTATTCCATGGAAAAGAAGCAGGGGAGGTTAAGGTCTAATGACGCATTTTACTTCAGATTTTAAAACCATTCACTACCCAGTACTCCATAGAAAAGGAGATGAACTTTAGTGAGGGCATTTCATTGCAGTCCATCACAACATGAAGTGAAAAAATAATAATGTTTCAACCATCTATAGATCACTAGGCAAACACCTAAGAGAGACTATAATAAGTGGAGTGGTGTGCTGGTATTGTGGATTGAGAAAAAACTAAGAGTTGAAACTCACAATGTGGTCATGCTGAGGAGGAGCATAGATGCCTGTTGTGACAGTTTTTCTCCTTGGAGTGTTACCAAAAGGATGATTCTCTACTGGGGAAAACCCAACTGGTATGATCATCACAGGCATGCCAACAAGGTTTCCCAGGCAAACTTTCTCCCAATCCGTCGAATTGCCAATGAATGCATCCACTGTGAAGCTTTCCCGTACTTGTTGAATCAGTTTTCCCCTTGCTCTTTGCGACTGGAGAGAAAAACGACAGATTTGACGATAAGAACTAATCGCGCTCTAAGTGTGGGCCCCGCTTTCACAAGGCCAGGGATATTCAGATACAGGCAACCTATCGCAACAAACATCATTGTTTGTTGTGGATAGACCGGTTCAAGAAAACAGGTATAAAACCAGAAGGGCTGAACTTGAGTTACTGAATGCATGATAAGAGGTAAACATATCCAAGTCTATCGAGCTCCGGCCTATATTTCAGCCCTGTTTTTTTGGTGGGTAAGAAGAAATTGGGCAAGGTTGGGTCCATTTGAATAGGCTTGCGTAGTTTATGTAGAAGTAGTTAATGAGTTGTTTTAAAAGTAGAAAAGTTATATAAGTTTAGGTAGCAAATGTATAATTGGGTAGGAGTAGGTAGAAAAATATTGTAGGGAGTTTACTCTTGCAAAGAACAATGTTTCATTAACTGAAGGTCATAGGATTAAAGCTGACAATTTCATGTTATTGTCAGCCTCATTGGCCATTTCCGATTTCGCAAAAGTCTGTTTTATGTTTCAAGTAGTTGCCACAAATCTAATCTCAGTTTGTTGTGTCATCTTATATTATATCTGACTCACACTAGAGGTGAACAAGAAAATTAGTTACCAACCTGCACATAATCTATGGCTGGAATCACTCGTGCACGGTGGAGCTCAAATGGCCATTGATCCTGAGCTTCATACGCGTCATCCAGCCCAGCGCGTTGCCACTCATCAAAGTGCGCTAACATATCGACATCCATTGTGAAGTTTAAGATTCCTTGAACATCTTCAATGGTGTAATTTAGTTGGAATGGAACCATGTTGACACCCTTAGATGCAAGAACATCAACAACCTAACCATTCAATTCAGTGAGAGAGTTAAATACTAAGGGTTGAAACTAGAAAGATTGTACATTCCTCTTTTAACAAAATACTCCAAACTTATTTTCAAGTTTACAATCAAGATAAAGAGAAGGTCCTTAGTCACCTCCTTTTCAGCATCCTCAAGATATCCAATAGTAAGCTTTGTGACATCAACAGAGAACGGATCACCAAAGGGCATATCAATTGATGACAGGTCATCTGGGTCCTTCCCTCGAATGATGTCGAGGACAACTGCACAATCTTCTGCAGTTCTACAGAAAGGCCCTAGCTTATCCTGTTGGGTGGACAGAGGTTCATCGTGCAGTCAGGAAGTATTGTCAAAAATAGTATGACATATAAAGAAACTGAAATCTCACCAAACTTTCTGATATACTCATTACACCAGTTCGACCAACAGAACCAAAAGTTGGGCGCAAAGCCGTCGCGCCGCAACGAGAAGCAGGGTATGTTATAGAACCACAAGTTTCAGATCCAATTGCAAATGGCACCATGCCTGCCATCAAAGGGGGAAAAAAAGGCCACTTAGAAACTACAAGTGAGCTAAGCAATGAGATTTTGGAGGTCTTTGGTGAAGAGATTTTTGGCCTCAGAAAGTTCCTTCCGAGGTTATCAGGTTTTTAACCTAAGTGTTTAGTAAATAGTTTTTCATATTAGCATTTTGAACCCCAACAACTAAATTTACCAAACACGTTTGCAACAAACATATAATCCAAACAGCTAACAACTGACAACTAATCCAAACAGCTAACAACTGGTAATCTTGTATGTGATTCTAGCATAGGAAGGCCATCTGGTTACTGGTAGTTGAATTGTGATTTATGAAGGATATTAAACAGAAACGAATTATGGTAGGGCGAGATTTTACAGTGTTTGAGCCACTGAAAAGTATTGTCCAGAAGGAAAACCTGCAGAAGTGCCAGCAGCAGGCCCAGCAGAAGAACCTGTAGAACCTTCTTCTATGTTCCATGGATTCCTTGTTCTTCCCCCAAACCAGATGTCATCATATGCCAGTGACCCAGTCACGAGCTTTGCCACAAGCACTGCACCAGCAGATTTTAGCCTGCCACACAACAGCTGCTAATAACTTTATGCAACGAACACCTAAGGGAGGACCCCAAAATGATAGTGCAATACCCTCTTAGCGGGGTTTTCAGAAACCCAAAAGTAGGCAGCTTTATGCGCATGAAGCAGCAAAAAGAACAAAACAACAACAACAACAGGCAGTAGTATAGTCCCGCTAAAGCAGGGTCTAAGGGATCCAGACGTAGGCAGTAATGCAGCATTCCTCCCATGCACGGATGCAAAAAGAACGAAGAAAGAAAAATCCAAAAGATAGATAACCAAAAAGCAAAAACATAAAAGAAAAGGAAGAAAGAGGACACAAGGGAGCTCTTGTTTTAGGGTGCCATCATTGAAAGAATTTCAAATTCCATAACTTGAAAACAGATGTTATTTTATATGCATAGATCAAGGATATGCAATACCTTTTGTAGACCCAGGCTTCAATATCAAGTACTTGATCTTTGAAACTGCCTGAACCCCAGGTTGTCTTATAATGTGGTACTGCAATGATATCTTTCAGTCCATAAGGAATCCCATGGAGGGGGCCTACAGGTTATTTCAACACTTGAATCAGATTCAACATATGTCTAAGAGGTGAGAATTTCAAAGGTGAAAAGCCAAGTTTCTACTTCCTTTGGATTAAATCACTTTCCCACACTTTTTTGGTGATATACTGATAGTCAGTCAACAGTCCATAACTGAATAAAGCAATAACGAAACGATAAATAAATAAATAAGCATACAGCCGAAAACATAGACGATGTACCTAAGTAAATGCCCTGGGAAAGCAACTGATCAGCCTCTTTTGCCTGTTCATATGCTAGTTCTTCTGTTACAGTGACAACAGCTTGAAGAATGGGATAATACCTGAGGAATACCTCAAATGTGAAAACCTTTAAATCTTCAAAAAGACGGTACTAGTACATTTTTCAGGAAACCTTGGTTATCAAGAAGGGAGAATGCAGCAGAAAGTAAAGATAATGTATTGCACCTTTTCAATCTCCTGAGGAAAATTTCGGTAAGCTCTACTGACGATATCTGCTTGGACTTTATGAGTTGCCCCAGTTCAAGAATCTGATCATCAACAATCCAAAGATGGGAATATGGGATAAGATAGAACATAATAGCAAATCTCATATACACAGAAGTATAAAGATCTAACACTCATAAAGGCAATGTCTTCTTCACTATCAGGCCTCTGAACATCAGGGTATGAAGGATAGTCAAAAGATTTCTTGGCAAATTCCACTTGTTTAGATCCCCAATCAGCATGGAATACTAGAACAGGTGGATATTGTAATCCCCCATCAGATGCAGCAACCAGTTTGCGATTGGCTTCAATAATAGGAAGATTGAACTCCAACGCTTCTTTCTCGATCTCCACCTTCTGCTTCGACAAAATTATGTAATTAACCAAAAGAATTCGATTTCACGGACAAACTTCACAACCCCAGACCGCAAAAATCACCTTTTCACGAGCAAAGAAACCTGCATCAAGCATTCCGAATGCTTCTTGTATGGAGAAGCTTCCATTAGAAATGTTGGACCGTTTACTATAAACTTCAGACCCATACTTCTTGCTGTCCTGGTGCAAGAAACAGTATCAGTTAACATGAAGCTGTAGGGGCAAATATAGCCTCCAACCCTTTGTTCTTGGGGTAACAGGCATGAAGGTCGATGACAACCTAAACTGAGTATCATGAACATATTAGTGTGTTTGGTTGGTCAAAAACCCTGGGGAAATGATCAATTTTCCCAAGTTGACTTATTTTCCCCATGTTTGATTGTATATTGATCTTGAGAGAAATTTTATAGGGGCCCACCATTTCCAAGATTTTTCTAGCGAAAATTTCCCTTAGGGAGGGGTAAGGGAAATCTTTCCCCATGGAAAACTTTCCATGAAAAAATTTCCCAGGAAAAACTTCCATGGGGTGCTTACCAAACACTCAAGTGGTTGGTAGAATCCAAGGGATGGAAAAATTTTCACAGGGAAAATTTTCCTGGGAAATGTATTCAACTGTGTTTGGTTGAAATTGCAAATTTCCTTGGGAAAATGTTTCAAATGTCCAAACTATCCATATTTCCCATGAATTTTCCCGGGAAAGTGTATTTTACATTCTTTATAATGAGTAACCAGCTTATCATAGGGCAGATAGGCAAATTGTATAACTATACAAATTGTGTATAACAAAACTGTTAAGGCTTCAAGCAATGAGCAAACTGTACTTAGTTCCAGTAATAATAAAAAATTAAGAAAAAAAAAAGGAGCAAACTGTGTTAGGACACCAAGTCTTGCACAAACTGAGCTCATTCAACTACCAGTAAGCAACCATAGCCACTGAATCAAGCTTTCTGGGGATCAATAGAACTACCAAGCTAGACAAGCTTCTGAACTACGAACTCATTCTGATTTTCCAGTTTTCTAGGGTTTGATGTTGTTGCTGTTGTATTTTGCAATTTTAGTGTAGTTTACGTAAGATTCATCACTCATTCAATAGAACTAACAGCGTTTAATGATAGTACTCTTCGATGAAAAGTACGACAAAATCAAACAAATTATCTTCAAGACGAAAATATCATCCACCAAAATGAAAGAAACCACGAAATTCTTCCCAATTCTACAAGTTGAAAGCAGCAGAAACACACATTGAACATACATCACGTAGAGTTGCAAATTGAAAACAATCCCTTCGGTTCAATTCAGAATTGAGCTTTGCTAAATTGAATTGCAAATAATTTCGAATTCGAATCGAAGAGAGAGTGTGTGTTTACCAGGTGGATGTAGTCGGAAGTGGGAGGATGAAGGTAGAAGAAGTAAGCACCGACGACTGAAAGCAGAAGAAAGAGCAGAGAAAACGACGCCATGAAAATGGACGACATGTGTCACTGAATATCAACGCTACTTCTTTTTTTATTATTTTTATTTTTTATAACGTCTTCTTGTTTATTTCATTAGTCCCGCCATGTTTTTATTTGATATTTTGGATGATCGCACTAGAATTAAGGTCATAAAAATACATAAATACTCCCTTTTAATCCATTGTCACGATTTTTAGTATCACTATTTAATTAATAATTTTTTATATAATATTATATTTTTATAATAGTAGTTTTTATTATAAATTTAATAGTAGTAATTTTATATAATAAGTTATCGTATATATTAATAAATTTATGGTCAAAACTTTTAAAATTTTATTACACAGTTTTCAAATATGAAAATTAGTTTGGAATAGAGGGAGTGGTTATTATGATTTTTTTTTAAATGTATACTGTCTCATTCTCTTTTTACTTGTCACTTTAAAAGATCTTATAAAAATCAAAATAACAAATAATGTTATGGACATAAATTAAAAATGTAAAATCATAATAATTATGGACAAAACAAAGTTAGTTAAGTAGACAAATAGATAAAGATCAAGGGAGTAACAACAATGTACTTCGGAAATTATCCGCCTAACGCGATGCTCAGGATTTAAATATGTGCAGTCGTCTTCGTGACTAAATGATTGTTGAACTCTTAACATCTATGTTGTATTAAGGTGATCTTACGTAGCTACAATGTACATGTCATGCTCCATATGAAAGTTCTCGACCGCGTGGTTTGCTTCACCACAGTAAAGGAGCACGTTTCACCTTCAAATCGAACATGGCTATCCACATTTTGCATTGAATAATAAGGGAATTAATATTCTACCGTGATTAAACTCACTTTCCTCTACTAGCATGTGCGTGTCACTACTCGCTAGTAGCGAGTCCTCCATTAATTTAAGTATCTGTACACTATACTTTTTAACTAGCTATAGCTCTTATATGATGGCATTGAGTTCGACCATCAAAGATGATTGGATATCAAATACCTTCACGAAGCAACATATCTAATTGTCCGCTGCTCCACATGTCACCCCGTCGTTGGCTCCCAGCGGGGGATATGCTCACCGTGTATAAGTAGTTGCTATTGTTTTCATATGAAGCGATTGAATTAGCAACCGAATTTGCCAAACATCTTCCTTTGCCATATCTTTCTTTTCTAGCATTTGTGTTTGACAAAGACAAGAGTGGTATGCCCTTGACTCCTTTTTTTTTTCATTCTCCCCCTGTACACCTTTTTATATCGATGGATGAGTCACAACTTTAGTACATTAAAACTTTTTCGATGAATGCAACTTTACCTTCATACTTTACCCTCGTGGAATACTTGACATGTTGACCCGAGTGTAGACTCTGTTGTTGATGCCTTAAACTTGTGGTAAATATAGGAGAAAATTAAGTCTTTAGTCCACAATCTCAAAAATGTAACATACATTGGACAAAGATAGAAAGAGATGGAGTCATGAAAGAGTTTATAAAATTAAAGAGAAATAGGTATATGCATTTGGGGGGGGGGGTGATCGAGCGAGACTGCAACAAAACTATGCACCTATGCACAGACCAATGTGTGAATCAGTGAATGTGTCTATTTGACGGTTTCATATTAAATGCATGTGGTAATTTTTTCGACATATATTTTTAAACTTTGACGTATAAAGCTCATTAAATTACTGTAGTTCTTCATAACTTTGATATTTACTCGTATCATGACCTAATTTGATCATATATATATATATATATATATATAAAATGAAAATATATAGATTGAAAAAATTATGATTCATGTAACACAATCCAAATATGATCCCCAATTATCGAGAAAAATACAAACCCAACACAAATTGCAATAATTTCCACGAAAAATCAATCAACCTTAAGCATTTGGCATTAAAATACGCGCGCGCAACAAGAGGAGCGAAAAATGAAAAGTACGCCATTGCAGCGGGAAGTCACAACTTAGCAATCCTAATTCCGGCCTACTCATAGAGAGCGAAAGGGACACTTCGCTGCTCGCGAGAAATGGTTCTACTGTTCTTCGCTCTAGATTTGCGCAATCTCTCTCCTCCATTGCTGGAAGAGGTGAAGCAAGTAAGAATTTCCATTGACTATTTACTAATTCGTCAATTCTCGCGTTCTTACGCTCCTTTTCTTCTGTTCGATCATGATTTTTGAATCGTAATTTGTAATTTTGTAATGTTTGTTTGATTCGTCTTTGTTTTGGTTTCGATCAGTGTTTGTTGCAGCTTGCGAACTTGTACGCTGTATCTGATTGTACATCAAGGCGTTGTGATTCTGAGTCTGTGATTGAAGATAGAATCGGTTTGTGTTACTTGCAGCAACCTGCGAATTCTTCGTCTGAGGTGTGTATTGTCATATATGTCGAAAATTAGGGTTTAATAGACAGTTATTTTGCTATCAGTTGTTAATCTGATGCTATTTAAATGGACGGAAGAATTTGCGAAGCAAATGATTGAGTTCTGCATTATGCGTTTAGTTTTGGCTAAGTTGTGCATGGAACTATGGATGATAAACTGACGATCGGTGACTATCAGCTTAATCTAACGTCTTAATTGTTAGATGTTAATGGATAATGAATTTTAGAGATACGGCTTATCACTTCGTTAATATGCATTATAAGATCACGTTGGAAATAAATCACTGATTTTCGTTTCAGTGTTATTCCTTAATTTGATGTCTTCATTGTTAAGTGATTTCGAATGCTACTTCTGCACTAAAACTGAGTCATTGATTGCAGTGCTTACTGTGGAGAAGTTCATATTGTGACAAACAGCATGAGATATTTCATACTGTACTTTACTAAAATTAAAATGAATTATAAGATCATGCTGGAGGATTTATGCTGTGCTATGGGCGAAATGACGATTTTACGCTTAAAACTGCCAAGTCCAATAACATGGGTATTCTATAACAAAAGAATATAGATTCAACCCTTTTTTTTCTTTGGATATTTGGAATTTCAGTATCCCCAACAGCTTAAGATTGCATACTCTCCAAGGGGAAGAAGCTTCAGTCTTCGTGATTTTCATTATGCTGTAAAACACTTGCCCTATGATTCCCATTTGCCACCTTTTGTCGACGATTTTGGATCCTCTCTTTTACAAGGTATTTTTTCCCTCTTTATTTCCTATCTACATCAGTCACTCTGTCCACAGGTGCAATTGTGGAGTTCTTTTGCAAGATTTTTTCCCCTTTAATTTGTATTCAAATTCTGCAGATGTGGACTTCTCAAGCATACTTAGTGATGAAGTGTTGGAATCTACTGGAAACAAAGACATTGAGAAGAAAATAATTCTGATAAGCTCGTATACAGTTTGGAACGTGGACTCCAAAGCTAGGAAGATTCTTTTGGTTGAAAACAGTCCATATTCCCCCTGCCTCCAGAGAAGGACTTCATAGCTGGTTTTCCTGTAACGACCTTTATGTTATACTGTTAACAGGATGCTGCAGATAGATGTGTTTCTATGGAGTTTGTATTCCTCGAACAGAAGTCAAGCCAGCTCAGTGACCTATCCGAGAACATGAACAAATTTAGACAGCAAATATGTGATCTTGAAAACTGCTCATTTAATGCGTATCTTCCAGGTCCGTTGGCAAATTGTCAGATTATCTTATGAGTGATGATCTCATTTTTTTTAGATTGGTCCAAATATTTACATGCACATACATTTCTTTGTTCTTTTGTACCCTGTCCCTTCCTAGTAGGTATGCTTGTGAATTACTTGATGGTGATTTATAGAAAAAGATTTGGTAATTTTGAGCCACTGGCAACATATTTGCATTTACACGTCACTGTTATGCACCTTAGCGTCCTAGTAGGAAGCAGCAAGCTGCAGATATAGTTAATAATAGAATTGGAGAACAACAATGAGCAATATCCATTTATTTTCTTCTTCTTCTTTTGGGTTATCTAGATGCCTTATAATTAATGAGGTCATCATAGTGGGCGAACAATTGAGAGGGAAGAGGGCTGTGATTGTAGAAATCTCCATCTGCCAGATTCCTCAAATAGGATTTGGATTGCAAACTTGCCACTGTAATTTTGGTCATCAAATATTACTTGAGCACCTGTTAGCATCATAAAACTTGATCTTGATATCATTTGCAGTCCACATGCTCTGGCGCAGTTACACACTGCTTTGATAGCGCACACAAAGATCTTAGCTCTGACCATGCGCCTCTCCCCTTGAAATATGACAGCTGTGGTGGACAAATTTCTCTTCCCTTAGCCGCAACACAATATTATGATAACCTTTGGAACTAGCCAATAACTTATGCGCTTATGTGGTTGTTTTTAAGTTCGGAGACTTGTTAATGTGATTAATTCATATTCTTTTCCTGCATAGATGCTGGCATATTTAATGGCTTGGTGAAAAGATGGCTTCGGGAGTTGACTGATACAACAGAAGAAATATTAGATGCTCTTTTTGTGTTCGAAAACAATATTGCTGGTTCTACTAATCAACTCTCATGCAAGTTGTGTAATTGCGTAAATCGGATGATGGATGGATTCAGCCCATGCAAGGTTAGTATCCTGTAGTTTGAAATGTTGGATGCATTGCCTGTCTATCAGCCTGTATTGCTTTGTCAAACAGATCTCCTCATATAAAATTCATTCTGCCATATTGAGCTCTTCAGATGCACTATGCACTTGGCCACTTGCTATGTAGTTTCACCAAAATGTTTCCTGACATCTCTATTTATTTCATTGCCATGTGTGGTCTGTTTGCTGTGATGACATTCCTCAGGATCATACAAATGGTTGTACATTAATGGAAGGCCTTTCACATGATTTCACTAAACCCGATCGGGAACTGGATAACATTGACATAGATTCCATGAAAGCTGGCAAACATACATTAACGGTGGGAGAATCCTGGAGGAGCTGGACAAACTTACGCCAAGTTACATCTGTTCTCTTTAATGTAATAGAGAGGACTAACCTGGCTTCCTTGAATGAAGGTATGCACAAGTAATTGAGTTGCTAATTCATGTTGGTCACCTGCAAAAATTACAATGTGTAATTGCAGGGGAGTCCATTGGCTTAGAGACCTTAATTTAAGCCTTTGTCTTTCTTTATGAGTACCCTTCCTTCCTCTGTTGTCATGACCTTAATTGAGAGGACTAACTCGGCTTCCTCTGTTGTCATGACCTTGATTCACATTCTTCATTTTTACCCTTTTTTCTTTATGAGTGGTAATTGTTAGCTGTTTAGTGGCATTTCATTGTTCTCCAAGGCTTATTTATAAGCAGGAGCTAAATGTATAATTTAACATATATGCAAAATTGGTTTGATTTTGGAACTTGCCTTAGTTAACTAGTCATTGTAATTATTGTCCAAAGGCCACCATGGAAAGAGGCCACACCAGAAAGATGGGATAGGAGAAAAGTGGAGAAATCACTCTTATTCTTCAACTTTGGAGTACATTGTTATTTGGCCTTGATTCTTTGTCCGCATGCACCAACTAAAATAGAAGTGCTCAAAGATCATAATGAGCGAGTAGGAGATGTTTGAAGATCTTGAGGAACTATGTAACATTTATTACATCTTTTAGCATACCTACAACCATTTATATTTCTTTTATTATTTACTAGATTCTGTATATGCCTGCAATACTTTCTTCCAAAATTTGTGTTGAAGCTCTCTGAGAAGCCAATAGGATTGGGAGGCTTTTTCCAGTCACCTACAAGATGAAATGTGCTTACCTGACATGTCCACAAAATAGGCAGTTAGGCACTTTAAGTACATGCTTTTGAATTGATTGTCTATCCTAAGAATTGAAAGGCTTTTGATTCACGATGCTTGAATGAGTATTTTGTAGCTTTAGTGGTACACTACTTTTCCATTTCGTTTTTGTTTCTGAGATGTTTTCTATTGCCAAATGTTTTTGAGTTCCTTTAATAGGTGTGGTGGTAGGAAGACCTTATATTGTCATCCCATCAGTTGGCCAGGAAGATGCTGCTGCAGAAGAAAATGACAAATCTCAGATGAATGATAGGCGTGAGCTTGCTAATCCCGCTTCATATTTGCGAATTAGCATTATACTTGTTCATCCAAGTTACTGCTAAACAAAAGCATGCTGGAGCTCCTCTGCTGGATTTGCATTCTGAATTTTTCATCTTGTTTCCATATCTTGTTGTGGCTGATTGCAAAAAGACATGCCTCCATTCTGATTGTGATTGGCAGTTCTTCATGGACTCCGTCGTGCACTTTACGCGCTGAACCAGGGGCTCGTCTGCTGGTCATTTTGCAATGTAGAGACTATGAAAGTCACTGCATTTTACCACTATTATGTTCTTCAGCCATCTGATAATGGTCCCATGCTTCTGAGGGTACAGAACTGTTTCTTTTGTCCCTGTTTTCCCCTGAACTATTAGTATTTTCATGTATTATTCGCACCGATTTTGATCCTTTCTTTGGAATCCTGACATTATGACTAAAACTGCAGCGGCTTGCAGGAGCAGAGGAAATATTGCCCCTTCCTGATGTGAATCTAAGTGATTCTTCAGCTGATGAGGAGGTTGTTAACTCCATTCAACTGTTTTTGAGAGAGGTAAGTTTGGTACCTGTGCATCAATGTTCTTGTTGATTAGTGAAAATTAGGCTTCTTGGATCATTGTCTTGAACTTTCTGTGGGTACAAGATATTGGTCTAGCGGCACTGATGTGGTTGCAGAGTTTTAGATATGTTGAAAAGTTAAAACTGAATTCTTGCCACAAGATCTCGACATTTTCTTTCCTTCTCGATCACACATTTAAATGGTCCAATGCAATATGATTGGATGATTCAAAAATCATACTTCCTATTCAGAAGACCCGAAATAGGCTAGCTTGCTAATATGTTAAATGTTGAAGGCTGGTTTTAAAGCTGATGCTCATTTCTGTTTGGGAGATTCAAAGTAAGCTTGCTTATGAGTTGATTATAAGTTCTGACATTGACAATCTAGTGGCTTAGAAGGAAGGATTAAGCCAAGCTTTAACAGCATTATATTTTTTCAGTAAAAGTTGGTCAAACTTATTTTTGACATTTCCGTCAATATGTATGACATGTCAGTATGACCTGTTCATTTATATCTGTATGACATGTCCAGTAGACCTATTCAGTAGTTAGAAAAGCACCCTTTGATGAGTCCGCCTCACAGGCAATGCCTTCATCAGACCAGATTGATATTGTTTTTCTGAAATTGGTGTTGAATTGGCACATTGGTTGGCCTTCTAATTGGCAGTGGGTATGCACTAATCATCTTTTAAAGGTTTTCGTATTGATGGATTGTATTACACAGGTCGAGCTGAAAGAGTACAATCCAGTGCTGCACTGTTCAGGCTTCCACGAGAAGATCAATCAACTTGTTCAAGAGAGCTCACAATCTGGGTAAACACCATAGTTTATTAGTCTATACCTTTTTCTCATTGTTTCTAAAGCGTTTTTTCTGGGAAATTACATTTGGTAGGCTTCAACTTTTGCCTATTCCAAATTGTCAACCACTTTTGAAAATATTCCAAGTGGTAGGCTTATTTTGAAAGTTATTCCAAATGGTAGGCTTATTTTGAAAATTTTAGAAATTATTCCAAGTTTTCAAGCACTTTAAAAACTATCAATTTCACAACCAACTCACTTGGGATAATATCTAAAGCGTTTGACAACTAATAATAGTTTTTAGAGTGCTTGAAAATTTTCAAAAGTTGGACAAACAAGTATCATTCAGATTTCAGACTTTGTTGCGGTTGGGGAAGTAAACCCAAACCTAAATGAATGGCACTTCTCAGAGCACTCTTCAACCTTTCTGACAAATCTGTGTGTGGTTGTTTATGATTGTTTTTTTTTATTGGGTAGATTGTCCTGTGTTGTGATTCAATTTCTAATATTGGTAGTAGTGAACTAGTGATTTTCCATCAATTTCAAACCTCAGTACTTTATTCACTTGACCTTTTTTGCAGGTGGGTAATCTCAGCAGCAGCTGCTACAACAGAATCAGATTCAATCACGCACGAGACATCAGCAGTACCAACGCAATGCACCAAGGCAAGTGACAATGCAGCAACCCGAAGGGTAAATTTTCCTATCCCTCAGACTGACGAAGCCGAAAAAGGCGTTTCCCGTCTCACACAAGAATGGGAGCAGCTGGTTGTTGGCAACATACCAAGCATCGATCCACCCCCTACCCCAACAGATCCCCAGCTGAACGAACCACCGAAAACTTCTCCATTTGCAAGCCAGAAACCAGTCGACACAAGGACTTCAAGGATTCTAGAGAGGCTGGGAAACCCTAAACAGATGAAGACTAAAACCACTTCCCCAACTGTGGTAATAACTGGCATTGCTTCACCTTCAGATGGGAAAACCGAGAGCCATCCATCATCAGGGCTCAATGCTGAAGTTCAACATCAAGGTTTGGCTGGCACAAGCGAACTAACGAAACCCAAAGTGAATGACATTGGCATTGGCATTGGCGTTGGCATTGGTTCGACATCAGATGGGAAAATCGAGAACCATCCATCATCAGGGCTCAGAGCTGACGTTCAATATCAAGGTTTGGCCGCCACAAACCAAATAACGAAACCCAAAGTGAATGGCATTGGCATTGGTTCGACATCAGATGGGAAGACTGTGAACCGTCCATCTGGGTTGAATGCTGCTGTGGATCGCGCTGTGGTGTCTGCAAGCCAACTGATGAGACCCAACTTTCAGAGACTGAAAAGGAAGTTTAGGTGAGAAAAATGGGGTGAGTTTCGTGCCTACTGCATTGGAGGTGAGTAAGGTAAGCTTTGTTTTTCCTGTTAGTAGTTGTGCCCATGCATCTTAACCGTCAGTCCTGAACTCGTAATTCTCTACTCTAATGTTCACATTTGATGATCTAAATTGTTAATGTTTCAAACCAGATACATGCCTTGCACAGTAAGAGTATTGCTAGATTTGCTAGTATAGTACACTGCCCATGTACCTTAACCATTAGTCCTAAACTCCTAATTCTCTGCTCTAATGTTCACATTTGTTGATCTAAATTGTGAACATTTCAAACCAGATACATTTCTTGCACAGTAGTATTTTGCTAGTATACTGTTCATGATGACTGGTATATAGAACATTTCAAACCAGTGTTTGACATTATCCTTAAGAAGGAGCCCTTGATAGAAATAGAGGTTAGATGGAATGATGGATCTAAGGCTGCTCACATCCAAGAAAGCAGAAACCTTGTCCAATAAACTTCAAGAAAATTCAATCAACTTTGATTGATATTAATTTCTGATCGAGTCAATTTTAATGGATTAAAATAGATTACAGTAAAATGCTTCATTAGATATGCTTTGCTTCTTTTGATTTTGATTGGGTCAATTGAAATTAGTTTTTCTAAATTACTATATCTGATCCTGTAGCATCTGCATGGACGGGATTTTAGTGTATTAATTTTGATTTTGATTTTGATTTTTATTGGGCCAATTTTAATCGTGCCAAGGTTGAATTTTGTTATTTTAAATTTGATTGTGAATGAAAATATTAAGTCAATGAAATAAAACAATCTATGATTAATCTTTAGGGCTTTAGGCTGTGGCCCAATGAATGAAAATGGCATGTGATTTCTGCTCTGCCTTGCTAATTATTAAATGGAGTAGTCTGCTCTGGACTGGTCTGCTCATCTGATCTAACTCATCTAAGTCTAGGAGAAGCATCTTTTCCGTGGGTTTACAGTAATCAGGTTCAATCTCACAGAAGACAAATTAGAACTACTGTCTACTACTCTAGTTTCTGCATTCTTCTTTAACTTTTCTTCATTTGCAAGTTCTTTTCAAATTTCTTTTCAAATGTTTGAATATAAAACAATGCTTATGGAATCTTTAGCCTGAATCACCGTTTTTCTATGATAAAGTTAAATTTATCTGCATTATTTATATTTTATTATATAATTTATTCTCATACTAACCACTTTATCGTTATTTATAATATATATTTAAAAATTTATATATTTAATAAGTGATGTGAATTCACAATACCTTATTAAAAATTATAAATCTTTTTTCACCTTTATTCACTCTATTAGTATTCACATTTTACCAAATTTATCTACATAGTTGGTCTTTGTTTGATTTTCAAAAAAAAAAAATTATCTATATTATTCATACTTTATCAATTTACCTGTTCAACAAATTAACCAACCATAAAAGAACAAGGTAATCTCACAGAAGACAAATTAGAACCACTGTCCAGTACTCTCTCTCTGCATTCTTTTTTAACTTTTCTTCATTTGCAAGTTCTTTTTTAGAATTTCTTTCAAATGCTTGAATATAAAACAATTTCTTGAATATAAAACAATGGTTATGGAATCTTTAGCCTAAATGAAAGGCAACCGAGTTAACTAGCCGAACTAGGTGGAGCACAGCGACAAGCTGTGACTGTGAGAGTTAGAGCCACACACTGCAATACTGCATGAGACAGGCAAGGCTTAGGCTTAGGCTGCCGTACACTTTTCAATTTAATTTAAGAGGCAGTCACAACAGTTGGACCCACCAGAACATGTGATGGCCCACCACACGCTATCCATTTCTATTCTGGATGAGATCTACCCTACCACTAACAGAGTGGGGCCCTACCACGTCAATGACACGTGTATTAGATTTGTTTTTTCCTCAAACGAGGTGTAAAAATGGGTGCAATGGAATGTGGAATTGTGGATTGAAAGGTGGGGAGGACAAACTAAAAATTTTGCAAAATGTTATAAATGTATGTATTGTCTCCGTTATATATTATTTGTCCTCTTTAAAAATTATATAGCAATTTATAAAATTTTGATTATAAATTTCTTAATATATATGATAATTTATTAAATAAAATTACTATCATTAGGAAAAATGCGTATAATTGATAATAAATATTATTTAAGAATTATCAATCAGAGAGTGACGCTGAAAAGTGAAAACCATGTTGGTCAAGGAAACGACAAATAATATGGAATTGAGGGAGTAAATACATTGCATAAGTTTATAATTATAATATACATACATATATATATATATATATATATATATATATATATATATATATTATCAGTTAGTAATAATTAGTTACATAAGGTATGAATAAGTAATTTTAGTTTGAATTTAAAATTTTGATCAATTAACATGGGCAATGACACCACTGTTAGAGTATAAAACCATTTCTGGGGCTTCAACCATCAGCTTAAGCTTTTGGTTGAGATGATTTCAACATGGTATCAGAGCCAGACCAATAAATAAGAGGTCTTGGGTTCGAATCTCAAGACTTCATATTCAAATGCGCAAGGTTATAGGGGCCTGCAGATCCACGCCTGCCCAAAGGCGTTCGCGTGAGGGGGCGTGTTAGAGTATAAACCCATTTCTGGGGCTTCAACCATCAGCTTAAGCTTTTGGTTGAGATGGTTTCAACAATCACCTTGAAATATTAGAAGGGTAATAACAATAGCTTTCCAGAAAAATATTTGGTATTAAGGGCCTGTAAATTTCATGGGTATCTTGAGGGAAGGAAAATGATGAATTTTGGTACTATTTGGTAACTTTTGATAATTTTTGGTAACTTTGGGTAAATTTATATCGGTAAATTTGTGTTTTTGAAATAAAAGGAAAAAATAAAAAAAATTACATTACACGTGTCATGTGATTTTGGTTAATTTTGGTAACTTTTGGTAGTTTTTGATAACTTTTGATAATTTTCGATAATTTATGTTAACTATTTACTTACCTCAGTCAACCCATGAAATTTACCGGGTCTAAATATAAGTAGTTTTACCTAATGAACAACAGTGTATGGATAGACTAACTCAAACGAATCCGCGGAAGAAAAACTTTTCAAACGTCACTTTACTAACCAAGAAAGAAAGTGAAAGAAATCTAATTGAGAAATCTTTAAGAAAATTAAAAGAATGACCAAGAAAAGAAGCTTGCTAGAGTAAGACATCATGTACGAGTACATTTCATGCAAGTATGTAAACAGAGGAAAGGTGCTTATATAGATTATTAGCAAAATTATTATTATATCAGGCTTAAAATTTGGTGATGTGACACTCATATTAATATATGGTGTTATTTTTGGATTCTATTTAGGCACCGTTCTTTTATGCGTTACTTGGCGCAACTTATTACAACCTCCTCTGACATAACTTGTAATTACCATTACATTTTAATTATTTCCACCGCAACTTAACGCAAACGCAACGGAACGCAACGCACAAAAGAACGGTGCCTTAATATAGTTACCTTTAAAAACCAATATTTACATGCTATGGGAACATTATTCAATATTCAGTTATCAATACTTTATTTTTTTAGTTTGCCATTGAATGTCTTATTTGTTTCATTTTCAATAGTTTAGATGCACTATCTTTGTCAATATAATTTTTACTTATTTTAAATTAATGTCAAAGCCTTATATTAATGAATTAGATTGAGATCTAATATCTTGGATTATTAATTAGCATAATATAATAAAAAAAAATTTATTTATCCAATGGAACTCTCAAAAACATCAACATTTTTATCAAAAGCGGGCATAAATTAATATTTCATGCATGGTTTCTCTTGCTTATATTTGCAAAACAAATTTGTTAAACCAACTGCATATATATCTACCAGTTAATTGCATCCTAAACAGGCCTAAATTCTTAAATAATTTGGTGCAACTTAATCCCCATTAAACTTGTACTTATTATTTGTATACATGGAAAAAGAGAGCTTAAATTTCTATGTGTGGTTGTATCAATCAAACAAATTTGTTAAACTACCAACATGCTAGTGTTCTAGTAGTTCTATCCATGACTCAATGAGGGCAACACATCTAAAATTAACCTACATTTTGTGATGATTTGAGTTGACATCTAAATTCCCTATTAATTGAAATTTAAACTAAAATTCCATTGTCCTAAAAACAAACCAATTTGACATTATTGAGTGTTTGGTAAAATTATGAATTTTTCTTTCCTGAGAAGTTTTTTATGAGAAAAATTTCCCCTATCCTTAAATGAAATCTTCCTATGAAGGTGGTGAGAAATTATGAATTTCCTGTAAAAAAATTAAGGTTGAAACACAATTAAATATGAAAAATTTGGTTAAACTTGAGAAAATTGATCAATTTTACCCTGAATTTAGGATTTAGGATCCGTAAAGTTCAATGTTAAATGATAGGTATAGTAGATATTACTTTTAGTAAGTTTTGATAAATTTCGATAAACTTTGATAACTTTCAATTTATATACTAAATAGTATTATTTTTGGTAGATACATTATTTTAGTAACTTTTGAAAAATTATAATAAATTTTGTTAAATTTTTACATTCACCCACCTATCATCCAATTTTACCATGTTAAAAAATTGACTTAAATACAAAGTGCTACTGCAGTAAAATTAAAATGACTGTTAAGTTTGGGTCAACGCTATTTACCGACAGGTCAACACATGGAGTGACATACACCGTACGTTCGACACGGCCGATTAGCCATTCAATAAGATTGCGCCACGTGGATCCATGCTGCAAATAAATCTGAGCCGACTTTTTTTATGTTGTTTTTTTGCTTTTTCTTTCAGTTTCCCAGGTTCGGAAGGAATCGCCGCTGCGAGTATTTCGTCCCTTCTTTTCACCGCCTGCTTTTTCAAATCAAATCAAATTAATTCCTGATTTTCCTCCAAATTCTCTCCTTAATCTCGAGAATCTATCGGCGTGGTCAACAGAATTTGTTAGAATCTGATTTTGTTTTGGATTTTCTGGGAAATTTTGGGGGAAAAAGTTGCAATTGCAATTGCAATTTTTCTTCCATTGACGATGAAGCGATTCGTCGATAATGCCATTGCGATCACCAAGGAGTAAGTCTGATTTTCGTTTCTATCTCTGATTTCTGTTCGATTATTGGTGCATCTTTTGTTGTATGATTGTGATATGCCCTTTTTTTTTTCCATTGTAATTGAGCTTGTCTATGGTGGTTGGTAGAATTTGTAGAAATTTTCTTAAGTCTGATTTTCGTTTCTATCTCTGATTTCTGTTCGATTATTGGTGCATCTTTTGTTGTATGATTGTGACATGCCCTTTTTTTTCCCCATTGTAATTGAGCTTGTCTATGGTGGTTGGTAGAACTTGGAGAAATTTTCTTTATCGCTATCAATGGAGAATCGAGCTTTATTCTATGGATATGGATGTTTTCGATGGTGTTCATCTGAGAATTTTCGTGATTTTTTTTTGGGAGGGGATGTTTGTTGCTGTCAATTTGGAAAAATGTAAACTTCTGGGTGTTGTACTGTTGTCTCTTTCCTCGTTTTGCAAGCTGGAAATTGAATATGGTTGATTTTTTTGGTTATTTTATTCTGTTATTCGAGGAGAAATGCCCTGAAATGTGTCTTATTTTCAGTATTTCTGCTGAGAATGTGGATTTTGAGTTCTGGGTCATAACTATGGAGCTAAAAGTGTTCATGTTTTAGAGTTGGTTTAGTGATAAGTCAATCATTGCATTAATGTTTTATGGGATGTGGATTTCGGATTGATCCATGTACATTCATTCAGTTAATTGGGGATTGAGACAGAATAGTGTAGGTTGGTTTGGTAATCTTAGCTGGGTGGATGAAAATGATAGCTCTTTGTTGGACGACGAAGAAATAGTTATGTGATTTTGATGTTTTTGGTCCGTTCGAGCACATCTGGAGTCACTAATGCATTTTGATTCTCTCTGATGTCCATGAATTGAATGCATGATGCTTGAGCTGAGAATGGGAATGTTGCCAAATACGAAGTATATGGTGGGGTAAATTGTGAGATTAAAGCTCCATCTTGTAAGTATGTCCTGGTATTATGTGGATCAATCGCAGATAAGGGAGTGAAAGAAATGAAAAACTGTACTTCAAGCTTAAATTTTGTTCTCGTGGAATATGGCGTGCTCCAACGGTTGGATGTAAACACCTTCAGTAACATTTTGAGGCTTACATTATAGTGGAATAAGCGCAATTCCTCGCTAAATTGTATGGAAATTATGTTTCTGTGTAGTAGTAGGCAGTCTACGTGCTTATAACCTAGGGCTAGGCAAAAGTTCAGGGTATGCATATGGATTTAGATATGGCTGTCGCACTCAAGTTCTTGCTTCTTTCCATGGTTACAATTTGCATTGACTGATGAATCACAATTTCATGGGGAGATGCTGCAAAAGATAGCCTATTGTCAAGGCTTGCGGTGTCGGAATTCACATTGTTGAGTTGTGTCGTCCTTTTTGTCATGATTGAAATTCCTCTTCTCTTTTCGAGGTGTCGCTTTGGAAACTATCTATAAGAGTTATCATAACATGCTGTGTGATGTTTGTTTTCAGGTCAGTGAAAACATTTACCTACGAAGCTTTGCAGAACATTGTGAGATTCATAAACGGCATCTCTGCGCTTCTGTTGGCAATATTGCCTGGGAAGACTAATATTCTAGAAGGCGTTCATGGCTGGGAATTGCGGCCAACTTTTCGTGGGCCTCGACTCCCACGGTGGATGGGAAAGTAAGTGTTTACTTGATCTATCTATCTTAAGGCAGATTATGTGATAAATGATTCATGTTTGGTGTTACTCATCCTTTGTCCTTGTTTGCTGAATCTCTAATGTTTGTTGGACATTTCTTCCACAATCTTCTGTTCTGAATTATTCTAGTCTTTAATTATCTGCATGGTGCCATAGTCGCAAAGTGCTTGATGAATGTAGAAGAAGGTTGCCTTCTATTTAGAAATAATAATGAGCCTAAATCTTTTGTTTTCTGTAAAAGTAGGCCTTATTTGTACGTTACATTACATATCAAGCATAGATAGATAGCATCGGTTTGATACCTTTGGCTATTTGGTGGTGCATTTAGAAGGAAAAAAATTACTGCATTCTTAACGAAATGACTTTAAACTTTACTTTTTAAGAACCTTGTATAGTTGGTGTCAAGGTGTTAATCATGGTACAGAGGTAACTTTTTTGGACTTTGTGTATAAGATTATTGTGAACATAAGGAGGGAGGGGGCAATAGATGATGGTCATGGTAGCTTTGTGTTGTGTGTAGCCTATCAAATTGACAGCCAGTAGTCTCCTGCACGTCTTGTGTGCTGGTTCGTTTTGTCAGTAATCAAATTGACAGGCAAAAACCAATGGGTGATATCTCTGATTTTCTGTGATATACTTATGTTAACTCTTTCCTCTTTGTTTATGATGACAGTGGCGTCTCTTCGTTCAACCAGTTGATTCATGAATTGTCTATGCAATCTGATGGCTCGAGCGGTGATGTCTCATCTGGGGAAGAGGATAACGATGGATATGCATCACCTTCATCTTTTAAGTCTCATAGCTCGCGATTCTCTCGGGCAAGCAGTGTGATCGAGTCCGAAAAGCAATGGACCCTTACAGGCTTCATACTGTCATGGATTTTATTTCCTTTGAAACTTTTGTTGGGCTTGCCTTTTCGGCTTTATAGTCTACTTTTTTCAAGGGGTAAACGGGCCCCTCTTATGCGTCATTCTCGGCATCCTTGTACTCCTCATACTCCTCGTACGCCTAGAAGACTGCAGAACTTGAGGGATCATTTTGTGCATCGTACCACAGACCGCAGGCGAGGAGTTATTGAGGTGACTCCTTCTAGCCTCCTATGAAGTTTATTACTCCCTCCATTCCTGAAAATTTGTCGTCATAGGATATGTGCGGTCAACTTTTGAAAACTTTAACAGAAAATTTCTTAACATATGTAATGATCTATCACATAAAAAGGCTATCATTAGATTCATACTGAAAAATACTTTCATTAAAGTAAAATTTTGTAATTTTTCTGAAAATTATTGTTAGAAAATGATGGTCAACGCCTTGCATTGGAAAATGAAGTGATAGATATTAAGGAATGGAGGGAGTATCTTGTTAGCTTTTTAGTTTTATCCCAATAAAAGTTGGACAGAAATACTTTTCGTGTCTGCTGTGCCTCATTCGACACACATGGTTTCATGTTTTCAGGATCTTCATCTGGGTACTGAAATTTGCATAGAAGCCGTCTTTGATGCTGTCAACAAAGCCACACATCTTCTTTTTTCGCCATCCGAGGCTTTTAGGTCACTTTGTGCCTGGGCTTTTCCATACCGGAGTGTTACTAACAGTGCTGACAGTATTCCGACCGAAGATTCTGAAGAAACTGTCTCAACTACTACACTTGGGAAGAATGACCCAACTCCAGCTGAAAGGAAAATGACTTTTCATCCCCTGAATACAGATGGTCGGACTTGTCAAGATGTCATTACAGAACTAGGGTAAGCTTCTGGATTGTGCTACAGAGTGATGCTAGTATTGATGCACTGATGATGGGGTTTTTATTTTGTGCATTCTGCCTTGTCTTGTGAATTGTCACTTCGAGTCTGGGTCAATGATAATATATGTGGTTTGGTTTTGTTTGATTTTCTGATTATGTCATGTTTCTTCTCACACCCTAGGTATCCTTATGAAGCTATCCACGTGATTACCGATGATGGATATATTCTTCTTCTTGAAAGGATACCAAGGTACAGCTCGAAACACCCCCCCCCCCCCCGCCCGCCAAATTTTTTTTTTAAAAAAATCAAGGTTTTGGGTTTGGTTGGACATTTAATTTCAGTTTTGATTTCTAGAAATTCACAACTGACACCATTCATGTTTTAGACGTGATTCAAGGAAGGCAGTTTATTTACAGCATGGAGTTCTTGATTCATCCATGGGGTGAGTTTTCTTTCTCATTTTGCACTGCCTTCGTTACATAGAGGAAGAGAGTGATCTGAGACGAAGATTACAAAATCTTTTTTATGTCTTTAGTTTGCCATTGCTTTATAGGATGTTTTGGAATAATGGATATAGAGTTATATATCAGTTTATTTTGGGGATAATAGAGATATCTTCTTGTAGTTACATCAATTTTAGTTCCTGCTCTCGCCTGTGATTGTCTTCTAGGTGGATATAGAAGAGCTATGCACCCAAGTTTGATTTGCCAATATAGCAAAATAAGCATGTTGTGATGAGGTTGGGAATATGGTTTTGTTTGGGCTGCTGAGCTTATTGAACCAGCTAGGACCTTTTCCATGGTTAATTGTATAGTTATCGACTCCTAGTCTGACTTGTTCTTCTTGTTCGATCAGTTGGGTATCCAATGGAGTAGTTGGCTCTCCTGCATTTGCTGCTTATGATCAAGGTTTGTGATTATGTGATACCTTATACACTGGTCTGAGCTTGTACTCGGTGCTTGAAAGGTGACAGTGTTGACGTTGTATGACAGGTTATGATGTTTTCCTCGGGAACTTTCGTGGCTTGGTTTCCAGAGAACATGTGGACAAGAACATCTCTTCAAGACAGTAAGTCTTTCTGGACTTGCCTTGTTACCATAAAAGCTTATTCTGTTATTAGCTGCCATAGAAATAAAGCTTCTGAAGCTTAAGATAGTGGGTGACATTATCCTAGGACAAACTGCATATATAGT
Source organism: Portulaca oleracea (assembly GCA_029582165.1). NCBI lineage: Eukaryota > Viridiplantae > Streptophyta > Magnoliopsida > Caryophyllales > Portulacaceae > Portulaca > Portulaca oleracea. The sequence continues at coordinate 64,001,173 of CM055868.1, read as the reverse complement.
AAGCTGCACCTAACTAAAAGAACTGCTATAATAGGTACTGGCGTTACTCCATCAACGAGCATGGCACCAAGGACATACCCGCTATGATAGAGAAAATCCACGAGGTGAAAATCTCTGAGCTGAAGTTGCGTCATCCTGATATCGACGAACAAAACTGTGATGATGAGCAGCAGCCGTACAATCTCTGTGCAATCTCTCACAGCTTAGGAGGGGCTGGCATTGTCATGTATGTTGTCACACAACTGATCGAACAGAAGCCTCACAGGCTCTCAAGATTAGTACTACTATCTCCAGCCGGTTTCCACGATGATTCCACATTCGCCTTCACAATTGCAGAGCACATATTCTTCCTACTCGCCCCAGTCTTAGTGAAAATTGTGCCCGCATTTTACGTCCCGACAAGGTTTTTCCGCATGCTGCTCAACAAACTGGCTCGCGACTTCCACAACTACCCGGCCGTGGGCGGTCTGGTCCAAACCCTAATGAGCTACGTCGTTGGTGGGGACAGCTCGAACTGGGTCGGGGTCCTAGGGCTACCCCATTACAACATGAATGACATGCCGGGTGTGTCGTTCTATGTGGCCCTCCATCTGGCCCAGATGAAGCGAACCGGGAAGTTTCGGATGTTTGACTTCGGGTCCCCGGATGCCAACATGCAGGTTTACGGGTCTCCTGAGCCGTTGGATCTGGGGGAGTTCTTCGATCTCATCGACATCCCCGTCGATCTGGTGGCGGGGCGAAAAGACAACGTGATTCGCCCGTCGATGGTGAAGAAGTACTACCATCTTATGAAGGAGGCCGGGGTAGAAGTTTCGTACAACGAGTACGAATACGCGCACTTGGATTTCACCTTCTCTCACAGAGAAGAGCTCCTGGCTTACGTTATGTCGCGTTTGAGGCTCGTTAAATCCACCCCCAAGGAACAGCTCAGCAGCAAAAGCGAGAAACGGTCAGAAACAGACCAAGATGCACCAAAGAGTTCAGATATGTAATCCAGCTCTCTTTTAGTTTGCTCTTGTTCTTGTTCCTGTTTCTTGGTTCCTCAAGTTATGGGAGTTACTGTTGTATCCTAGAAATCTGTACCGACTACGTGTACATAGCTGCAGTCAAATGGGGTTGGGACAGAATTTGTAGGAGTGTAGGCGAACCCTGTAGCAATTGTCCTCCTTTTTGGCTTCCCCCATCATTTTATTTAGGTCGGGGAGTCGAAAAATTGCTGCAGTGAGTGAGTGTGCATTTCATGAAAAACTGAACAGAATCCATCTTGTAAATACCAAACAGACATAAGACACCATCCTTTTCTCCCCTGTTTGTTTGGGTGTCTTTGTACCGATGCGATTGTCCATAAAAAAGATTGTTGTTTATTTATTGATGAGCATCTCATAGAGTACTTGTTTCATGTTTATCTTGATTTATCATCCTGTGTTAGTTGAGAAAAGATTGTTGTTTGTTTATGAGAAGAGCTTCTCACAGAGTACTAGTTTCATGCATGTCTTGATTTATCATGTTGTGTTAGTTAGGTGTTACCCCGATTCCGATCGATGTAAAATATGACACTCGGGTCCTGTTCTTTCGCATTGTAAACAACTTATAACCTAGTCGTATCGAGTCTTATCCAATTCTACTTTTTCTATATAAATCGACCTAAACTTCATTACTTCTAAAAAACACATAACATGCTTCTATGGTCCTTTACCTAAACTGACCACATTACTTTACCCAACCTTTACATATCCACTAAAAGAACAGAGCCTTGTTAGTTCATGCGTGCCTTAAAAGAGGTCCATACAACCTTACTTTATGCAACTTTTACATACCCACCAAAAGAACAAAGCCAGGTCAGTTTCTATGTGCCCTAAACGAGATCCATACATTCGATAAACTACAACACCTGGTATTTATGGGTCCCACTTATACGAGGTCCAGGGAGATTCAGATGTAGACAATTTCATCTCAGCGGTCAGTGCGCGGTTGAGAGACAATCCTGGTAATGGATAAAACCACAGGAAGTGTGGGGATAGGTATGTATGTATGTGTGTAGGCTGAAGTTGCAGCAGCCAGGCCTTCTGTTATTATGTTAGCAGGGCATGCAGTGCAGTGGATTTGACATGTTTTGGTGTTGAATGTTGATTCACTCTGCTCAAAGACACACCCAGAGAAATAATAACAAGAAGCAATTTGGAGGCATCAATTTTGTAAGGAGGGGAGATGGTCTTCACATGGGAGAGAGAAACTAAGACATGCTTGTGTGTGTATGTTTGTGTGGGGGACTAAAACTCCTCCATTTCTCCCCCCTTTTGTGTACACTGAATTCTCTTCTTTCATATGGCTTTCTACTTTCTAGTAGGAAGGTTTTATGTAGGTATGAGTTAATGCCCCACATTGATCATATATGAAAAGATGGATTCAAAAGTTTCTATATGAAAAAGCGGATTTATTGGGCCCTTATCTTAAAGGTAATCATATGTCGGATAATTCAAGGGGTATAGGGCAGGTACTAAACTATTCATCACAATTCACAAGCATTGATCAATCGGTCCCTCTGTTTCCGCCAGTGTAGAAACTTTTTCCTTTTTTTCACTAAGAATTAAACCTTAGTAGACCACCTAGTTATATTCGATTCATATATAAAAGAATGTTCTTGGGATTGTACACCAAAAAACATATTGACCAACCATCAAGTTAGCAAAAAGAAAACCTTGTTCAAAGTTCTATTTCAATACGCGTGCGCGCACACACATATATATTATTAGTGTGAATTCAAATGGAATTTGTGCTAGTTCAAGTGTTAGATTTGATATATAATCAGTAAAGGAATCAAAATGTAATATTATACTGTCTTATTATAAAATAAATTTATTGAATCAAATAATTGAAAGCTATTTTGAACTAAAAAAGAGCCCTATATGAGAAGGTGAAACAAAATCAGCTTAGATAATGTAAGAAGAATCAAAAGAATATAGTGTAATATGATATTGTTTTATTATGAAGATAAATTTATTGAGCCAAATAATTGAAAGTTATCTTGAATTGGAGAAGAGATAATGTGAAGCCAAACCTAAATCACATATTATTAATCCAAACTAGCCCAGAGCAAAATCCAGCCACCCATATATTAGACACATCAATTATATTGTTAATAAACAAAATATTTGTAAGATTATACAGTATTATGGAATTATTTCATTTGTTGGATATATGTAAACCTAAAGAGGACAAATTCAGTTCAATTTATTTACTATTTTCTCAATCATAAATAATTCATGTATATGATTTGAATCCTGTCCTTTTCAGCATTGCATCATCAGACTCAAAATAAAGGCATCCCAACGAGAATGGCAAGGACAAAATATCCCCATAACTTGGTGTCATATACTTTTCAAAAATATTTATCACTAACCATTATTATTATTATTATGATTTATGCATGCACTTGTAAATTTGTAATTATGTGTGTAGTGTGTAGCATGAATTCTGCTTCAACTTGTCCAATTGGTCATCAACTCAAATAGTATATATATAGGTAAAATGTATGTAATAATGCCTCAAAATTTCTATTAATTTAATGTTTTTTATTTTCTAAGCAGCTAGCCAAATTTTTTGATGAAACAGTTAATTTGGATAATATTAGGTAGATTACTAGATTTCTTATTTGAGGAGTAGCCTTATTGACTATAGCCTAAATCATGAACATGAATGTCTAGATTAAAAAAAAATTTAAAAAAATCATTATACATTAGAAGGATTATTATATCTTAGATGCCTTGTTCTTTTATTTGGTAAGATTATTCGTGCCTCCGCCTTGCTTTACATAACCTAACCTTAATTTATTATCCAAAGGAGCATGATTATACTTTTAGATAATGTATATTTAAAATTCTTTATTCAATTCTATTCACAGAATTTATTTAAAAATAATAAAGGAATAACTGATGTGACATTCATCTATGTACCTCCACTATTTTCCTTATTTAATTTTCTTTTCCATACTTTAACTTATCTTACTTAACTTAATCTTATATACTTAAAAATTAGAGTCTTAGATATATATAATGGTAGCTACTATTAAGTGTTCGGTTTAACTTTCACATATAAATTTAGATCATATGATTCGAATTCGAGGGTGAGGTAGAGGTTAGATTCTCTCCTCTCTTAGTGTCTCATACAGTGCATGATTCCATTCACACTATCAAGTGTCATTAGAGAAATCAAAATGTTTGCCTTTTATCATGGCTATGTCATGTTAATATGTAATATGCATGTTGTTTATTCATACATGCATGTAGATGAGTGTATGTATGGTTTATTGTTTTACCAAAAGAATAAAAGGGCAAAAGAAAAATAAAAAAAAGGAGCCGAAAATTCAGGGGAAATTTCAGAACTTTGTTCGATCGGTTGCAGATCACACCGTGTGGACCTTCCTCATTCTTGACCCTATCTCGATCTGCATTTTTTTTCCTTTTATTTTTTACTACATTCCTCCCAATTTGATCAACTTTTACCATTTATTATTGTTTCTTTTCTTTTTATTTTTCCTACTAATTGGTATACCTATGCATGTTCTTCGTGAACTTCAGGTCATGACAGAAATATTGTCTACATCTGAATCTCATAAATCACGGTTTAACATGTTTTTTTCTAGTTATTTGTTATTGTTGTTGGTACATATATATTGTCAGAAAAGTACTGTCCTAAAATCACACAATCTTTTGACCTCTCAATTATTTGTTTCCTAATTATATTACAATTTCATTTAGGTTTGTTTATTATGTTGGGTTTGCTATGTATTAGATTCTAAATCTAATTGAAGAAGGGGTCAAAGTAGGTTTATAGGGAATCTTTCCCTATAAATAGAGAGTTTTGTTCGCCTTGTTTGGTGTGATCAAGTTCGGTGCCCATTGGGACAAATCTTGGATGGTGAAAAAGATTTTGTTGAAACTTGAAAGTTTTGTGGAATGAGAGCATGTGTATCTTTTGAATTGATCTCTTTTGTTGGATCTCATGAGGAGATCATTCGTTCTATTATTTACCAATAGTGGATTCGTTTTATACTTGTGCCGCCCGTGGGTTTTCCCGACTTGGATTTTCACGTTAAATTAATGTCTCCTTTAATCTTGCATTTATTTTTCTCAATATCTAGTGATCATTTTATTTTCGCTTCCACTAATTAATACTACCTCCGTTTACTTTTAAATGTCGCCTAGGTAATTGTGCTAAAAACTTTGACTGTTAATATTTTAATTTGTATAATGATTCATCAAACAAAATTGATATCGTTAGATTCGTAATAAAAAGTACTATTGAAAAAGTATAATATCGAATTTTTTTATAAACATATTATGTGAGAAATCGATGATTAAAAATGGACATCAAAAAGCGTGAAAGACAGATAAAAAAACGGAGGGAGTACACTCTTGTATAAACCCTAACATGTATATCTATCTATAGAGGTTGAACATAACTAGTGATAAATTAGCATTTACGAGTTTACGTGGAATTCTATCTTACATGAGGAATCTGTAATGCATGATTGCATGGTGATGATGGGGGGCAACAACAAATGAGGAAATATAGTGGAATTTGAATGGGACATTAATGAAGGCAATTAATTAACAATGCAAGGATTTTATAATTATTTATTTTAAGGTTTGTTTGGCCGGCGATAGACCTGTCAATACAGGCGGGCGGGCGGGTTACGGGTCGGTCGTATATCGGGTTCGGGTAAATACGGGTCGGGTGTATTCCGGTTTCGGGCGGTTTGGGTCGGGTTTACGGGTCATGACCGCCCTTTTTCTCAGTCACTTCCAACTAATAAAATTGATTATAATTAGTCAAAGACGCCTATGTAATGTATCACTCCATTCCAAGTTCGACCACCATGATATGTCATAGTTGTGTTGACATATTAATATACACCTAATGGACAAAATTTAACAATCTTCAAGTCTACAAGTATTATGCGGTTTACGCCAACAATCACGAATAACAATACTTATGAAATATATAAGATTTTGGGATGCTAATATACTAAACTTTAGGTATATTGGACAATAATGCACTGAACTTTGACCTTTGACAATAATACACTATTTTACTGAAAGAGAGGAGAGAGGCGGGACTGCAGGAGTTTGAGGGTTCACTGAAAGAGTGAGTGAGTGACAGTGTTGGGTTTTGTTTTGGTCATTTGTTATTTGATTATTTCATTTGTATATCTCTCTTTACGCATAGCTTTCCAAAACCACCCAATATTTTACTTTTGGGCCTTAATTTTCATGGAATGGACCCATTTTTTTGCAAAGGGCCAAAGTGGACAAAACACTTAAAATTAAATTGTCGACTAACGGTCGATTTAAACTCGACCCGATCGACCGCTTTTTACCGGGTTCTTTGGGTCGGGTCATTTTCGGGTCCCGAGTCGGAATTTCGTGTTGAAAACCCACTTTTTGCGGGTCGGTTTGGGTCGGGTTTCCGGGTCGGGTCGAGAATTGCCAGGTCTAGCCGGCGATATGTTTTGGTGGGGAGGGAAAGGATGGACTGCAAATGAAAGCGACGTTGGACCCTAAATAACATATGCAGCCATGCAGCACTTAATTAAGGGAGGGAAAAAAAACTTGGATGAGAAATGGCCGCTGGTGGTCGATTCATAATGTGGAGATAAATTTAGGGCTGTCAAAAAACTGTCTGATTTGAAAATTTAGTTTAGTTAATCTAGAAAATTTCAGGGGTTTTTTGCTTTTTGGACCCTGCATTTTGGGGGTATTTACAATCTGGACCCCCATGTTTCAAAGTTTACAATTTGGACCCTATACTTTAATTTGTTTCCGGCAACAATTTGGATATAATTAGAGGGGTCCGGCCAAAAGAGGCCCTTATTGTAGTTTGACTGATTTTTCCTTCCAAAGTTGCCCCTTAATTATTCTTGAATTTCCAAATTTACCCTTCATTTATTCGGTTTTCTAGGAGTTTGGAGCTGAATAGTCACTAAGGGTGGGATATGCGTATGGGCTGTGTAATTGAAGTCTTCAGTCTAGTCAATTTCAAAAGGAAATAAAAATAAATGAATAAATGAAATAAGCGTAAATCGGTCAGTTTATGCAAGATTTTGGTCTTCACCGGAGTCAAACTTAACTTTGGCTAAATTTTTTGGGTCCATATTGTATAGGGTTCAAATTGTAAACTTTGAAACATGGGGGTCCATATTGTAAATACCCAAAATAGTTTTAGTATTTTCGTCTAAATTTTAATGTTTGAGTGATTTCTTTTCGCGCACAAACACAACATTGATCTTATTTCTATTGTCCATTCGTGCATTTATATATGCTCATCCGGAGATCCGATTCGCCCGAATTCAAACTAAGCTAAACCCGAATTGTTACCACTCTAAACATAATAACATCAAAAGGCTTCTGGTTATGCTAGAAATACACTTGAATTCGTCCGACCCGGACTAAACCCAAGAGCCTAGGCATTAGATATGAAATTTTCGGCCCATGTTTTATTCGTTCAAATTTGAACATATATACCGACTAAACCCAAATTTTCGACAGCTCTAGAATAGAAATAACGGCAATAATAGTTCTGATTCCGGTGGAAATACACTTGAATTCGATCAGAATTCAGTGGGCAGGGGGGGTCCAATCTATACCTTCATTGATCTCTTTATTAACCCTTTTGCCTTATATAGACTACAGGGAAAGATATGGGCTCTTGTTATATTTCTTGTCCTATCGCCTCAGGTTGTATAATACCCTCCCATTTTGGACCTACCTATTATAATTGTTGCCTACTATAATCTATATATATATGACTATAATTTGAATGTGCAAGTGAATTATGAAGGGTTTTTCGCATTTTGGACCCCGAATTTTAGGGGTATTTACATTCTAAATCCTTGGTTTTCAACTTTAACTTTTTAGACTCTAAAGTTTGTAGGTTGAAAAAAAAGACCCTAAAGTTTGTAGGTTGAAAAAAAAACCTTAAAGTTTGTGAGGTGAAAAAAAAAGTCTGTTTCCCGTTTTTCTTTTTCTATCCATGTTTGAATTTCTCTCCCGATTGGTATCAAACTTCAAGACTAAGGTTAAAACCGATATTAAAGTTATATATAATAAATCTCTTTTATTCATGTTGGAGTTACTTAAAACCATGTACTCAGAGGTCTAAGTAGCCGACATGAATTAGAGAGGTGTATTATAGCTTCAATATTAACCATAGTCCTGAAATTTGATGTTAATCGGGAGATAAATTCAAACATGGGAGGAAAATAAAAAATGAGACATGGGCCTTTTTCTTCAGCCCACAAATTAAGGTCCTTTTTTATTCAGTTTACAAACTTTAGGGTCTAAAAAGTTAATGTTGAAAGCCAAGGGTTCAGAATATAAATACCCCTAAAGTTCGGGGTCCAAAATGCAAAAAACCCGAACTGTGAATCGTCTTCATGATCAATTTGATTGGTTCTTGGTGGCTATATCTGTTCACACGTATCCTAATTCCTAGAATCCTAGCTAGTCCATGGTTAAAACATGAGAGAGGAGAGGGTATCAAGTAATATGCCTTAGGTATGTTTTAAAGGGTGAGACATTTTTTACCTTCAAATTCAAATATATTAGGACAATAAAGAGGATGTGATAAATTAAGATGCATGCAAGGTGGTGTATTATCATTGGCCCTCCAATCATCAACATTGGATTGAATTTTTAATTAAGATGGTCATGTCTGGCATCAGAGCTAGACTGAGTAAGAGATCTTAGTTTGAATCTCACCAGCCACGTGTTTATTTGCAGAAGGTTGAGATGACCTTGGGAGCATTCACGCTTCAAGCACAAATGACATTCTCGTGAGGGGATATGTTAGAGTATAAAACTGTTATTGAATCTTTAACTATCAGTTTAAGGCTTTGGTTGAGATGGTTGCAACTTGCATGCAATATATTAGGACAATAAAGAGGACGTGATAAATTAAGAGGACATGAATAATAGTTAAGATGGTTCTACATGGTATAAGAACCAGACTGAAATGGTTCTGCATGGCGGTGTAGGAAGGCAACCAAATGTATGATGGAGCTTGGATAACATAACAAGAAGGGGCAAGAATCAAAGATGAGACCAAATCAAACGATGCTGATTTTAAAGAGAAAACTAAGAGATTATGTTCATGACAAGTATGATGTAGCTATTAACCTCAATATTTTCACAAGTTTTAAATTATAAGTACTGCTTCTTTTAACCCTCAAATATTAATTGGCTATTAACAACAAATATTTTTAACAACAAATATTACATTGTATAAGAATTCAGTAAGCAGTCAAATGTATATAGAGTTATAAAAAAATATATTATTAAGTTAAAATGGTGTGTGTCCATAAATTATGAATTTTTATTCATAGAGTAAGACTGTCCATATTGAAATTCCTCAAAAAATCGCGTTTAAATATATTATCAGAGGTTGTTATTATTGTTATTAGGGTGGTGCGGTAGAACACTAGAACTTTGCATATACCGTACGTAAAACAGAGATATATGAGATGGTGATATATACATATAAAACATAAGGTTGCATGATATATAGTTGAAGTGGTCCAATAATTATTGATAGCATGCAATCTAATCTAGATTGATGTAATTGAATATTGACTTATGGATGGTGGATATAAAGAACACACACTAATTAACTCAAACTTTTGACTATCATCCACTACTCTAACTTTTATATCAACTACGTACGTACACTTTAAGTTGACAATTTTAGGTGCTATTTTATTTACAATACTGGACATCGATAGAAACAAATTAAAATAAAGCTTGTGATTGTTAAAAAGGCACGTATTGATTAAATAAAACTTGCCTATCAATATTCAATTAATTTCCTCTTTCAATTTTATTATTTCTAATGCATACAAGGCATGCACCAAACATATAATAGTCAGGAGACAACTATTTCCAATTTCCATATTTTCCAATAAGGTTTAAATTTTGGTTGTAGCAAAAGTATTTATTAACGGTCAAAATTGTGGAGTTGACGAATCATATTTGTTATAGACAGTTTGATATTTACCCTTTACCTTTCGACTTACTATAAATCCAACAATCATTATCCATGAGATAAGATCCAATAAACGAGCTAAAATTTTTCGATAAATAAAACATACAAGTCAAGCAATGACCGGCTCATCAGTCTTATCCCATTTTGCATTCGATAATATCAAAATTTAATTTAATTCAATGCCAACTTATTAATGACATTCCATGAATCCAAGAATCATACTGCTCCAACTCCTTAACAAAACTAGACTTGATAAAAACTGATTCAAGACTCAAAAACCAAACTGAAAGTACCAAAGGTGGACTTGAGTCGATACTTGGATGTATCATCTGATCTTGACCAGCACCCCAAGAAAACCCCAAGTTGAAACCGATCAGAATCACAACATGGATATTGACTTGATTAAAACTCATACCCAAATGACCTCAAATCGAACCAGATACTAATCTGAAAGAACTTCACCCGAATAAGACTCCTTTAAAGTGAGTCCAAACTCTACATGAACCAAAATTGATTGACATAATGCACAAAAAGGAAATTAAAGCTAGGAAATTATATATATATATATATATATATATATATATATATATATATTATGAAATAATTATATAATATTAATATATAAAGCAAGGGAAGGTGGTAGGACCGTAGGTAGGAGGACCGCTTGTCTAACAATCAACAATAATGGCTGTTGATTGTGAAGGGTCACTATCAAAGGCCATTTTCACTTCTTCCTCCCTTTTATATTAAATAATTATCTCAATAATAAAGTTACAAAAAAATTATTAAAATTATTTTTCATCTGGTGACATATAGCTGCCACGTGGGCGCCGCATTTTATATCCAATCAAATGAATCTGCCACACCCCTTATATATTGTTATTATATTTTTTTTCCTCATTCATTCATAATATTCCAAACATACGTAGGGTACCCTTGCAAATTACTCACCCTCTAATTTTTCCTAACAACTCATGACATCATCCAATTACCCCTCAATCTCCATTATTTTCATTTCTATGTGTAGATTAGTGTAATTAATATTAGTGTTAGAAAGAGAGATTAGAAACATTTGAGACCAATCTCCATCAATAAATTTAAATTCAATTCACTGTTGACATAATATTGGATGAGAAATTGAGAACAGAACAAGATCATGTATGACATTTCAGTAGTGAGAATAAGACTCGTCTCGCGAGACTTTTTCTGTTAATTTCACGAGAAGAGTTTGAAAATGAGTTTTGCTCTTTAATATAAGCAAAACACTTGTCTTTACGTTCAATTATTTTCTCAAGTTAGATGGTTGGCACAGTATAGTAACAGGATGATGATATTATTTTTCAAGCTTCCATTATAAAAGAAAAATAATAATTCTATGTATGCAGTAGATTGGATCACAAATTATTTATGAAGATCCAAAACATAGGTTACCCATATATAGCTTTGTTAATCATTTCACAACATCAACATTTTATTTGAATATTCGGAGATATATAATCGGCTCCTAAATATGTCATCCCATTAGCAACCAAAAATATATATAACAATTGTAGTTCAAGTATCAAATGATGATCTCCTACATGCAGAAAATCATCTGAAATATTAATTATTGTCTAATTTTGATGAATAATCAGTTTAATTTAACGCTCCTAGGAGTGAAAACTAGCTTACACCAGCCACGTAAATACAAGCAAATTTAAAACATGACAAATATAAATGACAAATTATTAATGCATAACAAACGAGAATACACACTTTCAAAAATTACTCCTAATATTTTACATTTAAAAGTTTTTGAGATGATTGAGATCCAAAGTCTTAAATTCAATCTCCTTCTAGTTTATGACATAACTACCTTCTAGTTTACAATTCATGTAATTATATTATCGCAAATTCTAATATACACAAGACCGTTGTAGACAGCCTCATTTTATAGTGACTTCTTTAATATTTTACTATGACTAATAATTGATATCATATGGAATAACTTTTTGATATAAATGTGACTAATAATTTATCAAGTAATGACTTTTATCAAAGATGTCCTAAATAAATCATTAGTCATCTCTATATTCATAAAAAGTTATCACATGCATAATTATGTGTGTCTCAGGATAAATTTATGATAAGACGGTGACTACTGTCTTAGCTTCTTTACAAAGAAAAATAATTTCCAATCAAGCACACAAGACCCTTTATATTTGGTGTCAATTAATCTCCATTTTATTAGGAATCCTACATATACTACATATATTATTTTGATATATATATATATATATATATATATATATATGTCAAAGTAGGTGGTTGAAAACAAAGCAAAAACAAAAACAAAAAGGAAGGCAATTCAAATACAAGTTGGTAAAAATGGCAATTGAGAACCCCCCGGCTAGTCAAGAGGGCCGCCTTTCGGGCGCATATATCCGCACCCTTGTCAAGCAACTCACTACTTCTCCAAAACCTAAACCAAAAACACTCTCCAAAAACAATACAACCACAACCAACAACAATCATAATGAGAACATTATTCTAAGTGAAAATAACAACACCATCAACAACCACAACATTGTTGGGGATCATCATCAATATTATAGTGGTGAGAAGGAGGTAGCCATGGCTAAGCAACCAACCCCACAAAGTGGTCAACAGGGCGGCGGCCACAAGAAGCAAGTCCGGAGGCGGCTCCACACTAGCCGCCCCTACCAGGAGCGGCTCCTGAATATGGCTGAGGCGAGGAAGGAGATTGTCACCGCGCTGAAGTTTCATAGGGCGACTATGAAACAGGCAAACGAGAGAAAACAACAACAGCAACAGCAGCAACAACAACAGTTTTTGGATCAGCAGTACCACCACCCCCACGAAGAAGCACATGGACCTAATAGTGCAGGTTTATGTGCTTCTTCTTATTACCCATCTTATCATAACAATTATCATAATGGTAATTTCTACCACCACCCATGGAACAACATTTCCTCTCCATCATTGATTGAGCCTCCACCCATCAACCACTATGAAACCCTAAACATGCCACTCCCTAACCAAACCCTAGGGCTAAACCTAAACTTCCAAGCATTCACAAACCTAGACACAACCTTTTCTCATAGTACTAGAGCAACAAACACCCCCACCATCTCATCCATAATGTCTCCATCATCTTCTTCATCGTCGGTTCTAGGAGACCCCATATCAGCGGGACCCATCAACGCCGGGGCTGCAGCCAATGTTGCAGCCCTAGCAGACAGCCATCCTGCCCTAGATGAGGGCGAGATGGCGCGGATTAGGTCAATTGGGGAGAAGCATCAAATAGAGTGGGATGACACCTTGAACTTGGTGAAATCAGCATGGTGGCTCAAATTTCTCAAGGAATTTGGGACAAAAGAGATGAAAAGAGAAGAAGAGATAGAAATTGGGAATGGAGATTATGAAGAATATCATCCATTTGGAGAGTTGATGGAGTTTCCAGCTTGGTTGAGTGCAAATGAAGGCTTTTTGCAACAACACTTGGATGAGTGTTGCCCTCAGGAGTACTGGAAAGATAACACTTTGCCTTGGTAATTACATCCATTTATCCCTCTTTTTTTTTATTTAGTTATTGACACCTAGCTAATGATCTCTAATTAATTAATCAACATGTATCTTAATTATATTGTTTAGAACTTAATTAAGTGTCATGTCAATATGTTGTCTATGACTTACTTATTACAAGAATTTAAGAAAATATCTAGAATTAAATAGTTGATTATTTAAGATATATTATATAGCCCCCTAAACACAAAAAGAAAAATCATGTTTGCCCCCTTATTTAAGTTCTTCTCCTTTACTATAGCAATTCAAAGAATCAAATTAAATCAGAAAAAGTGAATGAAAGTCAATCATTATGATAACTTGGCATAAATGTTTAATAACACTACATTATCAAAAATAGGGTTAAATTACTACAAAAATATCTGGTCTAAGTATGCTTTACAGTAATTAGAATTCTAAGATAGTCTTATCTCTACTACTATAAATATGAAAATAGATACCTCAGCCATTAAAAATGAAATTGTATTTTAGTATGACAAAACTAATTTATACTTTAGCCAAAAAAATAAATTAAAGTATGTATTTTAGTTTGACATAATTAATCTAGCCATAAAAAAAAATTGCATTTTATATGCATGTCATAATTATATATTAAGAAGTTGGAATTTAGATGTCAATATTTTAGATGTGCATGGATGCAGTGTGGCTAGTGTCATTGGACATGCAGCAGCTAATGTATGTATGCATGCATGCTTTATATATGCTAAGTGTCTCATACTTCAAAGCATATTATGCAACTTGTCTTTCCTTTGTATAGGACCCCTTTTTTGTGCTATAAATGTTCCCTTTTTAATTTTATCACGAAATCATAAAAACAATCTTTATGAATGCATTGCTTCAAGCATAAGGATTCATCAAAGTATAATATATCTCCACTTGTACGTGTGATTATCACGAATATATCAGGGACAAAATTTAGGGTTCATCTTTTAATTTTATAACGTACCAGATACTCCCTCTGTTGTACATTAATTTTGAAAATAGTTCAGTCAGATTTCAAAAATTTTGATCGTAAATTTCTCAACATATACAATGAGCTGCTAAGTTCATATTATACCGTCTACTTATTTGATGTATTTTTCTTTGAGGTTTTAACATATCGATATGACATGCACTTTCAAATTGTAACTTATAACTTACATTATATCATAGTTTTAATCTTATAATTTACATTATAATGTCTATTTCTTGGTTACAAGATCTTGATCTTTTCTTCCAAAAAGTTCCTGGAATATATTATGTAGATCATAACGATGATAAAACTAGTGTGTGTATGTATGTATATATGTATAGACATAAATACATTACTAATATACACAACATAGCATATATATATATATATATATATATATATATATATATATATATATATATATCATTTTTAAAAATAATTAAGTGAGACAGTTTCATATAAAACTAACTCTAATTTTCTAATACAACCGATATAATAGGATGTCATTTTTTTAAAAAATAATTAAGTGAGACAGTTTCATATAAAACTAACTACTTTTTTTTTTATGCAACCGATATAACAGGATGGACATCGGAGACATAGATGGAATGGACGACGAGTGGTTATCTTAGCATGCAGTGACTTCAAACATATGATCTATGATTTGATTTTGCTCTTTCCCTATGAACTCAAAAAAAAATGGAGGAGGTTGAATCAAAAGAGTTTTGTTGTAATTTTATTACTATTATTATACTATATATTACTCCCCTTTTAAATTGTCTAGAAATCAAATAAGAAAAAGAAAAAAGGGTTTTGCAATTTTAATATTTTTTAAAAGAGAAGGCAAGCCCATTGGAGGGGAACATTGTATTGGTATTGTATTGTAATAGCAGTACTGTTACTGTGTGTGCCTCTGCATCTCTGCTCAAGTTGTCCATGTCTTTTTCTTCAATTTTTTTATTTTATTTTATTAAATTTTCTCTCATTTATTATTGATGGTGTCATATTTAGTACATACCATAAATACCATATCAATCAGTAGTATATATTGTCACTATTCAGTATTCACTACTGCCTTCTGGTAAGAGTCTGTTTGCTGTGGCATTTGCGTAATTATTTTCACTCCCATCCATTTTCCGCCGCTCTAAAATTTGTGTCGATCAAATTTTGAAAATTTATAATTAATTTTCTCAAAGTATATAATGATTTGTTATATAAAATTACAACTAGCATTCAACCTATAACAAAAGATATTATCATAAAAATAGAATAATATATTTTGTGGTAAAATACCTTGAGAGAAATTATTGAACAAAGATGGATGTTGAAGATACCCTTACAAGGCAAACCTACTAGACTATTACTACATCTATTTCAAAGGTAACCATCAATGAATTTAACAGAGCAGTATCAAACTGTCCATAACAAACACTACCCAACAATGCAACAATTTTCACAAATGGAAAATATTTTGTTTTAACCAAAACTTAAACCTCAATGAGGGTTATGAAAGGTAAGGATGATTGTCAGTTAGTTACCACCTCTTTGATGTTCAAGACTTTAGACAACCGAGTATAAAATATTGAAATCCATACATTTTGTTATACATTGTTTGGACTTTGGAACGACCATGTAAAGCAAACCCGCCCATAAAAATAAAATGAACCCTTATTCTCGGTTAAGTTTTTTATACAACAACTGTCTCAATGTGGATCCAACTTTTACAAAGTCCGGGGCAATTAGTGTGGAGGCGATCAAAGCTAACAAAGTAGCAACTAGTCCTGGCAAAAATTGACCCGATCTAAGACCAACCTGGTTTCTCAAACCTAAAATTTAACAAACCCGGAATATGGGACATACCCGCCCGCCCGGCCCCGCCCGAATGGACAGATCTAGTAGCAACACACACACTAAACAAACAGGAAAAATCGGGCTGCTCGAGGAACAAAGCAATGTGTTGTAATGGCACATATGCTCATTTTTGCCAATTTGGACAGATAGTTGCTAGTCTGTATGTATGGTTGAAGCACCCTGATTGAATGCCAGTTTTGAACCACAAAAGTTACACTTACGGCCCGAAAACACGGGTGAAACAAGGAACAAACATGTAATACAACACAACTGACACAATACAAGTGTGTAACCTTCTCTTGCTGTTTCTACAATTGTTGTGTGAGGCTCTCAGCTTGATTTCTCGCTCGAGAATCCATGGGCTTGATCGACTCGTAATGTGGGCTGCAGAAAAGGGAAATCATATATTATATTTACGTAAAAGTATAAACCATTGAAATAACGGAAAAAGAAGACATGCCCGTAATGTAATTACCTCGAAGAACAGACATGAAGCTGTTTTGACCGCCCTGATAAGGGTTCAAAACAAAACCGATAGCAGAATGCTTGCATTTGAAGCCACACGAATCGATCAAGCCCCCACGGTCCGTGTTCCCCATGGACCAGACAAACACTTCCCCAACTCACACGAGGCAGAATTACGGTCAAGTTCCCTGCAGAAGAGCCGCCCTATCCGGGTTCATTAACAGGAGCTGCTGCATGTCCTGCGGCAGAACACTGAAGATTTCCAGTAGATCGCCCTTCAGTTTCTCACAGTTTGCGTCACGTTCGCCGCCACTTTGAGACTGCTTCTGCTGCTGAAGTTTCGACACAATTTGGTGAGTTCGTAGCACATTGGGATATATGTAAAAAATGCTAAAGATAGCAGTCAGTCAGTCAGTTCATCCATGTCGTTTCTGTTCTCTTTTACGCAAAGGAAACATGGTTTTAAGAAGGCTAAAGATTTGCCAATAGAAGATCAATTTAGCAAAAACGACGCAGATTTATTAGCCAGCAGCGAAGAGGCACGGAGCTTCTACCCAAAAGTAGAGAGTGTGAACTCTTTAAAACACTGCAGAGACATCTCAAACACTCTTCCGTTTCTTTCACACAAAGTGCTCCAAAAAATCATATGCAGAATCAAAAAGACCTTTTAGCTTTGCTACCAAGCAACGAGATGATCCCTAATAAAGTTCGAAACACCCAAGAAACTCCCAAGCAGCTAAAAGGATGATGAAGCAGCAAATGGTATGTTCAGCTTCATCTTTGCACATACAACCCCATCGTCAAAATTTCACCCTTCTTGTACAAATTGTCACAAGCCAATATACTCCCATGAGCGGCTTTACACATAAAAAACAGAAACTTACAATGGAGCCAAACATTTTACCTCTCCTCACAAAGCCACTATTAAGTATTAACCACTTCATTGCCAATTTTCATGCTATAAGGACCCCTTAACTACCCTATAGATATGTTTATTTTGTAGAAACACTCCTTGATCATGGCTCATTTGCTAACCAAAACATCCCCATAAAACAGAATAGTCCAAAAAAAAGGGGGAGAACACCCCAAAGAGGGGGGAAAAAGGGAGGAAAGGTAAACAAAGGCATCTTATTTTCTTCAGATCAACAATGGCAAAAACGGAGAAAACAAGGCAGGTAGAGTCTTTTGTACCTCTTCAAGAAGATGTCTCTCAATAGCATTGAAAGAGTCGACGATTTCCAAATCAGACATTTTATGAATGAAATGGTGGATGTCCGTCTTCAACCTAGCCTGCCTCCATAATCTGTGCTGTTCTTGTTCAACAACGGCCCGTTTTCTCTGAAACCATGGCCGAAAATTATGCCCTTTGAGAAAGCGCCTGTTACATTATCAAAACTGGTCTATATCAAACAAAATCTTGTTCTTAGGTGCTCATCTTTGATGGGGTTACGAAATTATAAATAAATCAATAAATGTGAACCACGCAGACACTTGTTAGTAGTTACCTGTATAAATCAAGCCAATTTGATTTCATACGCTTTGACAAGAACTTCCCCGGGCCTCTAGCTGCCAAACTAGAGAGGAACTCCTCTTCGTCAAAAGACGGAGGGGGTGGAGGATCAACAAACGGCGAAGACCCTTCTGACGGTGTGTTGATCTTCAAATACGGACCAAACGGTGCCAAAAAATTAGTCGTAAGCTCCAAAAAATGCCGACGTAGTATCTCGTTGTTCACAACCGACATGGATTCCTCGACCCTGGGTGATGTTCCCGCATCAACCAGCCTATTCAAGATAGACGTGTCTGGCTTCGTAGTGGGAACATATCTGCTCCAAACTGCTTCTTTATGCTCACTCATCAAACAAAGAGGCCCGTCCCTCTTTAACTTAACCGCATTAAGCAAACCCATTGGAGAAAACCTCCTCAACGGGCCGAGACCGACCGATCCCCCGGGGAGTCCACCAGTGGAGGCCCGAGAAGCAATGCCAGCCCGGCTAGAATTACCAGCCGGGCTTCCAACCGACACAATGTGAGGCATATTACGCAACGCCTTTAGGAAGAAGAGGTTAGTCACGCCCAATATCACCGGAGGAAAAGTATCACCGTCTTGAAGCGAGTTTAGACGTGCGAATTCCGGGTCATGGATGGTGAAGTAAGGTCTGAAGTCGACACTGCAAAATAGCGGAGCAATCAAGCTTACAAGACCGGCAACAGCCTCACAGCATTGAGGCGGGGTCGGTGCAATGATAAGGATCGGCTCACCGATAAGTAATAACTCCCACAACATCCATAGCTGCAAGAGTATCCCACGAAATATGCCAAAAAGGTCGGCTTCATGGAATAAGCCCTGGGGGATAGATTGATTTGTTGCAAGGGAAGGAGATACGAAGGTTGCGGACTCTTCAAGCCACGTGCTTCCATCTAAAGGCAAGCTATGAGCCGGAGGCAAATTCACCTTGAGAGTAGCGTTACCAATGGGAAGCTCCATTAGCTTCCCGGGAAGAGGGCCGGCCCATAGGGACACATACGAGGCTATATGCTCAAAAGCTTTCTTTCCAATGTCGAAGAACAAAGGGCCCACGATTTGTAATAGCGGCCGAAAAACACTAGAATATGGACTATGAGATAAGATTACCACGGACTTCTGTTCCCCACCTCGCTTGAGTCTCTCGTCGTGCCTTTGCCTATTGAAGACAAAACCGTACAAGAATCTCAAACCATTGTCACATTGACGGGTTTTCAAATCCGGCAAGACATGGCCATTCACTGCTTCTGAATGGGCATCTTTGTCTATTTCAGCGATCTCGGAAGAAGGTGAATTTGCTGATTTTGGATTTCCGCGCCTTCGGAGACGGAAAAAGAATATGCAATCGTGGATGCTTGACCTGTTATGGTTCTGGGATACGGAATCGGGGAAAGAATTGAAAGCAACTTCAAGCTCCTCGTCTTTGGTCAAACAGTTGGGCGGATAACACTCTTCTATGACCTGACCTTGTTCGAGGTCGAACCTAATGACGCAGAACGCGACAACCCATCGATGTAATGACTCACTATCAACCTTAAGATTAGGTTCTGACTTCAAAGAGAAGGAGGGAGACCGGCTCATTTCGGAGTGATATCAAGCAAACTTTGATGCAACAGAACAGCATATTGGCACCATTCCACCAAAAACTTCAGCCGGGTGTTCCCACCCAAGGGACGGTATAGGCTTAGTTTAACACTTAGCACCAAACAGCAATCTACTGCAGCAAAACTGACAAAGTTTGAGGTTTCATTCAAGTTTCAATTATGGTATACAAATAAAGAAAAATGCTTGAAGAAGGTATATTTGTTCAATTATGCGCAACAGCATTGAACGTAAAGTTCATCTTATTCAATTTCCCAGCACCAAAATTCCTGGCGATTACACACAATCATTAACCTACACATTAAGCTCTATGTCCCTCGAGAACCATGCTTGTAACATTCTAAATGGGATTTCTGTGCCATAAACTCT
Source organism: Portulaca oleracea (assembly GCA_029582165.1). Lineage (NCBI taxonomy): Eukaryota > Viridiplantae > Streptophyta > Magnoliopsida > Caryophyllales > Portulacaceae > Portulaca > Portulaca oleracea. The sequence goes on along the minus strand of CM055868.1, from coordinate 63,980,786 downwards.
AATGAAACCTATGTTACTCTGACTCTTCATTTTCTTGCCGTACCCGTGTGAGACCCACCACACCCAGACAAGGGTACGACACGTGACACTTCAAATTACAATGAAAATATGCGAATTTTCTTAAAATTAGCAGAGTCTGACGCCTGTATCCATGTCCATATCAGACACCCATATCCATGTCCGAGTAACATAGAATGAAACAATGCAAGAGCCTTCAAAACAACCGACAACAAAAACTAGAGCTCTTTAGACAACGAAAGAATTGCAAATGGCCAAAATTCACTTCCACAGTAATCACTTCTAACTCTCAACTTTCATCAAAGAATTGTTACTTTCACTTTGCTAACATCAAGTGGAAAACCAAAGACAATTTCTAAATTCCATTGAAAACTTGAAATCATATGGACCACAACAAGACATCTCATTTCCCATACTTCTCAATTCCCTACCATTTAAACAGTTTAGCAACCAGAAGGTCCAAAATTGCCCTTTTATCAACCCAGAAAAATAAGATGAAAAAGTTCTGTAGCTATCCACAAGTTTCAATTGTCACAATCTATACTTAATTTGCACCCAACCCTGAATGACCCAACTGAACCCGAATGACCACGACCCGAAAAATGCCAAAAATTAACCCAAATGGAGCCGAACCAAACTTGACTCAACCCGAATTTATCTTTCACCAAAGTTATTCATTTTCTACAATAATATAATAAAGTGACCCGAAATCAACCCGACCCAACCCGAACATTATTCACCCAAATGGGTCCAACCCGAATGACCCGATTGCCATGTCTACAGTTTCCAAAGTCATTTACTTCTTGCAAAACAAACAAGTGTAAACAAACATAACACAAAATCAAACAAAATCAAAAGCATGCTAAACATCACAAACCAGAAACAGATCCAATCACAGAAATTAACGAACTAATTCAATTCTTACCTGGGTACAGTTGAGAATTTCGATGAGCCCCAGAGAAATTGCTAAGCTTCAATTGAATCAATACTGAGATGAATGAATAGGGTTTTTCGGAACACAAAAGCTGAGTTGCTGAATCAAAGCTTGTCTGAAGATTGATTAAATAATTTAGAGAGAGAATGAATGAAGAAGAGATGAGTGAAATTGACGAAAGAAGGAATGAAGGACAACCAGATTGACTGGTTTGACAACTAGATTTGATGGGGATTGGATTCCAGAGAGAGAGATTGAATTGGGTCGGAGCTCCGATGGTAACGACCGCAGTTCGAGTTCTTATTCTTAACTTGCCTTGCTTTATTGGTTCTCTCTCTAACCCGGTTTGGTTTTCTCCCTCTTCTATTTCTATTTCTACATTTTTTTTAATATTAAAAACGTTCAATGATTGAAATTTTGGGAAGTTTTTCTATAAGAAAAAAGATATTTTACAATGTTGTTTGTTTAAAATGAATTGAGAAATGTGTCAACTCTAAAGATATTTTTGTTAAACAATTAGATAAGGTTGAAATGTTTTGGGTAAATTGTTGACTTTTTAAATGACAAGTTACAATAAAAAAATTTCCAGGTATCTTGTTCAGTTGTTCTGTTATTGGATAAGCGGTAAGGTTAACTTTATTTGCATTATCCATATTTTATTGATTTTATCATACCATTTGTTCTCACCTTATATATTTCATATATAAATATATATTTATAAAAAAAATATTTAATAAGTGGTGTGATTTGTCTTACTTACAATACTAAAAAATATAAATATTTTTCCACTTTTATCCACTTTATTCACATTTTACTAAACTTCTTCATCTTTATCCATATTTTATCAATTCATCCGCACAACCACTTAATCAACTGTAGAAAGAATCGAGTCAATATTAAATCTCAAATACTAATATAGTAGTAGTTTAGGATATGTCCTTGTGATGCTGACTTTGCTAGCTTGTGAGTTTCGTTCACGTTTCTCATGTCACTTTTTTTATTCAACACCTATCAATCTAGAGCATCAGCTGTTTGCACCTAACGACAATTGTGTGATTGTCCAACATTGCTTTTTCGGGATTGCTCAAAAAGAGGACTGTTAGCCGACTATCGATATGAATGAGCACATTCCTATGGACATGCTCCTTTGCCACATACAAGGCCAAAGCAATGGCCTCCAATTCCGCAAGGAATGCTTGTGAGCGTCTCTCACAAACAACATGCTACCATGTTCTTCTAAGAGAAGCACACATACGTCGATTGCTTTAAAGTTCATTTTTTACCAAGCTCTGTCGACTTGAAACTTAGCTTGGGGCGTAAAGGTATTTCCCAATTTCCACAAGAATATTGGATTCATGTGTCCATCTTGCTTGTTGGGTTCTATATTGTTGCCTCTTTTCCTTGATTTTCAGTTCACCCCCATGGTATACTTTTGTTTTTCTTGGAAAGAAGTTTCCACTACTTGTTCGATTCGCGTTGGTGCTCATTGCAAATAGTTCGGGTCTCCTTAAAGCAGAATATGGTTTATAGCCTTTCAAATATGTCAGATGGGTTCCTAAGAACACGGTTATGTTCTTAAACCATGATGTTTTACACTTGTCAAAATTAAAAAAAAAATCCAATTAGTAACCCAAGTATTCCAGTTAATATGTATTCCTGGTAGAAAAGTGATGTCCAGAGGTCCACATGCCCAAACACGCTTTGCAACCTCGCATTCCGCATGACGTGTCCCATTGTTTCTATTTCCTCGTCGGAGGCACAAAGAAAATGTAGTCCTAATTGTCTCTTTTGCCTATTATCCCCAATTGGGACAGTGTTATTCAGGCTTTTCCAAAGAAACACAACCCATTTCGGAGGTACTTTGGCCCTCCAAATTGCACGCCACAATCTGTTACCATCGTCGTCAATTTGGGAGTGTCTTTCGACACTATTATATACCAAGGTGTAATAGTGTCTTATTCCTAACTTTATAGCGTATTTTTCAGTCTTAAATCGATCCCAACCTCCTTTGGATGAGTGTTTTTTATGATTTCGTATATTAAATTTGTTCTGAAATTCACCTTAGGAGGTGGATGTTCCACTAGGGAAGTCTGTCCCTTATCATCAAGTCAGCAATTGACCTATCATACCAAAATTGTTTTATGTTGTCGCTACTAAATGATAATTGCACCCCTAACCACCTTCTATCCCTAATACAAATGTCTCGGCCATTACCCACTTTCCAACGAAGCGTCCAGTTACACTTCTTGATCGGAGTGACCACACTTCTCCACCCCCACGAGGCATTGGAGGGAACCTTGTAGCTCGTTGGAAGGTGTAGGAGATTCAGTTGTTTGTACTTCATTGCCTATGTTTTGGCCAGTAGATTATGTAGATTTTTGTGGATTCTGACCCCTTGTTTCAGCAACAAAGCTTGGTTATAAGCATTTGTTTCGGGAATATCAAGGCCTCATACTCCTTTTCTGGGAGAAGTTTTTATCTTGACTTTTTTCTTAATTTACTTTTTTATTTGAGTTTTTTGCTCAAAATAATTCGTACTGATAGTCGTCTGATTGAGATTAATTTAAAGTGACTTTTTAGTTAATGATAGTCTATTATTTTATCTTATTTTCTCATAGCATAATATTAGTATTTTCCGACAACGAAAAAATAGCGTGACTAATGGAAAAAGTGATTTTTCGACCAATAATAGTCTATACTTTTCGGCCAACAACACGTAGTCTAGTGACCACGTCATTTCTCCGTTGTCGGAAAATGCTAATATTATGTTATGAGAAAATAAGATGAAAATGTAAAGTATCATTTATCGAAAAATCACTTTGAGTTATTTCAGTTATATGGCCTTTGTACCGATTATTTGGAGCCAAAAACTTTTTTTTTCTTTTTTGTGCGACTCCTCTCCTCCCTCCATCAACGCCATTTTCTGGGGAAAAAATCAAAGCCTTTTTTCACCGCCATTGCCGCCTCCCTCCGCCACCTTCGCCGCCGCTCTCCTCCGCCGCCGGTTGTCCTGCTTCTGCGTTTGGTCTCCATCGTCGATGTCCTCTGTGTTCTTTGCAGATAGTGAGAGAGCTTGCTCGAGTCAGGTAAGAAATCAAGCATCTCACATTGTCATTCGTTATTAGGGCATTTCAATTACTTAGATTGACTGTTTAATCGTTCGGAAGATGGAGGAACTGCTGAATGTTGTTGCGGCGACGAACGCATTGTTTTTCTTGAATTGTTGATGATGAAGCTTTTGTAATTTTACGTCGATTGCTGTTGCTGAGTTGTTTAGGTTGTTTTATCGATAATTTGGCCAAATCATTTGGATTGCTGGCATCATGTTGTGATCAGGTGTGATGATATGCTTTCTCTTAAGTGTATATTGTAGGAATTTGATTGTTTGAGAAGAGTGGATTGTGATGAATTTCTGGAGATTTGGGGGTTTTTCCAAATGCAGAGTTTAGTGGCAGTATGTATATGGAATCAATGCAAAATTAGTTACAAGATTGGGCATTCAAATAGTGACTTGTGTTTTGAAAGTTGTCATTGTAGAAGAAGCTTTTAGGTCTTGAGAATTTCTGGGGAATCTTTCTGATGTAGAGTTTAGCGGCAGTATGTATCATAGACTTCATAGTTACCAGGAACGCTTCCCGGGTCGTTAGTCCCAGAACACGGGTCGCTAACTTTTACACAAATTTAGTCTAGGTTTGACTTCGGAACGCGGGTCGCGGGCATATGTAGCGTTCCCGGTAACTATGGTATGTATATGGAATCATAGGAAAAGGAAATGTAGTGCTTCATGCAAAATTAGTTTCAAGGTTTAGCATTCAAATAGGGACTTGTGTTTGGAAAGTTGTCATTTGTGGGAGAAACTTTTAGGTTTTGATGTACTGTTACATCAGTGTGGAGATACATTAGAGTTACAGAAGATTGTGTTTTTATCTTGCAGAGGCCTCTACTGTGACATTTGAAGAGTTTCTTGCAGTTAATTTGCTTTCGCAAATTTCATAACCATTGAAGCCTGGAAGGTAACTTTGCAGCAAAAGGCATTTAAGTGTGGTTATATCGAGTGAGTTTGGGTTGGGAAATTGGAGAGCAACTCGTGTTCACTTGACGATGAGAAACGCAGTGAGGAAACTTTCAGTGAATCAATCGAAGCACCTAAAATCAACAAAACCTTTAGTCGGTTCTGTTCCAGTCACTGTATCCGAATCCTTCCCCACCCCGCTCCCTACACTTTCTGTCACCTCATCAACCACCCAAACCGATCTCTTAAACTTCCTCAAAACCCGCCTAAAACCTCCCATCACCCCGCCAACTTTGCTCCATTTTCTCAAGAACAAGCTCCATTATCACCCGAAATTCACCCACCTAGACTTTCACATCTTCCAGTGGGCCACGACTGTTGACTCTTATCGCCATGACCATCAGACCTATGAGTGGATGGTTAGAACTCTTGCAATTACTGACCGCTTTGATGCCCTTCGTGTGTTACTCCTTGAAAGTATGCCATCTAAGCCGTGTCCGTGCTCTGATGGCATCTTTTGCTGCCCTAGGATCGAGCCCATCTATAGATTTGCCATAAACTCGTACTGCAGATTTGGGAGATTGGATGAAGCTTTGCTTGCATTCAATACCATGCGGAAACTGATTGATGGGAGACCCGATGTTGGTCTCTACAATATTTTGATTCATGGGTTTGTGAAGAACGGGAAGCATGACGAGGCTCTGGGTTTGTACGATCGACTTGTTATGGATAGAGTGAAGCCGGATGTATTTACTTTCAACATTTTGCTCAGTAGCTATTGCAGGAACTCGAAATTTGGTTCAGCATTGGAGTTGTTCCACGAGATGAGAGCGAAGGGGTGTGAACCTAATGTGGTTAGTTTCAATACCTTGATAAAAGGGTTCTTTAGGGAGAGGAAGTTTGAGGACGGTGTTAGCATGGCATATGAGATGATTGAACTCGGGTGTCAAATCTCAACTGTGACGTGCGAGATTTTGGTGGACGGGCTTTGCAAGGGTGGGATGGCACAAAGGGCTTGTGAGCTCTTGATCGATTTTGCAAGGAAAAAAGCTTTGCCTCATGGGTTCGATTGCTCTAATCTCATCGAGAGGCTTTGTAGTGAATCGAAAGTGAGCAGAGCATCAGAGGCCGTGGAAGAAATGTGGAAAGCAGGGACACCCCCGAGCTTGATTTCTTGCAGTACTTTGGTAGAATGCTTAAGGAAAGCTGGAAATGTAGAGGAGGCACTGAGGTTAGTAGAGAAAATGCTGAGAGACGATATCGTTTTGGACAGTGTGACATTTAGTTGCCTTCTTCGAGATGCAAGTCACTCAGGAAGAACTGTTGAAGCTGATAAACTGAGGTTGTTGGCTTCCAGCAAGGGTTTAGATCCCGATGTGATGACCTATAACATATTGGTGGATGGTTACGCAAGGGAGGGCAGAAGAAAGGATGGTGAGCGCTTAGTTGAGGAGATGTTGGAGAAGGATTACATTCCCGATATCTCCTCTTACAACAGGCTGATGGATGGGCTTCGCAAGCACCGAGATTCTGCTGGTTGCTGACAACTTTCAAGAAACGTCATCAAGTGGCGTTTTCAACACAGTTTCCTGTGGCTTTGCATTAGATGCCTATCTCTGTTCTCTCAGTGAAAGCATAGGGATCATGCTGGTGAAATCTGTTCATTATGTACTACCCTTTTCAAACCATAAACTGGGCTGTAGAGTTTGCAACATACGATGCGAAGTTCAGCATACTATAATACAACAGCTCGTCAGCAGAAAGTAAAAACATCAACCAAGATGAGATGAACGCAATATCTTCCATTCAGGTTAGCAAAATCTTGTACTTCTAGAGACTCACAATGGGTACTTGCTCTTCCTCCTTAACCCCCATTGGTTTATGAAGTGGCATAATTTGTGTTTTATACTCTCTCTGAAAGATCAAAAACTGGGAATGAATAGTAAGTATATGTCTAGTCACTGTGATTGTTCTTCTGAAACTTGTGCTGTTTCATATGCATACAGTAGTTTTTCTACATTGAAAAGGGTGCTTGAAATTAATCCCATCATTTCTTCAACTCTACAGGATGATAAGTTCATAAGTTTATAAATTGGTGAAGAAACTTTTACTGTCTGTGCTAATGATGTGCTGCTGTTTCTGCAGAGCGACTTTGTTGTATGTTATGAATTAAACTTTGGCGCCATACAACAAACAACTCTCAGTGTGAGTCATATTCTGACGGGATACGATTCACATATAAGCAGTCTTACTTCGACCAGCATCGTTGTTCATAGAGAGGTTGATTCTACAAGATTTTATAGAAACCAGCCATACAGTTTTGTAATAGCAAACCAGGGGCCATTAAGAAAGGGGATGTTTCCCTTGGGATGATATCCCAAGATTTGTATATAAGATTCAAATGTATACTCACATTGAATATATATGAATCGAATGCATCAATTTTAAGAATGCATTTAATCAGGTTTCGTTCATCGTTTGTACATTTTAATTTAGGTTTCAATGACAGTTTTTGCTAATTTATGATAACTATTAGATGGCTGTATTAGCATGTGGAACTCAAACTGGTATTGCATTCCTGAGAAGCATTAGTTGATGCCTGATGGGTTTATCAATATGGACCCAAAATACAGTCTCAGCATGCAGGACAAAAACATAATTTGCTAAATTCCAAAACCTTTATTCCTAAACCCTAAACCCTAATTATAAAAAATAAAAAAATAAAAACCAAACGAGTTATTAATGCATCTGGTAAAACTTTAGAAATAATGTTGTTAAAATGTTTTGACAAAAAAGTTACTCTGTCATGCATGTTGCTGATAGAACATCAGAAAAATGTTTTCTGACAAAACAAAAACCTTCTACTGATAAAATTCCAGAAAAATGTTTTCTGAAAAACAAAGTCTTTTGCTCTGAAATGTGTTAAATATAGAGACTAAAATCTCGTAAATATCTTGCCAAAAAAATAAATAAATCATTTTCTTGGTTGAGAAGATGCCATAAAGAAAACATACACTCAAAAAAACACTGCAAATGAGCAAGAATATATGACAGGAAACCATGAGATGAAGCAGCAGCACAGATAAAACACCTTCAACATTACCACAAAGGTTTCACATTTGAGTCAGAAGACAGTAATTCTTCTTCTAACCTTTTTTATATTTACATCTTTAAATGAGAGTTTAAATGCTCATCCTCACTCCTCTCTAGTCTCTCTTTACTCTTTTGTTACCCTATCTTGTTGTTTTCTACTCTGAAACGGGTTGATAGATATTCACCGCTGTGCATATTCTGGTGAACATCGCGTTTCTTTTTTTAGCTTCTTTTCGTCTATGCTGAGCTTCTACACATGAGCTGGTCTGCAGCTACACATCATACACGAGCAGGCGCTCGTCGATTGTGACACGGCAAACTGGGCATGATCCACATTTGTTAGCGCAGATACTGCACCGGAATGGAAAGAATCAGTGTCAGTCGTGTAAATCTTGCAGCAAAAGTAAATTCAGAAACAGTCAAAAGTTTGTAGAGATAAAGTCTGTCTACGTTTAGTTTAGGGCGCGTTTGGTAGAATCTCAGGGAGTTCCCTACCCCCCACGAAAATGTTTACTGATTTTGAGATTGAAATAATGGAGCCCACATCAACATTTTCCCATCCACTTAGTACAACCAAACAACTTTCCTAGGAAAGTTTTCCAACAAAACACACCATTCGATCTCTTCAGACCTTACAAAAGCAGGACTCACCCACATTGAGAGTTATTGTAAGGAGGGATTATTTCAATTTCATGGCTCATATTTAGGGTTTTCTGCAAGTTTATCCAACTAGATCAAGAAGAAAATCTCATCCCTCATTAGGGTAAATGCCAAATCAGTTCAGTTTGTGTCAGATCGGGTTCAGAATTTGACGGGTCATTTTGGGTCTCTGTGGGTTTGGTTTTGGGTCATCACCGCTCAGTGTGGGTCCCGCCTTGGCGTAGAATTTTGCAGTTTTTTTCCGGTGAATACAGGACAATTTCACAACTGTAGCGTAAACAGACACAATCAACTAGCAAACCCGAGTAAGCAAATAGGCAAGAAAGCAAACAGACCTGCAGAGAATCCGATGCCTACACGGGAGCAGCACAACAGTGATGTCTCTCTCGAAGCATATTCTACACAGAATCTTGTCCTGATTCGGCATATGAATCAACAGAGTCAAAACACGGGCTTGTACAAAATGATCAACATTTAGCTACTTTGCAGTAATTAAACGTTGAAGGGGACCAATCTGCTGCCTCATAGACATCGAATTTCTTTATTTTGAAAAGAGTGTGCGCGGCAAAAGGTTGAACAACAACAACAATAATAACAGAGACAGTTGAAAAGCATGTCAGAATGTTACGTTTTGTAGGCGTTCAAACTCCTGCTTGGTAGTCTTGGTTATTTCTGTCTGCTCCCCAAGAGCTGTCTGAAGTCTCCAAACCTTAACAAAAATGGCAAAAAAAAAAGACTTTGTTAGATATATAACTCCTCGAGAAGACTTTGTTAGGAATAAACCCTAAACCCTAACCCTAACCCTAACCCAAAACCCTAAAACCCTAAACCCTAAAAGTTATAAAAAAAAACCCTCATTAACAAGTTCTCATAATGCTTTAAGCTATTGAGACCAGCATACCTCCTCAGCCAGTTCTCTTTTCGGCATTTTCTTCACCATCTCAGGAGGGTAACTGCAAAAGGTGTCGTACCTGTTTTTTTTTTTAAAAAGAAAAAGAAAAAGAAAAGAAACAAAGATCACCGAATGAAGTGCAAAAACGTCCAACATAACCGACGGTTTAGCATTTTCTAGATCACAATGCTCTCCCTGATCGAGTTGTCCGGGGTTTCATGTAGGGAAGTAGCAACTTGTGTGCTTTATGGTTTTTAGTGAAGTTAGTCAAATTCTAGGACTCGAGGTTTAAGAGTCTCTCCGTCATTAGAAGAAAGCGCACAAATTTCCAATGCACCCTATGGCTTTCGCCAATCCAAATAACCCCAAAAATCCCGTTGCAAGACACGGTGTGGGGTCTGATGTAGCAATCTTACCCCCGAATGGAAAATTTCATTTATTAGAGACAGGTTCCGATTGACCGAAGATTTTAAAATCATATGACCTTCGGAAACTAAAGCAAAAGAAAGTACCAAGACTAACATATATGACGCGTGAGCCTGATATGCGCAAGTAAACAATCACACTATTTGGAGTAGCACGTAATAAACTGCACACACACACACCACCCGAAGAGGAAAAATATACTAACCCCGATCCCTCATCATGCAAGAGCCGTGCTTGTTCCTCTTTACTTCCCTCATCAATTGACCACCACCCAAGAAACCTAATTTTGCAGGAGTCACAATTAGCGGGAAATCATCATCGATCCATTGGCACAGATGTGACCAAAAGTAGCACAATTACCTTGAACCTCGATGCATAAATGCAAGCAAATCAGAGATTTTGTCAGAAATGTCGAAATACCATCCTTCTCCGGCACCACTATAAAACAAGAGAACAATCTTTTCGACCAAACGAGAAGCGGCAAATAAAACACCGACCCCTTGTAAAAGGAATAGGGGAGAAAACACGGCGACAAGGGGCATATTTCTAGCACTTGCAGGAGTTCCCTGTGATGTCAAAACCAATATGAGCTATTGACATTTACCATCATAAACAACAACGGCAAAACCGATACTCCAGAAATCCCGAGAAAGGGCAAGGCAAAGAGGGGTCGGATATAGCAGTCTTACTTACCCCTAAATTTTACAATCTAGAGAGACTGGATCCAATTGGCCCAAGATTTAAAAACCGTTCACTACCTACTACTCCATGGAAAAGAAGTCGACGAGGTTTAATGAGGCATTATGCTTCACTCCGTTACAATCAAAAAGTGTGTTAGGTTGCATGAAACCCTGGGGAAATTGGTCAACTTTTCCCAAGCTGACTAACTTTCCCCATGTTTGGTTGTTTTGCCAGTGGGAAACATGTAGGGTCCCCAATTTTACAATGATCATTCAGAAAAATTTTCTTGAAGTGGGGTAAGAGAAAATATTTCACGGTGGGAAATGAGATCTAAAGTGTGGAAATTTCCAAAGTACACCTAATATAGCAAACCCTAACAACTAGAAATATGGGTAGTTTGGACATTTCAAACATTTTTCAAATGAACTTTGCAACTTCAAGCAAGCACTGTAAAATACACTTTCCCATGAAAATTTTCCCTTGGATTCTACCAAACGCTTTCTAAGTTGAAAATAAAAATCTTTTTCAACTATCCATACTATGTACATGACATTTACCATTATAAGATTTGACAATTACGAGATAACTTCATGGAGAAGCATTTTACCTCCAAACGCATGCAAAGTAAGAGTTGAAAAACGAATATGGGGATCTTCATAATATGGCCACCAATGTCCGATAAACCGCACATTGTATAGCGCAAGTCAACTGGTTCATCTTCAGGTGTCATAAGTAATGCAGTAGTCCAATCGGCACAACCAAAAGCGCTAGATGTTGATGAATTTTCCTCCGTGGGTTCATTTGGAGAATTCCGATGAATTAGAGGGTTGGTCCATTTTGTACATACAAGACAGGCAAAGAACTGCGCAATACTGTAAGGAGCAAAAGGGTTGTGATGAACAAAAGAAAAATCGAAATTTTGGCTAAAACGACAACTATTACGGGATGGTGGGAGTAGGAACAATCCCGGAAGCAGAACTGCGGGAGCAAATAATACCTGAAATTAATAAACAAATCCCAATATGCTAGAGGAACAAGGTCACCTGGAAGATTGAAACGTTAAAAATTAGGCAGAAACACAAGTACAGGAGAAAAAATAGTAAAACTACTCTGTGTATAGCAAAAACGCAGAGAGAAACTCTTATTCATCCATGCATTGACATCTCAGTGACCGAAAAGCGAAAACTCTGGCAAATGTGGGTCCCGCTCACACGGGGATTTTGGTTCCAAATTTTATACAAACAAAGAATCCCAATGAGGGTCCCACTCTCTCAGGGTTTGGGATTCGAAAAGTTATACCGACAACAAAGAATCTCGGAATGGGTCCCGCTCACGCTGGGTCTGGGACGCCAAAAGTTATATGAACAACAAGGAATCATTCATAGCATACACGCAAGATGATTAGCTTTTAACCGGAGCTCTCTAATTCATGTCAACATCGATATAGGGCGGGCAAAGAATGACGATACCGGAGATCTTTAACAAGGTGAATAATGTAGCCGCCACGAAGAACACCATGGAGATGGCTACCCAGAAATGCTGCATACAACACGTTGATATTAAGCACTATGAAACAATAGCATAAACAATCAAACAATATTTCATTAAAAACACAATATTATACTCGTATGGTAACATTTTCCGTTACGTATCTAACAATAGTACTTTTGTATGATAGAAATGATAGAACATTGTCTATGTTGAGAAATTAATGGTCCAAGATTTCAAAGTTTAACTGACGCATAGATCAATGTGACAGATAATATTTACATCAAATATAACGGATTGCATGGTTCTGAAACTTTGAGAAGCATAAAGTGGATAGCAACCAACGTAAACATGAGTTCATGAAAAGTAACCAAGGGTTTGCCAAAACTTACTGGAAGTGTCTCCCAAATTGCATCATCGGTCAAGGTATCATCATCTGCTGGCATTAATGCCCTGCACATTCTGCATGAACATTCACACTTCAGACAACGCTACAAAGAAATGTTGGCGAAAACCCACATTTACTTAGAGTGATTTCGGACATTGTAGTGGGTCAACACAACTGTTGTTCAAGTTGTTAATGTAGTATATACCTATTTACAATTGATAATACCAAATAATGGAACCATATGTGATGACTCGATGAGATTAATGTTCATACCTGAAATTGTCAACCAAAACGATGATCTCAAATGCCAAAGCGGGTAAGAAAACGATCTTCAGGTTTACAGCAGGCGCCCCGTAAACTGTAAGCAGAATATAAAGGCAAAAGCTACCATCAAAGATTTCCGTCTAATAATACAATAATAGCAACCCAAAAAGTCGAAATAAACTCGGGCAGTTTCAAATAAATGAATGGCGACAGAAGCAATGTGTACCATAAAGGCTCTCGAGGTAGACACAGAGGAGCAATTCAAACGCAACGAACAATGGCGTCGCAACAATGGCATGACATGGGGCCCACTGTTAAGAAAAGATGAAACTTAAGAGATATGATAACACACTCAATAAGTTCAAAGCCGGATAAAAAGTAAGACATTTTTGATAGAGGTAAAATCTAGGAAAAGGAAGGAGTTACATGACGATCATGGGGGACGACCGGGGCGGGCAATGAAAATCTCCCCCTGGCAACAACCGCATGGAAAACCCATATGGGGGAAAAGACAATCCTGCACGAATTCATATGTGATTAAGGATTCATGAACATATAAGTCTCTATTTATGGTAGTTTGGCATATGAAGCATTACATATCAGAAGAAATATAAACCGCAACCACGTAGTTTCCTTGGAAAGATTTTCCCGGGAGAAACTTTCCCGGGAAAGACTTTCCCTTTCCCGGGAACAACCGCATGCAAAACCCATATGGGGAAAAAACTTCCACTTGAATAACCGAGCTCAGCATAGGTGCTAGTCCAAATCCGTGGCCCAACATCTTACCGTGTCAAAACCAAAGAGAAAAAAAGAAGACATGGAGCAAATGTGAAACCGGCATGCGCATTAAGTTGTCAAGTCTTCATCAATGTGTAATGCAGTTCAGAAATTAGGATTTCACAAATAGAGAATTCATTCAAAAGCGAAAGATATACCAGAAAACGGAGAGCATCTTCGAACATGAAACAACGGATTATACTGACATGTAACCAAGCCCATTTCAAGAAACATACAGGATTACAAACTCAGTACAAGTGACTCAACACGCAAGCGAAATATCACAACAGTAGCCTATCACCCGAACTTTATTAGAACATCAAAGCATTTCAAAAGCGCCAAAAGCTAATTAAATAAACCATTTGTGACATTTTAATCCGAAGAAGTCTCGCAGATATGCAATAGAAATGCATACTTGCCTAACTTTAGATGATGAAATTTAAGGCATTGCAAGTATAAAATAGGAAACTTACGATAACGTTTAGGCTCGTAATTATAGCACCTATAGATCACTAGTGTTGAAGTGACTAAACAACGCATTTGTCGTCCAAAATTAACTACGAATTTATCATAACTCCTAAGCCTGAGAGATTTCAACAACCCCGCCCATCAATAACAGCATACAATCAAATCATACAACTACAAACCCTATATGTGACTCATACTGCATGAAAAGGTTATCTGCCAAAATCAAGCGTCCACGGTCCATTACATGATCACGATATGCCTAACTAATTGTTTCTTTCCTTTGTGTATTGATCTCCTACTATAAATCAACCGCATTCCTAATCTTGCTATATAGCACCCACTCACCAATGAAGTCATCCACATGCCATCCAAAAATTGTTTCCAAACATACTTCGACACTATTCTGCTCAAACTATCAATTACAGGTGCATGGGAATATGAGAAGTATTTACGGTCCTTCTCGTTATCCGTGTACGAGAATGTAAGAAACTATAAGAAAGTCCAATTCTAACCTATAGCCAAATACCCATGTTCGAAAACCTAAGTAACATAGTCTACTCGAAAATTTGGCATTCGTTGGCTTACTATAAATGCTCTATAACTTCGTAATCCATCTTTCGAACTCAAGTGATCCAAAGTCAAAATAAATCTCCATTCATGCACTAAGGTGCAAACTTCCTATCCGCTCGAGTTACCAAAGAATATCTTCCATAATCCCTCATCCTCACCTGTCTTCTCTATATGTGATTTAAAATCAATGTATTTAACCCGAATATCTCCCGCCTGTCCTGTTTCCATAAAGGACCCCACCTTGAAAGAATCAAGCACAAACTATCTTGGTAATTAACCCCATCAATAAACTTGCAGTTGTAAGATATTCGACAACGTAGCCATTTCCTCTTATACCATATATTTTGTTCCTAAGCGGAAACAAATACCGAGAGAGGAATCTAGACAAAGGATTCGGCTTTAAAGGACACAATCGAAAGCAAGAAGAAATAGCCAATTTTCGGATAAAGTTGTTTAGAGGTAGCTAGTACAAGATGAAAGGCTAACAACTGATAGTAAGTATCGGGCAAATACTACCGGAATGGAAGGTTGATTTGGAGCAAAGGAAACAAATATTCAATAATCCCTAACGCAACCTATAGGGGACGAAATGTCGCAAAACTTTTGCATAAGTGAACAAATCTTTCGGAAGCCGATTCCATCAAAAATGGTTTTCATTCACATACTAATCCCAATCTCTCTAATCTCTATAACTGACTCCCCACGGTAAAAACTGATAAGGTTAATATCTTCCATATAAAGTACGTCTTAACTCCTAAGCACATGGTAGATAATCTCCTCATAACCCATATTTAGTTCCTCAAAACTATGAAATGATTATTGCCATACGTCTAGACAGATAGTCCACTTGGTTTTGGCTTCAACAAAACCTAAGTCCATGCAATGTAATCCTCGGACATTGGCGAAATCAAACAAAATTGACTCAAAAGTATCTCAGCAGTATTAAGCTTTGATTAAAAAAAAGGTGTTAAATTACTTTTAGGTGTATTTGAAGTGAACTCTTTCTTGTGACTAGACAAAGGGGGCAACTAGATCCTGCCTGCATGTTTGAAGACGGCAGATATAGCTTATAGGCCGACTAAGACTTCGACTTGATTCTATATTTCTATTGCTACAAGAATTTTTAGACAAAACGCACGAAGCTCCATGTCGCGCATAAACCTCTTAAAAGAACTAGGTCTCCTAATATCCTTTCCCCCCTATTCCAATTACTAGAGAGCGAAGAATAGCTCAAAAGGACTTGTACGGTGTCGGTCCGACAATCTCTATTTGTCGCCTTCAAACATCTTTTAACCTTTTCGGGCTTGGGAAAACACTATGTAAGGATGTGACATAGTTAAACCGAATGCTATTCCACCTAGAATAAGTAATAGTGTGAAGGACTAAAAGTCTGTGTTGAAGAATATTGACGGCGTAAAAAGAACATGAAAGTTTATTAAGAGTTTTTCCTTCCCGTTAACTTTTTGTACAAGAGTCGATTGGTTTGGAGAAGATTCTGAAGAATGAGTATACATGCTATGATTATGTACGTATAGTAGATATAGGAGCAAAAACAAATTGCCTTCGATAGATTTCTAAACTGCAAACTAGTTCAAAAAACTTAAAAAGCAATTTTCCCCAAGATAACTATATGATTCAATTGCACAAATGAATTACAAAAATGTTTGAATATCCTCTGACTGTTCTCATTATATTTCCATGGTAACTTAGGTTTCAATCTTCAGCGATATACTCACATAAGTGGACGATAGAAACAAGGAAATGTTGCTATGCTTTTACCCGTGGACTTTAAGTGGGTTACACGAGCAACCGAACCACTTTTTGCACAACCCTAACCGAAAAGAATAAAGAAGACAAACAAAAGAAAGTATTGTTTTCCCTCCAAAGATTTGCTGAGAACCGAAAGCACAGGAGCATGGAGATCATCTTCACCCTTTATTAATTATTAAGGGTTGGTGCTGGCGAGAACCGTACCTACAAAAGAACTTATCCAAGACAACTATAGGGGAAAATAACGTGGAGACAATGTAAACTATCAGCAAAGCATGATGTAAACAAATCGGGAACGCAAAAACCTACACTGGAACAGTTACTTTTTCACCCTAGAAAAACCCTTGAGCAAATGATATGACAATGATACCAACTATGGAGAAATGAAAATAACACAAGTGCATTGAGTTTACTGAAGTGCATATCTTGCCCCTATGGCCCTAGATTACCACCCATACATGCAAAGTTTACAAGCAAGAAAGATGAACCGTCAAATTGGGCGGGCAGGTCGGGTTCCGGTCAGTTTTAGGTTTACTTAGGTTTCGTGTTTGAAAATCGTGTTCAAAACCCTAAACTTTCGGGCGGATTCATGTCAATTTTCGGGCTGGGTCAAATTCTATGAGGTCCTTGTAACACTACCTCAGAACTAATAGTTTCCAGTCCCTAGTGGCTTTTTTTGTGGTTGGTTAGTGGTTACCAATGCACCAGGGTAAGGTATCAAAAGCAAAACTAAAAGGCTAATTACCTAATCAAATACCCTTTCTCCTCTTCATGAGACTAAACAGTTTAGGAAAAGAAAATTATCCAAACTCAAGTCTAAAACTGAAATGCCTCATTAAAGCTTCTCTGCTTCTTTTTCATGGAGTAATAGGTACCGATCGGTCTTTAAATCTTGGGTCAACTGGAACCAGTCTCTCTAAATTGCAAAATCTAGGGGCAAGATTGCTACAAAAGGATCTAAAACCACTTAAAACATGACTGATACTCTATGCCACAAAAGGATCTTATCAAACCCTACATTACTCAAACAGAACAACTTTCTCTCTTTTTTCTTTTTCCTTAATTCAAAAACCTATCAAAGGGGAAATGTACTTCCTTTTTCTTCTTGTAAAGCCAACATTCTTTTTTATGGTTCTTTGCTACATCGCTCGTCCTCTTTCCATTTCCTGACAAAACTTTCACCCATGTTCAAAGCAAATACTTGAACCCTAGTCGTCGCAAACATTTTCCCCCTCATTTCTCACCACTTTCCATCCACCCTTTTGTCTTGGACAACCAGTTACGAACATGACCAATAGACCAAACTTCCGGTTTCAACCAAAACAAGGGTATCTCAGCAATTGACCAATTCAACTCGATTGTCAAGCAATGACCCACATTCAGAACAACCACAAACAGGAAATTCACTACATGCAACCCTAAATCCCACAAGGGCATACCACATTTTAGCTATCCTGACAGGAAAACATACCAAAATCACACCTTTCTCTTTGACCCAATTCAGCATTCCTAAACCAAACAAAAAAACATTGAACCATATCTACACCACTGAACCAATTTTCTTCCACAGGACACAAACAACCCAAAAACAAAACTTTCACACAAACCCAACTCAGAACTCAAGCAAAAGCTTCAAAAATTAACCTGAAAGCAAAACTTTCACACAAACCCAACTCAGAGAAGCACACAACATTCAGAACGCCCACAAAAAGGAAATTGACTACATCTACATGCAGCACTAAATCCCACAATGGCATACCACATTTTAGCTATCCTGACAGTAAAACATACCAAAATCACAACCTTCTCTCTAACCCAATTCAACATTCAAAAATCAAAACAAAAAGAATTGAACCATATCTACACCACTGAACCAATTTCCTTACAACACACAAACAACCCAGAATCAAAACTTTCACACAACCCAACTCAGCATTCAATCAAAAACTTCAAGCCACATTCAGAAGAATGCTAGAACCCAAAAACAAGAGCAGAAAAAACACCCAACAAATCAGAATTCATAACATGCAACCCCCCCCCCCCCCCCAATCCCACAAACAAAAAGGCAAAAAACTTAAATTTTAACCATGTAAAAGATTGAAATTTACCACCAAGAGTATGAGACAGCATGATCAAGCTTGAGAAAAAGCATGAGAGTGAAGCAAAACAGCAACCCATGAGCTGCCACACCCTGAATAGACTTAGCCACTCCACTCCAACTCATACCAGCTCTTCTCCCAGCCATCTCCAAAGGGGAAAATTGAGGGTTCTACAGAGAGAACTACCCAGAAAAAACAATTGGGTTTTCTGGGGTTTTTGCCCAGAGGAGAAATATAGATTTGGTGTGGGTCCAGCTGGAGAAAAAATATGAAAAATGAAATGAAAAATGAGGGGTTAAAACTGAAAGGCTTGAGGGTTAAGCAGAGTGGTTGTTGTTTCAGTGGGCGCCATTATTAATTGGAATTTGGATTGTATGAATCTGGGTAGATTTTTGAGGAGAAAAAGCAATTTGATGAGCATGAAAACAAGCAAATTTTAGGGCAGATTTCAATTCAAATTTGGTCTAATCTTTAACTGAAGAAGTAACGCATCGTCGCCGGGGGAAAAAAGAGGAAGAATTTGAGGGAGAAAAATGAGCTTTTATCCCGTTTGGAGGGGTTGAAATGAAAGTTGGAATCTTTTTCACACTATCCATGCTTGATCTGACAATCTTGTTCGATTTATCTGGCTTTAGTGCCTTTAATTTCACACTACACCTTCATACAGGAAGGAAAAAAGAAAAAAGAAAAAACCATCAAAGAGGAAAGATTATTACAATTTGTTTTCCCCTCTTGACATCGGCAAAAATTTGGGTTGTGGTAAATTTGGGTCGATTAAATTTGGATAATGTCAAAATTTGGACAATAAATTCATGTTCATACTCAGTTTTTACTCGGGTCATATTGGATTGGACAACTCGGACGTAACTAAATCAGGTTTTAACAATAGAAAAAAAAATATTATGTCTGAATATTCGATCAATATCAAAATATGAACGAAATATTTGTTTCCATACCTAATTTTTTCTAGGTCGGGAAATTGGAACATTACAAGTGGGATAAAATTTTGTCCAACTCTATCCCTTCATCCAATTAGCTAATTTTGGTTAACTAGTTTGATTTTTAAAAAATATTTAAAAAATCATTTAATTATTCTTTATGTGGTATTATGGTTAATGGCTAGAAGAAGATTAATTACAATTTGTTTCACCCCACTATCTAGTTAGCTAGTTTGACTTAACTAGTTTTTTTAAAAAAAATTAAAAGATCATTGAATTATTCTAATGGTTGGTGATTAACTTTTTAGTTATACTTAATTTTATTTCACTTTGATTTATATATTGAGGGTTTGTCATAATTTTTGGTAGGATTTTAAAATTATAGTGGGTATAATTTTACGACATTATGTTTCAGATATAATTTTTATTGAAATCATTTCATTTAATTCCGGCGCACAAAATTATTATGGGACAAGAATTTGGAAATCAGAAAGTGAAAATTCATCAATAATATCTATTAGCAACTTCTTTTTTAGAACTTTTTTCAATTTAAAATAAATAAGTACGTCCAGGATAATTATAAAAGGAAAATTGTTGAAATAAAAGGAAATTTATGATTTTACTTACCAGTGTTGTTTGCCTCCATGAATCCTGATGGCCATACATCCAGCTCTCGATGGTGTGTAAAGAATTGATGGTGACGTCCACAAGGCAAGGAGAATATGTTAAACAAACATGTGCATAGTTCTCTACAATCTAATTACTCTCAATAAACAAAATTGGAAATATTTAGAACTCCGCCAGCAATTTACCGCTCGATGGTATAAAGATTTTCCCAGCACCTTCGTTGCTTTATGCCGCTTTAGCAATCATAAATCAATTCACTCATCTCCATGAACTCTGCCTCGTTAGCGTAAGGTATCGACGACCGTAAAATCTGATGGTTGATACCACTATAACATAAAACTTCCACAGCGATCGAACATAGCCGCTGATACATATCAGCCGCTGCAATCGATACGGGCATCCGATATGCAGCGACTAATATTGTACCGATCGTTAATCAGCAACTGATATCGTACCAGTTACTAATCATTCGCTATCGGTCATTGATCAGCGACCGATGCGGTATCGGTGGCAACCTTTTAATATGGCAGAGGCAGTCAACGTTGCCTTCCGCCCGTTCTTTTCTCCTTCGTCGTCCTTCTCTTTATTTATTCTCAATGAAAACTCACCCCACAAACCAACCCCACCACCACCATCTGCATCGGCCATCTCCTCCGTCCTCTGCCGCCCGGAGCCCCGCCAATCGCCCACTCTACCGCCCCAGCATTTTCTCCAACCATCATCTACGCTATGCTCGCTCGGAGATGCATGATTTGAAATATTTAGTATTGATCGTGTTTCTATTTCTATCCCCTTGTGTCTTAGGATTATTTTTCATTTGAATTCAAGCAATAGAGCTATAATGAATCTCACGAACTTGGGGGATGAGATATGGGTTCGGTTGGCGACAATTGATCGATTAGGATTTGGTAGGATAGAAATCGAGTACAACTGGCACAAGTGTGTTCGCTAGGATCGATATGGTTAAGGAAATAAATGATCCTGGCAAGGTCGGTCACCAATGCGCTGACATGTTTAATAACGGGAAAAAAAAATAAAAACGAAAAATGGCTCTGTGGCTTTGGTGAATAGATTTGTAATAAAATAAACAAATTACTATGTAGTATTGTAATGGATAGTTATTATAACTTTTTCCTAAAATGACTTTAGGTAAATTAGTAAAAAAAAAAAAAATTTATCATGCATTATATGAAAACTTAGTTTCTAATTTTTTAAAGGGTGAGTTGGTCAAATTTCTATTGGGTTTAGTTGCCCATTGGACCTAGGGTCCAAAATCGGCAAGAGAAGAGGAGGATACATAAGTCGCGCCTCATTTAGTGTTACGAGGAACCCTGGGTGGCATGGATTCCTTTCGTGGTTAATTTTGTATCAAAGCAAGGTGAAGATGGCTTCATTCATGAAGTGCGAGATTTCAAAATTCGATGGAATGAGGAGTTTCACTATGTGGAGACTGTAGATGAAGGAGATCCTGATTCAGTACGGATTATGGGATGTGATCAAGTATCCCGACGTGAAGATTGATGAAACGATGAGCGATGATAACTTCAAAAAAGCTCCGGAAAGAGATCCAGGGTAGCTTGAGTTCGAGGTAGAGCGAGTTGAGGCTCAAGGTAGAGCTGCTGGAACCTGCAATCAGGAACCAGTTGCTGATAACGCTCCTGAAACAACTTAGGTTGACGAGCATGAGATCGAAACTGACGTTCCTCAGGTGGAGGAAGAACATAGCATAGCAAGAGATCATCCCATGAGGGAGATCAGGAGACCAGCGCATTATACAGATGAAGATAACGCTATAATTGCATATGCGTTAGGGTTGCAGAGGAGACTTCTGAATGTGCTGAACCTTCTACATATCAGGAGGCCATCTCCTGTCCAAGTGCCTCAAATTGAATATGAGCTATGTAATAGGAGATGGAGAATCTGCAAAAGAATCATACTTGGGAGCTTTGTGAGTTGAGAGAGAGACACTTTAACCTACGACGATCAATTAGATCAGAGAGAAAATATTGAGAGAGAGAGACAGTTTCACCAATATTTTCCCAGTGTATCCCGAGAGATTGTAAGTTGAGAGCTTGAGAGATTTTTATTGTAATCTTCTTTTGTTGATCGCATCACACCCAGTGTTAGTGATCGAATTGTACTCCTCCTTTCTCATAATGGATTATTTTCTGGCCGTCGCCATCTGTGGATTTTCCTCCGAGTTCTTCGGTTTCCTACGTATACATGGTGTCCGCTTTGTCTCTTATTTTTCGCTCATGTCATAACTTTCGTCCTCGCTTCCGCTATAATGTTGCACTTATTTTCCTAACAATTCACTCACTATTAAAAGTGAAGCATCACTCACTTAATTAATGTTAAGTAAATGAAGTGTTACTCGACCCATAAATCAATGATAAAAATGAGAAAGGGATGAGAGGAAAACATTAGCTTTAACACATAAGTGAGTCATTTGCTACTCACTATTATAATAGTTTAATTAGTGAGTGAGTTAATCTCGTCCATTTTAGGAAATGCTCAACCAAACTAGCTTGCATGCTCTTAGTAAACATATACCACAAATACTCTAAAAATATATTCAGTTGCTTAATATGATAATATCAACACTTTTTTTAAAAAAAAAATTTTTGTTAATCTATAAAGCTTTTTTGTAAATTTTTTTTGCTGATCTAAAAACCTTTTTTTTAATTAGTTGGTAGAGGATGGGGGTTTGTGATACAAGATCACACTAGAGATATTGCTGCCAACAGCGAGCGACACTTGTTAGACAACAACGAGGTTTCTCTTCAGTAGAATTGGAGGAAATTGAGGCATGTTTATTCTGATTGAAAACTGCTTTGGAAGCCGAATTTCAAGTTAGCTTTGATCGTGGAAGGGGATAGCCTTTCCCTCGTTCAAAAAAATCAGAATGGCTTCAAGGGCAACAATGGACTTGGTATGGTTATGGATGAGATAGCTAAGTTATCAATTTTTTGATCATGTTTCTTGGAATGATGTATTTCGAGTTGGGAATAGAGTAGCTAATTCCCTTACTCATGTGAACAAATTTGACTGAAGGAAGGTCACGACAAATCTTTAACCTTGACCCGCGATGATATGTATCGTATTGTCAATGATAATGAACAAATTGTCGTTGGTTTGAAGTTATTTTTTAAAAAAAACACACATTTTGGGCTTGGGATATATGGGCTTGGAATATATGGGTTTGACCCACTCTCCTGAACCCATGGGATAAAGTCCTAAGCAGAGGATCCAATTTTAGATAACAAATTTACTATCATGAAAAATCATTTTCAAATACAAATGTAACCAAGCCACATCTTTTGATTTTTGAAATTGTAGACATTAGAAGTCCAGCTATGTTATTGTCAAGTTTTGTTATTTATTTGTTTATCTATTTATTAATATTGACATAATATGTAGTTCAAAAAATGTAACAATGATGATGATAATTTATTTTCTTTGTGGTTTTAATTAGTAAAATACAACATAATTATGATATATAATTTCAATTAATACAAATTAATTTTAGTATCTTAAAGTTTATTTTATTTAATATGTTATTAAACTATAATGTAGGTAAAAAATATTTAAGTTCACACTAATTTCAATAATTATTATATATCTTCTAATTGATAATAATTATTTATATTTGGAAGTAGTTTTTTTCTAAAAAAACCACGAGAAAATAACGATACAATAATACAAATTAATGTCATTTTATTTTATTTTCCTTACCTTTCATTTCCTTCCCAATCTTACTTACCTAACTTAATTCTACCACTCTAAAGAACATGACATTAGTTAGGAGATCCTTCTACCAAGACATCTCTCTAAGTTATTCACACACAAAATAGAAGGTTTAAAAGTAGGTTAGGAACGATCAAACCTCCCAAATTTCACCATTTAAGTATGAATTTTCCTTAAATGGTTTGCACATTGTGATGCAAAAAGTTTTAATTGTAATATTGTCACTGTCCGGCGAGTTCAACTAGGTAGTGAACACTTAAAATAATATGAGTCAAAGTTCAACCCATCCATAACAAAGTTGTAAATTTAAACTATTTTTTCCAAGTACCTCTAAAGTATGCATTTCTTTTTTCCAATTTTCCTATTTCTTTTGGTCGTTGTATTTATTTTACATTGCACAAGGCTATTTTTACACAATTTGGACAAATAAAATTGTATTCCATTATTGTATTGGTTTCAATTCACTTGCTCGTGAGCTGAGTCGGTGGATTACAATCCAACTATCGTATATGCTATACCACAGTTATGGATAAAAACATAATTAGTTAATTTTTCGTTTGGATTATAAAGTGATATATAAAATGAAACAAAAAAAATAATTAAAAAGTCAAATAAAAAAAAGGGTAGGGGGTTAGTTTGTGCCTAGTCCTTTTGCATCATTTTCAATTGCCCAAACAAAATTATTACGAAAATGAGAAATGTCTTGGCCAAGACACATATTAAATGTCTTGTCATTATACAAAACCTATATATTTGTCAATTAAATTGAAAAAAAATTACATGATTGACTTCTATAACTATAATAATATATATAAATGGTATAAAGTCACATTTTTATCTATATTTTTTTAAAATTTACAAAAAAGCGTATGAAATATGCCCAACGGATGAGATTCATTCATTAGGGTGTCAATTTTAATTTTTGACATTGTCAACACATTCCAAGCTTCTTATAATTGATAATTAATAATATCTGTCAAAAAAATTAGGATTAAAAATGATAATAAGTATTAATTTCATAAGGAGCAAGATACTTAAGCAGTGTCTTACCCCAAGACACATATCATCACTCTAGTTATTATTAGTTATTACCATTATACATATAGTAAATTGTACTCATAAACTTTTTCCAAGAAAGGTAAGGAGGCCTATATATTTGTTAGATCCTTGTAGTTGTAGACAATCATTGATAAAATTTTTCAGGCTGAAATATAAATTAAACTATAACACAAGATACAACACTATATATGAATAAAAAAAATACATGAATGGTCCAAAATAAGGGACAATTGAGTACTAAATTGTCCACAAAACTGTTGGCTCTCAGTAATTCCAAAACTGGAGGTCTTCAAAAATCTGCATGTGTTGTGAAATTGACTGAAAACAAAGTTACATTATTGTCTGAAAATAACAGCAAGTGTAGTGTGTGTTAAAAATTCACTATTTACAGTAATAAATCCAAATTAAGAGACAAAGAGAGTAAGGTGAAAAGTTTTTCACCAATTAAGGCAAGTAGTTATATATAAATCATGAATGCATGCATAGATATAACAAAAGTACACCAACAGGAGATAAGGCACTAGTTATCCTATCCAACTGTAAACTAGTACTATATGTTGACTCTTCATTTATTTTAAGAGCCAATTATTTTACAAATTAAAGATGCTTCCTCCAATCTTATGCAAGCTAGTATGTATTGTACTATAAAGGAATCCTTTTTTTTAGTATTATTTTTCACCTTGAGTTCAACATCAACCGGGTTTTAAATCTTCGATCGTTAATTTATCAAAATATATAACGCTTTATTATATGGAATTTTATTATTAAATTCATAATAGAAAACACTATCATAAGATCAATATAATGTCAACGAAAAATACTGAAAATGCAACATTTATCAAACAACAATTTATATTTATATTTTTTTGTTTTTCTTTCCTATTATTTAAGTTAACTCTATTAAATCAAACCTCCCCCCCTCAAAAAAAAAAAAAAAAGAAAGTTTGTTCGATTCTCTACTAGGGTTGCCCTAAACATGATGGAGTATTATATAATGGAAACTAGCTAGCTAGGAAAATGACCTAGACTTAGGGCATGCATGTGATTCTTGGAAATTCTGAATGAGTTGCTGTTAAGAGTGAATGAGGTTACAATCTAAACTTACTTACATGGATAAACCTTATTATTCTTTTTTAAATATTGTATAAAATGAAATGAAATCATGTTTAAGCTAAGCTTTTAGGTATTTGTATTTATGTATTGCTCAAATTAGTTCAAGTCCAAAATGGTTTGAAATGGGTTTGTTCGTTATTTGAGTTGTTAGTCAGATTCGGTTTGAGTGTTGTTTTGTTAGAGAAATCCTCAAAACATCCCCAAGATTATTTGGAAGATATGGCACGCGGAATGACAATATTTGATTGTGATACAAACTTTATTCGAGAGGATCCTAAGATTATGACAGAGCTGCTTAATTAAGTTGAAACGATGATGAGAGAACGACAAATTCAAAAATTTAATTTTGCTATGTCTTTTTTGCTGTTAAGTTGTGATGTTCCATGTTGGGTTGTTTGAACTGTCTTGTTATTATTGTCGTTTTCGTAACATTGTTCATATCATCATATATGAGTTAATTAGATATAGTTTTTGTTTGATTCTCAATCAAGTCGTTTTCAGGTTTAGGATCATTTCAATTTACAACTTTGGTTATTGTTTCACTGCCGAGTTAAATCAAATTGAGTTTTAATATTCAGATTAATGAGTGGAAATGAGCAAAGTCGTTAACCAAGCTTTTGAGTTTGAGTTTGCCACTTCCCTCACATAACCAAGTTCGATTGAGATATCTCAGAAATAGGAATCTAGTCTAGATATCGCCCCGCATTAATTTACTATTGTAAAAAGAAATGCTCATATCAATGTTGTCAAGTATAGTAATGTGCCTAGGCCTAAAAGGCTTGATTGTTGTTTCCACACAATGGCCACCATCAAGCAAAGTTTTGTGCATCATGTGTTAAGCTCCATCTTCTATTGTAGAGAAACATACCGCAAATTAAACCTTTATTTAAAATTTTGATTGAGATTGTTCCCCAAATAGTTAAATTTTGACAATTGAGTCATCCATTTGATCCAAGACCTAGAAGTTAAATACTAATTAGATTTATCGAGTTCCTCGTGAAAGAGAGAAATTACCATCAATCAAAAGAGAGAAAACAAACTCTTATAATTTGAGATATTATTTTTTGCAACAAAGATATAAACATTCAAGATAATAATCACCTATCTCATGCATTTTCAACCACAAAACCTAGCAATTATTCTAAGAAATTAAAAAAGTGGATGGAGGTGATATTATTTTTCTTGTCAAAATTTTCATGATGATTTCATGCATATTGAGATAGTCCCTTCTATTGATTGAACCTCTTATAAAGTTGCATTATTATTTGTCTACTCAAATTTGTTGTGACATTTTAGTTGAAACATGCAATAAGCTTTATTTTGAAAAAGTAGAGGAAGTTCACCATGAAAAGTGTACGGAAACGTTGATGTGAGGGGTGACAAATACATTAGTTGATTTCAGCATCACAACCCTAAAATGTTGGATTTCCAACCACCACGATAGTGCTTCATATGGTTCCCCATGAGTCAAATCATATATATATTCTTCTCAAAAACAAAAAAAAATATATGTATATATATTCTAGCTAGCTATATTCTAGCTATATATCTAGGGTTACATAGTACTAATTACATGCCTTTCCTAGCTCACATTGAACCTACCTATCACCATTCTCACAACTTGTTCAGGTGACAATTGAATTATTCGAGTGCGGATCGGATCACCTCTTGCCCGAGCTTATCCCTTACCTTTAGGGTTCAAATCCGAGGAGGGGGCATTCTCTCTAACCATTTTGGAGAATATTGCTGGTAGGGGAGGGGCCCAACTTTAGACCGACCATTAGCATCCTTGTTCCTTAGCTCATTCGTTATGCGTAGGCCTGTTGGGTTATTTCCTAGAGGTATGGGTCCAATGGGTAGGACCACTTACCTATATATAAAAAATATGAATAAATAATTGAATTATTTGAGTATGTATACAACTTGGTGGATTTTATGGTGTTAAAAAATAAAACGAGCTAGAATAATAATACGCACGAGAACAATAATGAAAGAAAGATATAGGATAATGGTAGAAAACTCAAATAAGGGGAAAAGAAACGAACTAGGTTTACTATAAAAGGAAGAGTGCACAGAACAATCTCAATTCGATCTACACGAGAATAATAAGAGAAAAAAGATCTCACCGAGGTTGTATATTACATTAGTGAACAAAAACATGGTAGTAGAAATAAAAAATAAATAATTTTTTTTTAATATCCACCTGCAATTTAAATCCTAACAAATTTAGTAATTAAATTTGTCAATCCACCAAGGACTTAAATCCTAATAGATATAGCAAATTCTTCATACAATAAATCAATAGTATTTGTGTTACCTTTTTCTGTTCTTGAATATCTGTCATTTGAAGAGAGTGCACACACATGAAGATAGTGAAAAAAAAGTTTTACAAATTGAAGGTAATGAATAAATTCACCCTTAGCTTATAGCTGGGTACGTAATTAAAGGTGTAATGAGGGTTTAGGAGGAGAGAGCAGGAAGGTGAGTGAAACTACAATGAATGCTATGTCAAAATAGTAAAATAACAGGTACTGTAAATAATATAAAATTAATTAAAGTAATAGATATCAGTAGTTTGAGCTAGTATTTTAGAAGATAAACAATCACATAGAAAAAGTGATAAATTGATAATTTTGAGTGGAAATGGGAGGATAAACAAGTGATTATGAATGTAAATTAATAATGAAAATTTGAGTTGTAGTGGAAAAGAATAGAAAGGTGTGGGGACAAAATAAGAAGGGAAAGTTTCACACTTTTTTTTTTTTTTGGAACTCTTGGCACAATTGAAATGAAGCTATTGTAGAATCTCAAGACTAAGCAATTGATCCAAGGCTAATTCACAGTACAAACTTTAACAGGAATCCTAAGTACAAATTTGTACAAATTTGTCTCACCATGAGTAATTAATTATGCAACTTACATATTACACAGGGTTTATATATGTTCACTTTTTACCACTAGTTAAATCATTCAATATATGGACCATGTTTTCTCAAAAATATCCAAGCCATTAAAGTCATTTATGCACATGTTCAACTTTTTAATTACCACCGGTTAAAATGGGACCATCCAATCTTTTGCGATGTACTATCGTTCTCAATCTTGTCCATTAAAATATGTCCATACATCCACCGCAATAGCCAATATTAGTCTGTACTTTTTTCACCTCCCACTTTTTAATGTCTACACCATGTGTGTGCTGTCATTTATTAACCGGTCAATGCTCTACACACCACACATATAGAAATAGCCAGCCAATGTAACTCTGTACTTTTTCAATTCCCTCCCACTTTTAATGTCTACACCATGTGTGTGCTATGCTGTCATTTATATGCGATGCAAAATTTCCCTCTCTCCCAGTTGACACACTTTCTCTCATATTTTTTCTTTATTCATTTGAGTTCTAGAACTCTGTAATAAGCCTTATATGTGTTCACTTTTTACCACTAGTTAAATCATTCAATAGATGGACCAGGTTTTCTCAAAAATAAACAACCATTCATGTTCACTGTTTAATTACCACTGGTTAAAATGGGACCATCCAATCTTTTTGTCAATCTTGTCCATCAAAATATGTCCATACATCCAGCGCAACAGCCAATATTAGTTTGTACTTTTTTTTTCACCTCCCACTTTTTACTGTCTACACCATGTGTGTGCTGTCATTTATTAATTAGTCAATACTCTACACACCACACATATATATAACAATATCCAGCCAATGTAAGTTTGTACTTTTTCAATTCCCTCCCACTTTTTAATGTCTACCATGTGTGTGTTGTCGAAATTTATTTAGTCAATACTCTACTCGATCTACTTTACTATACATAAAGTATATATCCCCCACCAACCAAACAAATCCCTAGATATGGTGGTACCAACCCTCAAATATGTAGCTAGTTTTTCCTCTCCTATGCTTTACTATACATCTAGCTACTTAAATACAACCATACATGTAGAAACAAAGAAAGAAAGAGCTATCACTACTTTATACATTTGAGAATATTTATGTAAATAGTAACCCTAGCTAGGTAAAACAATGAAGCAATACGTACGATGAATTAAAGAGGCATGCAGTAGTAGTAGGGTTTGAAAAAAAAAAATGGTGGGTGTGGGGGCAATCTAAAGCACCAACTTGTACAAAAACAACCAACTATACCACTCAAATTTATTTTTTTTCTTCTGTTTGTTTGTTCTTTGGATATGTTAAAATCAGGTTTGTATGGATTGAATTGGATAAGTTATGATTTTTTTTTTGAAATTTTGCTTTTAGAGAGATGTTTTTTGGGGAATTGTGTAAGATTTGAATTGGATTGGATTGGTATCTCTAACCAATTCAATCCAATCCAATCCAATCCAATCTACAATCCAAACCTTATAGGTTTATACAACATACAATTCTCCAGAAAAGCGTCATAACTTATCCAATCCAATATATCCAAACCTGATTTTCACCCATCCAAAGAACATGGTATCTTGAGTATGAAGGGGAAAAATTAGACCTAATTTTAGGTCATTTTGAGAAGAAGAAGATAAGCACGCGTCAAGGGAGGGAACCCTACTTTTAGTAACAACATTCCACCAAAAAAAGCAGCGAATGAGAGAGATTGATGGATGGACTGATAAAGACATTGCTGCAACTACTTGAGAGATAAACTTGAGAGATAAATTTGAGAGAGAGAGAGAGAAATAAGAGAGAAATAAGAGGAATCTGAGTGTGTAGGTAATTGAATTTGAAGCCTGGATGGTTGGGTGTCATTGTCATTCAAAAGCAAAAATGAGCAGAGAAACATGACTGACTGACTGACTGCTCTAAATTTCTCTGTATCCAGTCAAAAGAATGGTGCCATGGCCTCAGCATATTGCAGGCCTCAATGCAAATTATTGCACTTTCCTAGGGCTAAACTTATCCACGTGTAGGGTTTTTTTTTTTTTGGGATTAATTAATTATCGGGGGAAAGGTAAATGCTCGATCATTCGTTATTAGCATGTGAAAATAGCGGAAGCAAAAACACGATTGACAACCATTTGATAGGTGTTTGACTTTAGATGTTTGAATTAGCTGTAGCATGAAAGATGTTCGATAACGTCAGTGCTTGCAAAAAACTACTTCAAAAATATTTTTAAAGTAACTTTTTGAAAATTAGCTATCTTATAAGGCATAAAAAACTAATATGAAAAGTTGTTTACCAATTAATGTCCAAACACTTTAACTAGATAGTTTTTTTTTCTTTAATAAAAAGCTAATAGTATCAAAAAAAAAAAAAAAGAAAGCAATGTCAATACGCTAATTACCTAACAGACCCTGTGTTTGATATAAAATTAAAAACAGCTGGAGTTGAAAAGAAGCGAACAATTCACTAACGATAGTGCATTATTTACTTCCTTTGCGACTTTCAATAAGTTTTGTGTCGCTTATCTTCTTTTCAGCTTTTTATCAAGATATCCCAGTGTTGCTTTCAAGCCAGCTATATTTCCAATTTTGAATTACGTCACAAACTAAGCTATGAGTACTATGCTTTGAATTGTCGCTTGTATCAAGAGATTTTGATCGACGTAATCCATACAATTTACTAGAATTGACTCGAGTGGAAGCATTTAATTTTAATTAATTAATTGGATAATAAAACTCTATATATAAAAGAGCACAACCCCATCTTTAATACTCCATAAATAGTTGGGTAAAACTGCTAATAAGTTTCACTAGGTTGTTTGGTAATTCTATTGTACAACATAACATTTGTAAGAGTGATGGTATATATAATGAACATGAAAAGTTAAACAAGGCACAATAATAAAGGATGTAATTACAAAATCAAAGGGAGTAACAGTAAGATAAAAAAGTTTAACTGATCTCTACCTGTAAAGCAGGTACAACAATCAATATCCCAAAAATAATTCAATAAATTTCATCATATTTCAGCAACTAGTTGCATAGTTCATCAACAAACACCTACATAATAATTACGGAATAATTTTTATTTACAAGCCATCAAAAAGTTTCTAGTTTGTTAATCAACAAACACCATGCATATGATCTTTTTGAAAAATAATAAGCATCATACGTTACATTAACAATTGTTTTTGAAAAAAAAAAAAAAACCAATAGTCCAAAATCCAACCCAATTGAGATATGAAGGGGTCAGATTTAGCAATTTTACACCTAAGTCTTGCAATATATATAGAAAGACTAATTCCAATTAACAAAAAATTTAAAAATCATTTGCTACCTATTACTTATAAATTGACTTTGTTTAATAAAATGAGGTGTTAAAAATCACACAAAAGTGATAGAAATCTTGGATGAATACACCTTTTAAGTGTCTTGTCCTATTATTAAAATCATATTATTATATATTAAATTGAAATAAATGATATGGTTGAATTCTATAACTCTAATATCACATATAAATTGCATAAAGTTATACTTTTATGGATTATTTTTTATATTTCAAAAAAGTCTAAAATATGCCTAATTGACGTGGTCGATCCAATAAGGATGTCAGTTGTGCTCATTGGCGTAGCCAATGCATTTAAACCTTCTTGTAATTGAAAATTAATATTTACTATTTAAAAAATAGTGCAAAAAATCTATAGAAATACTAATTTAGTAAAGGATAAAACACTTAAGGAGTGCCTTGAGAGAAGTGAAGTGTTAATTTCATGAAAAACAAGAGACTTAACTACGTAGTGTCTTGCCCTAGAACTCGTATTGTCACTCATTTTGGATTTAAAAATTTGGAACAAAAATGATACGAGTTTTGGGGCAAATTACATTTTAAATATCTTACCCTATCATTAAAACTATAGTATTGTATATTAAAATAAAATTAAAGATATAATTGAATTTTATAACTATAACATCACATATAAATTGCATCAAATTTTATCTTTATCCATTATTTTTTATATTACAAAAAATGCTTAAAATAAGCTAACGGAATGGGTTGATTCAATTAAGATATTATTTGTTTCTCATTAATACTTGCTATTAAAAAAGTACACCAATTTAGTAAAAGGCAAAACACACAAAAAAAAATATATTTGGGTAACTCATATCATCACCCCCAATTTGGAATAGTAATTTCTTAGTTTTCTTTTCTTTTCTATTTTCAAAGAAACAG
Source organism: Portulaca oleracea (assembly GCA_029582165.1). Taxonomy (NCBI): domain Eukaryota; kingdom Viridiplantae; phylum Streptophyta; class Magnoliopsida; order Caryophyllales; family Portulacaceae; genus Portulaca; species Portulaca oleracea. Next base: position 63,947,638 of record CM055868.1, on the reverse strand, counting down.
TTTACTTTCATTACCATCATTAGACCCGACGACTTTTCATTATAACTTTTAACTATTGATTATAAGCGCAACTCATTTATTTGTTATTTCTCTAATTTAAGTTAAAATACTTATAATAATATTTCGTTACTACAATATAATTATGTTTATTATGTATATTGTACAAAAAGTAATATTTACGGACCATTTTTTAAAAAAAAACGAAGAAATGTCGCAATCATAACTCGTTAAATTGACCCAAACCGTCTATATTTACCTGAAGCCGATATATATCCAACCCGAAACACGCCCATCCCCCTGAATTGACAGGTCTAACCATCATCAATAACCGGCAAATTTCCATGGAATATTGTCCTCCTCCTTCTCTCTCCTTATCCCCTCTCTCTCTCTCTCTCTCTCTCTCTCTCTCTCTCTCTCCTCCAGAAAGCTTTGAAAAGTTGTGGGGGAGAAGTATGTCATCTATCTTCTTCACGACCAAAATTTACCAAGTTAGTTGCATTGGGCCACTTTACACCCACGTGAAGAGCCACTTCAAATTGTAAGAAGAAGAAGAAATTAAAAATATGCAGTAAAAATCTTCCTCATACATATTATTACTACTCACATATATTACCACCTAAGAAGCTACAAAAATGGCCCTTTCTTTCTTCATTTCCCATCCCTTTCATGGCTTCCACTAGCTTTAACAAGATGTGACAATCACAATGCAAAAAGATATTCATTCACAAGTTAAGTAAGTTTCTTCAAAAACTTGCATAAAATTTCTTGCTTTTTTCATCAATAAATGCCCTCTTCATCTTCTACTTTTAACCCATGTTAACTTCTCACACATCTTTCTAGCTTTCTTTCCTTTTGGTTTTCTATGTCTTGTCTCTCTCAAGCCCTCCCATCCCCACAATAATGCTCATATGGTTGGATAATTAGCAGTGTTTGTTTCATGATAACTTAGGAAGACGCCTTGTGAGAAGGATGTCTTAAGTTCCTTTGTATCTCTTATACCCGGATTCAAAAAAAAAAAAGGAGAGATCTCCACATCAAGAGCTTCTTTTTGGTGGTTGTTTCTTGTATGTTTGATTGATTAGTTAGTACTTGGAATTTAGTCTTTTGAAAGTTGCATTCTTTTGATTTCGTGTGCAATTGGGAGACTCTAGGTAGATCTATAACTATTTGGGTGATAGTAACACATAGGGTGGTGAAATACCACAAGAATGTTTAGCTCATCATTTAGTACTTTCAACAATAATAGTGTTAGCTCAACCATGTTTTATATGGACAATATGATGAGCTATCTAGGGGATGATTTCAATTTCAATTTCAATTTCAATCCGATCTCAAAGCAACAAGATGACCCTTCTTCTTACCCAACATCTTATTACCCTTCACCTTCTCCCTTGATTTACCCTGAAATGGATCACATTCTTGGTGATTGTCTTAGCTATAATGAGCTTGGGATCATCCAAGAGGGTTCATTGAGGCCTAATAGCTCCATTCTCACCGATGATTCCTCTACTTTTGAGGTCACTACAAAGATGGATTCAGGCAAGGGCGAGGAGACCATCAATGGAATAGTAGAAGATGGCAATAACAAGAGGAGCAATGAGGTCATGACAAGGTCAATTGGCCTTGGATTGAAGAGGAGGAGGACCTCGAAGAGAGATAGGCATAGCAAGATTAGAACGGCCCATGGTCTAAGAGATCGAAGAATGAGACTCTCCCTTGATGTTGCTTGCCCGTTTTTCAAGTTACAAGACATGTTAGGGTATGATAAGGCTAGTAGCACCGTCGAGTGGTTGTTGATTCAATCGAAACCCGCCATTGAAGAGCTCTTTCAAAGCAAGAATGGAAGTTCTAGTGGGGTGACAACTAAGTGTTCCATGTCTAACTCAACTTCCAATTGTGAGGTTGAGTCAATGATAGTGGTGGAGGAAAAGAGTGCTACTAACAAAGGAGCATCCAAGGGGAAAAGAGCCTCAACAATTGCCAAAGAGATCAAGCCTAAGGAAAAGAGGAAGAGTACCACAAAAGAGTCAAGAAAGGAGGCAAGAGCTAGGGCAAGAATTAGAACATTGGAGAGATTGCAAAGAAGAGGGCTTAAAGGAGATGATGAAAGACTAAGAGTTCAATCAAGTTTTGTACCTTTGAAGATGATTGAGGGAGGTAACGAATCGAATTCTCAAAGCCACAATGGCAACAGTTCAACTGAAGCTCATGATATCATCAATCGTTGCTCGCTCACAATTGAAGATTGGAGCCCCTTGGCCACTTTTAACTATCAATCAAGTGAAATTTCTCAAAGCGGTAAGAATCACTATACATCTCTAAGTATATACACATCTCTGTAGTAAAGCATGGAGATTATATTTTGTTTGCACATATAGTGTCTCTTTGCAAACATTATGTTTGCAGAGGTAGGACTATTTATATCTGAATCATCTTAGATTTTACAGAAGCTCAAAATTACGCAGAAACCACATATTGCGAGTTACTGTTGTTATTGTTGCTACGACATATTTAGTAGCTATAGTGCTTTAAGAAACATCAAATTGCTAACTTTATGCAAATCGAAATTTGCAGTTCTAAGCTACAGTGTGCCAATGCAACAAAACATCGAACATTGGAAGCCATGCCCACGATGATGAAGATCAGCCAAGGATCGATCAAATGGATTAATTTCTGCTCCAATTAAGTACAAGTTCCTCAAGAACACATATACATGCATCAAGTGGGTATGCATGGTTTCCTTAATTTCTTCATTAGGGAGTATGAATGTATTCCTTTGTGTTTTTAGATGTTGAATATCAGTTTGAACTTGTGTTTTAGGATTGGATTTAGATCATTTAGATTATTTGTTGCTTGATTCTAGGGTTAATATTGCATAATCTTTGTCATGGTTGGTGTAAATATACTCTCAGCAATAAACTTTTGTAGTAAGTTCATCAATCAATCAAAGTGTTTTTGGCTAACTATGATAAGAAATGTTTGCATTTTATAATTCATTTCATAATTCATACATTTTATTATACATCTGATCATGACCCACATCAAATATATAACTGTTGATCACCACATTAATAATTAATCCAGACACATAATATTTCCAACCCTATGATCACAAGTTAAATGGGTTTATACATAGAAAAGACAACACAAAATCTCAACCATTGATTTATCTGGGCAAAGTTTTCTTAGTTGTTTCTGTTTGATCATAGAAGATATTGGAGTAAAAGAGTTTTCATTATACTACTGTAGGAGTCAAGTGTCCTATATATTGCAAGTGTTAAATAGTGTCATGTACTTTTAGGTAATCTTAGGTAGCGTTTGGTAGAAATCATAGGGAAATTTTTCGAGGAAATTTTTCTATGGGGAAGATTTCTCCGGGAAAAATTTCCCTTAGTCCCCCTAACGGAAATTTTTCCTAAGAAAATATAACAAATGGTAAGCCCCCATAAATTTTTTCCCAAAGTCAACTTGCATCCAAATATAAGGAAAATTAGTCAACCTGAAAAAATTGACCATTTCTCCAGAGTTTTTTATCAACCAAAACGCACCTTTGATTAATTGAATATCACTTACTATGTTTTGACATAATTATTGTTGTATATATCTTTTGATTGCATATTATATGTGACTTTAAAATTAGACCTTTATTTTTGTGCTATGAGCTTGGTTGATGACACAAACCATCATTAAAATCCAATTTTCCAACTTATATTTAAATGTAAAAAAATGCAAAAAAAAAAAAAAAACTCACAGGTTAGAATATATTTAGATAAGTGGGAAATTCTGCAATTGTTAATTATATTCATCATCTACAGAGGTATTTACAGTAAAGCATATAGAGTGGCAACCAGCCATCTAAAATTTTACCCTAATTAACCAAATTAGATCACTAGCTAGTTTTTACCTTGGTCCTTGGCCCCTTATTGACAATTGTTAAAAATTAGATATATCCTCTCAGTAATAAAAATTATTGTAATTTTTATAAATATTTCATTTCTGAAGACTGTCTAGAAGAAAAATTATATTGAAAATTTGCCAGAAATAGGCTGTTTGGAGTTATCTTAATAAATCACATTATTAGATCATTGATTGGGACAAAGCATTAATCTCAACATGAGCCACTTGCTAAAGGTGGAATATATTTCTTAATAGAAAATCAAAATCCCAACCCATAAGTAACATCTATACCTATACTTTCTTTTTTTTATATATATATATTTGTTTAACACTGATTCTGACTGTCCAGCAAATTTAAATGAATCATGAATTTTAGTTATGGCTAGTTTGATTACTCCTAAGTAAATTCCTAACCTACATAATTTAATAAACTAATAAATGTTATATTTTTTTTAAAAGAAAATAATCAATGTCACATGTAGCTAGGTTATAATTATTTAAACATAATCAGAATATTTTGTATTTAATTTGTTGCAACTATGATATTAACAAGTATGTCAAAATTTCTAAACATAAATTATTAAACATATATCTATATCTAAAATTTAATAATTATGGTTTTTAATTTGTTGCAACTATGATATTAACCAAACAAATGAAGAATAACAAGTATCAAAATTTCTAAACATAAATTATTTCATCAAGATTTTCTAGTGATTCATCAATATATCACAAAAATGAATAACGAAATTCTAATTCATTTAGCACACATAATTTTTAATAATAAACAAAATAAATAACTAGCAATGCCTAGTACATCACACGGGATATTCAAACACAAGTTTGAATTAATTTTCCCAACAACATTTTCTTGTATAAAATGTAAGGGCAAATACAAACACAACTAAACTTGTCTAATATGTCCAAATTTAATTATACAACTCACCATAGTTTCGATTTATCTAATATATTTTATACCTTATTTTCCCTCACATGACTCAATTTTAACACATTTCTTTGGAGACAATAAATATCAAACCATCAATTGTTAAAGATCGACTTTTAACACATTTCTAATACATTGGATGAAGATCGACTTTCAAATCACTATAGCACAGGTTGTGAGGTTTTCCATCAATGTTAAAGATGTAGAGTCAATAAGTCATCGAAGAAAGATGCCGAGTCATTAACGAAATTGGAGCCGAACATCAGTAAGATTAGTATTAGTTTTTTGGAAGTTGAATTTCATATCTTTGTTCTAAATCTACAATTATTCAAGATTCTCATGGTAAGGCACCGTTCTTTTGTGCGTTGCGTTTGCGTTTCGATAAGTTGCGTTTGGGTTGCGTTGGATTGCGGTAGGAAATAATAAAAAGGTGAGTAGAGGTGAATAGTAGATTGTGATAAGTTGCGTTATCTTGCGTTTGCCATGCGTTAGGTTTTATTAATTTTGCGTTGCGTTTGGGTGCGTTAACGCACAAAAGAACGGTGCCTAAGTAAAATAAAAATAAAATAAATATCAAACCATTTGAACCAACATATATTAATTAACCAACACATATTTTAAACAATTTAGTATCATATGAAAAATTGAATTCAAAATTTAAGTTCATTTAACAATTTCACTTATAAAAGTAAAAACAAGAACGAAAAAAAAGTCCAGAAGAGGGCAGGCACATGATGATACCAACATAAAGGATGTGGTCCATCAATCCATCTACAGCAAGAATGGATAAGTTTTTTTTGACTAATATACCATTGTTATTGTCAACTCAATGCTCTATAAAAGATTTTTATTTGTTTTTTTCTTTGTGTGTGGGAAAATAGTACTTAATTCCAATAAATTACGGCCATTTTTTGTATGGTAAATTATCCACAATATTTTTCTAGCTATTCCGGTCTAATTTTACTATTTCTATCTTAAACTACTTAAACGTAGTTACATAATTTTTTTACTTCTAATACAATTCATTACTTAATTCTATATAAACTACTAAAACCTACTCAAAGCTTACTTATATAATTTTTACGTAGCCATCAAAATAATGGAGCTCAAATATGTTAAAGGGAATGAAGGATTAATCCACAAGAAAATATAAAGATGGAGTTATCAATTTAATACACAAATGTTGAAATGCATTTTCATATGGATCATTTATGTACCCCAAAATAAACCCCAAGATTATTTTGGAATTCGAAGTGTAACTATTACCTTTTTTAATGATACCAAATGATCCAATCTAATTCTAATGATGTCTCCATTGACTATCTCCAAATAATATGCAAAGAAATACAAAAAATTAATATTAAAAAGTACCGTGATGATCTCTTAACTATAGACTTGACGCGATAATCAAAACTAAAATTATTATAAGAAATCTAATATATATGACACAAATTGAGTTGGTTTTAATAGAAGTCATATAACTTGAGAACATTAATTTTTTTTCATAAAAGCTTGAGTAAATTTAAATCATGTTCATAACTAACACGAAATGATCGACTCTATTTACAAAATGAATAGATTGATTTACTACCCGATAAAATTTCGTTTTCAAAGAACTTTTATTTGAATTGCGATACAACAGTGTACGCATGCCAACTACTTTACAAATATATATATAGATGTCAATATTACAATTTTAAGTTGTGGTTGTGCCTGAAAATTTCTAGGAAAATGATGCTCAATTTTTGAAAAAAAAAGTAGATAATATTCCATGCGCAAATTGTATGAACTAATTCTGAAGGTGAAAGATGGTGGGATATTTGATGAGTCAATATCAAGCAAGTAGCCTACCCTAGTCTACAACATGCCTAAGTTCCAAATAGGGTTTAATTATTTAAGTGCATAATTTTACTAAAAAGAAATATTGATAGGTACAATTAATGTTGAAATTTCAAAGAAAAAGACCCTTAAGACAAAGACAAAAAAAGGCTAAATATGTTAATAAATTAGGTGTGTGAAAGGATTGATAGCAACTTACCAATATATAGACATCAAGAATGTCTTTGACTAACAAGCTCAATAAAAAGTAGTAATTCTTTGGGTGATAGATACATTATTTATAGTGGTTGACTCGTCAATCCGGACAATCACCGTAAGTAAAATAAATCTTATTAGTATATGTATGAAGTTTTATTTTGGCTGTTAGTTTTTTTTATTTAACATAAATTATAAAATATATATTTTAAATTTTAGTTTATTTGAAAAAGAATTAAATAAACATTTGTCATGCTTATTTACTAGGCTAAAACTTATATTTAAGATAATTAATTTTTAAAAAAAATTATAAAAAAAATTTAATTAAAAAAATATATTTTATAATATTGTACTAAATAAAAAGAATGAAAAATGATGATTAAACTATAAGTTTATCCATTGGATGATAATTTTAGCCATTTATGGCATTAAATTTGTAACTTTTAGTGAGGTTGTAGGGCTAATCTTATTTTAGTAATTTTCATACTTAGTTAATCAAGATTTTAGAAATCCAACTTGTGCCTACCACACTCTTTGTTATTCTTAATTATCTTTTAACTCAATTGTCTACATATCTCAATCAATCAATTATGATTTCCCATCCATCATAATATTAAATCCACTTAAGTAGTCTTAGGCCTTGTTTTTTTGGGTGCTGTTCCACAGCATACCTGCCATTTTTTTCTTCCGTTACCACAATTTTTTTCATGCCATACTATATCATGCTCCTTTATCATAACAATTATAACTTTTTCTTTCTTCACTCTTCTCCTCTGTTTTTTATATTCTCTCCCCCCACCTACCACATTAATCATTCTCACCACAAGTTTTACCATATCTAGCTTACAATATTTTTTTTCGATAATTTACGGCCATTAGGCCCAAATTATTGAATCAGAAAGTGTGCCTAAAAGCACAAATACAAGCCTTGTACTAGAAAATGAAAGTGGCTATAATACATCAACATAATAAGCATCATATTGTTTACCGCACCCAATTTGCCGCACAAAAAACAGAGCCTTAAGATAGAAGCAAGATGCAAGAAATTCTCAGGTAAAGTTTGATGATTCATGCATATATTGAAGTGACAAGTTAGATAAACCACCACAAACTAAATTGATGAGCATGAAGAAAAGGACTAGGCATGGTGGACTATGTGTTGACAACCATTGATTATTCAAGAGATAAATGGATCATATAGATCATGTGCTTTCATTCATTTTCAAGTTAGTTGAGCATGCATGTTTTGGATTTGACTAGCTATCTAGTTGTTCTTGTTACTCATTGGCCCTTTCAACTTTGTTAGTCATCTTGGAATCATAGAGTTGGGTGTGAAGTCAATTGGAAGCATTTAGGAATGCAAACTTGCATCATGATCCATTTTTATGTGCATTTTTGTCATCATTTTTACTAAGGGTAAACAATAGTATGCATTGGTCTAGCTGTCAATCACGTCTTTACCTGATTGACATCTCCTATTCCTATCGTTCAGGATTTGAATCTTGGGCATTTCTTCTTTATCTATTCGACAAATGTTGTGAGTAGGAGTAGGGTTCAACTTTAGGTCATTGACATCCCCATTCTCCATCCACTACAGACCTGTTGAGTTGGACCACTTACCTTTGTAAAAAAAAAATAATAATAAAAATGCATCGATTTAGCTAACAAATACGGTATATGAGAGATTTTTTTTACACCCATCAATTTAAATCTTCGTGAGGAACTAGAAGATCGTGTTACTACCATTACTAATGCTATATTTCTTTTCTTATGTATTAGTTGGTGGATCATATTTGTCAATCAAACTTTGATTAATACTACCTCCGTCCCAAATTATTTGTCCACTATTCCATTTCTGGATGTCCCAAAATTATGTCCACTTTCCTAAAATGGAAATTTTTATTTTCTTGAAATTACTAAAATACCCTTAATTTGAATTTTAAAAGAATTTAAATATGAGAGGGAAAGTATAAATAATAGTTTTGAATTTAAAACTAAGGGTATTATTAATATTTTATTGCTAATGGAGACTAATTTGTTGATTTTCCTAAAAATGCGCGCTAAATCAAAGGGGACAAATATTTTGGGACGGAGGGAGTAGAACAAATTTGCCCAATAATTATCAGTTTTAATGATAAATAAATAAAATAAGGAACAAGTAGCCCCCGGCCCATTTAAATATTCGGTATTATAAATTATACAAAATTCAGTTAAACTTTTATATTATAACCCTATAAAATATTTTTATACTACTTTAGATAAATAAAATAAGAAAACTGAAAAAAAAATAAAGTTGTAAGTTTGGATTATGTTTTTCTAATACATCCAAAATATAAATTCTTTTTTTCCAATTTTCCAATAAAATACAATGTTTTTCCTTCTTTGTTTATGGTGAGGGATGAAAATTTCCCAACCTTTAAAGTAAAAAAGGACAGTAATAAAAGGGAGACCATAAAACACCAAGTGAAAGGATAACACTGTTAAATCCATCCTATGGCTCACTGCCACAACAACTACACTCATCTACTTTTACAACCCCCCTCTTTTTTTTTCCATTTTTTTTTATCTTGTTTTGTCCTTTTTTACTTCATCATTTCATTTTCCTTTGCTGCTTGATTCTCTCATCCACAACCCCAGTCCACCTCTAGCTAGGGTTTCAGTTTCAGGAAAAAAGAATATAAATCCACCCACTGAAAAAAAGGGAAATTCATGAAGAAATTAAGCATCAAAGAAAATATGAAGACAATGAAGAAGATGATCCATCATTATTCTGTATATCTCTCTCTAGCTTCCCCAGGTCATCTTGTTTTAATTTTCTCAGCTACCTTGTTCTTAATTTCTACCATGAATGAATTAACTTCTTTTAATTTCTTCATTCTTTTTTTTTTGGTTTTTATTAAATTTGAAGAATATTTCATTTTGGTTCTTTTTTTCCCT